>JAQQAF010000002.1:35389681-36084681 GCA_029747655.1 Ensete ventricosum | reverse complement strand
GTTTATCATCATTTTTACTCTAATTCGATTTCCAAGAAGAAGAAGAACTCATATAATCTTTTGAATCATACCTTGTGTCTTTTCTTTTGAGTTGCCTCAATCTTCATAGCCACATTTACCATATCCTCTAACTCCACATAATGTTGCAACTTCCACAAGATCAACAATGTTCTTATTTTATCCACTCAAGAATCGAGCCATGGTGGCCTCACGGTCTTCCTCCACATTAGCTCTTATCATGGTTATCTCCATCTCCTTGTGATATTCTTCAACACTCATGGAACCTTGTGTCAAAGTTTGCAGCCGTTGATGCAAATCCCTATTGTAATGTATAGGGACAAATCTCTGCCTCATGATTTGTTTCAATTCCAACCAAGTCTCCACGGGCCTTTCATCATTTCTACGCCTGTCTTTACACAATTGATCTCACCAAACAATAGCATTAATATAAAAATTTTACAACAGCTAATTTATCTTTTTTTTCTTCAGATTGTGACATTCAAAGATCGACTCCACTTTTTGTTCCCACTCCAAATAGGCATATGGATTATTCTTCCCTTAAAAAGGAGGGATTTTCATTTTGATGCTGCCTATGTTTTTGTCCACACCATCAAAACATCCTCTCCTAGTTTGTCTCCTAAGATTAACATCTTGGGCAATTAGAGTAACATGGTTATCATCAATGTCTTCTACACCATCATATTTATCATTGGTTGTCTCCCACACCATGGTCCTCCTTGTAATCTATTAATTGCATCATGATGCCTCTCTAGATGATCTCTTACATTTTCCATTATTTTGAACATACGTTCAAATTGTTGCTGCATTGCTGTAACCAAAAGATCAGTTGATGAATAACTCACTTCTTTTTCTTTGAACATGTTAAAACCTGAAAAAAACAAAATTAGAATAGCCTCACAAACACTCTCTCAAGTGTTTTACTCAAGATTTGGGTTTTCTCGATATTGATCTCATCACTCTTGCCTTTTACCTCTCTTGTTTTGTTTTTTAGGCTATTAGATGAACTAAGGTACCTAAACAAACAAGTCATATTATGGCAATTCAAGGATAGTGAAATTGGATAGTTCTAAAAGCAAATAAAACGTTGGCCAATTTAAAGGTGTGTGTATTGCACTTCAATCACAATCAAGGATTAGAATTCTAATATCAAATGAACAAAGAAATTTTTTTCTAGAATGAAGAAAGACTTCCAAACTGGAATAATAATTTAAATAAACGAAGATAGAATTATGTAATTTGTAAGAATTCATTGAATCCGCAATTCTGATCTCTTTTTTTTTACCTTTGATTTTCTCTCTTTTTTTGACTTTTGATTTTCTCTCTCTTTTTTTGACCTTTGATTTTTTCTCTTTTTTTGTCCTTTGATATTTTTTTTGTTTTCTTTTCTCTTTATACTATAAAATGTGGAAAAATAAAGATTAACAGTAATAACATAAGAAGCACAACAATGAAGATGAAGGAAGGACAACAATTATTGATATGATGTTGAGGAGAAAAAGGAAAGCTAAAAGAAAGGAAATAAATGGATATGCAAATCTCAAACTTGAGCCTAGCTCTGATAACAAATGATGGAAATCATCAACTTAGCAACCATACACCCTAATAGCTAAAGAGATATGATACATATGGAATGCAAATTGACACCCTCCAACGAATTGAAACAAGACGGATCGTTCAAGATTAAAGTAATAGAAACTATCCTAATCACCTTATCAATGGAAAAATGATGAAATGATTAGAACAACATTTTGATTCCCTTAAAACGTCACAAACTAAGAAGTTTGATAAATGAAAAAGAAAGCAAAGATCTTGGGGTTTTGACCGCCACAAGCAGAAAAGCTTGATATGTTTCAAAAGTTCATGCAAGAACTTAAAAATAAAACACTTTGCTTATATAGAACAAGGCCATACGCAATGGAAATGAACCGATTAAATATATTATATGACATTCATATTCCCAACTCGTGAATATAGACAATTCATTAATCTGCTATGAAACTTTCTATGGTTAATTAAAAGACATATAACCTTTCATTTTATCAAAATAAAACCCAAAATAAAATAATCCCACAATTCCCAATATGGTCCAACGTGGCTGAATGACCTTTATTCTTCAAAATGATTTAAAATTCTTTATCCTCTCAAGGCTGGATTTTCTCTTCATGATTTGAACTTATTTGAATTATGTTGACCATTTTGGGCTCTTATTGCATCCATAGAACCTTGATCGAGTCTTGACTAACTTGCTCCTTCCAAATGACTTCCAATAAACAAGTTAAGGCTTCTTTTATCCCTTTAACTTCAGCGTCTTTTATGCAAATAAACAAGTTAAGTATTTAGCAAGTTAAGTCTTCCAATAAACACTGCCTTCTAAATGCCTTCTAATAAACAAGTTATATCTTCAGCCTTTTTTATGCAAATTACTCAATGATTAGTTTTATAGGGTGCGAGTTTGAGGCTATATGCCCTTTTTGTTCTTTTTTCTCTATAATTTGTCACTTGGACAATGATCCGATTCATGGCTATTTGAAGTTCCAACAATGGGGCTGGCGTGGCTTTTTTAATAAAGATAATCAAAGTTTAGAATATGGACCTGATCAATATGCAGCATCGGGTATGTGCTGGTCCAACCAAGAATTAGTGATATTCATGTACTTGAGAACCAGTTGAAATTCACTTTTCATATTTTTTTAGTGATTCTGGATATACATGTCAATATACTGTCTGGTATACTGACAATGTATCGGTATGGTAGCCTACTGGAACCAGTATTTAAATCCGTAGCCATAATTATCAACAACAATATAATGCTAATGGTTTCTGCTAAGATCATGTTGTTGAAAAATTCACCCTATGATTTTGCCTAGGTGTGATGGTCAATGTTTAGTTGTCTACCATGTTGGCATGGTCAATCTAGTCTATTTGGCCACAGCCAATATAGAGAACATTAGATGCTTGTGACCAGAAAAAGATAAACTGATAAACACATGATACCTGTTTATCACAATAAGTATCACACTTTTACAATTGCATTACTTGATTATTAATTTTCGAGTTAAATAATATATCAAAAATTGCAGGGATAATCTGATGCTTCAGGACACTTGTTGCTGGTTCAGAACAGATTTTATTAAGCTAGCAGTATATTATCTAGAATTTCTAGACACTAGTATTTCTTTACACAAAAATCTGATATCAACACAAGTTTTGTATTTATTCTAATTAGTGGTTGAGCAAATTGTGCATATGTGTTGATTATGATAGAGACGTGTTCCTGCCTTTTTGCTGCTGGAGGTTTGCACTTCAAAAAATTAACCCTATCTTAGCACATATATGATTTAAATCTTGGTCCAATATTGGTTTCTTAATCTACTAGGCCAATACGGCGTTAGTATCGGGTTGTTTACTGTCTCGTATTATGTGGTATCACACAAATAATAATAGTAGTAGTAGTAGTAGTAATAATAATAACAATAATAATAATAATAATACTGACCGGTATCAAATCAAGTTGATGCTCACCGTACTGCCTGATATTTGAAACCAGCAGGTTAATTAGATTTATTTTACTTCATTCATAGCTTTGCTTTTTAACTCATTTTATTGAATTATTACATCATTTTTTTCACTCATTTAAGTTTTAATAGTACTAAGTTCTTCCATAAGTTCTTTTTTAAATTGAGCAGTATTTATGTCAGTCTTGATCTGCCTTTGTTGTGTGGACTGTAAACAGTATTACTAGCAAATGTTTATCAGCAAAATTGTACAAAGAACAAACTATGAAGTTTTTTGTGCTGTGAAGTTGATATTTAGTTAATTGTTATATCTGTATTGAATGATTTATCTTTTATTTGATGTCTATGATCATAATCTTGGCATAAACTGCATTGTCTTTGTAATTTTAAGGTCATGGTGTAAAATCTTCATTTGTCCTTATTAAATTGAGTACAACAAAAACAACAAAGCCATACAAACAAAAATATGATCAACTGAGACCAAAAGCATAAAATTTTATCATCCACCATCAGAATACATGTAATCCAAGACTTTGAATCAGATTTTTGACATATTTGAGCTAATCCTGCATTTAAGTGAAATTTGATATTACCATAAGCTTCAGTCACTAATTTGTACCTCAATCACTTGAATAAAAAGGTATGGCTTTTTTATTTGATATTTGAACTGTGGGAATAAGAATTTAGTTCTCTGTTTTAAGTCAATATTAAATAATGTTTCTTTTTTTCATTATTATGCTTCCAGAATTAATACACCTTTTATTGTATTTGAATTGATTTGCCTTAGTTCCTCAAAATTTTATTGCCAGCTGCCCGTGAGAAGAGTTACAAACAGATAGCTGCTTCTGTGGCAAAATATCGGGAAATTAAGGAGAACATCAATGAGGGTCTGAAGTTTTATGTTACGCTTCAGGTATACAAGACCTGCAATTTGTTTATATGAATATTTTAAATGTTGTTCTCACCCTTCTTTTTAAACTTCGACCAGTCCAGATTGATTTCATCATCCAGGTCACAGTTCTTGGTGCTGCCATATCTCAAATCCCTTCATGTATGCATACTCTTGAGTCTTGATTTAGTCTTATGTCCCCTGACTCCATGGCCTTCTCTTATATCATTCACATGCCCCAGTCATTGCTGCCATGAATTTCTCTGCTTTCACTGTATGCCTTCTTCAACTATCCCAACCATAACTGCTACTGTCATCAAGACTGACCACCAACATTCATCACCAGCAGACCCATGTTTGAATCCAACAACTCTATCACAGGCATCCTTCTCTGAGACTGCTGCATATCATGAATCAGGATAGCAGGAAAATCCCTGTTATAGCTCAGTTGATTGAGTATAGGAGAGAAACGGTTGCAAATCAGGTTATATGGTTTATGTATAATGTCTTGGACTACCATTATGAAATATGACCACACTAATTGTGGTCCAAATGGCCGCTGGACATGTTTGTTAAATTAATATATTATGAAATTTTTGGGACCAGAAGTGATTGGAGCAACGAATGATTGTTTGATTTGTCCTGGTCGATGATCCTCTCGTTTTGCTCAATGCTGCTGATAACTGCTTGACTATGTTTAGCATGTTACAGTTGTTCGTAATGTTCCTTGCATCTGCAGGAATATAACTGAACTAAACTCTCAATCTGTTTTATAAACAGGATGCACTTACAAATGTAAAGCAGCAATGCAGTGATTTCGTCATGACCAGAAGCATTCAGTGCAGAGAGCTGATTGAGGTCGTACAGAGGCAGATAGCTGGACTCAACTTCGCAACTGATGGGAAAACAGACTACAACTACCCTTCTGGTGGGCAACCCAACCATTCAAGGACTGATGCCCAACAAGCTGAACAGCAGACCACGCCACCTCCTCATCCTCCACCAACTTATCGCCATATACCTGCGGAGCAGCCGGGGCCTGGATATTTGCAGCCGTACCCTTCCACTGGGCAACCCGACCATCAGAGGACTACTCAACAACCCGAACCACAGAGCACTCCACCTCCCTCTCATCCTCAGCCATCCTACCACCATTTACCTGCAGAGCAGCCTGGATATTCTCATCCTTGCCCTGCCTATGCTGCACCTCAGCAGACTCCTTACTATGCCCCACTCAGTCAGTATCAGCATCCTCAACAGGCACCAAACCATGAGTACCGGCAACCAGCTTATCCCGGATGGCATGCAGCATACTACAATGCATACCAACAGCAAACCGGCCCATATCCTCCTCCCTCATACACAGTGCCAGCTCCTTATCCCCCTTCTCAGCAAGGTAGCTACCATAGGCGATGAAGAACGCTATCCCCCAGATCTCACATTGTCCTTGTAATTTGCTGTAAATAGATGGTGTGCTAGATTATGCACTTATTATATTCTTTGTGGTACCAAATAATGTGAAAAAAGGTAAGCTGGAAGATACGTGGGTATTGTATATGGCATCCATGTGTGGGTGATGTAATAATAATATTTTGGTTGGCAAACCACAAAGTGAGCAAGTAATCCAATATCGTGGCCTTTTTACCTTCTTTTTAGCAAAATCTGGCTGACAGTAAGTAATTGGATAAAGTAGGTTTGTATTGATTTACAGATGTCTATAATATCTTCGTTCAGAACGCTCCCAAAGCAGCAGCAGTTGAAGGATTAAAGGAAAAAAAAAAATGGTCTACAATAGCTTCCCTTTATTGATTTGGTCCCATTTAGGTCCTTTGATTCATTTTATGCTTTTTGCTTGTTGTTGCTGATGGTAACGTTGGCGATGGTGGTAATGAAAGTGGTATATCGTCTTGTGTACTGTTGAATTATCGATCAATCTAATAGAATAATAACTTAATTCAAATTGGATATTAAGAAGAATATTTACCCATCCCAGTTACAAACATGAACGCATGCATTACCTTGAAATGTTTTAAAGTTCCAAAAATGAATTCATAATCTTACTATTAAAAAATCACTGTTACGATATAATTTTGTTGAGAGTGGGATTTGAACCCACGCCCTTTCGGACCAGAACCTTAATCTGGCGCCTTAGACCAACTCGGCCATCTCAACATTACATCTTTAGACTGGGATTAATTTAATAATAATAATAATTTTCATTGCATCAAATACAAATAAGCTAACTTGTGATGATGAAATCAATGGGCCTTTGATCGAAAATCTTATCTTGGTTTTGGATTTTGATTTGTTCGAGCTTTTCATTTATTTGATCTTAACCTCGAGGATAGTTCTCCTCCAAAAAATTGATTTTGGGCGGTTACTGTGCACATCTAAAATAATTTTAATTGTTGTATAAAATGAACCATCACGATTGATCTTAAAAATCCGAAAAAAATATCATGGATGATCATATCTTGTTCTTTGATCGACATGAACAGACGACGGAAATCACATAAGAATCTATATGTAGTAAGACAATATTAAACTTCAATTTGATGAACGACCACAAAGAGTCATGATCGATGTCCATATTAGATGGGTGATTGCATTTAGTGTCTGTCTATTCCAGTTAATTATGTAATCATTAATAAAGAATCGTGTAATTAATTATATGTAGCACGACTTTAAGTAAAGTACATCCGAGTCATGTATTAAATCCATTTCATTATCTAATATTCAGATCATTGGCTTTTGTAGCTATTTTACTATGCTCTCATCTTAGACGAACGTACAGAAAAATATGTGGCTAATGTTGAGGTTTTGTTGTGCAAGTCTATCTGATTGAATTCCCACATCTTTTAGTCGAGTTTACGATAAATTGGAAGAAACGAGTAAAAAGCTTATTTAAGTTTTTTAAGGCACAATTGAATTCAAAAGTATATTTAAGTTTTTTAAGGCACGATTGGAATCAAACCATACTGGTTTAAAATAAAACAATTATTTGATTTTAATAATTTAAGCCTAGATTGTCTTTGTGTTTCCCTCTAATTATATTGCCAAACCCTATTTGCCATTGTCCTCTTTTGTCATCGATAAGAAGAGTATCATCACTATTTGACATAATCGTCGCCTTCTCACTAGCCGTCGTTGGTTGTGAGATGGCCTTTGCCGATGAGGAAGGAGGTTGTTATCGCTATCCCGATGAGTATTATTGGTCAATGTTGACTTTTTGGTGAGCCTCGGTGTTCGTAATCAACAGTGCTAAGGTAAGCTTCATACACAGAGCATGATGTTTTATTGACGACGGATGATGGTACTATCCCAGACTAGACGATAGTATCTCTTAGAACTACGATACCCTTTTTGAAAAATTTAATTCTTGAAATCATGTAATTTATTTAAATTTTTTTATGAAAAATAATATTAAAATATTAGAATCATATTATGATAGTTATAGAAAAGTTTAGATATGCTTGGTGAAACTATCTTGAGTTAGACTCGAGTTACACTGTAGTAGTTACACTTGATCAAATATTCAAAAAATAAATTTGGACAAAAAATATCTATAAATTAAAAAAAAATATTAGGAAAAGTGATATTATACATACTAGAATCATATTAAAATATTTATAGAGGAATTTCTATAGGTTTGGTGAAATTTTCTTAATTATACTCGGCTTATACTCAATTACATATTCAAAATATAAGTCTTTTATTTGGATAATAATCACTCTAAAAGTAAAAATAAATTAGAAAAAAATAGTGCTTAACATACTACAATCATAATAAGATATTTACAAAGGAGTTTCAATCCATTTGGTGAAAATTATTGAGTTACACTCCCATTATACTTAGCTATATTTGACTATAGATTCAACCAAAAGTAATATATTTGAACAATTAGTCAATCTAAATTAAAAAAAATAATTAGAAAAAAAATGACACTAAACCTTTATAATCATATTAGGATAGTTTAGCTAGGTTTGTGAAAAATTACTTAAGTTATACTCGGTTATACTCATGTTACACTCAAAATACACTCGAATCAATAAATAAAATACCCTAAATTCCCAACACAATTAGAAACTATCACAACCACATATAATAAATCACAATAGAAATACATACAATGAATCACAATAGAAGCATGTTCAATAATCACAAGCCTAATTTACAACATGGATCAAATTAGCAAGATGATATGACACTATAATAAAATTGTATAACAATAATAGGTCATCATTAGACTTTCTATTGCTTATCTCTTAACTCTCTATTGCTTATCTCTAATGTCCCAAAAAATCCTTTAGGTAACTTTTCTTTCCTAAAACATATGAGCTACTTTTTAAGGCTCAATGTATTTTCAACCTATATAGTATATAGACTATCGACGTAATAGGATAGATTCTTAGGTATAAAAATAATAAATTATCAAAGGATCCTCATCCTAAGTTCATGATTTTTTAGTATTTCTATAATCATTTAATTTGATTTTTTTTTTCTTTTTACATGTGACACATTCTTGATCCTCACCAACGTATATCTTATAAATAGTTTAATATATTAAATAAATAATATATTTTAAATATATAGATGAAAAATATTAAATTATTATGCCTCGACATTTTCTATTGGTATTAAATGAGACTCATTAGCTATCAAGGTGAGCATTTTGTTAGTTACAAGTGCCCTGCAAGCCAATCACACGAGTGATGATACGTGTGACACGTTGCATAATCTTTTTACATTATTATCATTATCGATATTTTTTCATATTATATTATCTGTTGCATATATATTATGACGTATTTAGCTTTGTGTAATGGGAATCAGATCATGATGAGATCACGATAATAAGACTGATTAACACATATCCTAAATAATCTCAGTCATAGTTTACTCGAGAGGAACATCGTGATAACCGGATAGATCTATGTAATATATGCCTATCCATATGATAGAGGCATCTAGTGTCAGAGCCACTTGTGTGAAGACAATAAAGGTATAGTGAAACTGCTCATTGGAGAATGAGTTCATTGATTGATCTCCTTACATAATGTTGTATAGTTAATGATACCTAATATTAAATAATGATTCCATACAATTGTGTACGTGATCCTTAGACTTGAGACACCAAGAATGTCTTGTTTAAATACTCATTTCTTTGACGCTGGACTTATAGGTCCGAAAAATTTTAGATCTGGTATAGCCGGTTATCAGGATTGATAGACAACCTTATGAAGGAAATTAAGTGTTAATAAAAGATCATCCAATCTCGGTATCACGAAAGGAATATCTTGTGTGTTATCACTCATACAAATCCTTAGTCACGGTCGTTCGGATTGAGAGAGAAGTTCTTTGGGAGAATCCGATTAGAACGAGACTCGGACGGATTAGGTATGTAGTATGACAGTACCATGCCCAATATATGGTCTTTTGGATCTTATATAGATGAAATACTATAAATATATGGTAACTGAGGAAAAACAAGCCCAATGGACTAGATCTCCTATATCATTTAGGGACTATGGCGCAGTGGCCTAGTACGCCCATAGTCGATGAGTTGAGTGAATTATTATGGGATAATAATTAACTGAGTCAGAAGGAGTTCTTATAGGTAAAACTCAAGACTAGCTCAATATTGGGCCTATAGGGTCACACACATATGACGTATGTTTAAATTAGTAGAGGATTGAATATGAGTTATCCAATTAGCCCATGTTCTCATTGGATGAGACACAATATTTATGAGCTCCTTACATGAGGCCCATTTAGAAGCTAATTAAGATTACTGGATAGAGATCCAATAATCCAAAAGGAGTGAATAATTGGATGAAGATCCAATACCCTCTAAGGCGGGATCCATTATGCTTTTTGATGGCTCTCCATAAATAAGAAGTAGGGGTGGTATAATAGTGATAGGCTATACCTTTGGTTGTCCCCTCTTATTCTCCTCCCTCCCTCATCTTCTCAACTGACCAACCTCTCCTTGTTGTAAGGAGGCAGCAAAAAAGATAGGTGATCTTCTTCCACATACGTTGCCAAAAGGTGTGCAAGAGTTGTGAGCTTCTTAGGCTGTGATTGGAGGAGCATCGCTGAAATAATCTATCATATGGATACTACTAGAGAGGAGGACATTTGACCTCATTCATCCTCTCAATATATCAGGGATATATGATCTCCCTAGGTAATCAATCTCTCATGTATCGTAGTTATTGGTTTTTGAGTTTTTTCGCATATAAATCTTTGCACAATGACATGATAACTGTGAGAAATCAATTTTATTTTATTCTTCGGTATGCATATGAAGCTATTTTATAGTTTCTCAACACATTCGATATACTTATATAATATATGTATATAATAATTACAAAAACCTTATCCATATCTCCAAAATTAACACATATTATTTATTGACTATAATCTAAAGTTAATAAGATTCCAACTACAATTAGGATAACGGGATGACATAAACATATCTACATACTCATACTTGTCAACAAACTAATAAAATTAAAAATAAAAATTAATCTGTAATGAACTTTTCATTTGCACATAGAAAAATTTGATTTGACTTACCATCAAAAGTAGTACATAGTCTCTTAAATATCTAATGAACTTGGTGCTACTCTCGAGCCTTAGCTTCTTTATATGAGCACCAATAGTAAGAATTTTAATGGCGATATAAAAAAAAAAAGATAGTCATCTCCCAATCATAATTTGTCAATAAATCCATATTATCGACATCAAATGGTAACACTAAAGGTAAAAGTATAGATTGTTTGATAAAATTAAATACAAAGAAAAATATATAATTGACAAAAATTAATAATGTCAACATTATACACCAACCTACACATTAGATCTTCTATGTTTTGTCTACTAGGAAGCTGATCCCTAAAAAATTGCTTGAGTATATAATTTGAAGCAAGTGCTTCAACATCTATAACTTATGGAA
Organism: Ensete ventricosum; assembly: GCA_029747655.1. Classification (NCBI taxonomy): domain Eukaryota; kingdom Viridiplantae; phylum Streptophyta; class Magnoliopsida; order Zingiberales; family Musaceae; genus Ensete; species Ensete ventricosum. The sequence continues at coordinate 36,073,298 of JAQQAF010000002.1, read as the reverse complement.
TGTTGAGAACCCCAGCAATGTCGCTTAGGCTAAACTTAATTAGGATACTTCCAAAAGTAAAAGTGGATCCCTCCATCCAATATTAAAAAATATTATACAAAATAGAACGACACATAGGAATATTATGAATATATACTAAATGATAAAAAAGTTATCTTAAGAAGATGAAGATCACACCACATTAGTTTGATTGAGAAATGAATATAATGTGTTCTCAACTCCTACCAATAGGTTCATAGAGAAAATATCTAAAAATGATCAATGTAACAATGACCATTTACTATATATCGTGAGACATTATATCTAAAATTTATGGGATAAAAATAAATATAAATTCAAACATCCACATATCCCAAAACATATACTTAACTAAATTAATTAAAATCAAGTATATAATAAAGTGTAACTCAAATATAATCCTAATGTAACAAAAGTACAAATAGTAGAATTATCTCTGAAGCTATCTACACTTCTCAAAAACTAACATGATTCTGGCATATTTAATATTATTTTTATAATTACTCATTTTAAGATCATTAATTACCAAAAGAAGAGGGGATTTTATATTAAATTTATGATTGAGTGTAAGTGTCAATATTGGAACTCTCTCCAAACCAACCGAGACTTCTTAATATATATATATATATATATATATATTTTAGAGGCAAGTGTGTGTGTGTATATATATATATATATATATAATTTTAGAGGCAATAGATGATGAAATAAGAGATTCTTTTTAAGATAGAGTAGTCTTGATTTTTTTTATTTGTTATTCAACTTAATTACAAAGTTTGGAAGACGATATTAGAAATGGTATAAAAAATTAGATTCATTTTAATACTTTATTTTTACATTTGATGATGTGATGTTGTCGCTCACAGAAGTATCAGACAATTCATAGTTGGAGAGAAGATAACATTGTCATTGAAGAGATGAGGATGCCATCGATGTTTGAGGACGGCTCATCGTCATTGTTTATAATAGAGTTGCACTTGTTTGGTGTAACTCTTTTTTTTTTTTTCGTCTTTCTTACCTTTTGATTCAAACCCAGTTTAATCATAAATTTGATCTGATTTGTTTTGAAAGATTCAATCAAAATTAATTCATCCTAGATCGAGATCGAGATTGGATTATACCAATCCTCGAGTCAATAGGGTTTGAATTAAGGTGACATGATCAATATAAAAGTGTCAAAATAATTAGAAATATATTTTTTAAAATTTAAATAAAAGGAATGAAACATGACGCTCTATCTGGTAAAATCCTATCACTGGTTTTTTTTTTTTTTTTTTTGCCTAAAATGTCATACTTTCTTTGGATCTCAAAATGTGGGATAGGTAATAATAATAATAATAATCTACCTTTTGCGGACAGGTGAATTGATTTCTTCTGTGCCTAGTTGATTTTAAATATTGACTTTAATGTAGGTTATAATATATATTTTTTGTGAAGATACAAACAATAATATAACCCTTTTAATATTGTAATTGACATAACAATTGGCCGTTTCATGATATGGAATGATTCATATGATTGGCAGAATTTTTAATTAAAAATGTCCTGTCAGGAACATTATGAGCACCAATGCAGGAAAAAAAAAACAAACATCAACCAAAAATAGACGTGCGTACTTTGGAAAGAGTCGCGAAATAGTTCAGAGGTAGGAAAGCAGACAACCCAATTCTGTTAGTGTGGATGAAGTTTACGGCTAATTATTCTTTTTATAAAAGGTAAGTGGATTCGAAGTCAGCACTGTCTATTTGAGAATATATTTATATTTTTAATATATATTTGATGAAAAAGATTTGAGTGAATATATTATTATCGGATGCTTTTTTTAAAGTGTTTGATAAATAATAGATGAAAAATTATATTTTAAATACATATTAACATAAATATTGCTTGGTAAAGTTCTATTTCAAAGTTCATTTAATATTATGTAAAAAAATATTATTTTAATATTTATTTCAAAATAAATGTATTTTTTATTTAAATTAAATAAATAGATAACTATAATAAATAAACAAATGTGTGTAATGTTATAAAAAAAATTCATATGACCCATTATATAATAAATAAAAATATAATCATATAAATAAATATTAAAATACATAAATAAAAAATTTACGTTATAAAAGATATAAATAATGTTGGCTTCTGGTTAAATCATGTTGACGATCTTATTATGATAAATAATATTCATGAGATATTTAAAAAATTAAAAAAATATTAATATCTTGTGAATAATGAAATGCTAACGATACTCTTGCGATGCAGTCTCTGAGCCAAATGCGATTCGGAAAAAACAAATTATCGAACAATCATTTTATATTTATAATATGTATTGGACCTCAATTTAATTTGATAAACGTTCTTATACCACCATCCAAACCAACGTGCACGTTATAACCCAATCCATTATTCATATGTGATGTGATGTAAATATTACCTAGCTCGATTCCTGCTTCCAATCACAAGCCGTGTAATCAAGTGGGTACGCGATGAACGCGTGGACAAAAAAAAACTATTTCTCGAAGCATGCATCCAACGGTCAGAGGAGCTCTAACGTGTCTCCTCTCCAGGAGGAGACCACCTATCGTTTCTGACGGACGGTCCTGATCAATTCGGAGTTCGGACCAAGCCGCCTCTTCGCGCCGTGCAAAAGACGGAATCCAGTAAGCAAAACAACCACGACGGTGCAAGCATATGTCTGTACCGAAGGTAGTTTACACGTGTTGCGCGATGCAAACGCAATGTTTTGTTTCCCTCACCGTGCACCACATCCCTTTCACCTATTCGGCTGCAGATCCCGTCCACGCCTTGAAAACACACGACTCTTTGATCCGTGATCCCCGCCGCCCATCCGACAAACTGCATCCTTAGAAGGCGGTTGGAGCGGATCTCATTCCCCGACGCGCCTCCGATCCCCTCACGGGCGCACTCGCCACGGCCTCGATTTCTTTCTTGATCCATCCCTAAACCTACACGACCCCGTTTACTCTTCACACCTAATCTCTCGCGTCGCCCGTTCGTTCTTGTCTCGTTCCTTTCCTTGTTCGTGGTCTCTCGCTTCCTCTCCATTCCTTCGAGGTTTTAGGGTTTGGGGCGGGCGAATCGGAGTCGCACTCTCTCGACTTCGAGTTCGATCTGAAGGGTTTTTTTTTTTTTTTAATCTGCGTGCGGCCGCATGATTTTACTGGATCCGTGGGCTACGATTCTTACGTCGCTTGTTGCAGCAGGAGGTCTGTTTCTCCTCCCACGAACCACTGATGGTCCCCCAGCTTATGGAAGGTTAGCCCTAATCTTGGTTTTATTCCTCTTTTGCGTTGGTAATTGAAATCGTGCTCGTTGGATGGGATATAATTGCTTCTTTCCTATGAATTTGATCTAAATTAATAATAGACTAATTGGTTTATGAAATTGGTACGCGGTGATAATATGTTAGTTGTAGCTATATTCTGCACTTGTCTTTTTTTGGTAATTGACGGTTTCTTGCAGTTTAAGAGAATTTATTTTCTTGTGACTAATATTTTCGTGATGTAACGTGAAGTGCTTGAGACATGCATGCGAAATTTGGGATGTTATGCATTCTTGTGACCTTGTGTTGCATTAAACTCTTAACGAACTGGATTATAATTACTTGTTAGTTCACAGTTTCCGCATACATCACATAAATTACATTTCAAAACAAATTTGTTAAATCTACAGTCCTACCAATTAAAACCCATTAGTCCTACCAGTGACTTTTTAAGGCTTGGCCAACCTGGTTCGGTTTTACTTTCCAATATTGTTCTTCAACTCCATTTCCTAATAGGAACCCGAATTAAAGTTGAATCCTAAACTCTTATGCTGTCTTTTGCTGTTCTTCTCCTCTTTTATCATTTGTACTTCCATTGTGACAGTGGTATTTGGATTTGGAGTCTCATAGAAATCACTTGCGAAAAAAAAAGTCAACTTTTTTGCTTTGAAAAGGTGGACTCCAGCGGTTGCTGATATCTAGCCTTCTCATTTTTTCTCAAGTACTGAATTATTATTCTTTTTGCATATTAGCATGATCCTCTTTCTCTCTGTCTGAAAAGATTGACTTTATTAATTCATACCATACTTAGTTATAATTAATTGCTTCCGTGCAGGCATATTTCTTTTGGCTTAATCCTGACAAGAAATAGTTTTTGTTTATTTTATTTCATTGATTATATAATTGGTGATTCAACTTTTTAATCTTTTGGTAATTGTGAGGAGTTTGCTAATAAGTTCTAATTCTATGAGCCTGCTAGGATATGAGCAACAAGTAGGTTTTTGGAGTTTAATCACTGGTTAGCTACATCATTGCACTTTTAAGATGGTGCACAAATTTCAAAGGTCATTAGTGGGTCTAATGATCCATTCAGCAAAAGGCATCTATGGTATATGAAAATTGTAAAATTGTACCTTGGACAAGAGATGCCATTTCACTGCTATTTTAGAATTAAATTGGTCACCAGGTGAACAACAATTTGTTACTTTAAATTTTGAACTAAAGTTTGAAATAATCATTTGACTATTGTATCTGAATTAGAACTTTGAATATTCCAGTGATTTTAGTAGGCATTTGGGCTCTTGGGTGAGACGAGGCTTGAGCGCCTCGCACAATGTCCGGGCGACACGCTTCACTGAAGTGCTGCCTGGGCACTTACTTGAGCCTAGGTGTTGAGTGCCTCTGGCAAGCGCTTGATTAAATGCCAGCAAACTGAACCAGGGAATTAAACCCTAGTGAAAGTGAAACTTGACCCCGACCCCGACCTAGTGAAAGTGAAACCCTAGACTCTGTCGCTTAACCCACCTTCCTCTGTTGCCTTCATGTGCAGCTCCCTCCATCACCGACGGACAGGTCTGAAGCTTCCTCCGTTGTCATTGTTTTCGGCCGTAGCTCCCTCTCTTGTCGAGGTACAGGTCCGAAGCTTTCTTTGCCGTTGACGAACACATCTGAACCTTCCTCTGCCCGACGCTACCATCCGTAGGAAGTTGCAAACTTGCCATTGACGGTCATGTTGATTTTATCTTATATTATGATTTTATTTTTATAATTAGTTGACCATGCACCAACAAGTCCCTCTAATATATGATAGAATTTAAATTATGTTGCATAAGAAGTATTGGATGAGATTTTATTTTATAATCATATATATCAATCGTAATGTATATTGTTTTAATTATAATATTTTAGAGTATTTCACTTTGCTCGGGTGGGTTCCTAGGCGAGCGCTTAGCACCTCGAGCATTTTGAGATCTTGGCATCTTTTGAGATATAGCAGAATAAAGGAAGAGAATTGAGAAGCAACTAGCTAATAGTATGTAGCTTAGTTGGTTCAATTGAACCAACTAGCTACTGTTCAGTTGAACCAAACTTAATAGTTTGGTTTGGTTGCTTCGTTTGAACTGGGCGCTTGCGTGAGGTGCCTGGTGCTTGGGTTCAGACAAGCAGCCAGGCTGTGCTTCATTGAAGCGTGCCACCTGGTCAAGGCTTGAGGCACTCGGGCCTCGCCTCGCCTCGCCTCACCTCACTTGAGCGCCTAGGCGAGCGCTCAGGCACCTATTTAAAACCCTGCTGTATAACCAAGATGGTGTTGTCTTTATGACATCTTTGCAACTTACATTATCCCTTATATCTCCATACTATCATATTAATGCTAAAATCCCAAAAGATGGCACATGTTACTCTTCTGGCTATTTAGCCATGCATGGGGCATGCAAATCATTGGAGAACACTTAAACTTGTGCATTCTTTTAGATTTATAGTTTTCTTGCCATAATTTACTTTTCTTGATTTGTTCTTATGTCCACCATTCATCTTCTACAACTATTAAGATCTTCCAACCATGAAAGTGTGCCTCTTTGTGTGCTCTTAAAATCATTTCACTAAAACCTTATTTTGGCTGAAATGGCTAAAGGACATGGAGATGGATTAATCACATGAATTCTGCTGTATTCCAAATACAAAGCCTAACTGAAGGCGGGTAGATGACATTGGGATCAGAATTGAAATAGGAACTCTGAAAGGTAAAGGAGGATTAATTTGATAAGGGTTCTTTTGAACCTTTAGAAAAAAGTGGTTCCATGGATGGGAGGGAAAATTGCCAAAAGATTCAGACCGTTAAATATTTAACAATGTAAAAGGAATGATCAAATGATCCATATTGTTATAGTTGACATAAATGAGTTTATGCACCATATTTTTGGGGTTTTAGTGATTAATATACAAATACAAACGGTTCGAAGGGCTAGTATGCAAATTTGTAAGGTTTTAGGACTAGTGTACAGAGGTCCCAAGCACAGTAAGCTGGAACTCAATTTAGAAATTTAGGCTGGTCCATATTTTGTGTCTATATTGGGCACTCGGTAACAGCCAAATAAATCTATGAAAACTGAGGGGGTGTAACTCTTATTCTTGTTGGGAACACAAAAAGTCTGCAATTATACATGAATTAAATTACTCTTTGATCACCTCCCAGTGATGAATTCTGAAATATAAATGCTAAAATATGTTAAACCAGAAGCTGGAAATTATTTGTTTTTAGTTTTTTATGGGCTTTAAACACTAAACTGTTTGATCATGGTACTCACTATTGAGCATCAACAATCCTACTACTGTATTATCTTAGTTTATATTCTTCACAACGAGAGTTTTGGTATAAAAATAGACACCCTTGTGCATGCTCTATCAAGCCTTTGACCTTTTTTGTTTAAGGCTTGGTAATAGGAGAATTATGGAACTTGAGTGGGGTGTGTGGCACAGAATGTGATAGCAATGACTGTTGTAACATCCAAAACAGTATGAAATGGATGGTACACATTGGTTTGGGGGTGGGACCTCACCCATTTTGGACAATCTGATCCAACTCAATATAAAAAATACAGCATGAGCCCTCTTCTCGCGATGCTGTTGCCACCACTACCGTTTGAAGTCGCCGGCATCAGAGAACAGTTTGCCACCATGTATCTACCCAGTACACTCCCTCCTCTTCTCTTCATCTTCTTCCTCCTCCATCGCTTCATCTTCTTCCTCCACCTTCATTTCTTCCTTTTCTTCTTTCTCCTCCATCGCTTCCTCTTCTCCTTCCTCCTCGTCCATCGCTTCCTCTTCTTCTTCCTCCTGCCATTGCTTCCTCTTCTTCCTCCATCGCTTCCTCTTCCTCTACCTCTTCCTCATCTTCCTCTTTTTATTCCTATTCCTTTTATCTTCCTCCCCCATCCTCTTCCTCCACTGTTCCTTCTTCGACTTTGGTACACTGGTATATACTTATGTATCGTCAGACCAGATTACTGAATAGTGTTTGATACCTGAAATGGGAGTCTAAATGTGATGGGCCTGTGTTGGCATCTTTGTAGCTTTTAACTTGATTGGTGAAGGATCATAAACTCAATCCCACTTGGTTGGATACTGTCACTTTGTATAATTCAAGATTATCCTTCATATTTTTTAGTTGGTTGTTTTTTTTGTGATTTTTTCATATCCCTCCAAATTGGAGGAAAAAATAATTCTATTGTTGATATATATTTGTTTTTGTCTGGAAAGCTAATCCTGTTAACTCTTGTGATCACTGTAGATGCCAGATCATGTTTATACTTCAACTTAGAGTTTTCTATCTGTCTGTAGTAGAGATGCAGCACTGTGAACAAATGGATCTGTGCTTCTTTTTCCTTTTAAGCCATAATGCTGTGAAATGTCACATGTAGGGCTGATGGTTATATTTCTATTTTCTTTGCAGTCTTTCACAAGTTAGAGCATCAGGCAGCCTGTCTTCTTCAAGTTTTGTTGCAGAGGTGACTGCAAATCTCACACTTTCTTAGTCTATGGATATCATTGAGATTGATTCCACAGATAGTGAAGATGATTTTGAGATCGGATCTGTATCATCAGAGAAATCCTTTACTGATGGCATTATGGATCAATGGGGACATAATTCACAAGGGATCTCTAATCAGAACAGTGATGCATCTACGAAGTTCCCAACTCATTCTAGTAATAATAATGATTGTGGAACATCGATGCCACAGTCTACTGCAGGTTCCACATCATTTACTAAAACATCTGGTGATAGTTCGGGAAACAATGTCGGAAGCAATGGGATAGGTGAAGTAAGACTTGCAGGTCATGAAAGGCTTGTTGATACTGGAAGAAAGTTAGATGTTATGGACGGACACAATCTTCATGAAAATCTGTACAATGTTGTTCCTAAAAGATCTCTTCCAGCATCTTTTCTTTCATCTGTGTACAGAATTGCACCAAAAGGCTCTTCAGACATGAAAGACAGAAGTCAGATTTATAATAAAGAAAAAATGCATGCTTCTATAATACCTGATTATGATGGCAGGATGAATCTTGCACTTAAGAGAAATGGTGAGACTGACACGAGTAAAAATGGACATAGGATTTTACCTTCATCGTTTGCTGGAGGAGATGCAGTTGATGCTTTAGCTAAATTTCAACCACCAACATTTGTCGATGAAAAGTTCCATAACATGCCAAAAACTTCAGTGGAGAGTAAAGGTGATTGATTCTTGTGAGGGCAGTTTTTCTTTATGTTAAATACGGTGATTTTAAATGCAATACGAACTGATGTACTATGTGTATGATAACATACTTATTTTTAAAGTGCAGATGCTTTGCATATTCTTGGAAATGTCATCACAAATAGGATGTTGCCTTCAACATTGTTATATGGAAAATCGGTCAACAATTTGCAACCGCTTGGCACCAGTGATGGACAAAAGCACTTGGGCCTAGGAGACGATAGACGCATTGAACATGATGAGAGGCATATATATCAGGAAGCATTGCAGGTAATTCTTTTTGTGTGCTAGTGTATCACTATAATTTTTGTCTTCTTTTTCTTCTATCAAAAGGGATTTTGTTGGATTTATCATGGAGTTTGCCAAGTTAGAAGCATCAAACTGTTTATGCGGAGGGTTTTCTTTCCTTGCACACCTGTCTTCAAGTGTAATCAAACCAATTATGTGGAATACCATGTGACTTAATCCACTATTAGAAAATTCCTTGAACAATATCTGCAGTCAAATTAAGTACTTTTGTATTTCTCTTCAATTGATGACATAATTTATATTTGGGTCTAATACTTTATGGACAGTATGTGGATTTATACATTCGAAGATTTGATGAGGATCTTCTGAGAGGGGAAGCCATTGAGCTCCCACAGATCCACCTTTTCATGCTTGTTAGCATGTTGAGTTAGTGGAAAGTCACTTGTTTGAAATTATTTTTGGGCAATTGGGAATTATGAGATCTCAATGGTTTAAATTAAGTGAAACAGACTGATGTTCAAGAAAATGTTTATATATGTTGTTATTTTAATAGATCTTTTGCAAATATGCATTAAATATGTGAGATCACCATCAATGTGCAAACTGAAAGAAAAGCAACGGAATAGAAGCAACATTAAATATGTGAGACCAACTGTATATCTCGAGCAAAAGTTGAATCCTATGTCTCTTTTAACCCTATTTATGACTCTCGTTGACAATTCTGGTTTGTAAACAATTTGTAGGGGCATGAAGAACAAAATATTTAGTACTAACTTTAAATAAGTATGTTTAGACTAAATTGAAGGTCCCCAAGTTAAATTTGAAGTTGATTTTCCTTTAGTTTCTGCATGGGAAGATCCTAACCATGCACATTGTCATGTGTTACCAATCACTTTCATGTGTTGGCCCATCACTGATTTTTGGTTAGCTCTGAAGTCTTTTAATCATCATCTGGTCTCAAATCATAAAACCATTCCTCACTCTTTTCTTCAAATCTGCATTGGTTTTCTTTCAAATGACTTGTTCTTTCTACCATCACATAAGATTGGTTTGATGCATGTCATTTTCTGTTTAAGGCTTAAGGTTCCATGGTCCACCTTTCAGATTCCCTTCCTCATGAGCAACCCCAATTTTTTCGGTGCCACATGGCTGATCCCCGTGCAATAAAACCATATGATTTCTCATGTTGACATAGGTGCAGATGACACTACTGGGTGCAATAAAGATTTAGAAGTGAACTAGTGCTTACTGCTAAGCTTAAAAAAAATTCAAAACCGTTTAAGCCAATGTGTATTAGAAGTCTGGTGAAAAAGAAATGCAGTCCAGTGAAAGAATAAGATATCAGTTTGTAGTGGTTTGACACAATAGCCTACATCTGTTGGCAGAGATCAAACTAGGCACACTTTTGTTCTTGGAGCTCAAGAGCAACTCCACAACTTTGTTTTTATTCTAGAGTCAAGAACAGAACTCTTTTAGTTTTCCCTGCAAGTTGAAGAACCAAATCAAGTCAGTGCATTTACACAATATCTGAAATAAATTATACACTCTTCCTAGTATACTTATGTAGTCTAATTTTGTCTCCGAACCATCATGAGATCAATCCTTTACAATCCAATAACAGTGCCAAACATTTTTATTTTGAGTTTCAGCCATTATTTCTCGTCTTGTATATAACAACCAGACTGGGTCCCTGTATTGAACATTTCATTTCATTATGAGCTAATAAAACTTCTCTCTCTATGTCAATTGGATTATCCATCATATCCAGGAGGAAGAAATCTATGCTCCATAAAAATGTTCACTGCTTCTCAGTAGAAAAATTTTCTGTCTAATTCTTTGTTGTGTTTTTTATATCTTTGCTTCCTTATTTATGAACCACCTTTTAGTTTGATTTCACGAATCAGTTTTAGCCATCAAACAAACAAGGATTGAAAACCAGCTACCATTCTAGGAAATGAGGAAGTAATTTCTTCCAACTTTTCCAGTTTCACAGAGGTGAAAAAACTCCTGTTTCGCACACTACAGTTCTTAATTCTCTGACATAGTAATTGATCCTTATGGCTCCCACCCTTTTGATGTGAGGTTCCCATGGCTTACTGAAAGGCATCCAGACTAGACTTAGGTTTCCATCTTGTTTATAGATGCTTATATCTTTCATTCAAGCACATAAGAAGATGATATAATTTGTCATTTGCATAGTTAGCTTTATTGTTTTTTCTTCTTGCTGATTGATCCGAGACCTAATCACTATAGTTTCACCAAGGCCTGAACCTTTGATTTTGATCCAAATTTATTCACCTTCAGCATGGAGAATATATATATATATATGTATATATATATATATTATATTCACAAAGAATTTTTATATGTTAAAGGAAAAGACAAACAACTAGAGGAAATGATGATGGTTAGATTTTTGCAGGGTAGTCACAGGCACTAAGGTTCCAAAATGCTTGAGCCACTGTTCGCTCACTCGCGGTACTCGCAAATATTAAAATTATTAAAAATATAATTAAGGATAAATATGATCACTAAAGTAAAAAAAAAAAAGACAATACATGAGTTCTATATCATTTTGTACTTTAAATATTACCACTAAAACATCAAATTACAAATATTTAAAGCACCAAAACACTAGCAATAACAAATTTATCCTGTAAACAATTCGTAAACTATATTAGCAAAAAAATAACTATTTTTAACAATGATTAACATTAAAGGAGAAAAAAATGGAGGTGGGAGAGAAGCCTGGGAAAAACTAAGGGTTGAATGGGAAAGAAGAGGGCTGTCAATTGGGACTTGGGATGGGAGCTATCAGGTAGGAGGAGGAAGAGGAGGGGGATGAGGAGGACTAGGAGGGAGGGGGAGGGAAAGGGAGTTGTCCGGGAGTTTGGTGGGGGGCGAGAGCAGAGGAGAGGAGGAGAAAGAGGGAGGGGACAATGGGAAGGAAGGAGAGGGGAAGAATCAGAGAAAGGAGAAGATGGCTGTCGGCTGAGAGGTGATGCCCGAGTGAAGCTTTCCAGGAGTAGTAGGAGGGAGAGGGTGAGAGGGTCCGTGGAGGTTATTGAGAGAGGGAGTGGGGGCTGTTGAGGATGCTAATTTGATTTTGAGTTATATTTGTTTACCATTAAAGATATATTGCAATGCAGCATAGTGCATCTGCTTTTTAAAATCTTAGGTATATCTTAGTAAAACTTAGACAATAAGTTCAAGGTTGAACTTTGGGTTAAGGTAGCTACAATTTTTATTTTGTTCTTGAGTTTCAAGATTGTTTTTACTTTGTATTGTGCTTTAGTGATTGTATTGTGTTCAGGGGGCCTTGACTGCATCTTGGGTCATTTTAATATGAAAAATTATGATATAGCATTGGTTCTGTTTTATTTTTTTTTGCAGAATCTTGGTCAACCAAGATTAGAAGATGACCTGCCTGAGGGGCTTCTGGCTGTTCCTCTCTTAAAGCATCAGGTAGTCTATATGCTGGAAGTGTCAATCATATTGGATTATTTCCCTATAATTTTGAACTTTGGTTCCTAACTATCATGTTTGATAGAAAATAGCCTTAGCTTGGATGGTTCAGAAGGAAAAAAGTACTCATTGTGCTGGTGGAATTCTTGCAGATGATCAGGTTTTTTTCTTAGGGATTTAACTGCTCTTCAACAATTTGCTAGTACATGATATTATTACTTTGTTGTTTACACATGCCCGGTTTTATAAAAAATGGTGTGCTTTTCTCATCACAGGGTCTTGGTAAGACTATATCAATGATCGCTTTAATACAGAAGCAAATGCCTCAGCAGTCCAAATTCATATCTGATGATTCCAACTGTGTAAAATCTGAAGCCTTAAATCTAGATGAAGATGATGATGGGGGTAGTGAAGTGGATAAGACAAAGCTGTTATCTGGTGACAATGATTCTAAATGTGAGCAAGCGGCTAGTTCAATTACGCACACTTCTCATAATGCCAGGCCAGCTGCAGGTACATTGGTTGTATGCCCTGCCAGTGTTCTTCGGCAATGGGCTCGAGAGCTGGAGGAAAAAGTTCCGAAGAGTGCAGAGTTATCTATTCTTATATATCATGGAGGTTCACGGACAAAATGTCCTGGCGACCTCACAAGATACAATGTTGTTCTTACCACATACTCAATTGTGACTAATGAAGTGCCAAAACAGCGTATAGCTGATGATGATGAGGGAGAACAGAAAAATCTTGACAAGTATGGGTTATCTTCAGAGTTCTCATCCAACAAAAAAAGGAAGCAGCCTTCCAGTGGACAGAACAAGGTGAAGAAAAGAGGGAAAAGATCGAAAGATTCACATCTCGATGTTGACAGCGGCCCTCTTGCTAGAGTCAGGTGGTTTAGAGTTATATTAGACGAAGCTCAAACCATAAAGAATCACAGAACTCAAGTGGCTAGAGCCTGCTGTGGTCTTCGAGCCAAAAGAAGATGGTGCTTATCAGGAACACCCATGCAAAATGCAATTGATGATCTTTACAGTTATTTCCGCTTCCTGAAGTATGACCCTTATTCTGTCTATAGTTCCTTCTGTGCTTCTATAAAATATCCGATATCTAAAAATACAAGCAGTGGATATAGAAAACTTCAGGCTGTCCTCAAAGCTGTACTTCTTCGTCGCACAAAAGGTATTTTAAACATTTAAAATTTGTGTTCCCTGGCTAGCGACGAATTTGTTTGCCCTGCTTAATATTAACTGGAATTGATAGATCAGTAAAGCATGTTAGTATATTTTTTGAATGCCTTACTGTTGCTCGCTCTGATTTGTTGGAAACATATTTGAGATATTTTGGGACAATTGAAGGTTTATTGTTTAGCTATTAGAAAATATGGCCATGTCCCATTCCAGTTGGAAAAGACTTAGAGATATTAACGAATTTTGCATTTTCCTGAATATCTGCATAAACAAGTGCCCGGGTGCTTAACTGTTTCAGTATTAGTTTCTTTTATCCTTTCATATCAGTTAGCTATTAGGACCAAGGTTTTACTTCCGGTCCATACTGGTGTACCGACATATTGTTGGTACTGGTATGGTACCGGTACTAGGCGGTATGCACTATATTAAAATATTATATAATATAATATTAAATATATTAAAAAAAGAAAGAAAAGGGGCGACGTCGCCTTGATCTTTCTCCCCGCGCGGGAGAAAATCGCGAGCGAGGGCGGCGACGGCTCGTGGGCGACCCCGGCGAGGGCGGTGGCGGCACGCAGGCGAGGACAGCGTCAAGTATTCTTTCTTCTTCTCCTCTTCTTTCTTCTTTTCCTCTTCTTCTTCTTCTTCCCTTTTTCTCCCTCAATCGACCGCTGACGATCGATTTGGTGGTACCGCCCGGTAGCGGGCGGTCCGCGTACCGGTAACCTAGCGGCCGGTACATACCACTTGTATCGGGCGGTACAGATCGGTATGGAAAACCTTGATTAGGACGAAGAGAGCTAATTTGGTTCAATTACACTTATTTTAAAATATTTGAATTCATCATACTAATACAATTTAGTTGAAGGCTTCAAGTTCCATTGGCATGGCTGGTGTCAGTCATCGCCTTGCACCAAGCAATCTTTGTCAAACGCCAAAAGAAAAAATGTCTAGTGTTCAGTTCTTCCCATGTGTCTTCTTCCGCTATACAACCCTTTGGCGAAATCAAAGAAAAGGTGGTTGCACTGATGCCCCTCTTTCCGGGTATTGGTAGACGGTTCATTAAGTCTCATTCAGTAGTAATGAAATTTACTGAAATTTCAATCCTTGGTTCAGGTGTTGCAAATTGTTAAGCAAGTGACCTGGGGATAGAAGCTTTTCATGCCGAGCGTGGCCTTGATGAATGCTGAATTTTACGATGATCCTTAGTATCAATGTATTTTTCAATGGAATACAATTTGACATGTACTCCGAGGTTGTTCTACATGTCAATTGCGTTGCATTCCAGTAGTAAAATACCTGCATGTATTACATTTGTTTATAAGCAATCAAACGTGTTTGAAGTTCTTGAGTAGGTAATACTCATCTTTATCTAAGTAGTATTCTGTACTCATTCATTTGAAAATTTCTTTTATATTGTTTTTATCTACTTTCTGGATGGTGTGCCATATCTATTATGTTGCATATTATAACTTTTTTTTACACTAGTATGAATTGAAATTTTTTGTTTACTCCCAAGAAGTGGGTTGCTGTTGCTATTGATTTTTGGTTTGATCCTTATTTGTGACAATATTTAAATCTCATGAAAAAATTTGGTTGCCTTTGGTATCCATGGAACCCATGGTTTTGTTCATAACCAAGATTACTTATATATACATCCAGAAGTGATGTATGTGTAAAAGTTGGACACTGGGTCCAATTTTAGACATTAAATCTTGATGTAAGGTTTTTGTATGAGTGAAAAATGTAGGAACAACTTCAAGTGCCAGCTCTTTTTTGCTTTTCTGCTATCAGATACTGTATAGTTTTGATGGGAATGTAATAATTAGATGCATAGTGTAATGATGGAATGGTGACCAATGATGCTAACTTTATGCTCAACACAAGATTCAACCAAGATGATACATTGATGCAAAAATATATTTTCAAAAAACACTTTTCCTTTATAGGAGCAAATTTGGATTATTGGGATACTTCGCAGAAGCAGTTAACCATAGAGGGTTAAAAAAGTATATAGGCTTTTGGTGCGATCAAGATTTGTTTACAGAATTCTTTTGTACACTAAATCAAGTTTCGTCTAATTTTTGGGAATGATATTACAATCTTTTTGTGCCAAGTGTTCTTTAAGTTGAACATGTGTGCACAATCAAGTAATCATTCTGTTTTCTGTTATTTTGTTAGTCATCTCTTTTATTCTTAGTGTTTATTATGGTAATTGCTCCACTGGTTGTGGTTTATAGTTTTTCCATTAAATGTAAATCATGTTTTTCTTTGGTCGCCTTTGTTCTTTTTCCCTTATCTTTTTGTTATAATCCTTTTAATACAAAATGAGTGTGGATTATATTTTTGCTATTCTTTGCCCAGGAGAATAAAAATAGTTGATTTAAGTATATTATTTTGTTTTGTACCACGTGGCTTTTTGATATTGACCTACCGTCTAATGTTTCTGGTAGGCACACTTATTGATGGGGAGCCGATTCTCAAGTTACCTCCAAAATCAATTTGCCTGAAAAAGGTAGATTTTTCTCACGAGGAACGAGAATTTTACTTAAAGCTGGAGGCAGATTCACGCCGACAGTTCAAGGTGCTTTCCATATAGGAAGTTGGGCTATGTTTTACTCAATAGAAAAAGCTATTTTCAGGACTATATATTGTTGAGGTTTTCAGTAATAGAGAATATGATTTGCTTTTGATGGTTGGATTATAATGCGAACTTCTAATTTGTAGACAAAAACAATGCTAGCTTTCTGCTGTGTTTATGTATTTTGGGAGCATCTTTTATGCAAGTTAAGATCATACTGTTGAGTTAATTAATAATAAAGAGTGATGGTGTGTTGGTCCCCTTTTTGCATGCAAGCTGAAAATAAAATCTTTCTGTTCTGCTAAGTTTAGTCTTGAACCTGATAGTGAGAACAGTTAATAGTGAATATATCCCAAAAAAATCAGTTCACACACATAATTGGCTTATATCAGTAATGTACTATGAAAATAAACATGTCTTAATTTAAATCTCAAGGACATTGTTAACTTCTATCAGTAAACATTTACAAGTGATTGGTAAATCATGCATGCACCTGTTGTGCTTGGTTCCATTTTTTAACAAAGTGTAAAATCCAGATATTCTTTCCTGTTTCATTGTAATTTGATTTTGGTTCTTGCCTTCTTGGCTTATTGAATTATTGCTTAAGCACCTGTATTTTTCCTATATAATTGTAAGATGCTAAGTAACAGAAACTATCTGGTGTCCTATAATTTTCAATGTTGTTTAGACCTTAGAGTGGGATAACAATCTTGAATCATACTAAACTGGTTTTAAATTTATACTACAGATTTTGATTCTTCAACAACCGTCGAAGGGGAATCTCCTTGTTTACTTTGTTATGCAGTAAATGCCCTTTGGAATCCAAATCCAAATAATTTTAAATATAGAATTTTTACATGGTTAAAAAAGTTTTGACTGGTCTTGGTAGTTAATTTGAATACATACAAACTAATGAAACTGGAAGCAAATGATTGTTCTGACTGCTTTGGGCCTGTAGATGTTTGAACTTTTAAGAAATTGACTTAAGAGTCATTATAAAAATCACAATTTAAGAAAGTTGTTTTATAGATCATATTTTATTTTCTTAATTAGAAAAGTTTTTTGGTTAAAATCAAATAATTGGACTTATAATTACTTCTTAAAAAAGAGTTCTTATGACTCAGTTTGATAAGGTAACTAGTGTATTAACTTCATTGAGCCTAAACCACTAATCCAAAACACTCAAACTGAAGTTAGCAGTAATACAACCATCAAATCTTTCTCTCCCTTACTTGAGGGCTTGTTGTCCTCGTCAAAACCCAACATTGTTTAGATTCAGACCCTAGCATGGTGTATGTGAGACATAGCCTACTAGCAGCTATACATCCCGATGTGCCCTCTAATCTCAAACCCTTAGGTGGTACTTTCCTATCCGAACCTCTCACCGTTCCCAAATACTGGATTGGTTCTGATACCAATTTTCATGATCCGATCTGATGGAATAACTAGCCTATCAGCCTATTAGTTTAATCATGCTCCACTGACTAAAAATGCTTAAACTGAAGTTAATAGTAGTACCATCATATCCTTATAAGATATGTCAAGAAGTACCTAGCTTAGTCTTTTGTTTATCCTAACAACCACCATAAAGTTCATATCTTCCTCCTTTTTGATCTAGATATATAAGTTCACCTTTCTAATAGATAAAAAACATCATTTAGTACATAGTTTTAACGAAAAACTGTATACTTCTTGGTGAAACTTTTTGTTGCTTTTTAGTATTAATTATTCCTTACATTATAAGGAGTGCAACTTATTAAGTTGAGACTGTTGACAGGCATATGCTGCTGCTGGAACCTTGAAACAAAACTATGCGAGCATTTTGTTGTTGCTTTTGCGACTTCGACAGGCTTGTGATCATCCCTTTCTTGTCAAAGGATTTAACTCAGACACTATTGGAAAATATTCGTTTGATATGGCAAAGCAACTTCCCAGGGAGATGCTGATCAATCTACTTAATCAGTTGGAAGGTTCTTTAGCCATTTGTGCTGTATGCAATGTAAGTGATCTCATGTTACAGGCTTCTTTTGCACTTTCTTTTCTCTAGTGTGGTTTCAAATAGAACAAGATAATTCTGCCTAAGCTAATGATTTTTGGTGAAAAGACCTGATGCATAAATATTGGTGACTTTAGTTTTTAAGGTTTGTTAGGAGGACAATATCTTCTTTTAAACATATGCATACCTTAATCGTCATTTTGTTTGTCAGATGTACCAAACATATGGTAAACATCCTTTTAAAGCAACTTAACAGAAATGTTAAGACACCTGCTAATTTTGTTGGTTGAATCTTGAATTACCATCCCTTTTTTTTAATGTATTTAACTTTTTCGTTACAATATTTACCTTCCCTTCTAATAATTAGAATTGATAGCTGAATGGCAAAGTTACATAAATTTGTTGTTATGTGGACTTCGAACTTGATATTCTGCCAAGTCATTTTTCTTACTATTTATCATTTAATAAGATCAATCTGGAATTACCTTCTCGAATTTCAATAACCTTTTTTGTGCTGATGATCATGAGCATTAGAGTGTGTGTCAAATACTTGTAGTTTGAATTATTGGTTTTAGGGATTCAAGTTACAGTGGCATGGTAGTTCAAGCTTTGTCAAGTGACCAGCATAGCAGTGTACTGCCAAAACAGGAAGGAGCCAAGAAACCAGCATGAAAACGAAAGAAATACTTTTCAATGATCTTCAGGCTACTTGTATAATTCTTTGGCCTTTCCCTCTGGTGGTGCTGCAAATTGTCATGATCGATTTTTTTTTTCACTCATCTGAAACCATGATGTCTATAAAGTGGTGCTGAACTGGTTAGTTATGTTTAACTTTACATATTTGCTAATTCCAAAGGTATGAACTAGTTGTCTTTGATACAACCAGAGACTAGGAATTCCTTGTAGTAGGCAAGTGTCAGAATTTGGTGTTTCACCTAATATTGGTTAATGGCATGAGGACTTCTTTGATGACTTTCTGTGAGCAACTTAGGACATTTCGTCTTGTGGGATTGCTAAATTGATTTATATTATGAAGTCTGCTGTGTGTTCGTGACACCTGAGATTGCAGAACTAACAATGGACATTTGAGTTGCTGCATATATCATGTGTAGAATCGTGGAGTTATGTTTAACTTTACATATTTGCTAATTCCAAAGGTATGAACTAGTTGTCTTTGATACAACCAGAGACTAGGAATTCCTTGTAGTAGGCAAGTGTCAGAATTTGGTGTTTCACCTAATATTGGTTAATGGCATGAGGACTTCTTTGATGACTTTCTGTGAGCAACTTAGGACATTTTGTCTTGTGGGATTGCTAAATTGATTTATATTATGAAGTCTGCTGTGTGTTCGTGACACCTGAGATTGCAGAACTAACAATGGACATTTGAGTTGCTGCATATATCATGTGTAGAATCGTGGAGCACTTGCAGACATAAATATGCTTTATTGCCTGTCGTATCATTAGCTCCTGCCTACTAGAGCTGCATAAAGGTTTTTTATCGCCATTTGAATCGGTTGCTGAAGAGTGTTTATATTATAATCCACAATTTATATGCTTGATTCGTTGCGTTGTCTTTTCTGACTTTCTGACAGATTCAGTTTAAGTACACCTCCTGTCTTTAGTGCGTCAAATATCATGATATTGGTACCCAGTCAGATTTTTTATGACAATGAATTACGTTTCATAATCAATTTGACAAACACGTCTATGCTGCTGGTAATTAGTGTTGTAATGAGTTTTGCATGATTTCATATTCTGTTGGCAAGTATAAGCATTTAATAATTAAGGACGGCCTAGTGCACAAGGCTCCCATTAGGTCAACATATGCAGCCTTGCCAAAAAAAGAAAGAAAAAAACTGCAGCCTCTTTTACATGTTTAATTGATCTTTTTTCTAGTTGTCCTGAAACCTAATCACAAGATGCTTATGTAGGATCCACCAGAGGATGCTGTTGTGGCAATGTGTGGGCATGTCTTCTGCTATCAGTGTATATCTGAGCGTTTAACTGGTGATGAGAACTTGTGTCCTGCACACGGTTGTCGGGATGTACTTGGTACTGAGTCCATTTTCTCCCGAAGTACATTAAAAAGTTGTATATCTGACAATTTTGATGATGAAGCTTCGACTAGTTGTTCATTTGATGATGGATCGATTGTCCATAGTGGTTACATCTCTTCCAAAATTAGAGCAGCTCTAGATATACTAAAGTCAATCTCTTGTCCAAGTTCTGAAGTACATAATCTCATGATATGTGGTTCCAAGTCTGATGCCAATGCTTCTAATCATATTTCCACTCTGTTAAACTCAAATTCTGACATGCCAGCCAAAGCGATTGTTTTCTCCCAGTGGACCAGCATGCTAGATTTACTTGAGCTTTCATTGAATGAATGTCTTATACAGTATAGAAGGCTAGATGGGACAATGTCTCTCATGTTACGAGACAAGGCTGTGAAAGACTTCAACAATGATCCAGAGGTTTGATAATCAAATAACTTTATATAATTTTTCTGTACTTGTGGTTGCTTCTAGTTTGTGCTTTTAATTTTTTCAAGTTGTTTGTTTCTCTTCTTTTTTTGGAGAATAAACATTGGTATTGTTCTTCAGGTAACTGTTATGCTCATGTCACTTAAAGCAGGAAGTCTTGGCCTGAATATGGTGGCTGCTTGTCATGTAATTCTTCTTGATCTTTGGTGGAATCCAGCTACTGAAGATCAAGCAGTTGACCGAGCACATAGAATTGGGCAGACTCGTCCTGTGACTGTTTCCCGAATAACTATTAAAGATACAGTCGAAGATCGAATACTAGCTCTTCAGGTAACTTTTTTTGTGACATTGCTCTTTTGCAGCATCTTATGGTTGGATCATTATGGTATTCTATTGTGTCATCGTTAATCGCAGACTCTCAAATTAAATTATGGAGCATGTGACCTGAAGAATCAAAATTTTGAATTCTGGAAAACAGTTATAGACTTCATAAGTGGTCTTTATCTGGTTGTTATTATGTGCTTTAGTTGGTTCACGTAGCTGATAAGTTGATTTGCTTACTGAGAGGATGCAAGGTTAATGTGGAACAATAAGATGCCAAATTTAGCTAATTCCAGAAAACTAGGGGAAATTCATTCGTAGTTGACTTAATGCTAATTCAGTCTTCACACACTGACCCATCATTTTGCTTGTGTTTATGCTACTAATGCACGGACCTGTTCAATCTAAAATTTCATATTGTTGAAAATGGTTGAAAGAGTGCTGTTTTGCTAATATCATAAATTCTGATATTCTGAAAAAAAATTTCCATATATGTAGGGTCTTGGATGAATATTAATAGACCTTCCCCATGGGGTTCTTGCCTTTCCAATTGGCAGTTTATGTTCCTTTACAAGGTTTAAAGGTCCAGTTGCTCCTATGACTAGGCGTAATCATGATGAAGCAACTGCTGACCCTGTGGGCATGCTATTTTTAAACAACGGTCGAACCAACATGAAACATGGTATCTTTTGGTAGTACTTTGTATCTAAAGAAGATAATCCAAGCAATGATTAATAATCATGTGGTAATGTACCATATATCCTATATTTGACTAGGAAGGATTTTTCATTTTTTTTGAAATCTTAATCATGTTTTGTTCTTTCAACTTCATCTCTATAGTCGTATTATTGCTGTAGTCATATTATTAAGTCATGCATCATTTTTCATCTGCATTGAAATATGTTTTATCCAGGAGGAGAAGAGGAAGATGGTTTCTACTGCTTTTGGAGAAGATCAAACTAGTTCTCATGCAACTCGTCTCACGGTGGAAGATCTTAGGCGGTTATTTAACTGCTTTGACGACTGAGTTTTGGCATGAATCATAGTAGTTGATTCATATCTTTTTGGATATGAGTGAATAGGATTGTTGGCTAATTTTTTGAGATGTGCTCCATCCCATCAGGGCCCTTTTCTTTCTATTTTTGCCTTCCTTTTGTTTTAAATTATAGGTTAATGCTAACTTGTGTAGTTGTAACAGTAGAATCCAAGAAATGATGGAGAACAAGGGACTGTAAATATATATATATATATATATATATATGAATATACTTTGCTACCTTCGTGAATGGGGTGTTGATCTCTGATCATCACTTCATCCGCAGAGCACGTGTTCTAAAAACTTCTCAGAGGTAGTCTCTGCTACCAAGCCGGCCAAATCCATCCCATCCCTGTCGGCAACTTTTCCATGGAAACGAGAAGGCTGTGAATCAAATCAACTTTCCTTGTGGACGGGTGATTGTGATCACTTTCAAGTGATCTCCATTGAAGACTCCCCACATCAAAAGGAGAAGGAAAAGGTAACAAGATCATTGTTACCGACATCAACTACTTTGTAAACTCATTGTAATGGATCAGCCACCTGGTCTTGCTTGATTGAACCTTTCATGTCTCCGTTGATCGTGATTTGCTGTAATGAATGACATATGCCGAGTCAGTGCTGCATATGATGAGATGCTGATTCCATGCTGTATGTATGCTTGCCACTTCATGCACAGATCAACATCCACTTGCAGAGAGTCGAACCTTTGAAACTAATTTGATGTGATTACTTTCTGGATGAGTGAACACAATACGACAGGATACTGTCCAGCATTTACATGAAACATGGTGCTTTTAAGAACAGGCAAGTAGGAAAGAGTACTGATGGTGGGTCTCAAGTAGACTTCGTATGAGGATTGATGTTAGACGTTAGTACTGTGCAAAGTAAGAGAAACTCCCAAGAGACTTGGAAGTCCAAGTGGTAGCCAATAAGAGTAAGAGAAGCATCATCATCCCAAAATGGAGAGAGCCTGCACCATGACCACCATGTCATTGAATTTCCAATGAGCTCTTCTGTCACTTAGGCTGCATCGCCAGGAAAACCTGCTTCTGCTTCTAATCATGTTGACCACTTGTTGCAGCCCAGTTAATGCAGTTCTTCCTACTGCAGACCAAAAGATCAGGCCTCTCTCAGTTTTTCACTTCTCAGGTTAGTTCATCGTTGCACAAAATGATCCATTTAATATAATAAAAATATATTTTCTTTTTTTTTTATAATAAAAAAAATCTCAGTAGGTGTCAGATCTATGTATCATGGTGCATCTGATTGCAGAAGAAGAAGACTCGATTTTTTGACTGGTCCAACAAGCTTGGAGAAAAGGCAGAGAGAGAGGGCATCCAAGGGAAACTTGAGCATGGGAGCAAGGATTCCTTAAGCAGGAGGGGGTTGAGAGAGTCTTCAAACAATCTTTCTCTTTCTTTCTTTCCAATGAGAAGATTGCATTCCACAGTGACAGATCCCTCAAATTAGCTTCTTCCAAGGCAGGCTTGGTTAGGGTGTCTTACAAGGTAATCTCAAGGTTGGTTCAAAGTGTCTGTCTGAAGATTTGATGTCACTGCATTCTGTATACATTCATGCATTGTCGTAAACCACAAAATGCTTTTGTTCCGTAGGTTTTGATTCAATAGCGGCAATCATCTTGGAAAGACTAAGTTGATGGTTCAATGGTACGAGACAGATTAAATGTATGCCCATAAACAAATTGTTCTTAATGAAACCTCTCTAATGGGATTCATAAACATGTAAATTGTGCTCTCTAAGATAAAAGTCTTTTATATACGAAATATAATACACAGCGGGGATAGCTCAGTTGGGAGAGCGTCAGACTGAAGATCTGAAGGTCGCGTGTTCGATCCACGCTCACCGCATTATATTTTAATTTTAAACATATTAAATAAATTTACAAAAAAATTTTAAAATACAATTTGCTCAAGTAAATTTGAAATATAATTTTTTTTTGTTAACTAGAAATAAGATTTTAAACACTAACTTTTACCATCCATCTGCATATGTTGCATTCTGAAGATCTGAACGTCTCATTTTTTATACACGTTCACCGTATTAATAATATATTTTAATTTTAAATATATTAAATAAATTTACAAAAGAATTTTAATATACAATTTGCTCAAGTAAATTTGAAATATAAACTTTTTTTAGCTAACTAGAAATAAGATTTTAAACACTAACTTTTACCATCCATCTGCATGTGTTGCATATAATGTAGAGTACCTTAACAAGCTTTGATTGAGCTAACAAAACAAGTTGTGTTTAAGCTGTTGAATCCTCCTGAGGCACGCCTCGGCACGTCTCATGGCCATCTCCACGCTGCTCTCGCTCTTCATACACCCCCCGCGGCCGCCCCTTCGTCCTGATGCCGACAATGGCTTCTTCTGACGCTGCTCCGCCTGCTCATCCTCATCATTGTCACCCCACCCGGTCTTCCTCTTCCGATTAGACGACACTGCAAAGCAAAAAAATAATATACAAACCAATCTACATATATGTCAGAGAGAAAGGGCGAGAAACCTTGTGTGGGAGCAGGAGAAGGACTTGAGCTATCCTCCTCAACAGCAACAACGTAGGAGTTAGGTTGGGAGATGAGAGACTTGAGCTCCAGCTTGAGATGCTTGAATCGGGTGGGATGCAGGGATTCCAGTTTTTCCAACTCCTCCCTCGCCCTCTCCACCAACCATGACTCCGACGCCATGAGAAGAAGACCGAAGTGACGACGACCTTCCCGCTGGGCTTTGCTTCTACTTCATGTATATAGGGAGAGAGCAGGTCAAATGCAGGGAGACAGAACCAATCGTTCTGGGTTCTTCCGGTTTCTCGACTCGTTTGATCTATTGCTTGGGTTGGAGAAGAGAGTGAAAGCAAATGGAGGCTTCACCTGCTTGGAATGCGAGCTCCAGCTTCGACTTCTGCGCTGTGGCAGGCACCAGGATTTCCCGGGAACATCCTCCTTTTCCCGCCTTTTTTTTTTTTTTTTTTTGCTTCTTCTCACTTCAATGGGAGAAATTGTAGAACACACAACATTAGATCCTTCGCAAACTTCTTATGTACCCCCAAAAGTATTACGAATTATGCACAAAACTCATTTCATTAATATATAGTCTCAGAATATTTCAATATATGTAGGCAATTATCAATATTGCAATGGCAAACATGAACGAACCCATGCTACTTTTGTGTAAGCTTTTAAGTCCGAGTTAAATTAAAAATTCTGACACGTCTCTTACTAAACTCAGTGAGCTTAAGAAAAATAAAAAGGAGTTTTAAGAATCAACAAAAGCACATTGACTTTTTGGATTTTTAAACAAGCATGCAAGTGTCACGGATTGGGCTAACTTGAGAGTGAGGAGATCAAACACAAAGTTAACCCAATCCGTAGACATTTGGTAGGATGTCGCGATGGTTCATTTATGGTCTCATATTAGAGTTGCATGATTTGTCATCTACTTAGGATAGTAGACTCTAGTGCATCAAATATGAATGAAGTAATATTGGTACTATCTAAATACTAAGGGGCCTAAGTTGAGCATTTAGTGACCAACATTGTATTGTAATTTACATTATAATTAATTTGGAAGATTTCTACTCGTGACCTTTTTTTATTATTTATAATCTTATTTAATTTTTTTAATATTCTAAAAATATCATTATATAAAATAAAAATATAAAATATATATTTTTTTTTTTCTTTTTGAGTGACGAGAGGACATCAGCAACTTTGTGAATGTTGGACGAGATGATTAACCAATGGATAAAGTAAAGGGTAATAAAAAGAAAAATAGGGATAAAGTTCATTTTAACCCTCGTGATTTTAGTCATGAATCACTTAAGCTCTTATGATTTATTTATGTTTAAAATAAATCTTATATTTTAAAAAAATAAAATATAAGTCTCGCTCTTCAAATCTAAATTAACATATATAAGAGTATATATGTTAACTCATAATAAACTATCAATATAATAATGTATATAATTTAATTTTAAAAAAATATATATTAACTCAAATTTGATATTTTATATGTTATGATTTTAAAAATATATAAATTATTTTAAATTTGAGTAAAACCATAAAGAATTAAGTAGTTCATAACTAAAATCACATGAACTAAAATTAATTTTTTTAATTTAAATTATATGTTACATTATACTAATAGTTTATGTAAGTGCTTCATGGTCATAAACACATGGGTCAAAATAGATCTTAATCATTAAAGATAAGAATATGATTGATAATTAAATATTTATATTTAATAATATTGTTTTACTATTTTTTTTAAATTAATTACCAATAAAATATTAAAAGGATCACCAATAATAAGCTTGTTAAGATGTTAGTTTGGTTGTTAAATGTGTATGGAGCGGACAACGGGAAGAAAGAAGAGTGGAGAGGAATCAGAGAGAGAGAGAATGAGAAGATGGCTGTCGGTTGAGAGGCGAGGCCGGAGCGTAGCTTTTCGGGAGGAGGAGGAGGGAGGGGAGAGGAGGCAAGGCCCGAACGAAGCTTTGTGGTTGGGAGAGACATTGGGAAGGGGCTGTCGGTTATGACCGGAGCTTTTGGGGCGGGGGAGGAGGAGGAGGGAGAGGGACGGTGGCTGTTGAGGAGGCTTGGCGGGGGCGACGACTGAGGAGAAAGAGGGAGAGTGATAACTGCACCACTTAGGCTTTATATGTTTTGTATGCTGATTTGCCATGGCATGCTTGAGATATGTTGTGTCATCCATCATTCCTAAGATTTTATTATATATTTTTTAAAACCTGTCTAGATAGTTAACTATGATGCTGATTTGCTTTTTTTTTTTATATATATTGTATTTGTTTACCATTTAAGAGATATTGCATATAGCACGATGCAGTAACCCAATCGCCGGCTTTTTAAGCTCTTAGATATATGATTCAAGTGCGCACAGAGTGAAGAGATGCCATTAAAACAATATAATTTTGCTGTGACAAATAGTAGAATTGCTCTACAATTTTGTTTTTTTAATGAGCAAAGTCTGGTATATACAGCAGAAAAAAGGATTTGTTTTTCCTATCTGTCTCCTCTTGTATATAATACTGTCATTCAATAGCCGCAGCAGTCTATCTTCGAATACTATGTCGATGGTGACGTACAGCATGAAGGTTCCATAGTCTCAATTTACTGTTTGATGTCCATGTTATCCTTATGTAAAAAAAACTGTTTAGTAACTTTAAACAATGGTGGGATAGGTTAGTCGAGAGAGCGTTTGACCGATGATACGAAGGTGGCGTGTTTGATCCACGTTCACCGTAAACATTAAGTACAGATGTTTATTTATTAGTTATATTATTATTTATAGTTTAAATGTTAATCGATCGGAATTATTATTATTATTATTATTATTTTTTTTTTTAAGTTAACTGAAACATATCGTCCAGTAGCACCTTAAGTAAATAACTGTGCTTGAGCTAACATAACAAGTGAGCTGTTGAATCCTCCTTAGGGACTCTTCTTACCTCCGTCATCACCCGGTTGTCCTCATGATGATGAAATAATAGGAGCACCCAAGTCATCCTTGTTATACATTTCATGTACCAAGGCTAAGATGTCATCTCGGTATGATCCTGCCCGCATATATAAGGGCACTTGGGGATTCTTCGCTGACGCTCGAGGGATGTGCAAGCTCCTCGAGACGTCAACCGGTAGGTTGGGAACCTGGGCGGTCACTTTATGTTGGAGTCTATATTCGGTCCTTGATAGAGCTGTAGTCTCCCGAAGTCTGTTGCGATGTTTCGGGGGAAGTGGCTTATCCTTGGTCGAAGGACCTCGTTCGGCCGACCATTGGGGGAAGAGCTTCCCTCTTGCGAGTGCGTCCTTCCACTCCTCGGTTGGTTCTTCGATCGTCGGCACCTGCACGAAGGCTGTGGTCGGGGGTAGGCGATGTGTCACCCCGACATGGCCCCTCCGACACTCGAGTTAGTGATGAATCGTTATGTGTTGTTTGTCTTTTTCTTTGTGTGTCAGAAGGATCCTCTGACACATTTGCTTGGGCACCTTTTATACTATCGGGGGAGATAGAAATCATACAAAATAGGTTAATGCGTATGGGTGGTAGGGCGAGATCGAGGTTGCAGTTTGTGAGAATTGTAGGGACGTAACCATGGATAACATAGGCAACCAAATACTTTTAATGTCTGCAGATTATGGCGTTTATGAAATAACTTTTCAAATGGTGATTGATATTGTAGAATTGGAGTAGGCATCCGATTAATAAGGTAGACAGTAGTTTGAAATGCTACAGACCAAAAAGAGGATGACATGAAAGCCTGATGAAGCAGCGTTAGGCCCGTTTCGACAATATGTCGATGTTTACGTTCAGCAGAACCAACCAGTTGAGGAGTGTATGGAGGGGATTTGAGATGTTGAATACCGCAAGCGGACAACTGGGATGAAAGGGCTTGATATTCACCCCCACCATCAGAATAGATAGTTTTAATGGAAGTCTGAAAATAATTTTTGACTAAGCTCTTAAAGTTGGAGAAGATAATAGTGACATCAGACTTCTGACGAAGGGGATATAACCATATATACTTTGTAAAATAGTCTACAAAGATAACATAGAATCTAAACTTGTCAAAGGAGACAACTGATGCAGGACCTTAAACATCAGTATAAATAACCTCAAATAGTTTAGAACAGGAAATAGAAGATGCACCAAAAGGTAATTGATGACTCTTATTGCTAAGACAGACATCACAATGAGCAATGACATTACTAGATTAAAAAACAGGAATATAATAGCTAGAAAGTAATTTTCTAGAGGTCGAGGGATAACCAAGACGTTGATGTCAAATGTCGACTGGAGCAGCAGTAGAAGAGTTCACAGTAGGGTTGGTGAGAAACAATGCTGACAGTCATTCATAGATGTTGTCTTTATTCAGGCCACGAACTAAGGATATCCCCGTGCTCAAGTCCTTGACAACAAAATAGTCAGGAAAGAATTCAATAGAGGTATGATTTTGTTGGCAGAATTGAGAGACATAAATAAGGTTTTTGTTAATGTGGGGTACACATAAAACATCACCGAGTGTAAAAGAGGTGTCATGTGAATTAAGCGATGTAGAGCCAGTATGAGTGATTGAATTCTTTTACCATCACCAATGATAATGTCTTCATTGCCGCCATAGTTGTTGTGGATTGACAAGTTCTAAAGATCGGAAGTGATATGGTAGGAAGCACCAGAATCCACAATCCAATTGGGTTGACTTGCAGACGTAGTAGTCATGACATTCGCCTAAGGCAAGGTTGATGGAGCTGGAAGACGAGGCTGAGATCAGCAAACCTTTGCAGAGTGATCGAGTTTGTCACACAACTGGCAAACGACAGGCTAATGAAGTGCAGGAGGACGACGTGGCCGAAAGGAAGTATTCTGACGATGGTTGAAAGTTGGAGACTATGAAGGGGGAACAGGCGGTATTGTGCTCATAGGAGGTAAGTTGGCCACACCTTTGGAAGCATGCTTGTTGTATTTACGGTATGGCCATTTGGACTTGTGGTTAAATTGAGCAGTGATAGGAGGTCCTGGCTGAGGTCCTGCAGGCGTATCGCAATGCTTCAGGTAAGCTTCAAAGTCTGTTAACTTGTCATGAAGTTCTTCAAAAGAGATTGGAGAGTCGTGAGCTCAAAGCGCTGCTGCTAGTTCCTTAAATTCTACACCCAGTCCATTAAGTGTGTGGACGAGAACCTCTTCATCAATTAGAGAATGACCTATCAAAGCTAGGTCATCTATAATCATTTTGATATGTTGTAAGTAGTCGGTAATATTACTTCTCTCCTACTTTAAGTGCATAAGGCCTGAGAGTAGGCTAAGCATGCGAGTCCTCGAGCGATTCGCGAATGTAGTTTGTAACTTGGTCCGTCCAAGCTTCCGCAGCAGTAGTACAGGAGGACACAAGCGGGGCAATAGAGTCATCAACAGAGGCTTGAATCGCTTGAAGAATAAGGCGATCTTGACGTAACCATAGCTTATATGCAGAATTTGGCATTGGGTTAGGTTCTCATGGAACATGGATTAGTGCTGGTGGACAACTAAGAGAACCATCGATATAACCCAATAAATCATAATCAAATAGAAGATTAGAAAACTGAGCTCTCGAGGACACATAGTTGTCAACTTTGGATAGTTTAAAGGGGATTAAAGAGACAGTATTTATGGAAATAAGTCTAGAGTACGAAGAGGAGAGGAAAGTGCTAGAGGAAACAGAATAGGAACATCAGAGGTAGAAGAGTATAGAAAAAATGACACGACTTGTATTCAATAAAAGGCGACAAACAAAATAAAGCGACAAAGAAAAGAAGAGTTCAAACCACATAGTTACCTCCTTTCGATGTAGATGTGTGATATTAGTATTGCAAGTTTGGAAGAATACCAGCCTGAGACTGCAGAATCATGCTCCTGAATCTGAAAGACCGGATGCATCACGCCGATGTTGTCGGAACCGATCTTGAATCAGATCTGTGGCATAGTAGCAAGGGAAATCAGAAACAGAGGCAGCGACCAACCCACGATCAGCGGATTGTTGCCGTCGGAGGAGAAGGTGGGGTTAAGACTTATCGCTGATGCTAAGGAGGATGGAGAAGACAAACGACAACGACTCGATGGCAATCAATGAGTGCGTCCCATTGTTTTTGTCTTCGGCTACCACCGAGGTAAGGAAGATTCACGGATGGCACAGGTTGCTGGGCTCACATGCAGTCAACGTGGCCACTCATCCATCTATATTCGTCTTTTATCTTGTTGCAGGTGCTCTTGTCTTGGACTCATCCGAATCACCTCCATCTGGTTAACCAGCTTAGGCTGCATCAGTACATGAATCGATCGATGGCTGCAGGGGATGGCCCTTTTCTGCTCTCTTCGACTGCGACGGTGGCCTGCCTGCCCCGACACCACATTCTGGTGGGGGGTGTTGGAAGAGAAGAAGGTAGGGTTGTGTTCAGTAAGGAAAATTGTTGTAGTTGGAAGAAGCAGCCAAGCTCTTGAAGCAAGAAGAATCCTCTGAAGCATGAGCTCTCCTTGTCAGGAAGTGCATGTTCTGTAGCACTACATCGCTGGCGGAAGGTGGCAGCTTTGAGAGATGAGAAGCACAAGTGGCAGTCACAGGTGCTCAAGGTGGTCACCGCGAGGGGTGGTTGCAGAAGCGTGTCGCTGGCTGTTGCACTGCGGTGGTGCTGGGCCAATCTCAGCAAAACAGAGAAAGAGAAAAGGAAACAGAGTAATGGTTAATCTGTGTCGATGGATGCGATCGGCAGCGACGATTGCAGGCAAAAGAAGGAAGAAGCGACTTGAAGAAGAGGGCTGTGACCAAGATCTGCCGTTTGTCAGCGGGAAGCAGCGGGGCCGGAGACCGCGGATGCCAAGGATGTTGGAGCGTTGGCGGGACCGGAGACCTGGGAGGTGGCCGGGGTGGGAGCCATGGTGGGAGATTTTACTGGAGAATGTGTCGGCGCCGGTTGCTCAATCTTAGTGTTGGGTTTCAGGAGATATATTCCAACGAGAAGAAGAATAGCAGCGCTCGCTGTGAGAAGTTGTCCGGCGGCTGCGGCTTCACAGAAAAGGAACAGATGAACTGCTGCGACAGTAGATGGGTAGGAGTCGACGGTCGGAAATGGTTGCCGGTTGTCTGTCGGTAGAGGAGGCAGATGTGCCACGACGACAGAATCTGCACGCGATCGGAAACAAGAGTTTGGTGTAAGCAAGCAGCTCTGATAACATATTTGAGATAGAATTAAGAAACAAAAGAAATATTTTATTTATTGTTACAATAATTATTTATACAGAATTGATGAAGGATTTTTCTAAATTGATGAACGAGATCTTCTCGTTCAATCAGCTAACACTTCTAACCCTCATTACTCTCTGTCCCCGTCCGTTCTTGTATCTGAGAGAGAGAGAGAGAGAGAGAGAATCTGCTGTAGCCACATTGAAGTCTCACTGTTGCAGACTTCATCATTCGAAGAGCAGAGTTCATTGAAGTCTCACTGTACTGCAAATATGCCGCTGCTGTTTGCGATGATGCTTGTGATGGCAACTGATACGACAGATGCCGACCTGGCCGCCAAGTCATCGCGCGCCCCGGACAGTTAGGCCGCTGACGTGGCCAAACCAACGTGATTGGTCGAAAGACACCAGTTACCGTACAGCTGACCTGGCACAGGTAAGGTCAGCTACTCCCACCTGCAGGCGCACACCTCACCACAAGTACGGCAGGCGTGGCGGGAAGTGCGGCAACACGTTGCCGTACGGCCGACCTGGCACGGGTAAGGTCGGCAACCCACACCTGCAGGCGCACGCCTCACCACCAGTACAGCAGGCATGGCGAGAGGCGCGACGGCATGGTGAGTCATGAATGCGGTAAGGTCGTCAGGTACGAACAACCCACATCACCCACTATAAAAGCTCCTGCACCTACACAGGGCAGGGGGATCGCAAAAAGGGCCAGAAAACTGACTTGATCGTCGGAGGGGTCACGTCGGGAGCTTACCCGACCCGACCTCCTTGCAGGAATCAGCGGCCGACCCCAGCAGGCTGACCTCTTCTCCACCAAGGCTCCGCCACTCCAGCATCAGAACCCCCAAGCTGACCCCTGAGTCTCCACTCATCTGAACCAACCGCGCTCCGTGCCGAAGAAATTGCGAAGCGGGCGTACCAGCGCACACGGGCCTGGACCAGCAAAGGCTTGCTCGACACATTTAAAGGCAAAACACGTCCACCTGGCAAGCCCCAAAAAAGACACTATCATTTTGGCGCTAGAAGGAGGGCCCATGTCGCCAGAACGCTCACTCGCTGACTCGGCACCAGAGCGCCGAACAGAACCCGATCACCCTAGGTCGGCCGAGGAAGCCCCGGCTGCTATGCCGACCCCCAATCGCTTTTGGAGAATGATGACTGACACCGGGTTCCCGTCACCCGCGTCCAATCCTGCACCCCCCATGGTCACCGCCGAGGCCTTCCTCGGCCTCACCAGTCAAGTCCAGGCGCTCGCGGGCATGGTGCAAACCATAATCCCGTATCTACCGCAACTGGTGCAGTCGGTGGCACACCAAGCGGCGCCTCCGCGAGCGGAGTCTCCGACGGCCCCAAGTCGGGGAATCCCACCCGTCGCCGAGGCGCCACCACCACGGGTCACCGAGGCTCCCCCACCTCGGATCCCGGCTTCGCCGACGTCAATACCAAGCCGATCACAAAGCCGCTCTTGCAACCCGACGCCGACTGAACCTGATCTCGACGTCCTATCAACTGACTCCACCGACTCCTTGAGGGAACAGGTCCGTCGAGTCCATCGACGACTCGACGAGGTTCAGAGAGAAGTCCTCAGGTCGAAAGACGAAGCTGGGGAGGGCCAAAAAGGGGGCTCCCCCTTTACCCCTGAGATACACTCAAAGCCCCTGCCGCCCACATTCAGGCTACCTGCCCTCGAACCCTATGACGGCAGCGGAGACCCAACGGAGCACATTGCTACGTTCTGCGCCCAGATGACCCTGTATGACACTTCAGAGGCACTGATGTGTCGAGCCTTCCCGACCACCCTCCGAGGAGCGGCCAGAAACTGGTATGCCCGGCTAAAACCTGCCTCCATACCATCATTTGATGTATTGGCAAAAGAATTCGAATCCAATTTCTTGGCAAGCGCGCGCCCAAGGCCCACCACAGCCTCACTCCTCGGGATGGCCCAAGGAAGCGATGAACCCCTCTCCCAATTCGTGAGAAGGTTCACCTCACAAGTACAGGGCATTCCAGATCTCCATCCGTCCTTGACCATCCAGGTATTTCTGACGGGACTGATGCCTTCTAGGTTCTTCTGGTCGCTGATCGAGCGGCCACCAACAACTCTGCCCGAGACGTTGCAGCGGGCACATCAGTACGTGGCTGCCGAGACTCTGATAGCCGGCAAGCGGGACGAGGCGAAACGCCCACGCGGCGAGCAGTCTCGGGGGCATCCAACCCCGCCTCTCAGGAAAAGGGAGGATAGGTCCGACCTGTTACCAGCCAGACCTCCTCCAATCCCCCTCAACTCGACCCGAACGGAGATCTTCCTCCAAATACGGGAGAAGGGGCTCTTGAAAACACCAAGCCCAATGAAGTCGCATCCTGAGCGGCGTGACAAGAGGAGGTACTGCCGGTTCCATCGGGAGTATGGTCACGACACCGAGGAATGTCGCGACCTCCAGTACCAGATTGAGGACCTCATCAAACGCGATCATCTGCGGCGATACGTCCGAGAACAGCCACCTCTCTCGGATGGCCGGCAACCCCGAGACCCGTCCCCCCGACCACAGGGCCCGGTCGAAAAACAGATCGACGTCATCTTCGGCGGCCCAGCCTCAGGCGGCAACAGCTCGTCGGCCCGCAAAGCTTATGCGCGATCCAAGGTCGGGAAGAGGCCGATGCATCACGAAGAGCTCGACGTCGCGTTCAGATCGCAGGACGAGGAGCATGCATCTCACGACGACGCGCTAGTGATCTCAGTCCGCATGGCAAACGCCTACGTCAAGCGGGTTATGATCGACACGGGAAGTTCGGCCGACATTTTATATTTCAATGCCTTCCAACAGTTGGGACTGACCGACCTGGACCTCACCCCCCTGACATCTACCTTGACAGGGTTCACTGGGGACTCCATTTTCCCCATGGGGACGACTACGATCCCTGTCACGCTTGGGGGAGAGCCGAGGTCAAAGACCCTGATGGTGCCATTCATGGTGGTCAGGCTCCCATCCGCCTACAACGCCATCATCGGGCGCCCGACCCTAAATCGCCTCAGGGCGGTCGTCTCAACGTACCACCGGGTCTTGAAGTTTCCAACTCAAGCCGGGGTCGGCGAGGTCAGGAGCGACCCGAAGGAATCCAGACAATGCTATCTGGCGGCGACAACGCTGTGCAAAAAGCCAAGAACCGGACCGATCAACGCCACGGCTCCGGACCCAGTGGAAGAAGCCCGGGGTGCCCGCTCCGCGGAAAAAGTCCTCGAGCTGCCGCTGGACCCGAGCTGCAAGGGCAAGCTGGTAAAGGTCGGGTCGGAGTTAACGGAGAATCAACAAATCCAGTTGATAAATTTCCTAAGGAAGAACGACGACGTCTTCGCGTGGACCCCGAACGACATGCCAGGGGTCGACCCGGAGATTGCCCAACACTACTTAAACATCTCCCCCGACGCCCGACCCGTAAAGCAACGCCCGCGGAAATTTGCCCCGGATCGCCAGAAGGCCATAGAAGACGAGGTCACCCGCCTGTTGGACGCGCAGCTCATCGAGGAAGTTAAGTACCCGACCTGGCTGTCCAACGTTGTACTCGTTAAAAAGGCAAATGGAAATTGGCGGATGTGTGTTGATTACACTGATCTCAATCGGGCTTGCCCGAAGGACTGCTACCCGCTTCCCCGCATCGACCAACTTGTGGACGCCACGTCCGGGCATCAGCTGTTCTCTTTTATGGATGCCTTCTTAGGATACAACCAGATCCAAATGGCCCCGAGAGACAAAAGAAACACAGCATTTATCACACACAATGGCACGTACTGCTACAAGGTGATGCCGTTCGGATTGAAGAACGCCGGCGCGACCTATCAGCGCCTCGTCAATCGAATGTTCAAGGACCAGGTCGGCAGGAACATGGAAATATACGTCGACGACATGATAGTCAAAAGCCAACATGCCGAGACCCACCTCTCCGACCTGGAGGAAACGTTTCGCACGTTGAAGAAATATAGGATGCGCCTCAACCCAACGAAGTGTACTTTCGGCATTACTGCCGGGAAGTTTCTCGGCTTCATAGTGCATCAACGAGGAATCGATGCCAACCCCGACAAAATAAAAGCCATACAGGAGATGCAGTCGCCCAAGACCGTAAAGGAGGTGCAACGACTTGCGGGAAGGATAGCGGCCCTGAGCCGTTTCATTTCCCGGGCCGGAGACAAGAGTTCGGTCTTTCTTCGCGCATTGAAGTCGGCAAAAGACTTCAAATGGACCCCCGAATGCGAAGAGGCCTTTCACCAACTAAAAAGCCACCTCGGGAGCCTGCCGCAGCTGGCCTCGGTAAGGGATGGCGAGCCCCGCGGCCTATACCTCGCTACGACCGATCTGGCGGTTAGCTCGGTCCTGGTGACACTGGACAAAACCGGGGAAAGGCCGGTCTACTACACCAGCCACGTTTTGGCTGGGCCTGAGCTTCGATACCCCCCCATAGAAAGGATAGCTTTGGCGCTTATTCTGGCCTCCAGAAAACTGAGGCCATATTTCCAGACACACCCCATTAAGGTGATAACCGACCAACCCCTGCGCCAGATCCTCTCCAAGTTTGATGTTGCAGGTCGGATGCTGAAGTGGTCTGTAGAGTTGGGGGAGTTCGATATCGAATATGAGCCGAGAAAGGCAATTAAAGGCCAAGTACTCGCAGACTTCCTATCGGAGCTCACGCCGCCCCCAGTCCCTCGAAGTCCGACCGCCGGATGGACCTTACATATCGATGGGTCGGCAAACTCGGAGAGAGGAGGGGTCGGCCTGGTGTTCAAAGACCCCTCCGGCCACGTTCACGAACACGCCTTGCGATTGGGGTTCAGAGCCACGAATAATGAGGCCGAGTATGAAGCGCTCCTGTTCGGCCTCAAGGTTGCCGCCGATCTAGGGGCAAAGGACATAGAGGTATTCACCGACTCCCAACTTGTCGCCGGCCAAGTTAATGGCACATTCGAAACTCGGGAAGCGGCGATGATCAAATATCTTGCCGAGGTGCGGCTGGCGGCGGCGCGATTTCAAAAGTTCGTCATCACCAAGGTGCCCCGCAACGAGAACACGCAGGCAGACGCCTTGGCCAAATTGGCTTCCTCCCGCGCGACCGACACACCAACCGGGTCAACGGTTAGGACCGTCGGGCCATCCATCGGCCCGACCCTCATGACTGTCGACCAAGAAGACGGAGGCTGGACCAACGAAATCCTCCACTTTAAACAAGCGGGGGTCCTCCCTGAGGATAAGGCGGCCGCCCGAAGAGTCAGAAGGGCGGAGTCATGGTACTGCATCATCGATGGCCACCTCTACCGGCGAGGTTTCAGCCGACCCCTGCTTCGCTGTCTGAACCCGACCGAGGCACAGACCACCTTAGCCGAGATCCATGAAGGAATATGTGGAGACCATGTCGGCGCTCGCACCCTGGCACACATGGTCCTAAGGCAAGGATACTATTGGCCTACACTACGAAAGGATGCCCAAGCATATGTTCAAAATTGCGAGCCATGCCAAAAGCACGCCCGATTCCAGCATAGACCGATGGTGCCACTCTCGACGGCCGACTGCGCCTGGCCCTTCGCCCAATGGGGAATGGACCTCCTCGGCCCCTTTCCCCCAGCCTCGGGACAGAGAAGATTCCTGATAGTCGGCGTCGATTATTTCACCAAGTGGCTCGAAGCCGAGCCGCTGGCCTCCATCACCGAGAAGCAAGTCGAGGGGTTCGTGTGGAAGAACATCATAACCAGGTTCGGCCTCCCTAAGGCGATCATTACCGACAACGGCACGCAATTCAACAACACAAAGTTCAAGGTGTTCTGCCAGAGCTATCGCATCCAACTAAAGTTCAGCTCGGTGGCCCATCCCCAGGCTAATGGTCTGGCCGAAGTAACTAACCGAGCCATCCTTGAAGGATTGAAAAAGAGGGTCTCCAACGCCACGACTTCTTGGGTGAGTGAACTTCCGAGTGTCCTATGGGCGTTGAGAACGACCCCTAAAACCCCGACGGGCGAATCGCCTTACAGCTTGGCATTCGGGATTGAGGCCGTGTTGCCTCCCGAGGTGGTCTTCCCGACCCTTCGAGTTCAAACTCAACATCAGGAGGAGTCCGACCAGCAACTCCGTGAAAACCTCGACCTACTGGAGGAAAAGCGGGTCGATGCTCATCTCCGAGCTCTGGCCTACAGGAGAGCTATTGCGAAGATCTACAACCGACGAGTACGCCCGAAGCGCGTCGGCCCGGGCGACTTGGTGCTCCGCAAGACCGAGGTCAGTGATCCGAACCGGTCCCGCGGCAAACTGGCCCCGAACTGGGAAGGTCCCTACCGAGTTATAGACAATATCCGAGACGGGACTTATACGTTGGCAACCATGGAGGGTCGATTATTGCCAAGAACCTGGCACATCACGAACTTGCGAAAGTTTTACGTGTGATCATGCATTACGACTTGTGCCAAATCAAGGTGCAACAATGATACAAAAACGCCGGGACTTGTATTAACTTGTGGATAATACAAAATGAGTCAGGGCCGACCTGAGGGCTACCTGACCCGAGTTACAAGTTCCCAAAAAGGAATACAAGCTAAGGGACAAAACTAAGACTCGGGAGGCACCGAGTCGTCAAAATCCTGCCGACGCTCCATTGGTACTGAGTCGTCCTCGGGGTAAATCATGAACGGAACCTCTTCGACGTCGGCGTCGGGGTGGCGGGCACGAAAGCGAGCTCGCGCCACCCGATATCCGTACTCGTAGGTGACCCGTCCCATCCGCTTTAAACCTTCTTTAAAGCCGAGGGACTCCTTGTATTCCGCGACGGTGATTTTGGGCAGCTCAGCTCGAGCCTGCTCCAAGTCCTTCACAGATTGGAGCAGCTCATCGTCCATCCTCCTGGCCCTGGCCCGGGCCTCCTTCAGCAGGTGGTGGGAGTCACCCAGATGACCCCTCAGCTCTTTTTCCGAGGCCTCATGCCTGAGGAGCTCCTCTGCTTTTTCGGCCTTGATCTTCTCGAGCTCCTCCTGCAACCTCGACGCCCGCTCCTCCGCCTCAGCAACTGCCTCGGGCCCGCCCTTCGACTTCAGGACGTCGAGCTCCTCCTGCTGTTGCTTGACCCGGTGGTCCATGAAAGTGATCAGTCGACCAGCATCATGGACCC
Organism: Ensete ventricosum; assembly: GCA_029747655.1. Taxonomy (NCBI): domain Eukaryota; kingdom Viridiplantae; phylum Streptophyta; class Magnoliopsida; order Zingiberales; family Musaceae; genus Ensete; species Ensete ventricosum. The sequence continues at coordinate 36,034,514 of JAQQAF010000002.1, read as the reverse complement.
GGTCGACCAACGCCATTTGAAGGTGCTGGCTCTGCACAGAAGGACTTTGTTAAAAAAAAAAAAGAGAGGGAGAAGGGGAAGGAAATTCGTAAGTCGGCCGACTTACCAGGACGAGCTCTTTAGTAGCTCGGGCCATCAAGACCTCCGACGGGAGCGTGTACAGCTCCCGTGCCAATTGAGGGTGGAGAATCCCCCTTTCATATTCCTCGGCGGCGGACGAAGTGTGCCATACCTTCATCGAGTTCCTTAGTCCCGCCCACCGAGCCTGCAGCTCCTTCTCGGGGTCTTGGAGCCCCAGGTCAGACATCATCAGGGCATAGTAGCCCTGGTCTCCTTTGCAGACCTTCGTCTTGAAGAGGTCCTTCATGGACCTCGGGCGCTCATGAACCGGGGAAGCGGCCCCCTCCTCAGACTCGGCGGGCGCTTCCGGTCTCGCAGGCGACGCGGCGGGCTCTTTTCCCTTGGAGCGGTGTCGGGAGCCTCCTTCGCCGGCCGGGGACTTGTGCTTCCTCGACAGCACCTTTGTCTTCTTGACGGGTTCCCCCGTCGCATCAGCACGTCCAGTCGGAGGGGGAGTCGGTCTCTTCGCCGACACCCTTGGAGCCTCCCGAGCTGGGGAGGCACGGGCCTCATGAGCGGAGGGGCGGCTCGGCGGGACCCGTCCCCCAGCTACTCTCGGCATCCCACGAAGATCTCCGAGGTCCATCCGATCTGCGTCACAACTTACAGGTCAGTAAAAGATTAGCAGGGCTTGAACAAAATAAAAAGCTAGTACCCTTAGAGGCCGGACTCAAACCCGCCTCAACGAGCCAAAGCTCGGTCATTTCCTTAATCGCACAAGAAGAGGAAAGAATCCCCTTCAGTCGACCGACCAGGACGGCCTCCTCCTCAGACAGATAAGGGGGGGCATTGCCAATCGGATGAGCCGACCAGCTAAACCCGAATCCCCAACCCAGACCACTGACATAAAGGTAGCGGGACTTCCAGCCCTTGTTGCTGGAAGGCGCCCCGGCAACCCTAAAACCTACACGGGCGGTGAGGTAGTAACCTCCCCGACTCTTGCACAGGCGAAAGCACGCCATGAACAAGTCCCGGGTCGGGATAATTCCCGCTCCTCGGCACTCACCTAAAAAAACCACTAGGTAACGCCACGAGTTGGGCGCTACCTGGCTCGGAGAGACTCTCCACCGTTTCAGGCACTCCTCGATCAGAGGGTGCAAAGGAAACCTAAGGCCGGCTTCCAGGGCATCTACCGAGATGCACATGCCGGGGACGTCCAAACTGTAAGGACGTTGCCCCGGCTCTGGAACATACAACCCGTATTCAGCCGGGATGCTGTACCGTGCCCTGATTGCGGCAAGTGACCCCTCGGTCACCGCCGAATCGAGGTCATGATGTGACATCATGACCTCCAAGTCCCTCTGAACCCGTGCGTTGACAGGCGACGGGGGCCCAGAAGACGCTCCCGAGGAACTAACCCCGGGACCACTACGACTCGACTCCCCCGACTCCGAGGGAGAAGCGACCCTGACACTAGTGGAGGAGTCCGACGAGGTCATCGCGACCTGTTTAGAAGGGGGCTGCCGAGCTGAAAAAGCGAGGACTACTAGGGTGGTCCGAGGCAGAGGCAGCGGGAAAGCGAAAAGAGCAAGTGAGGTCTCTGCGCAACCCCCCAACCAATTTATAGCGCCCAGGCGTGCCGTTTCAGATTCCCGAGGTAAGAGAAAACGCCGCCGCACCGAGGAAACACTCAGCGCATTGAATGCGCCATGATTGCGACCGAAACCCTAGGAAATATACATATATATATATATATTTATGCGTGCCAAAAAAAAAAAAAAAAAAAAAGAAGGGCATTTTAGCAGCGGCCAGATCTCCGGATTTGCGCCCGAGTTCACTCTCTCGGCCGGATCTCCGGATTTGCGCCCGAGTTCACCCTCTCGGCCGGATCTCCGGATTTGCGCCCGAGTTCACCCTCTCGGCCAGATCTCCGGATTTGCGCCCGAGTTCACTCTCTCGGCCAGATCTCCGGATTTGCGCCCGAGTTCACTCTCTCGGCCAGATCTCCGGATTTGCGCCCGAGTTCACTCTCTCGGCCAGATCTCCGGATTTGCGCCCGAGTTCACTCTCTCGGCCAGATCTCCGGATTTGTGCCCGAGTTCACTCTCTCGGCCAGATCTCCGGATTTGCGCCCGAGTTCACTCTCTCGGCCAGATCTCCGGATTTGCGCCCGAGTTCACTCTCTCGGCCAGATCTCCGGATTTGCGCCCGAGTTCACTCTCTCGGCCAGATCTCCGGATTTGCGCCCGAGTTCACCCTCTCGGCCAGATCTCCGGATTTGCGCCCGAGTTCACTCTCTCGGCCAGATCTCCGGATTTGCGCCCGAGTTCACTCTCTCGGCCAGATCTCCGGATTTGCGCCCGAGTTCACCCTCTCGGCCAGATCCCCGGATTTGCGCCCGAGTTCACTCTCTCGGCCAGATCCCCGGATTTGCGCCCGAGTTCACCCTCTCGGCCAGATCCCCGGATTTGCGCCCGAGGTCATTTTCTCGATGTATTCCCGAGCTTAGGCTCGGTCGGATCTACTCTTGCTGCGCTGCATTCCCGAGCTCAGGCTCGGTCGGATTTGGCTTCCTGCGCCATATTCCCGAGCTTAGGCTCGGTCGGATCTACTCTTGCTGCGCTGCATTCCCGAGCTCAGGCTCGGTCGGATTTGGCTTCCTGCGCCATATTCCCGAGCTTAGGCTCGGTCGGATCTACTCTTGCTGCGCTGCATTCCCGAGCTCAGGCTCGGTCGGATTTGGCTTCCTGCGCCACATTCCCGAGCTTAGGCTCGGTCGGATCTACTCTTGCTGCGCTGCACTCCCGAGCTCAGGCTCGGTCGGATTCAACCTCCTGCACTACATTCCCGAGCTTAGGCTCGGTCGGATCTACTCTTGCTGCGCTGTACTCCCGAGCTCAGGCTCGGTCGGATTCAGCTTCCTGCACTACATTCCCGAGCTTAGGCTCGGTCGGATCTACTCTTGCTGCGCTATACTCCCGAGCTCAGGCTCGGTCGGATTCAGCTTCCTGCACTACATTCCCGAGCTCAGGCTCGGTCGGATCTACTCGGGCTGCCCCACGTTCCACATCACTCGAAATCCTCAGAAGCCCACGCTCAGGACTAGTTTAAGGCAGCCCCAAACAGCGATCAAGCGCAAGACCTCATCTTCGGCACCCCCAACAAGCGCCTCGAGAAGGTCTACCTGGGGGGGGGGGGGGGGGAGAATGATACGACAGATGCCGACCTGGCCGCCAAATCATCGCGCGCCCCGGACAGCTAGGCCGCTGACGTGGCCAAACCAACTTTTTTGGTCGAAAGACACCAGTTACCGTACAGCTGACCTGGCACAGGTAAGGTCAGCTACTCCCACCTGCAGGCGCACACCTCATCACAAGTACGGCAGGCGTGGCGGGAAGTGCGGCAACACGTTGCCGTACGGCCGACCTGGCACGGGTAAGGTCGGCAACCCACACCTGCAGGCGCACGCCTCACCACCAGTACAGCAGGCATGGCGAGAGGCGCGGCGACATGGTGAGTCATGAATGCGGTAAGGTCGTCAGGTACGAACAACCCACAGCACCCACTATAAAAGCTCCTGCACCTACACAGGGCAGGGGGATCGCAAAAAGGGCCAGAAAACTGACTTGATCGTCGGAGGGGTCACGTCGGGAGCTTACCCGACCCGACCTCCTTGCAGGAATCAGCGGCCGACCCCAGCAGGCTGACCTCTTCTCCACCAAGGCTCCGCCACTCCAGCATCAGAACCCCCAAGCTGACCCCTGAGTCTCCACTCATCTGAACCAACCGCGCTCCGTGCCGAAGAAATTGCGAAGCGGGCGTACCAGCACACACGGGCCTGGACCAGCAAAGGCTTGCTCGACACATTTAAAGGCGAAACACGTCCACCTGGCAAGCCCCAAAAAAGACACTATCAGCAACTAATGAAGGAGGCAGTACCGGAAAGGAGAGAGATAGGGCTGCATTTGCATGCATGCATGCGTTCTCCCAAGTCAACCTCACCACTGTTCATCTCGAGACAGTAGGATTTCCAGGGACGAGGATACATGCTGTTCCGGCTGCACAACACTGTTGCAATCCGTTGGTGAATCATTTTGACAGTGGCAAGAAACCCAAATGGGTGAAGCAGCAGCGATGTGATGAGGTAAGTGCGATGAGAAACTTGCTGTGTGAGGTCATGTCAGGGCGGGCGTTGGACGGCAGCCTACGGAGACTCCACTCCGGCGGAGGAGCAAAAAGGCATCAAAGATGCGATCGAGTTGTTCTCCGGAAAAGCTATGCAGTCGTATTTCGTCAAAGATTTGGGGGGGCCCCCATTACAGAGGAGAAAAGCTACGGCACTCTTACTTCGTCAAAGATTTCATGGAGTGCGGTCGGGAAAAGAAGGTTGTGTGAACCTCTTTTATTCCGTTATGGAATTTGAATTGGAGTAGCCGACAAAATGTTAAAAATGTTTTAATTACGTGGTCGGCAGGATTCGAACCTGCGCGGGCAGAGCCCACATGATTTCTAGTCATGCCCGATAACCACTCCGGCACGACCACATTGTTATCATCCATCAAATACCAGTTTAAAAGAGAGTCTTTTTTAGTTCCTTTGTCATGTCAGTAGACTATCTATAATAGACTTTTGGTTTAATGAATCTGTTCTCTGTTCTATAAATGTGCAAATCAATAGATCATAAAATGTTGTGCAATTTTTTGATGATTGGTATTACTTGCTAATCACCATGTACAACCCCTCATTACCTTGTACTCTTCGTCTCAATCCAATCGCGTGCTTTGACTTCCTACTTCAGTCAAAAGCAAAGGAAAAAAGAAATCACACGTCTTCAACTTGATGATTCATTTGGGTACCAAAGTAGGAGTCCGAATAGGCATGCAACAAATGATCAACTGAAGGTCTCAAAATGTATGTAGCAAGTTGAACCAAGTTTAAGGGAAGAGTATGAATTGAAACCTACCCCTTTGAATAATGAATCATCAGCATGTTCAAATGTATTCATACTTGTACACTCTGCAAGCAATCAAGTAGACCATAGTTCAACATCAGGAAACAGCTTCGAGTGCTATTGCATTTTTATTCAGTCAGAGAAAATTATCTCAAGTATTTTTTGCTAGGCTGATCCTTTCTTAAGCTAATAAATGAATCGTGTATGTTGCAAATTCTGATATTTATATTTTTCCCATATCAAAACACAATCTGACAAAAAACGAGTTAGATTTTAACTACACAAATGTGGGGAAAGTTGCCAAGTCCCCCAGTTATCATTAAATCAAGATCACAAGCACAAACAGTTTATAGTTCATTCCTTGTACCTGACATTCCTCAAGACTTGTGTTAATGAATAGTCAGTCGATGACTGCCTGCAATTTCTTAGATTTATGTACTTCCCTTCTCTGTTCATAATTGTTTCTGCAAGTCCTTAATCCAGAGTATCCAGACCCTTGATTACCCAGACATTAAAGGAATAGATATTTTGCATAAAGTAAAGGTGTATACAGTATGATCCAATTATGTTTAGAACCGAATCTAAGACAAATATCCATCAAAAATCAATCTGGAATAAGACACACGCATGGCTTAAATATACGCTATTGGAGCTGTAATTATCGTGGCTGCTGGTATAAAACTTGTCCTCTAATAGATCCTTATTAAGGGATTTAGATTGTATTCATTCCAATTACCAGACTCGAAGAGCCCGATATTATTATTTATTGTCACTACCTCCCCATGGCAGGATTGGGTAATTTGCACGTCTACTGTTTTCCTTGGATATGGTAGCCATTTCTCAGGCTCCCTCTCCGGAATCGAACCTTATTTCTCCGTTACCCGTCACCACCATAGTAGACCCATATCCTACCATTGAAAGTTGATAGGACATAAATTTGAATGATGCATCATCGACACAAGGGCCGTGCGACCCGTCGAGTTATCATGAATCATCAGAGCGACAGGCAAAGCCCGCGTCAGCCTTTTATCTAATGAATGCATCCCTTACGTTTTCACATGCCTGGCCTTAATTGGCCGGGTCATGTAAAGCCTTTGTAGTACACTTGATCTATTATAAGCAGTCTGATCCAGAATTTCCTGGCCAATAAAAGCGGATTCCTCCTTTCCACTTCCACATGTCAATGTCTGATGATGAGTGTGTTACGTTTGTGTTAGCATCTCGGCTCTTCTAGATGATACTCTCGCTCACGAGGAAGAGGATGAGGGTATGGACCCTCGAACCCGAATTAGGGTATGCATGTAAGCGACCTGGCTCGTGTATTTTCCCGGGTCCACATGTGATGTTATGCACTCAAGCGACATAGACCCTCATTCTAGCGCCAAAGAACGAGGGCCCCGAGTTGTGCACCTCGGTCGATTGACACTAGAAAGAGGGTCTCGAGTCGTGCATCTCGGTCGACCAGTACTCCCACCTCAGCCACGATCCCTTAGCTCCCAATACATTATTGTCGAGATCCTATTGTCGGGAAGCGGGATGATCAGAAGTGCCCCTGCGAGGAACAATCCAGAGGACAACCCTTGGGACCCCCAAGAAGAAGGATTGGTAGGCCTAAACAGCCGTTACCAAGGCCACTATTGATCCCTCTTAATTCTACTCGGATGAAGATTTTTTTCCAAATCTGAGAGAAAGGGCTCCTCATGCCTCCTACTCTGATCAGGACGTGCCCCGATGAGCGGGATGGAAGAAGATATTGTCACTTCCATCAGGAGCATGAACATGACAACGAGGAATGTCACGACCTCAAAACCAGATTGAAGACCTTATTTGGCAGGGGCACCTCGGTCGTTATGTCCATGACCAATGACCAACTCCCTAAGGCTTACATTCCAGGGAATCTTTGCCCCGCCTGAATGGACTCATAGAAAAACAAATTGACGTTATTGTGGGCAAACCCGCTTCTGAAAGAGATAGCTCCTCGGCACATAAAGCATATGCGCGGGTTGCAGTGGAAAAGATATCGAGATGTGACTGCAACCCCGAGATCACTTTTAGGTTGGGGATGAGGAGTACCCAGATCATGGTGACGCATTAGTAATCTCGACACGAATCACAAATGCCCGAGTCAAAAGGATCATGGTCGACATAGGGAGTTCGGCCGACATCCTATATCTTGATGCTTTTCAAAAATTGAGCCTAACTAACAAAGGTATGGTTCCTATAACATCTGAATTGACAAGGTTCACATGAGACTCGATCTCTCCCCTTGGCATGACAACCCTTCCGATCACAATTGGAGAGGAGCTAAGGTCAAAAACGTTGATGGTCCTATTCATGGTAGTCGGACTCCCCCGTCGGCGTACAACACCATTATTGCCCGACCGACACTTAACAAGTTGAAGGTCGTTGTCTCAATGTACCACCATGCCATGAAATTCCCGATTAGAGCAGGAGTCGGCAAGGCGCGAAGCGACCCTCGGGAATCCAGCCTATGCTACCTGATGGTGACAACATTGCTCAAGAAGCTCAAGACTTCGACGACGTTCATCGACCCCAAGGATCTGAACAAGGGCACTTTAAATCCCGAGCCAGTGGAGAAGGTGGTAGAGGCTCCGCTCGATCCAGAACATCTAAACAAAGTTGTAAAAATTGGCTTAGCACTCTTGGAGGGAAAGCAAATCCAACTGGTAGAGTTCCTCGGGAAGAATGTCGACATCTTCGCTTAGTCCCTAAAGGATATGCTGAACATCAACCCATTAATAGCCCAACACCACCTCAACATATCACCCGATGCACAACAGTAAGGCCTCGGAAGTTTGCTCTAGACCGATAGAAGGCCATTGAGGATGAGGTTGCTTAGTTATTGGATGCGAGATTCATCATAGAGGTTAACTACTTGACCTGGCTATCCACTGTTGTACTCATTAAAAAATCTAATGGGAATTGATGTATGTGCGTTGACTATACTGATTTCAATCAGGCTTGCTTTAAAGATTGTTATCCTCTCCCAAGGATCGACCAACTGGTGGATGCTACCTCAGGATATGAATTATTGTCGTTCATGGATGTATTTTCAGGGTAGCACAGCCTTCATCACTCACCACGACACATACTGCTGCAAGGCCATGTTGTTCGGACTAAAGAACGCCAAAGCCACCTACCAACGGATGGTTAACCATTTGTTCAATGACCAGGTCGGGAGGAATATAAAGGGATATATCGATGACATGATAATCAAAAGCCAAAGAGCTGATGCTCATCTCTTCGATATGACCGAAATATTTTAAAGCCTAAGGAGATATAGGATGATGCTCAACTCGGCTAAGTGTGTATTCGATGTTACATTGGGCAAGTTCCTCGGGTTCGTCATACATCAATGCAGGATCGATGCAAACCCCGAGAAGGTGGAGGCTATCTTGCAGATGCAATCCCCTCAAATCGTTAAGGAGGTTCAGCGGCTCACCGGAAGATTAGCAAGTGTTGAGCCGATTCGTTTACCATGCGGGAGACAAAAGCTTGCCCTTCTTTCGAGCATTAAAGCGGGCAAAGGACTTCGACTGGACACATCTCGCCCATCTATCGCAGCTCACGTCAGTCTCCCCCGGAGAACCACTCAGGCTATATGTCGCGGCATCAGAATCGACAATCAACCCGGTGTTAGTCAAGCTCGACAAAGAGGGACATCGGCTAGTATACTGCTCTAGTCACGTCCTCAACGACCCTGGAGAGCATCACCCCCCAATAGAGAAACTAGCCCTAGCTTTGGTCTTAGCAGGAAGAAAGCTAAGGCCGTATTTTCATGCATATCCCATTAGGGTAATTAGCGACCAACTTCTTCATTAAGTTCTTTCAAAATTCGATGTGGCAGGTTGAATGCTCAAGTGGTCAGTCGAGCTCGACGAATTTGATCTCAAATACGTCCCAAGGATGGTAATAAAGGCCCAAGCGATAGTCAACTTCATTTCGGAACTCACCGTCCTGGAAAGCTTACCGCAATTGAGCCTGACTTGGACACTGCATGTTGACGGATCGACCAATGTCGAACGAGGAGGAGCCGGGTTCATCCATAAAGGCCCTCCCGACCGGGTATATGAGCATGCGTTCCATCTTGAGTTCAAAGCTACAAATAATGAAGCCGAGATGAAGCACTACTGTTTGGGCTGAAGTTAGCCACCGAGCTCCACGTAGAAGAAATCAAGGTTTTCACTAATTCTCGGCTCATTGCTGGAGAAATCAATAGAGAATTTGAGGCTTAGGAGAATTCCATTATCAGGTATTTGGCCGAGGTGCGACGTCTAATTGACACTTTTGTCGCTTCTCATTGCCAAAGTACCTCGGTCCGATAATTCACAAGCAGATGCACTGGCCAGATTAGCTTCTATGTGCGAATCAGATGAGCACCCATCATGGATTGCTAGAATTCTCATACCAACTATTAGCCAGACTGAGGTGGCCACAATTGAAGTCGGACTCAGTTGGGTTGAGGAACTGCCCCACTTTAAGAAAGATGACATTCTACGCGAGGACAAGACTACAACTTGATGGATCAAGAGGACAAAAACATGGTATTGTGTAATCAATGGGCACCTCTACCGAAGAGGCTTCAGTCGACCGCTACTCCGTTGTTTACACCCGGCTAAGGCATAGACCACCTTGGCCGAAGTGCACGAGGGGATATGCGGAGAGTACAACGACGCCCGAACATTAGCATACAAGATCTCGAACAAGGATGCTATTGACCAACCATGCATCAGGACACTCGAACCTACGTCCAGAAGAATGAACAGTGCTAGAGGCACGCCCGAGTCTAACACCAACCAACGACACCACTTGCAACCTCATATTGTGCTTAGCCTTTCACCCAATAGGGAATGGACTTCCTCTGCCTCGGGGTAACGAAATTCCTGATAGTCGGGATCAACTACTTCACTAAGTGGGTCAAGGCCAAGCCCTTGGCGTCCATCACCTAAAGGCAGGTTGAAAGGATCGTCTGGAAAAACATCATCGCCAAAGTTGGTATCCCGAGAGTTATCATCACTAACAATGGGACACAGTTCAACAACCCAAGTTCAAAGCGTTCTGTCGCAACTACAAGATCCAGTTAAGGTTTAGCTCGGTCGCCCACCCCCAAGCCAATAGGCTCGCCGAGGTCACAAACCAAGTAATACTCGAGGGGCTGAAAAAGAGAGTCGTCGGGGCATAGGGGACCTGGCAGACGAGCTCGTGAGCATCTTGTGGGCGTCTCGCACTACCCCAAAGACCCCAACAGGAGAGTCACAGTTTAGCCTCACTTTTGGCACCGAGGCGGTCCTTCCCCCTAAGATGGTTTACCCAATCCTCCGGGTCGAACTATACAAAGAAGAAACCTCAGACGAATAGTTATGGGAAAACCTCAACTTGTTGGAAAAAAAATGAGCCAAGGGCCACCCACAAGCATTAGATTAAAAGAGGGTTGTTGCAAAACTTTATAACCGCAAAGTACACCCTTGGCAAGTCAAGTCGGGAGACCTGGTCCTGCGGAAGGCCAAGGTTAGTGACTCAACCCGAGCTCGAGGGAAATTGGCCTTGAATTGGGAAGGCACCTATCAGGTCATCGATGTTGTTTGAGATGGGACTTACACGCTTGCAACGATGGAGGAAAAATTGATGCCGAGAATGTGGCACATATCCAACTTAAAGAAATTCTACATATAAGGACCATCGCTGTCCAAAAAAGAAAAAGGGAAACTTTCATTGATATGAAGTTTTACACAAGTGAGTTTGGGTTACAAAATGTGTCGAGCCCCCGACTTACAAAATATATCAGGCCCTCGATGATCAAAACATCAAAAACCCTCAGGTTCCCAACTTACAAAAGAGAAGAAAAAAAGAAAAATTACAAGTTATGACTCGGGCAGAACCGAGTCATCAAAGGGCTGCTTGTTCTCCATCTACACTAAGTCATCTTTGGGCCGAATGGTAAACGAGTCTTCCTCTATTTCCGTACCAGGTATTGGGCCCGGAAGCAGGCCAGAGCCAACCGGTACCCATATTCATATGTGACTTGGTCGGTCCGTTAGAGTCCCAGCTTGAACCCGATCGTCTCCTTATACTCCACCACCTTCCATGGTAGCTCGGTTCGCAACGTCTCAAGCTCCCGGATGGCCTTTAGTAGGTCGCCCTCCATCTTTCGACCCCGAGCTAACAAACCCTTCAATTGCTTCTGGGCATCGACTAATGAGCAGCGGGTATCATTCAATTCTTGATCTGAGGCGTTTAGTCGATGACATGTCTTGTCTAGATCTGCTTTCAACTTTTCATTCATTGTTAGCAGTTCGGTCGCTATTGTTGCTTCTGGACCGCCCCCGAACTTTAGTTCCTTGATCTCCTACTATAACTTGGCCACCCGATGATCCATAATTATGATCTTGTTCGGCCATCATATATGCGGTCCATCAATGCCATAGTGTAGTGATGGTTCTGCACGAGAAAATTAAGCCTATCAAAAAGCTGTAAAATTTGACTGAGAAAGGAGTTGCGTAACTTACCCAAACCTTGGCCTTTGTTGCCTGATCGATGAGCACCTCGAATGGCGAGGCATAAAGCTCCTTAGCTAGTTGGGGGTGCAAGACCCCCCTCCCGAACTCTGATTTGGCTGCCTCATCTTGCCAGATGCGAGACGAGTTCTTCAAGGCCCCCCACCGAGCTTGCATTTCAGAGTCCGGGTCCCGGGGCGATAGATCGGTCATCCGTAGTGTGTGGTACCCAGCGTGGCCCTTGCACACCATCGTTCCGCATAGTTCCTTCAACGATTAGGGATGATGGTACTCCGATTGCTTAGATTTGTCACATGACACGGTTGGCTCTTTCCCTTTTGAACGAGACCGGAAGCCCCCTTCGTTGTGTCGGGACTTATGTCATCCTGATGACATTTTCACCTGCTTCTCTAGGCGAGCGAGATCTTCAGCGCAGGGCATAGATTCCACAACCGATCGCTTTGGTGTCGGCTCATCCGCTACCCTCACTGTGGTGCCTACTGGAACTTCCTGAACCTGGGTTGGAGTGGAAGGCATCCGGCTTGCTGGTCCCGACTGACCTGTAGAGACCTTCGACATCCCACGTAGTTCACCAAGAGTAACCATATCCGCATTCCGACAAGTAGGTTAGAAAATCTAAAACTCAATAACTAGATCAACAAAACAAAGGGGTGAAGTGCATACCTCGAGGGGTCGGAATGAGACCCGCCTCGACTAGACAGAGCTCAGTCATATCCCAGATCGCATGAGAAGAGGAAAGAATCCCCTTCAGCCGCTCAACCAGGATGGATTCCTCCTTGGAAATGTAAGGGGGAACACTGCTGACCGGGTGGGTCAACCACTCAAGTTGGAAACCCCATCCCGACCCACTAACAAATAGGTAGCAGGTCTTCCAACCCTTGTTTTTGGAAGGGGCCCTGCTAACCCTAAAACTAGTTCGAGCAATTAAGTAATAATCACTCAAAGTCTTGTATATGCGAAAGCATGCCATGAACAAGTCACGAGATGAGACGATGCCCGCCCCTCGGCACTCACTAAGGAATGCAATCAGGTAGCGCCACGAGTTAGGCGCCACCTGACTCGGTGAAATCCTCCACCACCTGAGGCACTCCTCGATGATGGGGTGGAGGGGGAAGCGCAGCCCCGCCTTTAGAGCGTCGATCGACATGCTGAACCTGGGCAAGACTGGGCTATAAGGACGTTGCCCGGCAGCGGAGCATGCTGGGCATACTCCTTCGGGATGCTATGACACGCCCGAATACGGCCAGTGATCCCTTGGTCACGATCGAGTCGAAGTCATAACAAGATTTCATGACTTCTATGGTCTTTAAGGCCCTGACATCCATCGGGGATGAAGCTCCTAAGGATGACCCCAAGGTACTGGCCTCGGGTGTGTCAAGATCAGTTCCCCTCGACCAAGCGGAGAGAACCAATGAGCGACCCGAGGAGGAGTTTGAAGATATCATTTCGACCTAATCGGGAGAAATCAACCAAAGGGTTGGGCGATTAGGAGTAGGAAGAGCCGAGAGGACTTGGGGAAAAGCAAAATGGGAGAAGTAAGGGTTCTCTAGCTAGTGAAAGAGAACTTATAAGGCAGTCGAGTGACGGTTCATCGTCCCGAGGCAATGATTTTGCTTGGGGAAACTGTTAACCACATTAAATACGGGTGACAAGATCGTATTAGAACACCACAACAGCCCTACACGTCAGACGACAACTCAGCAAGCCACATGGGTAAGATGCATAGTCAGCCCTATATGTAGTCACGTGCTCACTTCATCCCCCACGTGCAACGATTGATAGGCACAAGCATAGACCATGCGTCGGTCGCGAGGACCCTCTTGGTTAGGCTAGTCAACCTGTGCGCAAGTTGAACCTCTCGACCAGTCTAGTCCACCAGTACCCAAGTTGACCCTCTCGGTCATGTTAGTTAGCCTGTACCTGAGCTGAGTATCTCGGCCAGATCAATCCTCCTGTTCAAAGTTGACCCTCTCGATCAGGTTAGTCCACTAGTGCCCGAGTTGACCCTCTCGGCCAGGCCAGTCAGCTGTGCTTGAGTTGAATATCTCAGCCAGATCAGTCCTTATATGTCCGAGTTGACCCTCTTGGCCAGACCAGTTAGCCTACGCCCAAGTTGAGTATCTTAGCTAGATCAGTCCTCCTGTGCCCGAGTTGACCCTCTCAGCCAGACCAATCTACTAGTGCTCGAGATGACCCTCTTGGCCAGGCCATTCATCCTGTGTTCGAGTTGAGTATCTCGGCCAGATCAGCCCTCCTGTGCCCGAGTTTACCCTCTCGGCCAGGCCAGTCCACCAGTGCCCGAGTTGACCCTCTCGGGCAACGTAGTCTAGTCGGTGCTTGACCTGAACATCTCAGGAAGCCTAGTCAAGTCAATACCCGACCTGAGCATCTTGGGCAGCCTAGTCCAGTCAGGGCCCGACCTAAACATCTCGGGATGCCCAGTCCAGTCAGTGCCCGACATGAGCGTCTCAGGCAACCAAATCTAGTTAGGGCCAACCCGAACATCTCAGGACGCCTAGTTTGGTCAGTGCCCGGCCTGAGCATCTCAGGTAGCCTAGTCCAGTTAGGGCCCGACCCGAACATCTTAGGATGCATAGTCTGGTCAGTGTCTGACATAAGCGTCTTGAGCAACCCAATCTAGTCAGGGCCCGACCCAAACATCTCAGGAAGCCTAGTTTGGTCAGTGCCCGACCTGAGCATCTCGGGCAGCCCAGTTCAGTTAGGGCCCGACCCGAACATCTCGTGAAGCCCAGTTCGGTCAGTGCCCGACTTGAGGATCTCGGGTCGCCTATTCCAGTCGATGCCCAACCCGAACATCTCAGGAAGTCCAGTCCAGTCAGTACCTGACCCAAACATCTCGAGAAACCCAATTCAATTAGTGCCTGACCTGAGTATCTTAGATAGCCTAGTCCAATAGGTGCCCGACCTAAGGGCCTCGGGCAGCTCAGTTCAGTCTAGTCAGAACCCGAGCAGCAGTGCTCGAGCAGTTCAGTCCAGCTACAAGTCCGAGATATACCTCAAGCTAGTATAGAGCTCGAGCAATAGTGCTTGACCAATCAAACAATTTTTGCCAAGACTAGTAAGTCGGTCAGTCAAACAATTTTTGTCGAGACTAGTAACTCGGTCGGTCAAATAGTTTTTACTGAGACCAGTAACTCGGCCAGTCAAATAGTTTTTACTGAGTCCCGTAACTCGGTCAGTTAAATAGTTTTTGCTGAGACCAGTAACTCGACCAGTCAAACAGTTTTTGCCGAGACTAGTAACTTGACCAATCAAATAGTTTTTGTCGAGACCAGTAAATCGGCCAGTTAGTTTTTGCTAAGACCAGTAACTCGGCTAGTTAGTTTTTGCCGAGACCAATAACTCAGCTGGCCAAACAGCTCTTACTGAAACCAATAAGTCGGCTAGCCAAGGAGCCCCTGCCCAGAATCAGTAATCTAACTCCAGTGATACGACTCAACCCCGAGACCTGCAGCTTAACCAGTTTAGTTGCAGCCCGACCTACCCTAAGCCTAGTAGCGCCAAGGAACAAAGAATGGAAGCCATTTCGAAAAGCGCTTGCTAGGTGAAAAGCTATAGATAGATCACACCTTTCCCCGTGCCCCTCTTAAAGGAACTGCGAGAAAAGGTTTCGGGGGGGGGGGGGGGGGGGGGGGGGGGTGATAGGGCTGATAATGGGCCAGCCCAGTCACCCGTTACGTTTGGAGACGATGCACCACACCGACAGTCAACCTGGCGCAGCAGAGTCCAACTTGGCATAGGGACAACCGTGGTGTGTGGCGCACGATAGCGTCAGATGCAAACTCAATGCTCGAAGACCTTTGAACCATGCATGACAATATGCTAGCTTAGCAAAGGATGCCAATGAAATTAAAGGTCGAGGTACGATCAAACCCCAGCCAGTAGGTATAAAAGCTACCCCCAGACACAAGTCAAGAGGGGAGGAGAACCCATACACTCTACATACAATATTCAGATTCGATCTTGGTCGGAGCACTGACTTGATCGTCGGAGGGGCCACATCGGGCACCCCATCCCGACGAGGCCTTTGTGCAGGATCCCTCGGCAAACCTTGAGAAGGAGGAGCTCAAGGTGCGCTCCCGCTCAAGGCGCGTTCCCGAGCAAGCCTAGTCGATCTCTCTCGAGCTTCCCAGCCTCTTCCAGACCGATGTGAATGAGTTTACGCATACAAACGAAACCAAACCATGTTGATGTCTCAGCCATAGCACAAGATCAAGTACCATGACAGATAAAGGGGAGCCACAACCAATTATAGGATTCAAGTGCTCAAAGAGTGAAGAGATGTCATTAATACAATAATATTTTGCTATGACAAATAGTAGAATTGCTCTACAATTTTTCTTTTTTCTTATGAGCAAAGTTTGATATATACAGCAGAAAAAAGGATTTGTTTTCCCTATCTGTCTCCTCTGATATATAAAAGTCATTGTGCCATAGACTCAATTTAATGTGTGATATTCTATTTATAATATATAAGTATAACATTGCGGGGATATTTGATGTCACTGCATTCTGTATACATTCATGCATTGTCGTAAACCACAAAATGCTTTTGTTCCGTAGGTTTTGATTAAATAGCGGCAATCATCTTGGAAAGACTAAGTTGATGGTTCAATGGTACGAGACAGATTAAATGTATGCCCATAAACAAATTGTTCTTAATGAAACCTCTCTAATGGGATTCATAAACATGTAAATTGTGCTCTCTAAGATAAAAGTCTTTTATATACGAAATATAATACACAGCGGGGATAGCTCAGTTGGGAGAGCGTCAGACTGAAGATCTGAAGGTCGCGTGTTCGATCCACGCTCACCGCATTATATTAAAATTTTAAAATACAATTTGCTCAAGTAAATTTGAAATATAATTTTTTTTTGTTAACTAGAAATAAGATTTTAAACACTAACTTTTACCATCCATCTGCATATGTTGCATTCTGAAGATCTGAACGTCTCATTTTTTATACACGTTCACCGTATTAATAATATATTTTAATTTTAAATATATTAAATAAATTTACAAAAGAATTTTAATATACAATTTGCTCAAGTAAATTTGAAATATAAACTTTTTTTAGCTAACTAGAAATAAGATTTTAAACACTAACTTTTACCATCCATCTGCATGTGTTGCATATAATGTAGAGTACCTTAACAAGCTTTGATTGAGCTAACAAAACAAGTTGTGTTTAAGCTGTTGAATCCTCCTGAGGCACGCCTCGGCACGTCTCATGGCCATCTCCACGCTGCTCTCGCTCTTCATACACCCCCCGCGGCCGCCCCTTCGTCCTGATGCCGACAATGGCTTCTTCTGACGCTGCTCCGCCTGCTCATCCTCATCATTGTCACCCCACCCGGTCTTCCTCTTCCGATTAGACGACACTGCAAAGCAAAAAAATAATATACAAACCAATCTACATATATGTCAGAGAGAAAGGGCGAGAAACCTTGTGTGGGAGCAGGAGAAGGACTTGAGCTATCCTCCTCAACAGCAACAACGTAGGAGTTAGGTTGGGAGATGAGAGACTTGAGCTCCAGCTTGAGATGCTTGAATCGGGTGGGATGCAGGGATTCCAGTTTTTCCAACTCCTCCCTCGCCCTCTCCACCAACCATGACTCCGACGCCATGAGAAGAAGACCGAAGTGACGACGACCTTCCCGCTGGGCTTTGCTTCTACTTCATGTATATAGGGAGAGAGCAGGTCAAATGCAGGGAGACAGAACCAATCGTTCTGGGTTCTTCCGGTTTCTCGACTCGTTTGATCTATTGCTTGGGTTGGAGAAGAGAGTGAAAGCAAATGGAGGCTTCACCTGCTTGGAATGCGAGCTCCAGCTTCGACTTCTGCGCTGTGGCAGGCACCAGGATTTCCCGGGAACATCCTCCTTTTCCCGCCTTTTTTTTTTTTTTTTTTGCTTCTTCTCACTTCAATGGGAGAAATTGTAGAACACAGAACATTAGATCCTTCGCAAACTTCTTATGTACCCCCAAAAGTATTACGAATTATGCACAAAACTCATTTCATTAATATATAGTCTCAGAATATTTCAATATATGTAGGCAATTATCAATATTGCAATGGCAAATATGTGTAAGCTTTTAAGTCCCGAGTTAAATTAAAAATTCTGACACGTCTCTTACTAAACTCAGTGAGCTTAAGAAAAATAAAAAGGGGTTTTAAGAATCAACAAAAGCACATTGACTTTTTGGATTTTTAAACAAGCATGCAAGTGTCACGGATTGGGCTAACTTGAGAGTGAGGAGATCAAACACAAAGTTAACCCAATCCGTAGACATTTGGTAGGATGTCGTGATGGTTCATTTATGGTCTCATATTAGAGTTACATGATTTGTCATCTACTTAGGATAGTAGACTCTAGTGCATCAATTATGAATTAAGTAATATCGGTATTATCTAAATACTAAGGGGCCTAAGTTGAGCATTTAGTGACCAACATTGTATTGTAATTTACATTATAATTAATTTGGAAGATTTCTACTCGTGACCTTTTTTTATTATTTTTAATCTTATTTAATTTTTTTTAATATTATAAAAATATCATTATATAAAATAAAAATATAAAATATTTTTTTTCTTTTTGAGTGACGAGAGGACATCAACATGTGAGCAACTTTGTGAATGTTGGATGAGATAATTAACCAATGGATAAAGTAAAAATTAATAAAATAAAAATAGGGATAAAGTTTATTTTAACCGTCGTGATTTTAGTAATGAATGACTTAATCTCTTATGATTTATTTATGTTTAAAATAAATTTTATATTTTAAAAATATAAAATATAGGTCTCACTCATCAAATCTAAATTAACATACATAAGAGTATATATGTTCACTCATAATAAACTATTAATATAATAATATATATAATTTAATTTTAAAAAATATATAAATTATTTTAAATATGATTAAAATCATAAAGAATTAAGTAGTTCATAACTAAAATCATATGAACTAAAATTAAATTTTTTTATTTAAATTATATGTATCATATTATACTAATAGTTTATGTAAGTGCTCCATGGTCGGAACCAAAATAGATCTTAATCATTAAAGATAAGAATATGATTGATAATTAAATATTTATATTTAATAATATTGTTTTACTATTTTTTTAAATTGATTACCAATAAAATATTAAAAGGATCACCAATAATAAGCTTGTTAAGATGTTAGTTTGGTTGTTAAATGTGTATGGAGCGGACAACGGGAAGAAAGAAGAGTGGAGAGGAATCAGAGAGAGAGAGAGATAGAATGAGAAGATGGCTGTCGGTTGAGAGGCGAGGCCGGAGCGTAGCTTTTCGGGAGGAGGAGGAGGGAGGGGAGAGGAGGCAAGGCCCGAACGAAGCTTTGTGGTTGGGAGAGACATTGGGAAGGGGCTGTCGGTTCGGACCGGAGCTTTTGGGGCGGGGGAGGAGGAGGAGGAGAAGGTGGATGTGGAGGGAGAGGGACGGTGGCTGTTGAGGAGGCTTGGCGGGGGCGACGACTGAGGAGAAAGATGGAGAGTGATAACTGCACCACTCAGGCTTTATATGTTTGTATGCTGATTTGCCATGGCATGCTTGAGATATGTTGTGTCATCATTCCTAAGATTTTATTATATATTTTTTAAAACCTGTCTAGATAGTTAACAACTATGATGCTGATTTGCCTTTTTTTTATTTTATTGTATTTGTTTACCATTTAAGAGATATTGCATATAGCACGATGCAGTAACCCAATCGCCGGCTTTTTAAGCTCTTAGATATATGATTCAAGTGCGCACAGAGTGAAGAGATGCCATTAAAACAATATAATTTTGCTGTGATAAATAGTAGAATTGCTCTACAATTTTGTTTTTTTAATGAGCAAAGTCTGGTATATACAGCAGAAAACAGGATTTGTTTTTCCTATGTCTCCTCTTGTATATAATACTGTCATTCAATAGCCGCAGCAGTCTATCTTCGAATACTATGTCGTTGGTGACGTACAGCATGAAGGTTCCATAGTCTCAATATACTGTTTGATGTCCATGTTATCCTTATGTAAAAAAACTGTTTAGTAACTTTAAACAACGGTGAGATAGGTTAGTTGAGAGAGCGTTAGACTGATGATATGAAGGCTGCGTGTTTGATCCACGTTCACCATAAACATTAAATACAGATGTTTATTTATTAGTTATATTATTATTTATAATTTTATTTTTAATCGATCGAAATTATTATTATTATTATTATTATTATTATTATTATTATTATTATTATTATTATTATTATTTAAGTTAACTGAAACATATCGTCCAGTAGCTGCTGGTGGCTGTGGCACCTTAAGTAAATAACTGTGCTTGAGCTAACCTAACAAGTGAGCTGTTGAATCCTCCTTAGGCGTCCTCATGATGATGAAATAATAGGAGCACCCAAGTCATCCTTGTTATACATTTCATATACCAAGGCTAAGATGTCATCTCGGTATGATTCTGCTCGCATATACAAGAGCACTTGGGGATTCTTCGCTGACGCTCGAGGGATGTGCAAGCTCCTCGAGGTGTCAGCCAGTAGGTTGGGAACCTGGGCGGTCATTTTATGTTGGAGTTTATATTCGGTCCTTGATAGAGCTGTAGTCTCCCGAAGTCTGTTGCGATGTTTCGGGGGAAGTGGCTTATCCTTGGTCGAAGGACCTCGTTCGGTCGACCATTGGGGGAAGAGCTTCCCTCTTTTGCGAGTGCATCCTTCCACTCCTCGGTTGGTACTTCGATCGTCGGCACCTGCACAAAGGCTGTGGTCGGGGGGAGGCGATGTGCCACCTCGACATGACCCCTCCGACGCTCGAGTTAGTGATGAATCGTTATGTGTTGTTTGTCTTTTTCTTTGTGTGTCAGAAGGATCCTCTGACACATTTGCTTGGGCACCTTTTATACTATCGGGGGGAGATAGAAATCATACAAAATGGGTTAATGCGTATGGGTGGTAGGTTCGTGTCGTACGCTGGTCAGTAGCTAAACTATCGACCGTCTGCTCATTCTCGCTATAGCGCTAATTGCCTTTATTGTATATATGCAGTAGGCGTGATCCTTCCCTGAGCCGTTGTCTGAGTTGAAACAGGTCCTCCTACTGTGTAGGGGACATACGGAAGGTAATATTACAGTGGAGGCAGGTGATACGGCCTGGGCCTAGCCCCTCGAACAATGTTCCGAGATAGTGCTCCTTCCCAAGACCGAGGCTGAGCTGAGTTGGCAGTGTCTACTAGGCTTTTAGAAGGCGATGTGGAGGTATACATTGGATGAGCCAAAATGTGTCATATCATTCTCTCCCCCCCCCATAAAGGGAGTCGTGCTTTAGGAGAACCGGGGTGCGTGACTCATGGTTGGGCCTTTTGCTTATTTCATAGGATTTTGTTTTGAGGGTGTTGGCCTTTGGGTCAGACCCAAATCCAACGGGATCAGTCATGATCTGAAGCGAGCGGAGTCGATCGGGACTTGCAGTCGAAATGAATGACCGGGTGGGGGTCATGTTCGTAATTGAGGACTTTTGTCTAGCGCAGATAGTCCCTCATAGGTTTGTTCATAACCGAAATTTTTTTGGGAGTCGTCTGGGGTTGGAGATCAATTCGGGAGCCCTTCGTTTCCATATGGTGAGAGCCCTTTGAGAGCTTAGTAGCTCTTGAGAATCTGTTTGAGACTGAGAGCCCTTTGGAAGCTTGGAAGCTCTAAAGGTCGTCTGGGGTTGGAGATCAATTCGGGGCTGAAAGCTCGGGAGTCATTCGTTTCCGTATGGTGCGAGCCCTTTGAGAGTTTGGTAGCTCTTGAGAATCTGTTTGGGACTGAGAGCCCTTTGAGAGCTTGGTAGCTCTTGAGAATCTGTTTGGGACTGAGAGCCCTTTGGGAGCTCGGAAGCTCTCGAGAACCTGTTAGGGACCAAGAGCCTTATGTTTGGGACTAAAAGCCCTTTGAGAGCTTGGAAGATCTCGAGATTTTGCTCAAGACTTAAAGCTCTATGTTCGAGACTGAAAGCCCTGTGAGAGCTTGGAAGCTCTCGAGATTTTGTTCGGGACTAAGAGCTCTATGTTTGGGACTGAAAGCCTTGTGAGAGCTCGGAAGCTCTCGAGAATCTGTTCGGGACTGAGAGCCCTGTGTTCAAGACTGAAAGCCCTATAAGAGCTCGAAAGCTCTTGAGATTTTGTTCGAGACCGAAAGCCCTTCATTCGGGACTGAAAGTCCTTTAGGAACTCAAAAGCTTTCGAGAATTTATTCAGGATTGAGAGCCCTGCATTCAGGAGTGCAAGCACTTTGGGAGCTTGGAAGCTCTTGAGAATTTGTTTGGGACTAAGAGTCTTATGTTCGGGATGAAAAGTCCTTTGTTCGGGACTAAAAACTGTTTGTTCAAGACTAAAAGCCCTTGTCATCAGTTGAGATCTTGCTCGAGCAATGTTAATAACATGGGCTGAAAGCCCTTGAGTTTAGTCAGATTCACACCCGAGCGACGTTGGCAACAGGGGCTGAAAGCCCAGTGAAGGGGTAGAAAGCCCTTAAAATATGTCTGGTTTACGCCCGAGCGACATTGGTAACAAGGGTTGAAAAGCCCTGTGAAGGGGTTGAAAGCCCTTATCATCGGTCGGGATCTCGCCCAAGCGATGTTTGTAATAAGGGCTAAAAGCCCTTGAGGTCGGTCGAGTTCATGCATGAGTGACATTTGTAATTGGGGATGAAAGCCCTTGAGGTTGATCGGGTTCATGCCCGAGCGATGTTAGTAATAGGGCCTGAAAGCCCTTGAGGTTAGTCAGGTTTATGCCTGAGCGATGTTTGTAACAGGGGCTGAGAGCCCTTGAGGTCAATCGGGTTTACACAAGAGTGACATTTGTAATAGGAATTGAAAGCCCTTGAAGTCAATCGGATTTATGCCTAAGCAATGTTTTTAATAAGGGTTGAAAGCCCTTGAGGTCGGTCGGGTTCACGCCCGAGTGACATTTGTAACAGGGGCTGAAAGTCCTTAAGGTCAGTCTAGTTTATACTCGAGAGACATTTGTAACAGGGGCTGAAAGCTTTGTGAAAGGGATGAAAGCCCTTGAGGTCGGTCGGGTTTACGCCAAAGTGACGTTTGTAACAAGTTGATTGCGCAGGCTCCTATCCGACCATCGAAAGTTAATAGGACAAAAATTTGAATGATGCACTGCCGACACAAGGGTCGTGCGATCCATCAAGTTATCATGAATCATCGGAGCGACGAGCAAAACCCGCGTCAGCCTTTTATCTAATTACAGTAATGATTTAGAAGATACGGTGCTACCGTCGCTCCTCCTCTATTACACCCATAGATTTAGTGAACCACACATAACGAAGTGCAATAAGCTCCTGCAAATGTGAATAGATGGAATTTCAGTCCGTGGCTTGGTCCTGGAGAGAGCAGGAGGAAGATGAAGCAAGAACTCCTTGGTCCTACTCTTGCATCTCTTGGGAAGATTGAAAGCAATGTTGGATCCTCGAAATCCTGGGTTGGTTCCCTTTGTTTGAGATAGAGGTAAGGAACAAAAGAGATATTTCATTCATTGTTACAATACTTATTTATACAAGGTTGATGGAGGATTTTTCTCAACTGATGAACAAGATCTTCTCATTCAGTTACAGAAGGCTATTCAACTAACATGCCCCCGTAGAAGCAAGGGGAATGTGAAGCTCTGTAAGTAAGTTAGTGATCCAATTAAGTTCGACAGCAGTAGTGGCAATAGCACGATATTCTGCTTCAGTAGTAGACCTGGCAACTGTCTTTTGTTTCTTAGAACTCTAGCTAATCGGATTAACACCAAGAAAAATGATATACCCTGATGTAGAAGTTCTATCATCAATGTTGTCAGTCTAGTCTGCATCGGCAAAGGCATGAAGCTGAGAGGGAGAATGCTTGCGAAGAAAAATGCCATGATCGATGACCCCCTTAAGATAACGTAAAATATGTTTGACAGTAATCCAGTGTAAAGTAGATGGTTGGTGCATGAACTAGGATAACTTATTAACTGCAAAGGAAACATCTGGACGGGTAAGAGCAAGATATTGTAAGGAGCCAACTACTTGTCGATACTGAGTCGGATCTGTAGCAGGAGTGCCATCATATAATTTCAGTGATTCATCAGCAGATAAAAGAGTGGTGACCTCGTTTGCATCTTGCATGTTCGTCTTCAATAGCAAATTTTGAATATACTTTCGCTGTAAAAAGAAGAGGCCAGAGGATGTAAACGTAGCTTCGATACCAAGAAAATAACTCAGGTTGTCGAGATCTTTAAGAGAGAATCGGTCAGCCAATAGCGTGATAAACACTTGAACTTTCATAGGATTGACACATGTGACAATAATATCGTCGACATAGACTAGAAGATGGATGGTGCCCCCATGTTATTGACGTAAAAAATAGGGAGACATCAGACTTGGAGTTGATAAAGCCAACTAAAGATAAGTAGTGACCAAGCTCAGTATGCCAAGCTCGTGGAGCTTGACGAAGTCCATAAATGGCCTTGTGAAGTTTACAGACATGCCGTGGATATTGAGGATGTATAAACCCTAGTGGTTGCTCCATGAAGATATCGTCAGTGAGAGTCCATTGTAAAAATACATTGTTAATATCTAATTGGCATAAGTACCAGCCATTGAAAATTACCAGACTTAGGATGATCCGAATTGTAGTGGGCTTTACGATAGGACTGAATGTCTCAGTGTAGTCAACACCGGATTGACACGGGAGTGTCTAATTTTTCAGAATTTTTAACCCAGCCCACTCAATTTATAACTCATGAGCATATTCCTTGGACAAAGTTACAGCTATTTCAAGATGCCTTTCTTCATGACCAAGGAATGCATAAAAGGGTTAGTTGACAGATGTGAAGCATTTAAAGTTAGTTGGCAGATGTGAATCATTTAATGTTATAGTTTCCTATGCATGAAGGGATGTTTCATGCTCTAGTACTTATTTTAATATTCTAGGGTTGAAAATAACTTTTTGGATAGTTGATTGTATTTGCAGAAGCTCTTTGGAGTCTCTAAAACTCTGTATCTCTTGGATGCGTCCTTGAGTGGTGAGTCTTTTGATTTTAGTTCTGTATCCCTGTTTAATTTCCTTGAGGTAGTGAACTTTCTGTATCCTCTTGCGATTTTAAACTTGGTGGTGAACTATCTTTAACTATTTTGTGCAAGTTGTGTTATGAGTTTGTTGGTTTCCTACAACTCAACTTTCGGGTATTCTCGTTTCTTTTCAAATTTCATTCCTCTTTCTCCCTTCCCGGTATCAGTTTGGTATCAGAGCTTAAGGCTAGAGATCATGACAAGACGGAATAGAAAAGATACTGTTGGTGAAGGTAGTAGTCATGAAGATGATGTTGAATCCTTGAAGTTGCAGCTACAAAGTTTGTTATATAGTCTACAAGAAAAAAATGAAATTGTTGAAGAACTTCGGAACAAAAATAATCAGCATGAAAATGCTGGCCAAATGTATGATTCTGATAATGATTCACCATCTTACCCAACGGAGTTTCAAAGATTTCAAACAAGACGTAAAGACCGAGATGAATGACAGAACAAATACAACACAAGGTTGGATATTCCGGAGTTTGAAGGGAAAATCAATGTTGATGACTTTATTGATTAGCTTAATACGGTGGAAAGAATTTTTTATTTTCATGAACCACCAGAACAAAAGAAGGTAAAGCTCGTGGCACTAAAACTCAAAAGAAATGCATCTTTTTGGTGGGAAAATCTGAAGAAGTAAAAAGAACGTGAGGGAAAGAGTAAAATCATATCATGGGAGAAAATGAAAAGGGAGCTGAAAAGAAAATACTTACTTGACAACTATAAGCAAGAAATCTTTCTGAAAATCCATGATTTTAAGTAAAAAAATCTTAGCATGGAGGAGTACACAACAGAGTTCGACAATCTTATGTTAAAAGGAGAGCTTATGGAACCAGAAGAACAGGCCATTGCAAGATACCTTGGATGTCTGAAATATGAGATTGCCAAAGTCGTTCAACTCCAATTGTATTGGACTTTAAATTATGTGAGTAAGCTAGCTTTAATAGTAGAGAAACAATAAAAGTTTGAAAAGGGTTCTCGATATGAGTGAAAGATAGCTATACGAGAGGAGAAAATTTTAAGCCTACTCTCCAAAACAAAGTAGTACCGAAAGGGCAAGAGAAGAGTGAAGGATCAATCAGCAGCAAACTACCACCTAAGTCTTCTACACCTAATGGTAAAAAATGCTTCAAGTATCATGGTTTTGGGCATATTACTTCAGACTGTCCAAATAGTGGATTGTTACATTAGTTGAAGAACATAGTGATGAAGAAGGAAATGAAGTCAATGACGAACAAAAATCTGATGATGATGAGGAATATGTTACTTATGCTTATCGTGGTTTATCTATTGTGTTACAACGTAGCTTACAAGTATCTTATGTGGCTGAGGATGAAAGTTGGGTGAGAAAGAATATGTTTCATACTAAATATACCTCTAATGGCAAGGTGTGCTTGGTGATCATTGATAGTGACAGCTTTGAGAATGTGGTATCTTTCGAGATGGTGCAGAAGCTAAAGTTGGAGACAATCCCTCATCTACATCCTTACCAATTATGTTGGCTGCAAAAGGAAAACGACATCAAAGTAACTAAAAATATTTAGTTTCATTTTCTATTGGTAAGTACTAGAAAGATGAAGTATGGTGTGATGTTGCTCCTATGGATGCTTGTCATTTATTATTGGGCAGACCTTGGCATTATGATAGGAGGGTATTATATAATGGCTATAAACATACTTATTCTTTTAAGGTGAATGAAAAGAAGATTATTTTAGCTCCATTACAACTTTATGAAATCAATGCACCTAAGAAGGAAGTTAGTGCTTTTATGTCCTATGGTGAATGTAATGGTGAATTGGAAAGGGGTAGTGACATTTTGGCTCTAGTGGTCATAGAAGAGAATGAACATCACAATGAGCCACCGACCAACATGAAACCAATCCTGGAGGAGTTTTAAGATATTACACTAGAATAGATTCCATATGGTCTTCCACCATTAAGAGACATCCAACATCATATTGATCTTATTCCGGGGGCTATCCTACCTAATAAGGCAACTTATAGAATGAGTCCCAAGGAGCATGAAGAACTTCAAAGGCAAGTAGATGAATTAGTGAAAAAGAGATTGATTCGGGAAAGTATGAGTCCTTGTACTGTTTCAGCCTTGTTGGTGCCTAAGAAAGATGGTTCTAGGAGAATGTGTGTGGACAGTCGTGTCATCAACAAAATAACTATTGACTATCATTTTCCCATTCCAAGATTAGATAATTTACTTGATCAATTATATAGTGCTTCTATTTTCTCTAAAATTGACTTGAGGAGTGGCTATCACCAAATAAGAATGAGGCCTGGAGATGAGTAGAAAATAACATTTAAAACTGGAGAAGGCTTGTATGAATGGTTGATTATGTCATTTGGATTATCTAATACTCCTAGTACTTTCATGAGATTTATGAATCATATACTTAAAGCATGAATTGAAATTTTTGTTGTAGTTTATTTTAATGATATATTGGTGTACAACAAAAGTGAGGAATAACATATGAATCATCTTAAGAAGATTTTTCTTATTTTGAGACAGCAAAAACTTTATGCTAATATGAAGAAGTGTGACTTTTTTACTCATAGTGTGGTGTTTCTTGGATATGTTGTTTCAAAAGATGGAATTATGATGGATCAAAGTAAGGTAGAAGCTATTCTTAACTGGCCAACACCGACTTCATTGCATAATATGAGGAGTTTCCATGGTTTAACTTCCTTTTACAGAAGATTCATCAAGGGTTTCAGCTCGATTGTTACTCCAATAACCGAATGCCTGAAAAGTGAAATTCAAATGGACTAATGAGGCTGATAAAGCTTTTGAGCTATTAAAAAGAAAGGTGACCGAAGCTCCTATTTTGGTATTACCCAATTTTGACAAAGTGTTTGAGGTTGAATGTGATGCCTCCAATGTGGGAATTGGTGTTGTTTTGAGTCAAGAATAAAAGTCTATTGCCTTTCTTAGTGAGAAGCTGAATAATACAAGGAGGAAATATTCTACCTACGACAAAGAGTTCTATGCCATTTATCAAGCTTTATCTCGTTAGAGTCAATATCTTCTTGCATAACCATTTGTTTTATATTCTGATCATGAGGCATTGAAGTTTATTAATCACCAACACGAGCTAAACAAGAGGCATGCAACTTGGGTAGAGTTCTTGCAATCTTATAACTTCACAATCAAGCATAAATCTGGTGTTCAAAATGTAGTTGTCGATGCATTGAGCCGAAAATATTATTTATTATCAGTCATGAGAGTCAAAGTAGTTAGATTTGAGACATGCAAAGATCTCTATCAGAATGATGTGAATTTCAACTAAATATGGCATAATTGCAAATCATGTTATTTTCAGTAATTTACTATCTTTGATGGATTTCTTTTTCGAGCTAATGTCTTGTGTGTTCCATCTTGTTCTTTGAGACATGTAATTCTAGCTGAAGCTCATGGTGGTGCTTTGGGAGGACATTTTGGTAGAGACAAAACTCTAGCTTTTATTTAATCAAATTTCTATTGGCCTAAGATATTCAGAGATGTGGAAAGATTTGTGAAGCAATGCAGAGTGTGTCACTTGACAAAAACAAGAGGACAAAATTCAGATTTGTACACTCCATTGCCGATGCCTAATGCTCCATGGGAGGATGTGAGTCTTGATTTTATCTTGGGACTACCAAAAACTCAAAGGAACAAAGATTCTATCATGGTTGTTGTTGACAGATTTTCAAAGATGTCTCATTTTGTTCCCTGCAATAAGTCAAATGATGCATCTCATATTGCTGATTTGTACTTCAAGGAGATTGTTAGATTGCATGACATTCTAATAACTATGGTGTCAGATCGAGATTCAAAATTTCTTAGCCATTTTTGGAGGACTCTATGGAGGAAACTGGGTACGTCTTTGAATTTTAGTAGCTCTCATCATCCACAAACCGATGGGGAAACAGAGGTAACAAATAGAAGCTTGAGAAACTTGCTTAGAAGCTATGTTGGCAAGAACATTAAGCAATGAGACCTCATTCTTCCACAAATTGAGTTTTCTTACAATCGTTCCATGCATCATATCATTGGTAAGAGTCCTTTTGAGGTTGTTTATGATGCTAATCTTGCTGGTCCTTTGGACTTAATCCCTTATTCTACGAATAAGCAATTTAGTGGAGATGCTAACGAAATGGCTAAACAGATAAAGAAGCTGCATGACGATATTAAAGCAACCATTGAGAAGCAAAATGAAAGGTACATGCAAGTAGGCAACAAACATAGAAAGCAAATGAGGTTTAATACAGGTGATCTGGTTTGGATTCATCTAAGTAAGGAGAGGTTTCCACCAAAAAAATTTGGGAAGTTCAAACCAAAGGCTGATGGTCCATTCAAAGTGCTTAAAAAAATTAGAGAGAATGCTTATGAGATTGATCTACCCAAAGAATATGGGGTATCATCAATATTCAAAGTGGCTGATTTAATTCCTTATTATGGTGATCAAACAAATGAAGACTTGAGAACAAGTCTTTTTCAACTAGAGGAGATTGACACGGGAGTGTCTAATTTTTCAGAATTTTTAACCCAGCCCACTCAATTTATAGCTCATGAGCATATTCCTTGGACAAAGTTATAGCTATTTCAAGATGTCTTTCTTCATGACCAAGGAATGCATAAAGGGATTAGTTGGCAATGTGAAATATTTAAAGTTAGTTGGTAGATGTGAAGCATTTAATGTTATAGTTCCCTATGCATGAAGGGATGTTTCATGCTCTAGTACTTATTTTGATATTCTAGGGTTGAAAACAACTTTTTGGATAGTTGATTATATTTGCAGAAGCTCTTTAAAATCTCTAAAACTCTGTATCTCTTGGATGCGTCCTTGAGTGGTGAGTCTTTTAATTTTAATTATGTATCTCTGTTTAATTTTCTTGATGTGGTAAACTTTCTGTATCCTCTTGCGATTTTAAACTTGGTGGTGAACTATCTTTAACTATTTTGTGCAAGTTGTGTTATGAGTTTGTTGGTTTCCTACAACTCAACTTTCGAGTATTCTCGTTTCTTTCTAAATTCCATTCCATTCCTCTTTCTTTCCGAATTCCATTCCTCTTTCTCCCTTCCCGGTCTTTGATGAAATCCTTTGGCCACAAGTCATGCTTTATAACGAGCAATCGAACCATCAGGATGCCGCTTAATTCGAAAGACTCACTTACACCCGATAATATTTTGTGTGGAGTTAGAAGGAGTAAGAGTCTATGTAACATTATGAAGGAGAGCATCATACTCTTCACACATGACTTTACGCCAATGTGGAGATTTTTTGGCATGAGAAAAAGAAGTTGGTTCAACAGAGTCGAAGGATGGCTCAGTGCTAGTATGTAAGTCAAGAACCTGACGTGGTTTAAAGACACCGCTCTTAGAACGAGTTTGCATAGGATGCCGGGAGGCTGTAATATGATTGAGGGGTAGAGAAAGAGGATTATTACTGTTTGAGTCAGACTGAAGAACCACAGAAGTTTCCTAGCGATGTGAAGATAAAGGATGCAGTTCTAGAGGCAATTGTACAGGAATAGGTGGAGTCTGAGGTGAGGAGAGAGAAGACTACGGAACAGAGGTAACAAGAGAGGATGGATCCAACGGAGATAGAGGATGAAAATGTGTCGTAAGAATCCAATGAGATTACAGAGTGCTTGTGTTCTCGAAAGGGAAAGACAGACTCTACAAAAGTAACATGCTTGGAAATAAAGATTTTAGCAGTGTGAGAGTCATAACAATGGTATGTATTATGTTCGAGAGTGTATCCAATAAAAATGCTAGGGCGAGATCGAGGTTGCAGTTTATGAGAATTGTAGGGACGTAACCATGGATAACATAGACAACCAAATACTTTTAATGTATGCATATTATGACGTTTGTGAAATAACTTTTCAAATGGTAATTGATATTGTAGAATTGGAGTAGGCATCCGATTAATAAGGTAAACATCAGTTTGAAATGCTACAGACCAAAAAGAGGATGACATGAAAGCCTGATGAAGCAGCATTATGCCCGTTTCGATAATATGTCGATGTTTATGTTCAGCAGAACCAACCAGTTGAGGAGTGTATGGAGGGAATTTGAGATGTTGAATACTGCAAGCGGACAATTGGGATGAAATGGCTTAATATTCACCCCCACCATCAGAATAGATAGTTTTAATGGAAGTCTGAAAATAATTTTCGACTAAGCTCTTAAAGTTGGAGAAGATAATAGTGACATCAGACTTCTGACGAAGGGGATATAACCATATATACTTTGTAAAATAGTCTACAAAGATAACATAGAATCTAAACTTGTCAAAGGAGACAACTGATGTAGGACCTCAAACATCAGTATAAACAACCTCAAATGGTTTAGAACAGGAAATAGAAGATGCACCAAAAGATAATTGATGACTCTTATTGCTAAGACAGGCATCACAATGAGCAATGACATTACTAGATTTAAAAACAGGAATAGAATAGCTAGAAAGCAATTTTCTAGAGGTCGAGGGATAACTAAAACGTTGATGTCAAATGTCGACTGGAGCAGCAGCAGAAGAGTTCACAGCAGGGCTGGTGAGAAACAATGCTGACAGCCATTCATAGATGTTGTCATTATTCAGGCCGCGAACTAAGGATATCCCCGTGCTCAAGTCCTTGACAACAAAATAGTCAGGAAAGAATTCAATAGAGGTATGATTTTGTTGACAGAATTGAGAGACAGAAATAAGGTTTTCGTTAATGTGGGGTACACATAAAACATCTAAAAGAGGTGTCATGTGAATTAAGTGATGTAGAGCCAATATGAGTGATTGAATTCTTTTACCATTACCAATGATAATGTCTTCATTGCTGCTATAGTTGTTGTGGATTGACAAGTTCTAAAGATCGGAAGTGATATGGTGGGAAG
Source organism: Ensete ventricosum (assembly GCA_029747655.1). NCBI lineage: Eukaryota > Viridiplantae > Streptophyta > Magnoliopsida > Zingiberales > Musaceae > Ensete > Ensete ventricosum. Next base: position 36,002,963 of record JAQQAF010000002.1, on the reverse strand, counting down.
CACCAGAATCCACAATCCAATTGGGTTGACTTGCAGACGTAGTAGTCATGACATTCGCCTAAAGCAAGGTTGATGGAGCTGGAAGACGAGACCGAGACCAGCAAACCTTTGCAGAGTGACCAAGTTTGTCACACAATTGGCAAACGACAGGTTGATGAAGTGCAGGAGGACGACGTGGCCGAAAGGAAGTATTCTGATGATGGTTGAAAGTTAGAGACTATGAAGGGGGAACAGGCGGTATTGTGCTCATAGGAGGTAAGTTGGCCACACCTTTGGAAGCATGCTTGTTGTATTTACGGTTTGGCCATTTGGACTTGTGGTTAAATTGAGCAGTGATAGGAGGTCCTGGCTGAGGTCCTGCAGGCGTATCATAATGCTTTAGGTAAGCTTCAAAGTCTGTTAACTTGTCATGAAGTTCTTCAAAAGAGATTGGAGAGTCGCGAGCTCGAAGCGTTGCTGCTAGTTCCTTGAATTCTACACCCAGTCCATTAAGTGTGTGGATGAGAACCTCTTCATCAATTAGAGAATGACCTATCAAAGCTAGGTCATCTATAATCATTTTGATATGTTGTAAGTAGTCGGTAATATTACTTCTCTCCTACTTTAAGTGCATAAGGCTGGAGAGTAGGCTAAGCATGCGAGTCCTCGAGCGATTCGCGAATGTAGTTTGTAACTTGGTCCAAGCTTCCGCAACAGTAGTACAGGAGAACACAAGCGGGGCAATAGAGTCATCAACAGAGGCTTGAATCGCTTGGAGAATAAGACGATCTTGGTGTAACCATAGCTTATATACAGAATTTGGTATTGGGTTAGGTTCTCATGGAACATGGATTAATACTGGTGGACAACTAAGAGAACCATCGATATAACCTAATAAATCATAATCAAATAGAAGATTAGAAAACTGAGCTCTCGAGGATACATAGTTGCCACATTTGGATAGTTTAAAAGGAATTAGAGAGATAGTATTTATGGAAATAGGTCCGGAGTACGAAGAGGAGAGGAAAGTGATAGTAGGAAACAGAGTAGGAACATCAGAGGTAAAAGAATATAAAAAAAATAACACGATTTACATTGAAAAAAAAGTGACAAATGAAATAAAGCGATAAAAAAAAAAGAAGAGTTCAAACCACAGACATACCTCCTTTGGATATAGATGTGTGATATTAGTATTACATAGGAGAATATCACATTGGTTGTCATCTGAGACTACAGAATCATTCTCCTGTATCTAAAGACCGGATGCATCACTCCGATATTGTCAGAACCGACCATGAATCAGATCTGTGACATAGTAGCAAGGGAAATCAGAAACATAGGCAGCGACCAACCCACGATCAGCGGATTGTTGCCGTCGGAGGAGAAGGTGGGGTTAAGACTTATCGCTGATGCTAAGGAGGATGGAGAAGACAAACGACAACGACTCGATGGCAATCAATGAGTGCGTCCCATTGTTCTTGTCTTCGGCTACTACCGAGGTAAGGAAGATTTCTAAATTGATGAACGAGATCTTCTCGTTCAATCAGCTAACACTTCTAACCCTCATTACTCTCTGTCCCCGTCCGTTCTTGTATCTGAGAGAGAGAGAGAGAGAGAGAATCTGCTGTAGCCACATTGAAGTCTCACTGTTGCAGACTTCATCATTCGAAGAGCAGAGTTCATTGAAGTCTCACTGTACTGCAAATATGCCGCTGCTGTTTGCGATGATGCTTGTGATGGCAACTAATGAAGGAGGCAGTACCGGAAAGGAGAGAGATAGGGCTGCATTTGCATGCATGCATGCGTTCTCCAAAGTCAACCTCACCACTGTTCATCTCGAGACAGTAGGATTTCCAGGGACGAGGATACATGCACAACACTGTTGCAATTCCGTTGGTGAATCATTTTGACAGTGGCAAGAAACCCAAATGGGTGAAGCAGAAGCGATGTGATGAGAAACTTGCTGTGTGAGGTCATGTCAGGGCGGGCGTTGGACGGCAGCCTACGGAGACTCCACTCCGGCGGAGGAGCAAAAAGGCATCAAAGATGCGATCGAGTTGTTCTCCGGAAAAGCTATGCAGTCGTATTTCGTCAAAGATTTGGGGGGGCCCATTACAGAGGAGAAAAGCTACGGCACTCTTACTTCGTCAAAGATTTCATGGAGTGCGGTCGGGAAAAGAAGGTTGTGTGCGCTCTTTGTTTCGTCAATACCTCTTTTATTCCGTTACGGAATTTGAATTGGAGTAGTCGACAAAAATGTTAAAAATGCCTTTAATTACGTGGTCGGCAGGATTCGAACCTGCGCGGGCAGAGCCCACATGATTTCTAGTCATGCCCGATAACCACTCCGGCACGACCACATTGTTATCATCCATCAAAGACCAGTTTAAAAGAGAATCTTGTTTAGTTCCTTTGTCATGTCAGTAGACTATCTATAATAGACTTTTGGTTTAATGAATCTGTTCTCTGTTCTATAAATGTGCAAATGAATAGATCATAAAATGTTGTGCAATTTTTTTGATGATTGTATTACTTGCTAATCACCATGTACAACCCCATGACTATGCCCTCATTACCTTGTACTCTTCATCTCAATCCTAGAGACACTAGTAACATCCTATACGGTAGTAGTCGACTCTGTTAGTTCATTGTCTAATTGTGTGGAATCCCTTATTCCATACTTAGTTCTTACGCGATTCTAAAGAATTACTAGCTGCCCAATAAGACCTCAGTGCACAACTTAGGCTTCCCTTACTGCTGATGAGATTGCCCTTCCTAGGTTTAACTAACCTGTCAATCAACTTGCCCGGGCTTATTTCTATCCTCTAACTACCTATTTGTATTCTTTAATTGCTTATTATAGCACTTTAGAACGCTTAACTATAAGGAAGGCTAAGAGGTATATAGTATGATGTAGTGCACCTAGGAATAGAGAATATAGATACTGCCTATAAGACCTTAGCTACTGACTTGACTTCAATACTTTCTCTTATGATATGGAATCAAACTAGAAATCGTCAGGCAATTAGGAATAGGAAATTGAACCAATACTGACAATGATTGACTATCTGCCTAATCAGACTAAAACACTCGTCTAGTAATTCCATACTACTTGGAATCCAACAAGGAATACAGGATTTTACTATGAATTATCAGGATCAAATCCGTGCTACCAATGCTTCTACTACTTTCACTCGAAACTAACTCATTGCTTTGAGGCTGCCATTCCTTTATCTACTCTTTGATTTGCTTTTTTCATTCTAACTATCTGTCCTACTGTCCCAAAAGAGTGGAGCGGCCCTGGCCGCGCAACCTTGTTGCTTGGCCCAGCTAACGCTGACATTGCTTCCTACCTGTCCTGTTATTCCTATAGTAGATTATGGCTTGTGAGTTGAAGTCCCACTTTTCACCTATCACCTCAATTCTGGTACATGCTCCTTACATTCCTATTAGTATTTGTTTGAACCTTACTTGTTGAGAGGGGAGTTCCTATTGGCTTGGCCGGGGTAAGAGCCAGCGCACCTAGGATAATAGTAATGTAGGGTTGCACAACTCATAAGTATGATCTAGTGTATCCAGTAATGTAATTAGTATAGGGGCGGAGGTTAACTCATAGGGTATGATGTAGCACATCCCCAGGCTAAGACAAAACCCTAAGAATAAAGAATCAAGCAAAGAAAGAAGTATTAGAATAGAGGTACGCCCCCAGCGCATTAAGTATCAGAGCTATAGTGCTAAGGGGCATAAGCGAAGAATCAAACCAGTGCTAATAGGGCTTGAAATACAAAATATATAGTGTAGTGGGGTTACTTCGTTCCATCAATATAGTAGGGTAGGTTTCGTTCCATACGGCAATTGGGGTTGATCTTATCCTCCTCCACACAAAGAGCATTCTTACTTGTTCCCGGACTGCCGCGTAACATAGTTACTTGTCTCCTCTGACTCAGGTGTCCATTCTCGAGTTTGATTCCTCTGGACCAACTTCATTCTTTAGTTCAATTGGGTCCGCTACCCATGTCTCCCATTCCCGTACGCGTCCTAGCTATAGTTGACTTTCTGAGCACCGTCCTGAGTCGAATATATCATAATAATAATATAGTTCACCCTCCGATACAAACAATATAATAGTTAACCTTCCGAGCTTTGTTTGTTAGTTAGAGGCATCTACGCTGCCCTTGCTTTATCGGTTATCAGGCTTACTTATCGCTCTGATATTCCCTGATCTCATTTTTGGATAAAAGAACCCTCGTCATTAGGGCTAGAGTGAAGTAAAGCTATGCTCATCTTTATTTCGGCTCATATGTTGAAGCGTAGACAAGTATTTATCGTAGACAAGTATTTATCAAGGTAAGTCTTGCTTGTCGCCGAAGTCTGTTGGTTCTACTTTTTGGCCTTATAAACCCATTTATATTTCTTTGCATACACTCGATCAGTGGGCCCGCACCGTGGCGTGGTCTATGTCTACTAATTCCAATTACCCCTCTAGTCTCGCCATTTTCTTTTCTATAAGAAGGTATCCAAGACATAGTACAAGCTATCCATCCTATTTCACCAAATTGACAACATCCTGGGATTTGTTTTGACCCTTGCTCACGTTCGCCGTTTCAAACAACTGAGCAAGAGGGATGTCGGCGGGGACTATTTTGCCCTTCTTTTTCTGCCTTACCCACCATGTTAACTATTACATCGGTAAACCCCCCCCCCCCAATCAGAATAAACTTCTTCTTTGGCGTTGAAGCTACAGCTACCACTTTGAATCAAAACAAAAGCTGAGACAAACCGTTGCTATTAGCTTATTTATTTACTTAACTTGAGGCATAGGCGGGATAGGGCTACAAAATGCTCTAAGACTCACTGGTTCAAGTCAACTATGATAGTGGATACAGGTACATGTGCAAGTAGCTAGGCACTAGGTATACCCTATAACATTTCATTGGCTTTTTATATGCGTAGCTATCTCTTGTTGTGAGTCTCGGTCGACTTGGCTTTCAGGTTATCTTTTTCTACTTTTACTCGCAGTCGTGTTTCGGGACTTTTGCCTTAATTCCTCCGTCTGGTAGGCGCATTCTTCAATATTGTCGGGGTCTTCCCTAGTTTCCTTCGATTTATAAGCTTGGTCTTTGTCATAACATAACATAATATCGGGTCTGGAGAACGAGGAACGAGGCAGACAACGACCTGAAATGAAAAGAGTATCAAATAAAAAAAGATGATCTTGTAGGCAAGGATACAGATCCAAATCAAACCAAGTAGGACGGATTTCTGTAAAATATATTGAAACAACCCAAGGTAGACAGACAATTAATAACCCACACACACTAAATGAAATAATATGTATGATACCTTTTGGCAATTAACGGAATTGACCCTTTCGCCCATAGGACAAGTAAAGGAGGGAGTGCAACGAACGGGCCGTGGACTCCCTAGGCGTCGAAGACATCTTAGTTCAGTATGAATTTGCGGGGTCAAGCCTAATCACTCAAACTATTAGGCAATTGAGTTACAGCCGATGTCCAATATGGGGAACCATTCCTAGCCCGATATAGGCAGGGCTTTAATAGCGTTGTTCGACCGACCACGAAAGCAAGAGTGAAGAGTCGGCAAAAGTGAACCACATAAAACATAGTTCAAATAGCTTTGTATTCATGGGGTAGTAAATGTCGGCCTATGCAATGGTACACGAGTATCGATTGTTCGAAAGACATGACTCATTTTTCGGCTTATTCTACTTTTGTAGGAAATCTTCGAATGAATAGTGGGATCCTTCCGTTTCCGTTCCTTAGCAACGTAACCCAATCTTCTCTTCAAACGACAGTAAGATCCGCTATCGCTTCGCCGACTCTATTTCTCATTATATTCCCTTATTCCCCTATAGTGTATAATAGAGTATTCCGTATAGCTTTACTTCCCTTCCTTCTGATCTTAGTAATCTAATTAAGGGGTAGGATAGTAGGTTGCTGCCTGACCGTTGTTAGGTTTGAATCGGGGAGCTGAGCTCTCTTCTGATTATATTAAGCAAGTAGCGAGTACACTTATCTAATTGCTTAACAGTGTGTGTAATGCCGACACCCGAAGAAGCAAGGCAATGAATGCAATGGGATAGGAAGAAAGGGAGCGAAGTTACTATTGCATAAACAGCCTATTGGACAAGACAAGGAAAGGTTGACCCGCTTTGACTCACTACTTAAAGCTCACTTAGCACACCAAACTGCACTAGACTGCATTACTTAACGCTTCAGCACTTACCGTATGGGGCAAACATTCATTTCCACAATCCTTTCCCTTACCCGCACGCAGTCTCTTATTGGGCCTGTGTTTAGCTACCCTTCTTATCTTTCACAGTCAACTCGTATTGCTTAGTATTATGAAAAAAGTCATTATTCCGAAAGAGAAGCGTTTAGACGACACGTTGTACATTAGGGTTGCCAGAACAATGTTAGGCTTATCGTTGTTCGGGACGGTACGCTTAATGCTTATTTACTTTTGTTTTGCATTAGCTTAGGTACGCTTACGACTTATTTATTTGATTTTGACATTAGCTTATTGGTTTTCCGATTGAACATATCACTCTACCGAAGCACAGATGCGCTTGATACAACACCACACCTTGAAACCGCATGCACTGCTTGCTTCTTCTCGAACAGTTGATTCATTCTTCTCTTATTACCAAGCTCTATAGGAGCGATAGACTCTATTCCCTTCTCTTTCCTTTTCAATTTCACTGTTCACTCTATTCTTAACAGAGACACCAGAATATACCCCTTTGCCAACCTCGACTTGACTTTGAATTGAAGCTTACCTCTAAATATAACCTTACCTTTCTTGCACTGAAGCCACAAATAATTTCTTCTTTCTTGGGCTAGAGTCCTCCACCAGTAACTCCTCCGTAAGCTTGCTGAAGACAATAACTATCAAACGCTGCTACTGATGGGAATGAATTCACTACTTTGAAAGGATCGAACTAATAATACAAACAAGACTTACGTTCTAAACTCGCTCTTTCGCTACTGCTAATAGGACTGGAAAAGCAAATACAAAACCGAAGCCCCCTTTGACTCTTTAACAACTGATTTGGATCATTGCTTTCATGCACCTTAGCCTATATCTCCCCTATACAAGTATAACGCTACTGCCATTAAGTCAACAGAGATACTGATATCATATTGCCATCAAGTAAACAACCACTGATAACAGGACTTTCCCTATTGCTTTTAGCCTACCACTAAGTCCTTTCTTTCTTTAGCCCTAACACACTGAGTTATATTAATTACTCAATTCATGGACTTAATTATCATACTAATAACTCGGATTGCCAGCCCCAACCAAAAGAGTGGAGCGGCCCATCTCATAGACAGCTTGACAGCTGACCTTACTTTCCATTTATACTAGCATCAGATCTTGAAAAACAGCTTTATTACCTCTCCCATTTGATTCTATTGATATAGCTTCTTATCGATACTTAAAACTTATGATATAGCTTATTCTCTATACTACACTTAATTCTTTCTTTTGCCAACCTCTCCTTGAAGTTAAGAATTCATTGAAATCTTTATTGCTGAACCATCCTTGCTTTTGGATTGAGTCACTTCCCCCTACCCACTAAAAGATATTCCTATTAACCTGCGGATCAGTCTGTCTTCCCTTCTTTGCTTGAAAACTGATAACTAGTGCGTGCTTCTCGTTCTTTAGCTACACCATGATGAGTATTACCTTACATGCGCTTCTCTTGCACTTCATTCGAAAACTACGGCATCGGATCTACTACTCAACACCTGACTTGTTAATGGCATCTTTGCTTATGGGCTTTAGGCTTACTCCCTATATATATATATATATATATATATATATATATATATGCCCTAAGTCTGTCTCTACCTTATCTAACTCTGGAACTCATAGGTGCAATCCAGCGCTACTACTATAGAATAGAATCCATGTTAACAATAATGGAACTAGGCAAGCAATACCTTAACTCGGAACTGAGGCCATTCTAAGACTTACGCTTACAATAAAGAAAGAAAGAAAGAAAGAAACTAAAGACAAAAAGACTGAGTTCATGGAAAGCCGAACGAGGCTTTACTAATGAAAGAAAGACTTTACTAATGTTAAAAGAGAATGAAAAGACAGAAAATAGAAAGAAGAGGAAGCCCCCACCCATATATAATTAATAGTAAGTAAAAGGTCGATTCCCTCTGTTGGAAATAGGAAGAAGTAATGAAAATGCCCAATTGATTCATTGATCCATCGTTAATTTATACAGGTGAAGATAGGAGGATTTCCCTTAACTAACCTACGTGATTTCCTCGTTCAGTTAAGGAAATCATATCTAAATCCTAACTTATCTTCTATCATACCCCCGCAAGATCGAGCTCCTGTAAGGACGTCGATCTTGAACTAAGGACGTTGATCTTGAACCGATGACAATAAATCCGAAGAAAGGAGCAGACGATTCTGCTAGAGCCAAATTTGACAATCCGATTAGATCGAACTATCATGTCCCCGTAAGATCAAGCTCCTGTGAAGGATACAGATCTTTACCCGATGTCAAGGAGACCGCTGTGTTGTCAACCGCGGTGAAGGTCTGACAGCGGTTGACTTCAGTGGAGGAGATGATGCTACGGCTAGGGCGATCGGTAGATCTGAAGGGCAACGAGAGAAGCGTTGCGGTCGTAGATTTACTGTCGTTTGACAACGAGAAGGAACTTATTGCTGATGGGGTAAGGAAGGTGCAGCTGCTTGTTGGTTCTGATGCGACAATGGTGGTGCACAAGGAAGATGACCTCGTGCAGAAGAATACCTCGGTAGAGGAATTGAGAAAGCTGACGCACTAGAAGTCTCCAGCTTCGATGTCGACGAGAGACTGTCGTTTGACAGCAAGAAGCGATAGATCTAAGGAGAGGGAGCAGTGGATGTCCGGGAGGGTGGCGACAGATGACCCCTGAGTATCTGTAGTTTCGCAGCGGGGTTGTCGACGGACAAATGGAAATAAAAGCTGTCATTTGACAGTGAAAAAAAAAAGTAATCTCTCTTATAGAGAGAGGGGCTCTGATACCATGTTGGAAATAGGAAGAAGTAATGAAAATGTCCAATTGATTTATTGATCCATCGTTAATTTATACAGGTGAAGATAGGAGGATTTCCCTCAACTAACCTACGTGATTTTCTCATTCAGTTAAGGAAATCATATATAAATCCTAACTTAATCTTATCTTCTATCACCCTCAAGCATAACTTATAATCGACAAAGCCGCTCACGTTTTTCAGTGGAATTCACTACTGGTCGTTTTTGGTGTATTTATCTTGACTGAAATCCATACCATAACCATGTGCTTGCTCCTTTGCTTTAAGAACACAGAATTGAATCCAGGGTCGTAACAACACTGCTTTACTTTAATGAAAAGCTATCGTATTACTAAACTAACGCTAACGCACCCCGCTGCTCTGTATGGTAGAAAGAACTAAAAAACCGAGTCTAGTGCTCTTCACTAGACGATAGTTAGTGAAGAGGATACTTTCATAAGGGTACTCCTCTCCTCCTAAGGAGTACCCTTATGGAATTCTATTAATTCCATAAGGGTACTCCTCTCCTCCCATGTACTATATCTAAGGATGATGATACTTTCTAGTAAGAATATCGGAATTGAGTTTTCTTTTTTAAGGTCAGACCCTCTTTCTGCCTCGCCTACTTAGTCTTGCGCTCTTCCCTTTCAGAATAGAGTTTTACTTGCCACAGTACCGATAACCAATTGTAGAGTTGAACTCCGAGGTAACTAACCTTCCTTGTTGAGGAAGGAGAAGCAAAAAAACGATAAAACATAATACTACGATCCAATTAACGAAAACGCTTTCAATCAAGAAAACCACGTAGTATTAAACAGGAGGTAAAAGAACAAGAACACTGACAAGATCTCCAAATGCACACAATCTCTTCTCTTCACACACTCTCTGCTCTCTTGCTTCATTCACTAATGTCCTATTTATATGACATAATAATAACTACCTCACACCACTTCCTTCATCCCACTATCTCACCCATGATTAATAACTACCCCCACTAACTCTTAAACTACCTCCACAACTCCTAAACATGAGCCACTACTCCTAAACATGTTAACTACCTATGTAACTACCATGAATCAATTCTCAACACTCCCCTTTGATTCATAGTTACATACATCAATTTGAGACATAAAATAAATATGCTTCTTAACTGGAAGTGACTTAGTGAGAATATCTACAACTTGTTCATCTGTGCCATAAATACTTCATGTTATGGCTCCATTTGCTACAAACCGAGTCTTATGCTTTTGGATATTTTCATCTACATTATACTTTGTTTTGAACACCCATTTCGATCCAAAAGCTTTCTTTTCTTTCGGTTGATCCATTAGCTCCCAGATTTCATTCTTCTTTATTGACTTGATTTTCTCCTTCATTGCTTTTCGATATTCCTCAACTGCTTCTTCAAAACTTAAGGATCTGAAATAGATAAAACAAATGTTGAATCATAAATCTCTGTTAATGATCTAAACCTTCCTGGAGGGGTTTCATTTGAGAAATCATTTACTGAATTTGAACTGCTACTAGGTGAGATTGACGTTGATCTTGTTGGAGCAGGATCTGTCACTTGATTTGGTGGAGTAATTAGTTCTGCTGTAACATAAATTTGTGCATCACCTTCATTAATCTCCCAATTCCAACTTGCCCTTTCATCAAATACAACATTTCTGTTAATAATAACTTTGTCATTTATAGGATTATATAATCGATATGCTTTGGATTGTGCAGAATATCCAATTAAGATGTATTTTTCTGATTTTTCATCAAGCTTATGATGATTTTATGAATTTACCAAAACATAAGCAATACAACCAAAAATTCTTAGATGGCTTACAGTTGGCTTTATACCATACCAAGCTTCAAAAGAAGTTCGATTCATAACAGCTTTTGTCGATGAAATATTCAACAAATAAACTGCTGTTGCAACTGCTTCTGCCCAAAACTGATTCGGAAGATGCTTTCCTTTAAGCAAACTTCTTCCCATTTCGACAACAGTTCGATTCTTACGTTCAGCTACACCATTTTGCTTCGGTGTATATGGTGCTATCAATTCCCTGCGAATATCATTTTCTTCACAAAAGGAATTAAACTCATTAGACATAAATTCACCACCTCTATCTGTCCGAAGTGTCTTTATGCATTTACCACTTTGCCTTTCTACAAGTGCCTTGAATTTTTGAAAGTTATCAAATGCTGCAGATTTCAATTCCAGAAAATATACCCAACTCATGCGGCTATAATCATCAGTAAGTAACAGAGAATATCGACTTCCCCCAAATGATTTTGTATTCATAGGTCCATATAAGTCAGCATGAATTAATTCAAGACAATTAGATGCTCTCCATGCTTTTCCAACAGGAAATAATTTTTTACTTTGTTTGCCATAAATACATCCTTCACATAGATCAAGTGTATTAATTTTAGGCAATCCATAAACCTTTTTTTTTTATTTAACAACCTTAAACCTTTAATTTTAAGGTGTCCATATCTCAAATGTCATAAAACAAGAGCATGTTTCTCAATATTTGAAACATCAATTGGAAACATCTTATTTTGCATCATGCAAACATTTGCTATAATCAAACCAGATTTCTTATCTTTAATAGTACATGAACCATCATCAAATATAACTGAATATCCAATATCTATCAATTGTCCAACACTCAACAAGTTATGTGATAAGCTAGGAACATAAAAAACATTATCAATGTATTTTACCTTCCCTTGATTTGTCTTTACCTCAATTGTTTCTTTTTATTCTACTTGGATTTGCTTGCTATCTCCAAGTTTAACTTTCAACTTGTGAGTTTCATCAATATATCTAAATATTAATCTTATGCCTGATATATGATTAGAACATCCACTATCCAAAAACCAAATGTCATTTGAGATATCATTAACTTGTCAATGAGTCATAAACAACTTACTATTGTCTTCATTTTCTTCCACATAGCTTGTTTGCTTTTCTCTTTTCCAGCAATTTGCCTTCATATGACCAAACTTCTTACAATAGTGACATTAAATTCCACTCTTGTAGTTTTTCTGATCATAGTTTGATTGACTTTCATCATGCCCATCAAGTCCTCTTCCTCTTCCTCTTCCATTTCCTCTACCATGAAATCCTCTTCTTCCACGTCCTTTTCCTGTTGCTTTTTTGTCTTCTTTTGAAGTAGAAGACGCCCCCTTAACCTGAAATATTTTTTCTTCACTTTTTTCAAGTGACCTGTTCAACCTTACTTCATGTGCTTGCAAGGAACCCATTAGTTCATCAAATGAATAAGTAGATAAGCCCTTTGACTCTTCAATTGCCGTAACAACATGATCAAATTTCGGAGTTAAACTTCTCAAAACTTTTACAACAATTATTTAATCATGAAGATATTCACCATAGGATTTCATTTGACTAACAATTTCAGTCACTCGAGAAAGAAAATCTTGCACTGATTCATTGCTTTTCATAAACAAAATTTCAAACTCACGGCGAAGGGTTTGAAGTTTTACCGTGATCATTCTCGATGAGCCTTGAAATTCATTTTGAAGTATCAACCAAGCTTGTCTTGAGGTTGTTGCTGCTGCAATTCTTGAGAAGATTGTCTCATGCATAACTTGTTGAATGAAGAACAATGCATTTGAGTCATTCTTTCTATTCTCCCTCAGCCTGGTTTCTTCATCTGGATCTGCATATCCATTCTCTATCAAGTCCCAAAGATCGTGAGACTTGAATAGAGTCTTCATCTTAATACTCCAAAATTCGTAGGATTTACCCGAGAAGATGGGAATAAGGGGTTGAGATATAGAATTGTCATTAAAAGTCATAATGCCCAGTTCAGATTGAAACAATCCTCTGATACCACAAATGTTGAGGAAGGAGGAACAAGGAAACGATAAAATAGAATACTACGATCCAATTAACGAAAACGCTTTCAATCAAGAAAACGACGTAGTATTAAACAGGAGGTAAAAGAACAAGAACACTTACAAGATTATCTCCAAATGCATACAATCTCTTCTCTTCACACACTCTTTGCTCTCTTGCTTCATTCTCTAAGGTCCTATTTATAGGACATAATAATAACTAACTCACACCACTTCTTTCATCCCACTATCTCACATATGATTAATAACTACCCCCATTAACTCTTAAACTATCTCCACAACTCTTAAACATGAGTCACTATTCCTAAACATGTTAACTATCTATGTAACTATCATGAATCAATTCTCAACATTATTAAAGTTAAAATTACAGAATTAGAATACCTCATATTAGTAGTGGGCATGCGACCTGACTGTCATATATTTCCATTTATGTTTTTTTGACTTTACTGTCCTACTGCTGAAGAATGGATCCAATCTTATCTGCGTTTACGAGATCTTCAAGTGGGAGTTTAGTATCCCGGTATTGGTGCAAGTACAAAGTCAGCAACAAGTGTTGTCGGGTATGCAAATTCAAGTAAAGAAATAAAAAAGAGTTCCACTAATGTAATAAACCAGCAATTTCACATCTAGTGTTCCACTAATGTAAGAACCTAACATCCATCGTCTAGCTAGCGTTCAACTACTGCGCTAAATAATTGATAGAGCCATACACTATTATACATAGAAACAAGTAAACAAACACTCTAAACTCACTTATTGCTTCCTAACTCTAAAGCTCACTACCACCATAGTCCTTGTTTCTGAGACTTATGCTTGTTGAATTTAGTGCACCTCATCATATAGATCATGGTAAATAACCTCTATAAATTGGAAATGCAAATGGAAATAGTTGTGTGCGCACAGCCATTCCAGAATTGAATAACAACACTGCAAACTCGATTACCCCCACTCCGCACAGTAAGGCAAGAATAAAAGTACTGGCAAGGAAGGGTTGCGCTAAGCATATTCCTGAAGTAGAGTAGAGTTCTTGTATTGTCTACGAGTTGAGTTCGAGCAATGGTCCCCGTGTTATGTAGTCTCAAGTTAAAGAAGCCCACTCTAGTTATAGTAGAGAAATCGAAATGCTCAAGCGAGCGGGTTATAATGCTTGCAATTCTTTATTGACTTCACTTTACATACACTCGCCTACTGTTATTGCAAGAGACGTATCAAGTGGAGTATCCGGTTGTTCAACCTCAGCCTTATAGTAATTGTGTTATGAAATGCAAAAAATAGAATTCTTTCTTTCCCTCCAGTTTAAGAGGTGCCGATATGGTATAGCAAAGTAATATGTATGCTGTGGTTTGTTACTTCACGATATCTACTGTGGTGGACTTCCATTCTATCTCTTTCCTTAGAGGAAACAAGCAACCCAACGAGCGAGGTTTACTAGAGAAGGAATCTGTATAAAGTCAATCAGCTGCAAGCGAAGTTGAAGTTTTAGCTGAATCTTTTTGTCGACCGTCCACAGTTGGAAAGTAGTAAACTAGAGAATATCAGCATCAGCTGTATCGGGTAAGGAATAAGAAAGAATCTGGAGTCAGGTATAAAGGTTAAGGCGATGAAGCAAAGCGGTAAGTACTGAATGTTAGAGAGGTGATTGACTCAATAAGATGCAATTCTCACTTCAGAAGGACAATCTGATCAGCGCAATTATCTAATACATGGATGAAACTCTCACTCCAATCTATGGAGCTACAGCCTACAAAACACAGTCTCTTATCCAGCTAATTCTCTTTCTTCTCGCTTGTTGTTGCTGATTGTGATCTACCTTTCTTGCCGAGTCAAGTCAAACAAAAGAATATCCATCCTACTCTGATTACAGAGTTTTATACCTTATTATTGCGTTTGCATCTTTTTTACTTGCTTGCTACTTTTGTGTTTGAGGAGTTTTCATCATTAGCGTTAGTAGTTTAACTCGAAGCTCTAAAACATATTATTTCTGACTTACAGTTGACTTTGAAAGCGCCTAAGTGCCCTTTACACTTAGAGCCCTTAGCAATGCTGGTAAGGTGGGAAGAAGATAAGAAAACGCATTACTATCATTCTATGCAGTTGTAGTTGAATTCTGTGTTAGTTGAATAACTTTTTCCATCCATTCTTAGTCCTATAGTTCGTGTCCTTACTTCTTAGTTGCTTATTACTTCTTATACCTCCTAGTTGGCATTCCCCTAAGTACTAGTTTCGTTCTTACGCTTATGAGTTGGATTCTGTCCCTCCCCTGTTTCGCTCTTAGAAGGTAGTGTTTCAATCCTTCCGTTCTTTCGTTCTTTTATTAGTAGTATCAGTAACCTCCCCAGTACTATGCTCCTGGCATTCCCATGCTCCAGTTGTTGTCTTATTTGTGTAGTTAGTAGCTTCATCACTCTTCCGCTCCTGTCTAATAATTCAAGGTAGAGGGTGCGCCCCGGCCAATAAGAACTCTCCTCTCAAGTGGGGAAAGCAAGAATGAAGCTGTTGAACCTGCGCCTACGTCTTTAAAGTAGGAAATCCACCCTAATAACATTTCTTTGAAATAGGTAATACAGAATCCAATTCGAAAGTCAGAATACCTTTCTTTTGGTATGAGCTCTAAGGCTAATCGAGTGAAAAAGAGGGTATGGTACTAATAGTATGAGTAAGAGGGTATGGTATGATCTAGCACAGTATCAGACTTCTTTAGCTGCCACTCGTATCAGACTTATTTGAAGTTGTGGACTCTAAGCTCAACCTATGAAATGGTGTGTCAGTGTACAAGCCTAATTCCTACTCTATTGTGTTAGTCCACTACTCCCTAGCTTTTAGCCTCCCATTGCTTTGTATCATTCTAGAACTACTATACTCGTTTTACCAGCTACCCGCCTTGCTCTACTACTTCTAGTACTTTATATTATAGTAAAGAAATCAACTAGCGCTAATAGGACTTAATACTGATGGAAGGATGCAACTAACATGCCATTCCTTTTCACTTACTCTTTGCTTTACTTGTTTTCAAACTGGATCTCCGCCTTCAATGTCTATTCCACTGCCTTATCTCAATGACAATAAGTATTTCTATCCTATTACCAATAACAATAAGTATAATTAGAATATAGTAGTACCACACACATAGCTTAGGCTTTCCCTACTGACTAACATCAAAGCTGCTCCCTTAGTTTACTTTACTTCTTTAGCCACAGATGGAAACTGACATTCCATTCTCGTCTACTATACTAGTTGACTCTTTTCTCCTAAAACTCGCTCCTATAAGATTTTTTCTTCCTTCTGCTTCCCGGCTTACTATCTTTATCTCTAATTTCCCTATTGACATCTACATCCGTATTTTGTCTCTCGCATCCTTACTCATTACTATAAGCAAAATTCATCTACTAAGGACTATAATGGCATAGCCCTCTCACAAGTAAGGCTCTTAGATAGTATAATAGTAGTTGGAAGCAGTAGCCGCAGGCTTTGTTACTTGTTTGATTATTGGAATTACCTATTTGCTTATTGCTTTACCCACCCATAAGAGATTGGTGCATTGACAACTCTAACATCATTTATTTGGTGTTGATGGGAAATACATCATTTAACAAACCCAATCGATCTTCTAATGACCTATAACACAGGAGTCTCATAATTCAATAAGTAAATAGAAAACCAAGAGGGTACACTAGCCCTTAGGGAATTAAACAAAGAAGTAGGGATCCTCTAATACACCCCCTCGCCCCGGTATTCAATTATTACTTGATAGGACCTTGTAGCATCTTACTTCTTTCTTAATTCCCTACTTTAGAGTTAAGGTCTCCTATTCCAGTTTCCCAGTTTGTATTGTGATTGCTGCTATACGCCTACAGCTTATTGTACTGCTGAGTCCAGTTCTTCTGCTTAGCTTTCTGAGTCTATCTACTATACGCGCATTTACTACATGCGTGTGCTTAGTCTATTCCTTTCTTGGATACGCTATGCTATACCTCTCTTATAATGAAGAGCCCGGGCATTGGATTGAACTAGAGCAACTAACTCTTATAGCACCGACACCATTACCATTGCCTATAGCACCGAACTAACACTCGAATTCTTATTCCTCTTAGAAAACATATATCTAAGACTGCCGGACATAGGCATTGAAGCAGTAAGAGGCATAGATACAGTTTTTAAGTAAGTAAAGAAAGACTGCTAGTGTTAATTAAGATTTAGTTGAATTTATTGTTATTAGCTTGAAAGTAAGCCAGTAATGCTATAATGCTATTTGTGAACAAGCAAGATAATGGGCTATAATGCTGTAGAACAGCTGATAGGAGTCTTTAATAGGGATTTTTCCTTTCCTCATTAGCTACGTTGACCATGGTTTAAACAACGCAATATAATACTTTTTGTCCGTGGAACAATTGTTTGGTATAGTTTTCTAATTAGTAGATCTCGTCTCACCCAGTAATGCTTAAAGAGCTTGTTCGCAAGTCCAGTTTTAAAGGAGTTCGCGGATAGCCTAATGCGGGAGCGTTTTCTTCTAGCTTGAGTTGAGTCTATTTCCGCTTTTTCTTTTTCTTCTTCAGCGCCTTGTGGTCCAAGTAAAGAAAGAAAAAACTCCTTGCTTGGCTTTTGAACCGACGTCAACAAACACATCTTACTTTCAATCATAAGGAGACTCGTCGCCAAGAACTTGAATTGTGGATTCCTTTGTAACTGCTGATTTCATTTATACTTCCTTTTACGCCGATCCTGATCTTTCTACTCCAACTGCTAATGCATCATAAGTACCTGATTCCTTACCGACCTAAACTCATAAGTCATAATGAACAACTACCCAAAAGTAAAGAGTTGACCTCCCTCTCGCCACCCTAGTACGTGCTCCTTCTTGCTGAGCTTTTATGGATTGGCCGTTTTGTTTATGGTGTTTTGTTGAGTTCCTCTTTCTTGCTTGCTTAGCTTTTAGTTCCTCGCTTTAGAAGGAAGGCTTCTTAAACATAATTTCACCTATGCTAATGGAAAATGGAAGTTGATACCCTAGGTAGGATTACCAATTCTTACCCTAGGTTGATGTCCTAGGTAGGATTACATTCTTTACTCGGGGGGCAGGTAGGAGAGTACTTTCTTACTGGCTTTTAAGTGCTACGAAGAATCTCTGATTAGTATTAGGAACAACAACATTATAAGCGTCAATGTAACATCTGATAGGGGGGCAAGAAAAGATAGGAAGGAGTCCCATACTGGCTAACAGCCTTACTATCATTACCTTTCTTCTTTCACCTACGAGTCTAAGAAAGAGACTTGAACTACCATTCCTAAGAAGGAAATAGTGTAAGTAATACTGATGTAGGAAAAGATGGACTTAGGGTCAAGATATATAGCCTTATGGGCGGGGGTGTTAGTTACTTGGTGACTGAGATAACCGATGGGTAGGCTGCTTGTCCTGCGCTACTATTATATATCGTATGAAAACAATAGAACACATGACATGCTGCTATTACTCTTATTATAAGATAATAGATAATTACAACTACCATACTAAGCATAGGTATGATTCAGAGCATCTACCAACAGGAATAGGTCTAGGAACACTAGCAACAAGAATAAATACATAGACATGGAATTCAACTCAATAATAATATAATCCCCTCACGGGCACAAGAAAGCAGCTACTACTACTAGCAATAACTAAACTCGGAACTCCGTCTTTCATTACCGACCTCGAACCTTGTTCTACTGTATCTTAGACTATATCCCTTTGCCTATGAACCTGCCGTTACTGTCATTAAGTCTTCTTTTTATTGATGTTTTATCATGGTATGCTATTTCTTTAGTGGTTTGTTTGCTTAGAGTCATTAGAGCAAAAAGGACAAACAATCAAGTAAAGGAAGGGCATAGCACCCATATAAGAATTAGGATAATGCTAACAGGCAAACACAACTGCAATAAGGAATGAAAGTACCGATCCGAAGAATGGAGTAAGTGCTTCCACTATTTTCTCTTATAATAAGGAAATCACTTCCGGGTAACAAGATGGAACTATCAACTATAGCAACGGGATCCAACTCAAAAGTAAGAGGATACCAAACCAATAGACTTATAAATAAGAAGTAGACGTCGCATAACAAGAATCAAGCTGGGGATTAAAAGAATGTCACTGGAAACTGGGGCTTTTCCTACCACTAATAAAGAACTGTGGGCTACTTCTGATGAGACTGCTCCTCTTTGCTCCAACTCTAACTACCCGCTTTTAAACTGAATACTGCCCTATGGGTAGCCCTTTACTGTCTATTGGCCTGTGACTCCTAACTCGACAGTCTAAGTAGCCTCTCCCCGCGCCTTAACTCTCCAACTACTTGCTTGTATTATGGTAGTTCGCCTCTTTCACTCCGGGTATGATATAGAGCGCATACAACAATAGACTAATAGTAAGAAAATGTGGAATAAAGAGTAAGACTAGTAAGCATGAGAATGAAAAAGCTACACTAGTAATTCAACTCATAACTAGAAGAATGAAGCTACCGACAAAATAGTCTTTCACTACTCACTTCAAAAGCTTACTAGTTAGTTGATTTAACTAGAAAAGCAACTCTACCACGTAATTAGAGCTTGGACTACTATTATCTATTATCAGAATCAAATAGGGAATACAGGATACCAAGCATAGCTCTAAGATATTTAGTGGTATATATTCGAATTGTAAACTGGTGCCGACATTCTTTAACTCCTAATTCATATCTTTGTTTGCTCGTTTCAAACTACCTCTCTTTGTTTTCATACTGATCCTAATGGAACCAATGCTTTTACTCCTTCCTAGCTCATCCATGCATAAATAAAGAAATCAGTGCTCGTGTTTGAAACGAGCACTGATTTATTGTCTTTCTGCAGAATCGTAAATAAGATAAGGATATGAAGCTGGGATAAAAATAAGTTTAAACAGAAGAATAAGTGGAAAGATCTTAATAAGATAAATCAGGTGTTGTAGTTCAAAAGTAGTAAGCAGCATTAGAGTTGAATCGACAAGAGAATCTGTTGAGCCTAAACTAAAGGTCCAGAGTAGAAAGGAAAGTTCACTATCTGCGCTTAGTATTGTTGATTACTTTAGCCCGAGCGAGATACCTGATACTTTCCTCCACTTTATATGTGTGTCAGTAAAATGCAAATGAAACTTCTACTTCAGTTCGCAAACAAATGGATCCTATTCTGAAAAATGCAGCAAGAACAGTGAAAGAAAGAAACGAGTATTAAGGACTTAGCTTAACGCGTGACAGACAATCGGGTGACTCCCTTTTTGTGTTAACCTCTAACTTGGAGAATAGAATCAATCGGTAATTAAGGTACCCATCAATGTACAAACAAATTGCCATAGGAGGGAGGAGTTCCCACTGGCTTAGCTTAAACTTAGAGAAATGCAAAGTATGATGAAGCCAACACCGAGCGAGTTGGTGCAAGAATCTAATA
The DNA here is from genome assembly GCA_029747655.1 of Ensete ventricosum. NCBI lineage: Eukaryota > Viridiplantae > Streptophyta > Magnoliopsida > Zingiberales > Musaceae > Ensete > Ensete ventricosum. The sequence goes on along the minus strand of JAQQAF010000002.1, from coordinate 35,982,617 downwards.
TGTAAATAAGGATCCGATGCAGTAGAAAGTTCGTCCGCGGGAAGTTGATGATTCAAGTCGAGAAAGAGTATTTGTCGTAGAGAGAAGAAACTGTGTCAGCTGGTGATAAAGCAGAAGAAAGAGTCTTTGATAGCTATATCCTAATAAAGAATAACGTAAAACACTGAAACGGTTAATTTCTTTATTGCTGCTGAAGAATTACTTGAATCGCTCTCTATCTTACCCAGATTACCTTCTTCCAGTAGATCTATCAACTTTGAATTCCACTTTATATCTTTTTCTTATCGGCTTCTTTCTAGAAAACGTAGATGAATATAGAACAGAAGGAGACTCGTCACCAACACTTTCATCTTTGACTTCCTGCTTACCGACTTTACACCGCTCCTCGGTTGGAATGAGCATTCTTCGGTAGTAGTAGTAGTAGTAGTAGTAGTAGTAGTAGTAGTAGTAGGGGTATAATGAGCTCCACGACAAGGGGGCGGAAGCGGGACAACACCTTTTTTTGTTTTACCTCCCAACAGGCAATTGTTTAGTTGACTTACTTTATACACCTTTTTTTTGCTTTACCTCCCACGACTTTACACAGATTTCTCATCGCCGCTCCACTCTTTGGGGTTAATAAATTAGTCTCGATTGGGCCATTGCTCGAACGGAACTCTACTTTAAGAACTTAGACTCTTATCAAGCTAAAGGGAGTTTTTCTATTGATACAAACATAGTAGTAGGGTGGTTTCGTTCCATCAATATAGTACATCATAGGTATGTTGGCGAGCGAGCGAGCGAAGAAAGTAACCTTAAGTTAAGCTCTACTCGTTAGGTGCTTTGAAAGGGGAGTTCGAGCATTGGCTTTACCAAGTAAAGAAAAGAGAGTCAACAGTGAGATTACCACAGTAACTAAGTAGAGTGAGCTCGTTAGGAAAGATGGATTCAATTAAAAGTTTTCCTTGATCAAGAAAGATTACTGTTTCCGAGAGAGGTGAAGGTGAGACTCCATATTTGGGATCTGAAATAGGATCAGTTCAAAAGTAAGTGACAAGCGGTGGTGCTGGCTACTCGAGAGGTAATTGTGTTGTTGACGAGACGAGATCAGAAGCAATTAAAAAGTAAGTTACATATGTCGAAGATGGAGCTGGAGAAGAATCAGTTCGAAAGTCACCATCAAATGCATCTGCCCGGAAGTATCTTTCTGTTCTTCTTGTTGAGGTCGGAAGAAGGAAAGAACGGAATTGATAATTAATAAGTAACACATTAGATAGAGGTAAGTAACCAACCATGGGCATTATAGTGGAAATTATTCATAAAGGCACCCCGAGACTAGACACTAAGATGGGCACCCCGATCGAAAGAGGGTAGGGTATTCTTCATACAGTCCAAGCCCAGACAAACTTAGTGGCTAAAGGGAGAGTTTTGAAAGTTTAAGTCGATTCTAAGTGTAGTTCAATTGTCTATAGTTTGTAGCATGAGGTATTTATTATATAGGAGAATAGGAGAGGAGCCCGTAGGGCGAAATGTTATATAAGATTTGACCCTACCATGGCCAAGTAGAGAGACTAGAAGGTACTCAAAATAGGCGCATAAGTAGACAAGTAGAAAGATAAGAAACTGAATCAGAGGATGGAGCTATAGGTCTAATAGGGTAGTAACTGTTGGGCAGATGATTCAGATTCAGTCCATAATGGGTTTTAGTGAAGCCCACAGCCCAAAACCTCACTTATATTAACATAAAACGTGGGAGAGAGAAAGAAGACCACAGATTGACAGTAGAGGTCAGAAAACAAGAGATCTAGGAAAGGGAAGAAGACAAGGGCAAGAAAAGACTATTCTCAATCATTCAAATCTCAGGTTAGATCAGTTTGCAGTGGATTCTTACTGTGATCTCTTGGGAAGGTTTTAGATATTGTGCTTAGGATTATAGTCCTTGTATCTATGTGATTCTCTTGTGGCTATTGCTTTGGGCTTGGGCAAGAAGCCTTGAGATCTGTATATTCATTACTTTGATAGTGGATTTTCTTTGGCTTCTCCCGTGGTTTTTATCCTTCGAGTTGAAGGGGTTTTCCACATAAATCTTGGTGTTCATCTAATTGTGATTTATGTTTCATTCCGCTGTGTGTGACGGTCTGCTAGTATTTGTTCGTATACAAAGTTTATTCCTGTTTTATTCCCATCAATTGGTATCAGAGCAGGATTTTGGTGGTATTTAATCTTTTGTATCTGAACATGGAGGCCGGTAATATTTCTCGCATGATTAGTTTAAACGGAAACAATTGGATGATATGGAAACCAAGAATGGAAGATCTCTTGTAGTGCAAAGATTTGTATGGACCTTTGCAAGGAGATAGTGCAAAGCCCAAATCTATGACAGATGATGAGTGGAAGAGGTTAGACCGAAAAATAGTTGGTTTTATTCGACAATGGCTAGATGATAGTGTCTTTCACCATGTTTCTACTGAATGTTCTGCTTACTCTCTTTGGAAAAAGTTAGAAGGTCTTTATGAAAGAAAAACGGCTGGCAACAAAGCTTTTCTGATCAGAAAACTTGTGAACTTGAAATATAAAGAGGGTACTTCTATTCCTGAGCTTTTGAATGAAATGCAGAGTATTACTAACCAGTTATCCTTTATGAAAATGTCTCTTGATGATGAGTTGCAGGCATTGTTACTTCTCAGTTCTTTGCTAGAAAGTTGGGAGACACTGATGGTTTCCCTCAGTAATTCAGCACCAGATGGTATTGTCACCATGAGTCAAGTAACAAGCAGTTTGTTGAATGAGGAGTTAAGGAGAAAGAATTCAGCAACTTCTCAGATTAATTCACAAGAACTTTTCTCAGAGAACAGAGGAAAGTCAAAGTCAAAGGATAGAAGTGGTTCACGTGTGGATAGAAGCAAGTCAAGGTCAATGAAAGATATTGTTTGCTACAATTGTGGTGAGAAAGGACATTACAAGAATCAGTGCAAGCAACCTAAGAAGAACAAGAAAAGGGAGAAAGAAGTGGAGCATATAGAGTCAAAAGAGAATATCACAGCTATAGTACAAGGTAGTGATTATTTGATTTTGTCTACTTCTGATGATATTTTTTCTTGTGTGTGTCAGGATCTCGAGTGGATAATTGACACAGGTGCTTCTTATCATGCTACACCACAGAGGGAGTTCTTTGCTACTTACAGGTCTGGAAATTTTGGTGTTGTCAAGATGGGCAACTATGACACAATAAACATCATTGGCATGGGAGATATCCATATAAAGACCAACCTTGGTTGCAAGTTGGTACTTAAGGATGTGAGGCATGTGGTTGACTTAAGACTGAATTTAATTTCAGTTGGAAGGTTGGACGATGAAGACTTTGATGTCAGATTTCATAGAGGGCAGTGGAAGCTCAGTAAGGGTTCTCTTATTGTAGCTAATGAGAAGAAATGTCATACATTGTATAGATTGTAGCCTAAAGCTTGTGGTGAGCAGTTGAATGCTATAGAGAAAGACTCCAGCATGAAGTTGTGGCATAGGCGACTATGACACATGAGCGAGAAGGGGCTGCAAGAACTTTCCAAAAGAGATGTATTGTCATCCCTCAGAGGTACACGTTTGAACCCTTGTATTGATTGTTTGGCTGGTAAACAACATAGAGTTTCATTTGTTAGTCCTGCCTTATCTAGAAAAATACATGTCTTGGACCGTGTCTATACAGATGTGTGTGGTCCTTTGAGGACAAAAACTCCTGGTGGATCTGTTAATGTTCCTAGTATCAGTGGTGCACTTTATTTTGTTACTTTTATAGATGACTTTTCCAAGAAAGTTTGGGCCTATGCTTTGAAGACTAAAGATCAAGTTATTAATGTTTTCAAAGAGTTTCATGCTAGAGTTGAAAGGGAGACAAAAAGATAATTGAAATGTATAAGATCAGATAATGGTGGTGAGTACACAAGATTGTTTAATGATTATTGTAGGTCACATGACATCCAGCATGAGTTGACAGTCCCTGGTACGCCTCAGCATAATGCAATTACAGAGAGGATGAACCTCACCATCATGGAAAAGATCAGATGTATGCTTTCACAGACTAAGCTACCCAAAAGGTTTTGGAATGAGGCTTTGAGGACTGCAGTTGATGTAATCAATTTATCACCATGTACAGCTCTAGATGGTGATGTTGCAGAACATGTATGGTCAGGGAAAGATGTCTCCTATAGGCATTTAAGAGTGTTTGGTTGTCGTGCATTTGCACATGTTCCAAACAATGAAAGGTCCAAGCTGGATGGTAAGACAAAAGAGTGTATTTTTCTTGGTTACTCACATGATCAGTTCGGTTACAGGCTTTGGGATCCAGAAAAGCAGAAGGTGTTCAGAAGCAGAGATGCTATTTTCTTTGAGGATCAAACCATTGAGGATTTGAAGAAGGAGGCACCAGCTAAGACTTCTGCAGAGGGATTTGTAAACTGTGACCCAGTTATTCCTCCAGTATATCAGGGTGATGGGGGAGATGTGCAGGAAAATGGTGCAGAGCCAGATGTTGATCTACCTGCAGGACATGTTGAGCAGGAAGAAGAAAGAGAGCAAGTTCCCACAGAACCTTAGTTAAGAAGATCTTCTAGACCACGTCAACCTTCCAGAAGATACTCTACAGATGAGTATGTGATGCTTACTGATGCAAGTGAACTAGAGAGTTACCAGGAAGCAGTTGAAAGTGAGCAGAAAAAGAGAAACAGGAGATGTGCCGACAGTTGGTCGGCATGGCTTTACATTGAGGAGTCATGAGACAGCCTCCCTTATGGGCTGAAGGGGGAGGTTGTTGGGCAGATGACCCAGATTCAGCCCATAATGAGCTTTAGTGAAGCCCACAGCCCAAAACCTCACTTATATTAACCTAAAACCTAGATTAGGTGGCTAGGGTTGAGATTAAGAGAGCAGCGGCGGCTGAAAACGTGGGAGAGAGAAAGAAGACTGTAGATTGACAATAGAGGCCAGAAAATAAGAGATCCAAGAAAGGGAAGAAGACAAGGGCAAGAAAAGACTATTCTCAATCATTCAAATCTCAGGTTAGATCAGTTTGCAGTGGATTCTTACTGTGATCTCTTGGGAAAGTTTTGGATATTGTGATTAGGATTATAGTCCTTGTATCCCTGTGATTCTCTTGTGGCTATTGCTTTGGGCTTGGGCAAGAAGCCTTGAGATCTGTATATTCATTATTTTGATAGTGGTTTTTCTCTAGCTTGTCCCGTAGTTTTTACCCTTCGAGTTGAAGGGGTTTTCCACGTAAATCTTGGTGTTCATCTGATTATGATTTCTGTTTCATTCTGTTATGTGTGACGGTCTGCTAGTATTTGTTCGTATACAAAGTTTATTCCTGTTTTATTCCCATCAGTAACTCCAGGTAGTAAATATAGATAAGAGATAAGAGATAGATAGAAATACAAGTAATAATAACTTGATAGAAATATAGATAGTAGATAGACATAAGGTACTAGAAATAGAATAATAGTCTCACTCACTTCCCTTGCCTAGGTACTTCAAATAACATAGTCTCACGCACTTCCCTTGCCCGCCTACCCTTGAGTTAAGTCGGATTCCTCTAACAATAAGGATAAAATTACTAATCAAAAGAATGGAACTGATGACAAAGCGGACGTTCGAAACTTAGCCTTCCCTTACTACTCCATCTAAGCAGCCGAAAGAGTGGAGCATCAGAAATAAAGTAGAGCTAGGCTTTTGTGAGTGAACAAGATGAGGATCGAGGTTGTTCGTATGTCATATCCCTGTCTACAAGCCGCCAGTGAGTAAGGCGTGGAATGCCCAGGTGAATTCTATCTTTTCAATTGAAGTCGTTAGTTCGATCCCTACTTAGTTAGCTTAAATAAGAGTGGACGAGTAATTACTAGATTGAAGCAAAGAGAGACAAGCGGATCTTAGTGTAGTTCTTGGTGGCTAACGATCTAACATAGGCATGTCGGGAACAGGCCTAAGACTAAAGCGAAGAGTAGACAATTGAAATTCAAAGCATAGGACAAGAGCAAGGGATACGAGGTGGAGTTCTGGAAGTTAAGTTGAAAGTAAGGATCGCTGACGGTAAGGAAGCAAGGGTTTATAGTTAATAGGTGAAAAGCAATTGAAACAGCTTATCGGTCAATGGTAGAATAGAAGGCGAAGACCAAATTGATTGCCCTCAAGATAAAGATAGAGTAGGATCAAAAGCAGAAGCAAGATCATAAGCGGGATTAGTGGAAAAGATGTAGTTTCAACAGTTGTATCAAGTAAATTAGTAGCAAGTCCTTTTTTATTAGGCTAAGGCGTTCAGTTCATTCTTTTCCTGCAATAAGATCTGAAGCCCAAGATTCCATTCCTGTACCCGTTTCGGCATTAGTGGCATCAGCGTCAAGTAAAGTAGTAGAATTTTCATGTTTTGTTTTACTCGGCGCTAACGGAGCTGTGCTTAAAGAAGTAAGGGTAAGGCAAGGCCTCGGTTCTGCAAGAGGTAGATCGAAAGAACAAGCTTATTATAAGGTAGATCAAAAGAACAAGCTTTATAAGAAGGGTAGATCAAAAGACATTGTGCGCCGGGCAGTAACTCAAATAAAGAAAGGGTAAGCAGTCAGGGGCAGTAATAAAAGAATATAAGCAGTCAGGACAGTAATAAAAGAACATATGTCATTCTGATTCTTAAAGCAAACAAGCAAAATCCAAATCTTGTAGTGGCAGAGCGAGGTAAGTAGAATAGGCCTACTAGGAGGGAGGCATGGGCGGGGAGAATGCATGGTATATAGTGCTAAGACTTATTTCATGGGAAATCTAAAATGGTGGAAGCTTGCTGTCCGTTTGACAGCGAGAAAAGAGTTTACTGTAAGCAAGCAGCTCTGATAACATATTTGAGATAGAATTAAGAAACAAAAGAAATATTTTATTTATTGTTACAATAATTATTTATACAGAATTGATGAAGGATTTTTCTAAATTGATGAACGAGATCTTCTCGTTCAATCAGCTAACAACCCTCATTACTCTCTGTCCCCGTCCGTTCTTGTATCTCTGAGAGAGAGAGAGAGAGAGAGAGAGAGAGAATCTGCTGTAGCCACATTGAAGTCTCACTGTTGCAGACTTCATCATTCGAAGAGCAGAATTCATAGAGAGAAGCAAACATGGGAGTACTGTACTGCAAATATGCCGCTGCTGTTTGCGATGATGCTTTTTGTGATGGCAACTAATGGAGGAGGCAGTACGGGAAAGGAGAGAGATAGGGCTGCATTTGCATGCATGCATGCGTTCTCCCAAGTCAAGCTCACCACTGTTCATGTCGAGACAGTAGGATTTCCAGGGACGAGGATACATGCACAACACTGTTGCAATCCGTTGGTGAATCATTTTGACAGTGGCAAGAAACCCAAATGGGTGAAGCAGCAGCGATGTGATGAGGTAAGTGCGATGAGAAACTTGCTGTGTGAGGTCATGTCAGGGCGGGCGTTGGACGGCAGCCTACGGAGACTCCACTCCGGCGGAGGAGCAAAAAGGCATCAAAGATGCGATCGAGTTGAGAAAAGCTACGGCACTCTTACTTCGTCAAAGATTTCATGGAGTGCGGTCGGGAAAAGAAGGTTGTGTGAACCTCTTTTATTCCGTTATGGAATTTGAATTGGAGTAGCCGACAAAATGTTAAAAATGTTTTAATTACGTGGTCGGCAGGATTCGAACCTGCGCGGGCAGAGCCCACATGATTTCTAGTCATGCCCGATAACCACTCCGGCACGACCACATTGTTATCATCCATCAAATACCAGTTTAAAAGAGAGTCTTTTTTAGTTCCTTTGTCATGTCAGTAGACTATCTATAATAGACTTTTGGTTTAATGAATCTGTTCTCTGTTCTATAAATGTGCAAATCAATAGATCATAAAATGTTGTGCAATTTTTTGATGATTGGTATTACTTGCTAATCACCATGTACAACCCCTCATTACCTTGTACTCTTCATCTCAATCCAATCGCGTGCTTTGACTTCCTACTTCAGTCAAAAGCAAAGGAAAAAGAAATCACACGTCTTCAACTTGATGATGATTCATTTGGGTACCAAAGTAGGACTCCGAATAGGCATGCAACAAATGATCAACTGAAGGTCTCAAAATGTATGTAGCAAGTTGAACCAAGTTTAAGGGAAGAGTATGAATTGAAACCTACCCCTTTGAATAATGAATCATCAGCATGTTCAAATGTATTCATACTTGTACACTCTGCAAGCAATCAAGTAGACCATAGTTCAACATCAGGAAACAGCTTCGAGTGCTATTGCATTTTTATTCAGTCAGAGAAAATTATCTCAAGTATTTTTTGCTAGGCTGATCCTTCCTTAAGCTAATAAATGAATCATGTATGTTGCAAATTCTGATATTTATATTTTTCCCATATCAAAACACAATCTGACAAAAAACGAGTTAGATTTTAACTACACAAATGTGGGGAAAGTTGCCAAGTCCCCCAGTTATCATTAAATCAAGATCACAAGCACAAACAGTTTATAGTTCATTCCTTGTACCTGACATTCCTCAAGACTTGTGTTAATGAATAGTCAGTCGATGACTGCCTGCAATTTCTTAGATTTATGTACTTCCCTTCTCTGTTCATAATTGTTTCTGCAAGTCCTTAATCCAGAGTATCCAGACCTCTTGATTACCCAGACATTAAAGGAATAGATCTTTTGCATAAAGTAAAGGTGTATACAGTATGATCCAATTATGTTTAGAACCGAATCTAAGACAAATATCCATCAAAAATCAATCTGGAATAAGACACACGCATGGCTTAAATATACGCTATTGGAGCTGTAATTACCGTGGCTGCTGGTTTCAAACTTGTCCTCCAATAGATCCTTATTAAGGGATTTAGATTGTATTCATTCCAATTACCATACTCGAAGAGCCCGATATTATTATTTATTGTCACTACCTCCCCATGGCAGGATTGGGTAATTTGCACGTCTACTGTCTTCCTTGGATATGGTAGCCATTTCTCAGGCTTCCTCTTCGGAATCGAACCTTATTTCTCCGTTACCCGTCACCACCATAGTAGACCCCTATCCTACCATTGAAAGTTGATAGGACATAAATTTGAATGATGCCTCATCGACACAAGGGTCGTGCAATCCGTCGAGTTATCATGAATCATCAGAGCGACGGGCAAAGCCCGCGTCAACCTTTTATCTAATGAATGCATCCCTTACGTTTTCACATGCCTGACCTTAATTGGCCGGGTCATGCCTCCGGTGCTATTACCAGCTTTGCTCGGGGCATGAACCCAACTAACCTCAAGGGCTTTTAGCCCCTTCATAGGGCTTTCAGCTCCTATTACCAACGTCGCTTAGGCGTAAACCCAACCGGCCTCAAGAGATTTCAGCTTTGTGAAGGGGCTAAAAGCCCTTGATGTTAGGTGGGTTTCACGCCCCGAGCAACGCTGGTAGCTCTTGAGAATCTGTTTGGGACTGAGAGCCCTTTAGAAGCTCAAAAGCTCTTGAGAACCTGTTAGGGACCAAGAGCCCTATGTTTGGGACTAAAAGCCCTTTGAAAGCTTGGAAGATCTTGAGATTTTGTTCAAGACTTAAAGCCCTGTGTTTGGGACTAAAAGCCCTGTGAGAGCTTGGAAGCTCTCGAGATTTTGTTCAAGACTAAGAGCTTTGTGTTTAGGACTAAAAGCCTTGTGAGAGCTCGGAAGCTCTCGAGAATCTGTTCGGGACCGAGAGCCCCGTGTTTAGGACTGAAAGCCCTGTAAGAGCTCGAAAGCTCTCGAGATTTTGTTAGGGACTAAGAGTCATTCATTCGGGACTGAAAGTCCTTTGGGAGCTCGGAAGCTCTTAAGAATTTATTCGGGACTGAGAGCCCTGCATTCAGGAGTGCAAGCACTTTGGGAGCTTGGAAGCTCTTGAGAATTTGTTTGGGACTAAGAGTCTTGTGTTTCAGATGAAAAGCCCTTTGCTCAGGACTAAAAACTATTTGTTCAGGACTAAAAGCTCTTGTCATCGGTTGAGATCTTGCCCGAGCAATGTTGATAACATGAGCTGAAAGCCCTTGAGGTTGGTCGGATTCACACCCGAGCGACGTTGGCAACAGGGGCTGAAAGCCCAGTGAAGGGGTAGAAAGCCCTTGAAATCGGTCGGGTTCATGCCCGAGTGACATTGGTAACAAAGGTTGAAAGCCATTATCATCGGTCGAGATCCCGCCCGACCGATGTTTGTAATAGGGGCTAAAAGCCCTTGAGGTCAGTCGAGTTCACGCCCGAGTGACATTTGTAACATGGGTTAGAAGCCCTCGATCGGGTTCACGTACGAGCGATGTTAGTAATGGGGCCTGAAAGCCCTTGAGGTCGGTCGGGTTTATACCCGAGCGATGTTTGTAACAAGTGCTGAGAGCCCTGTGAAGGGGTTGAAAGCCCTTGAGGTTAGTCGGGTTTACACAAGAGTGACATTTGTAATAGGAATCAAAAGCCTTTGATGTCAATCAGATTTACGCCCAAGCAATGTTTGTAATAAGGGCTGAAAGCCCTTGAGTCCGGACAGGTTTACGCCTAAGCGACGTTGGTAACAAGAGCTGAAAGCCCTGTGAAGGGGCTAAAAGCCCTTGAGGTCAGTTGGGTTCACGCCCCGAGCAACACTGGTAACAGGGGCTGAAAGCCCTTGAGGTCGGTCGGGTTTACACCCGAGCAATGTTTGTAATAAGGGCTAAAAAGCCCTTGTTAAGTTGACAATATACCTCGATTGGACGCTGAAACATTGGGAGCTCGAGGTAATATGTGATGTTTCATAGTAACGAGGGTTTGAGTTGTCGTGTTGCAATTGGTTTCAGGTGGTTTGCTTTCTCCTTAAACAATTTCTTTCGCTGACTTTAGCCTAGTAATTACAAATCTTTGGAATTTCTAAAGCGTCACTTCATAACTATCTCCGGTGATCGAAGAGTTTTTCTGGATGTCATGCCAAGAACTTTAGGAGCTGCGCTTTGAGCCGGCCTTTATAAACCCCGGGGCGGGAGGTGGGGGGGGCCTTACTGTTTTGTCGGTATCTTCATGTTCTTGTGTCTTCATCTTGACTTCCTTATGCACTCTTCATGCGACGTTTTGGTCCTCTACCCAGTCATAGAGGTCCACCCGACACCCTCAAGGTGGTTGGTGGGGCGCTTCGGTGAGACCTTGGTCATGGTAAGGCTAGTTGGTCGCTCTTCTTTTTTGTTTACTAGTTCTTGACTAAGGGATCTTATCCATAATATATTGTTTTACCGTGGGCTCGAGGCGGGGGCCTCTGCCATTTTGGTCATGGTAAGTCGTTTATCGAGATGGCCCTCCTGCCCTCTTTTTTAAATGAGCCCTGATCGACGACTTTTGTCCACAACATCTTGTTTTTACCTTACAATTTGTTCTCAGTTATGATGCTCACCCCAGTGCAATAGCCTAGATGATGGAGGTATGAGTTTTAAAGCTTGATTTGGAGGGGGCCATGGCAAAGGGTAGGGAGGAAGATGACCTCCTTTTAACTGGAGAGGATTGAGTGGCCAAGGGCGAGGATTCGCTCCCTGGCTCTCCTGGAAGCGACCTCAGCACGAATGGGCGTCAGCCATCCATCGTCAGAGGCTTATAAACCTTGAATCTAGCTGCGAGGGGTGCATCTATGCTTCACTGTTGGGCAACAGCTTGAATATGGTTCCCTTTTCACTTGAGTTGACAGTTCATTTTTATCACATGTAAAGCCTTTGTAGTACACTTGATCTATTATAAGCAGTCTGATCCAGAATTTCCTGGCTAATAAAAGCGGATTCCTCCTTTCCACTTCCACATGTCAATGTCTGATGATGAGTGTGTTACGTTTGTGTTAGCGTCTCGACTCTTCTAGATGATACTCTCGCTCACGAGGAAGAGGATGAGGGTATGGACCCTCGAACCCGAATTAGGGTATGCATGTAAGCGACCTGGCTCATGTATTTTCCCGGGTCCACATGTGATGTTATGCACTCAAGCGACATAGACCCTCATTCTAGCGCCAAAGAACGAGGGCCCCGAGTTGTGCACCTCGGTCGATTGGCACTAGAAAGAGGGTCTCGAGTCGTGCATCTCGGTCGACCAGTACTCCCACCTCGGCCACGATCCCTTAGCTCCCAATACATTATTGTCAAGATCCTATTGTCGGGAAGCGGGATGATCAGAAGTGCCCCTGCGAGGAACAATCCAGAGGACAACCCTTGGGACCCCCAAGAAGAAGGATTGGTAGGCCTAAACAGCCGTTACCAAGGCCACTATTGATCCCTCTTAAATCTACCCGGATGAAGATTTTCTTCCAAATCTGAGAGAAAGGGCTCCTCATGCCTCCTACTCTGATCAGGACGTGCCCCGATGAGCGGGATGGAAGAAGATATTGTCACTTCCATCAGGAGCATGAACATGACAACGAGGAATGTCACGACCTCAAAACCATATTGAAGACCTTATTTGGCAGGGGCACCTCGGTCGTTATGTCCATGACCAATGACCAACTCCCTAAGGCTTACATTCCAGGGAATCTTTGCCCCGCCCGAATGGACTCATAGAAAAACAAATTGACGTTATTGTGGGCAAACCCGCTTCTGAAAGAGATAGCTCCTCGGCACATAAAGCATATGTGCGGGTTGCAGTGGAAAAGATATCGAGATGTGACTGCAACCCCGAGATCACTTTTAGGTTGGGGATGAGGAGTACCCAGATCATGGTGACGCATTAGTAATCTCGACACGAATCACAAATGCCCGAGTCAAAAGGATCATGGTCGACATAGGGAGTTCGGCCGACATCCTATATCTTGATGCTTTTCAAAAATTGAGCCTAACTAACAAAGGTCCGGTTCCTATAACATCTGAATTGACAAGGTTCACATGAGACTCGATCTCTCCCCTTGGCATGACAACCCTTCCGATCACAATTGGAGAGGAGCTAAGGTCAAAAACGTTGATGGTCCTATTCATGGTAGTCGACTCCCCCGTCGGCGTACAACGCCATTATTGCCCGACTGACACTTAACAAGTTGAAGGTCGTTGTCTCAATGTACCACCATGCCATGAAATTCCCGATTAGAGCAGGAGTCGGCAAGGCGCGAAGCGACCCTCGGGAATCCAGCCTATGCTACCTGATGGTGACAACATTGCTCAAGAAGCTCAAGACTTCGACGACGTTCATCGACCCCAAGGATCTGAACAAGGGCACTTTAAATCCCGAGCCAGTGGAGAAGGTGGTAGAGGCTCCGCTCGATCCAGAACATCTAAACAAAGTTGTAAAAATTGGCTTAGCACTCTTGGAGGGAAAGCAAATCCAACTGGTAGAGTTCCTCGGGAAGAATGTCGACATCTTCGCTTAGTCCCTAAAGGATATGATGGGCATCAGCCCATTAATAGCCCAACACCACCTCAACATATCACCCAATGCACAACCAGTAAGGCCTCGAAAGTTTGCTCTAGACCGATAGAAGGCCATTGAGGATGAGGTTGCTTAGTTATTGGATGCGAGATTCATCATAGAGGTTAACTACTTGACCTGGCTATCCACTGTTGTACTCATTAAAAAATCTAATGGGAATTGATGTATGTGCGTCGACTATACTGATTTCAATCAGGCTTGCTTTAAAGATTGTTATCCTCTCCCAAGGATCGACCAACTGGTGGATGCTACCTCAGGATATGAATTATTATCGTTCATGGATGTATTTTCAGGGTAGCACAGCCTTCATCACTCACCACGACACATACTGCTGCAAGGCCATGTTGTTCGGACTAAAGAACGCCAAAGCCACCTACCAACGGATGGTTAACCATTTGTTCAAGGACCAGGTCGGGAGGAATATAAAGGGATATATCGATGACATGATAATCAAAAGCCAAAGAGCTGATGCTCATCTCTTCGATATGACCGAAATATTTTAAAGCCTAAGGAGATATAGGATGAGGCTCAACTCGGCTAAGTGTGTATTCGATGTTACATTGGGCAAGTTCCTCGGGTTCGTCATACATCAATGCTGGATCGATGCAAACCCCGAGAAGGTGGAGGCTATCCTGCAGATGCAATCCCCTCAAATCGTTAAGGAGGTTCAGCGGCTCACCGGAAGATTAGCAAGTGTTGAGCCGATTCGTTTACCATGCGGGAGACAAAAGCTTGCCCTTCTTTCGAGCATTAAAGTGGGTAAAGGACTTCAACTGGACACATCTCGCCCATCTATCGCAGCTCACGTCAGTCTCCCCCGGAGAACCACTCAGGCTATATGTCACGGCATCAGAATCGACAATCAACCCGGTGTTAGTCAAGCTCGACAAAGAGGGACATCGGCTAGTATACTGCTCTAGTCACGTCCTCAACGACCCTGAAGAGCATCACCCCCCAATAGAGAAACTAGCCCTAGCTTTGGTCTTAGCAGGAAGAAAGCTAAGGCCGTATTTTCATGCATATCCCATTAGGGTAATTAGCGACCAACTTCTTCATTAAGTTCTTTCAAAATTCGATGTGGCAGGTTGAATGCTCAAGTGGTCAGTCGAGCTCGACGAATTTGATCTCAAATACGTCCCAAGGATGGTAATAAAGGCCCAAGCGATAGTCAACTTCATTTCGGAACTCACCGTCCTGGAAAGCTTACCGCAATTGAGCCTGACTTGGACACTGCATGTTGACGGATCGACCAATGCCGAACGAGGAGGAGCCGGGTTCATCCATAAAGGCCCTCCCGACCGGGTATATGAGCATGCGTTCCATCTTGAGTTCAAAGCTACAAATAATGAAGCCGAGACGAAGCACTACTGTTTGGGCTGAAGTTAGCCACCGAGCTCCACGTAGAAGAAATCAAGGTTTTCACTAATTCTCGGCTCATTGCTGGAGAAATCAATAGAGAATTTGAGGCTTAGGAGAATTCCATTATCAGGTATTTGGCCGAGGTGCGATGTCTAATTGACACTTTTGTCGCTTCTCATTGCCAAAGTACCTCGGTCCGATAATTCACAAGCAGATGCACTGGCAAGATTAGCTTCTATGTGCGAATTAGATGAGCACCCATCATGGATTGCTAGAATTCTCATACCAACTATTAGCCAGATTGAGGTTGCCACAATTGAAGTCGGACTCAGTTGGGTTGAGGAACTGCCCCACTTTAAGAAAGATGACATTCTACGCGAGGACAAGGCTGCAGCTCGATGGATCAAGAGGACAAAAGCATGGTATTGTGTAATCAATGGGCACCTCTACCGAAGAGGCTTCAGTCGACCACTACTCCGTTGTTTACACCCGGCTAAGGCATAGACCACCTTGGCCGAAGTGCACGAGGGGATATGCGGAGAGTACAACGACGCCCAAACATTAGCATACAAGATCTCGAACAAGGATGCTATTGACCAACCATGCATCAGGACACTCGAACCTACGTCCAGAAGAATGAACAGTGCTAGAGGCACGCCCGAGTCTAACACCAACCAACGGTACCACTTGCAACCTCATATTGTGCTTAGCCTTTCACCCAATAGGGAATGGACTTCCTCAGCCTCGGGGTAGCGAAATTCCTGATAGTCGGGATCAACTACTTCACTAAGTGGGTCAAGGCCAAGCCCTTGGCGTCCATCACCTAAAGGCAGGTTGAAAGGATCGTCTGGAAAAACATCATCGCCAAAGTTGGTATCCCGAGAGTTATCATCACTAACAATGAGACACAGTTCAACAACCCAAGTTCAAAGCGTTCTGCCGCAACTACAAGATCCAGTTAAGGTTTAGCTCGGTCGCCCACCCCCAAGCAAATAGGCTCGCCGAGGTCACAAACCGAGTAATACTCGAGGGGCTGAAAAAGAGAGTCGTCGGGGCATAGGGGACCTGGCAGACGAGCTCGTGAGCATCTTATGGGCGTCTCGCACTACCCCAAAGACCCCAATAGGAGAGTCACAGTTTAGCCTCACTTTTGGCACCGAGGCGGTCCTTCCCCCTAAGGTGGTTTACCCAATCCTCCGGGTCGAACTATACAAAGAAGAAACCTCAGACGAATAGTTATGGGAAAACCTCAACTTGTTGGAAAAAAAACGAGCCAAGGGCCACCCACAAGCATTAGATTAAAATAGGGTTGTTGCAAAACTTTATAACCGCAAAGTACACCCTTGGCAAGTCAGGTCGGGAGACCTGGTCCTGCGGAAGGCCAAGGTTAGTGACTCAACCCGAGCTCGAGGGAAATTGGCCTTGAACTGGGAAGGCACCTATCAGGTCATCGATGTTGTTTGAGATGGGACTTACACGCTTGCAACGATGGAGGAAAAATTGATGTCGAGAATGTGGCACATATCCAACTTAAAGAAATTCTACATATAAGGACCATCGCTGTCCAAAAAAGAAAAAGGGAAACTTTCATTGATATGAAGTTTTACACAAGTGAGTTTGGGTTACAAAATGTGTCGAACCCCCGACTTACAAAATATATCAGGCCCTCGATGATCAAAACATCAAAAACCCTCAGGTTCCCAACTTACAAAAGAGAAGAAAAAAAGAAAAATTACAAGTTATGACTCGGGCAGAACCGAGTCATCAAAGGGCTGCTCGTTCTCCATCTACACTAAGTCATCTTTGGGCCGAATGGTAAACGAGTCTTCCTCTATTTCCGTACCAGGTATTGGGCCCGGAAGCAGGCCAGAGCCAACCGGTACCCATATTCATATGTGACTTGGTCAGTCCGTTAGAGTCCCAGCTTGAACCCGATCGTCTCCTTATACTCCACCACCTTCCATGGTAGCTCGGTTCGCAACGTCTCAAGCTCCCGGATGGCCTTTAGTAGGTCGCCCTCCATCTTTTGACCCCGAGCTAACAAACCCTTCAATTGCTTCTGGGCATCGACTAATGAGCAGCGGGTATCATTCAATTCTTGATTTGAGGCGTTTAGTCGATGACATGCCTTGTCTAGATCTGCTTTCAACTTTTCATTCATTGTTAGCAGTTCGGTCGCTATTGTTGCTTCTGGACCGCCCCCGAACTTTAGTTCCTTGATCTCCTACTATAACTTGGCCACCCGATGATCCATAATTATGATCTTGTTCGGCCATCATATATGCGGTCCATCAACGCCATAGTGTAGTGATGGTTCTGCACGAGAAAATTAAGCCTATCAAAAAGCTGTAAAATTTGACTGAGAAAGGAGTTGTGTAACTTACCCAAGCCTTGGCCTTCGCTGCCTGATCGATGAGCACCTCGAATGGCGAGGCATAAAGCTCCTTAGCTAGCTGGGGGTGCAAGACCCCCCTCCCGAACTCTGATTTGGCTGCCTCATCTTGCCATATGCGAGACGAGTTC
The DNA here is from genome assembly GCA_029747655.1 of Ensete ventricosum. Taxonomy (NCBI): domain Eukaryota; kingdom Viridiplantae; phylum Streptophyta; class Magnoliopsida; order Zingiberales; family Musaceae; genus Ensete; species Ensete ventricosum. Next base: position 35,965,338 of record JAQQAF010000002.1, on the reverse strand, counting down.
TTCAAGGCCCCCCACCGAGCTTGCATTTCAGAGTCCGGGTCCCGGGGCGGTAGATCGGTCATCCGTAGTGTGTGGTACCCAGCGTGGCCCTTGCACACCATCGTTCCGCATAGTTCCTTCAACGATTAGGGATGATGGTACTCCGATTGCCTAGATTTGTCACATGACACGGTTGGCTCTTTCCCTTTTGAACGAGACCGGAAGCCCCCTTCGTTGTGTCGGGACTTATGTCATCCTGATGACATTTTCACCTGCTTCTCTAGGCGAGCGAGATCTTCAGCGCGGGGCATAGATTCCACAGCCGATCGCTTTGGTGTCGGCTCATCTGCTACCCTCACTGTGGTGCCTACTGGAACTTCCTGAACCTGGGTTGGAGTGGAAGGCATCCGGCTTGCTGGTCCCGACTGACCTGTAGAGACCTTCGACATCCCACGTAGTTCACCAAGAGTAACCATATCCGCATTCCGACAAGTAGGTTAGAAAATCTAAAACTCAATAACTAGATCAACAAAACAAAGGGGTGAAGTGCATACCTCGAGGGGTCGGAATGAGACCTGCCTCGACTAGACAGAGCTCAGTCATATCCCAGATCGCATGAGAAGAGGAAAGAATCCCCTTCAGCCGCTCAACCAGGATGGATTCCTCCTTGGAAATGTAAGGGGGAACACTGCTGACCGGGTGGGCCGACCACTCAAGTTGGAACCCCATCCCGACCCACTAACAAATAGGTAGCAGGTCTTCCAACCCTTGTTTTTGGAAGGGGCCCTGCTAACCCTAAAACTAGTTCGAGCAATTAAGTAATAATCACTCAAAGTCTTGTATATGCGAAAGCATGCCATGAACAAGTCACGAGATGAGACGATGCCCACCCCTCGGCACTCACTAAGGAATGCAATCAGGTAGCGCCACGAGTTAGGCGCCTCCTGACTCGGTGAAATCCTCCACCACCTGAGGCACTCCTCGATGATGGGGTGGAGGGGGAAGCGCAGCCCCGCCTCTAGAGCGTCGATCGACATGCTGAACCTGGGCAAGACTAGGCTATAAGGACGTTGCCCGGCAGTGGAGCATGTTGGGCATACTCCTTCGGGATGCTATGACACGCCCGAATACGGCCAGTGATCCCTTGGTCATGATCGAGTCGAAGTCATAACAAGATTTCATGACTTCTATGGTCTTTAAGGCCCTGACATCCATCGGGGATGAAGCTCCTAAGGATGACCCCAAGGTACTGGCCTCGGGTGTGTCAAGATCAGTTCCCCTCGACCAAGCGAAGAGAACCAATGAGCGACCCGAGGAGGAGTTTGAAGATATCATTTCGACCTAATCGGGAGAAATCAACCAAAGGGTTGGGCGATTAGGAGTAGGAAGAGCCGAGAGGACTTGGGGAAAAGCAAAATGGGAGAAGGGTTCTCTAGCTGGTGAAAGAGAACTTATAAGGCAGTCGAGTGACGGTTCATCGTCCCGAGGCAATGTTTTCGCTTGGGGAAACCGTTAACCACATTAAATACGGGTGACAAGATACGTATTAGAACACCACAACAGCCCTACACATCAGACGACAACTCAGCAAGCCACATGGGTAAGATGCATAGTCAGCCCTATACGTAGTCACGTGCTCACTTCATCCCCCACGTGCAACGATTGATAGGCACAAGCATAGACCATGCGTCGGTCGCGAGGACCCTCTTGGTTAGGCCAGTCAACCTGTGCGCAAGTTGACCCTCTCGACCAGTCTAGTCCACCAGTACCCAAGTTGACCCTCTCGGTCATGTTAGTTAGCCTGTACCTGAGCTGAGTATCTCGGCCAGATCAATCCTCCTGTTCAAAGTTGACCCTCTCGATCAGGTTAGTCCACTAGTGCCCGAGTTGACCCTCTCGGCCAGGCCAGTCAGCTGTGCTTGAGTTGAATATCTCAGCCAGATCAGTCCTTATATGTCCGAGTTGACCCTCTTGGCCAGACCAGTTAGCCTACGCCCAAGTTGAGTATCTTAGCCAGATCAGTCCTCCTGTGCTCGAGTTAACCCTCTCAGCCAGACCAATCTACTAGTGCTCGAGATGACCCTCTTGGCCAGGCCATTCATCCTGTGTTCGAGTTGAGTATCTCGGCCAGATCAGCCCTCCTGTGCCCGAGTTTACCCTCTCGGCCAGGCCAGTCCACCAGTGCCCAAGTTGACCCTCTCGGGCAACGTAGTCTAGTCGGTGCTTGACCTGAACATCTCAGGAAGCCTAGTCAAGTCAATACCCGACCTGAGCATCTTGGGCAGCCTAGTCCAGTCAGGGCCCGACCTAAACATCTTGGGATGCCCAGTCCAGTCAGTGCCCGACATGAGCGTCTCAGGCAACCAAATCTAGTTAGGGCCAACCCGAACATCTCAGGACGCCTAGTTTGGTCAGTGCCCGGCCTGAGCATCTCAGGTAGCCTAGTCCAGTTAGGGCCCGACCCGAACATCTTAGGATGCATAGTCTGGTCAGTGTCTGACATAAGCGTCTTGAGCAACCCAATCTAGTCAGGGCCCGACCCAAACATCTCAGGAAGCCTAGTTTGGTCAGTGCCCGACCTGAGCATCTCGGGCAGGCCAGTTCAGTTAGGGCTCGACCCGAACATCTTGTGAAGCCCAGTTCGGTCAGTGCCCGACTTGAGGATCTCGGGTCGCCTATTCCAGTCGATGCCCAACCCGAACATCTCAGGAAGCCCAGTCCAGTCAGTACCTGACCCAAACATCTCGAGAAACCCAATTCAATTAGTGCCTGACTTGAGTATCTTAGATAGCCTAGTCCAATAGGTGCCCGACCTAAGGGCCTCGGGCAGCTCAGTTCAGTCTAGTCAGAACCCGAGCAGCAGTGCTCGAGCAGTTCAGTCCAGCTACAAGTCTGAGATATACCTCAAGCCAGTATAGAGCTCGAGCAATAGTGCTTGACCAATCAAACAATTTTTGTCAAGACTAGTAAGTCGGTCAGTCAAACAATTTTTGTCGAGACTAGTAACTCGGTCAGTCAAATAGTTTTTACTGAGACCAGTAACTCGGCCAGTCAAATAGTTTTTACTGAGTCCCGTAACTCGGTCAGTTAAATAGTTTTTGCTGAGACCAGTAACTAGGCCAGTCAAACAGTTTTTGCCGAGACTAGTAACTTGACCAATCAAATAGTTTTTGTCGAGACCAGTAAATCGGCCAGTTAGTTTTTGCTAAGACCAGTAACTCGGCTAGTTAGTTTTTGCCGAGACCAATAACTCAGCTGGCCAAACAGCTCTTACTGAAACCAATAAGTCGGCTAGCCAAGGAGCCCCTGCCCAGAATCAGTAATCTAACTCCAGTGATACGACTCAACCCCGAGACCTGCAGCTTAACCAGTTTAGTTGCAGCCCGACCTACCCTAAGCCTAGTAGCGCCAAGGAACAAAGAATGGAAGCCATTTCGAAAAGCGCTTGCTAGGTGAAAAGCAATAGATAGATCACACCTTTCCCCGTGCCCCTCTTAAAGGAACTGCGAGAAAAGGTTTCGGGGGGGGGGGGGGGGGGGGGGGGGGTGATAGGGCTGATAATGGGCCAGCCTAGTCACCCGTTACGTGTTGGAGACGATGCACCACACCGACAGTCAACCTGGCGCAGCAGAGTCCGACTTGGCATAGGGACAACCGTGGTGTGTGGCGCACGATAGCGTCAGATGCAAACTCAATGCTCGAAGACCTTTGAACCATGCATGACAATATGCTAGCTTAGCAAAGGATGCCAATGAAATTAAAGGTCGAGGTACGATCAAACCCCAGCCAGTAGGTATAAAAGCTACCCCCAGACACAAGTCAAGAGGGGAGGAGAACCCATACACTCTACATACAATATTCAGATTCGATCTTGGTCGGAGCACTGACTTGATCGTCGGAGGGGCCACATCGGGCACCCCATCCCGACGAGGCCTTTGTGCAGGATCCCTCGGCAAACCTTGAGAAGGAGGAGCTCAATGTGCGCTCCCGCTCAAGGCGCGTTCCCGAGCAAGCCTAGTCGATCTCTCTCGAGCTTCCCAGTCTCTTCCAGACCGATGTGAATGAGTTTACGCATACAAACGAAACCAAACCATATTGATGTCTCAGCCATAGCACAAGATCAAGTACCATGACAGATAAAGGGGAGCCACAACCAATTATAGGATTCAAGTGCTCAAAGAGTGAAGAGATGTCATTAATACAATAATATTTTGCTATGACAAATAGTAGAATTGCTCTACAATTTTTCTTTTTTATTATGAGCAAAGTTTGATATATACAGCAGAGAAAAAAGGATTTGTTTTCCCTATCTGTCTCCTCTGATATATAAAAGTCATTGTGCCATAGACTCAATTTAATGTTTGATATTCTATTTATAATATACGAATATAACATTGCAGGGATACCTCAGTTGGGAGAGCGTCAGACTGAAGATCTGAAGGTCGCGTGTTCGATCCACGCTCACCGTAAATATTAAAATATAAATGTTTATCTACCGTATATATTATAATTTATAATTTTAATTTTTATCGACCGGAAATAATAATAATATTATTATTAAGTTAACATAAACATATCGTCCAGTAGCTGCAGATGGCTGTGACACCTTAAGTAACTGTGCTTGAACTAACATAACAACGTGTGTTTGTTATGGTAATGGTGATGTTTAAAGTTTTTGGTCGAACAAAAAGTTCACATTGCACAACCAAAAGTCCTGTACAGGCTACAAATCACAAGGGATTCATAGATACTTGTTTGTATACCCGAAGACATCTTCGTATCAAGTGCTATCCAATCATAATCACAGCGGACTAATAAGAGTTAATAAGCAAAAGAGCACACAAGATTATAATTGGTTTGAGCAGAAAAGGGCATCAGCAGGAAGAAGAGAGACAGCTTCAAGAATATGAAGTCGGATTCACAAGGGAACAAAGTTTTGCGGATCCATCATTCATATACCCATTGGATCAACAAGAGACAACCAAGTACTTTCAGAAGCAAGATCAAACGAAGTTGTTGGTGCTAGGCAGTCGTATCGATCACACAAGCATTACCTATCCCATGCAATCTTTAGGTAAATGTAGTGGTTCAAGTTGCCCTTGAGATGAGTCGATGACATGCTCATTTCACTAGTAGCGATACTTGGTGGAGTAGTCCTTTGGAGCAATCACCAGACCGCGACCTTTCCTTGCCCCCCTATAGACGGTTTCCACGATATCGATAAACTCCTGCTTGTCCTTGAGGGCCCAATTGATCTTATTATTGTTTCCTGTCCCAAGATCAATCATGATATGCTTGTTCCTGAAGAAAAACATCACGGTTGATGGATCATACAGCTCATACATGGTATTAAAGTCCGGCACCTCAGTGATATCAACCAGGTATATCACAGCAAAATTCTTGATGGTCTCCGCAACAGATGACAACACCTCATCCATCTGCAGCCAACATATTGGCCAAAATAAGTTCCACAGAAAGATGGTCTGTATCCACCACAAAGTTTGAAAAATAGTGTATACCATAACAACATAGGTGTTGCATATACCTCCAAAAGCATTATGAATTATGCACAAAATTCATTCCATTAATATATAGTCCCATAATATTTTGATATATGTAGGAAATTATCAATATTGCAAGGGCAAACATGAATCTTGATACTTTGTGTAAACCTTTTAGATCCAAGTCAGATTAAAAATCTGACACAAACCTCTTAATAAACTCAGTGAGCCTTGAAAAAAAAAAGAATTGTTTTAAGAATTAACAAAAACACATTGACTTTTTTGATCTTTAAACGATCATGCAAAGTTCTATGAGTGTCACGCCCTGGAACTAGGGACCAGACTGATCCGACCAAATGTCCATGGTTAGGCTAACATGAGGGTGATGAGGTCAGACACAAGTTAGCCCCAATGGCAAGGATGACCCGCCACCATGTCTAAACTTGGGATTCCTTATCTCAATGAGGATGAGCCACCGCCACCGACGATGATAGCTCCACACGATTCAAGGTGAAAAAAGAGGGGTGCAAGAATCCTCTTAAGTAGAAAACAATTTTCCAATATTGCGCCTAATAAATCTTACATAATCTATGACTTGGGGGTAATATTGACTTTTCAATGTCATCATTTATTAAACCTTTTGTCATATTAAATATTAAAAATTATTGATCTAACTCTAAAATTTCTAACCAAGTATCAGATTTAAATGAAAGACATTAAAACATGAATGATTCTAGCCTTTCGCATGAAGGTTTTGGCAGTCAGAATCCAAAGGTTAAGAGCTTTAGTGGAAAAAGATTATAAAAAGTTACAAAAAGATTATAAAATATAACAATTCAAACAGCTAGAAGAAAAAGTATAAAAAATCATAAAAAGATCGAAAAAACTGAAAAAAGCTAAACGATAAAGTTATATGACACTTGCAAGATGTGTCATTTATGAAAAGTATCATGCAGCACTGATTGATTTTAGATAAGAAACACACAAAACATAAAAATGAGCAAGCATTTTAAAAGTTGAATAAATTTAACATATGTTGTTATCCACATCATATCTCATGGATATATCTAATGAAAACCCATGTATGACATTTAGTTTCTATTTCCCTATGTATAATAGAATTTACATGCAAACAGAGACTATTTAACATTGTACATGCATGGAAACTCTAAAATCTGGTAAAAATATAAAGCATTTCTTTTCTTTCCTTAAACAAGGGGATCTCATCACTTAAAAATAAAACTAACTAGATTAATCCAACTCAATTTCTTATAAGGTTAAAACCATTATATTTTGATCAATTTCGTGGAACCTTTAATTCTCACCTATGTGTGGATTTTGTTCCTAGATTATAAGTTGGTCATGTACTTGGTAAGCTTGGGGATTCCACTTTCTTGATTTCTGTTAGTTATATCAACTTATGTACATTAAAGTAACCAACAGAAATTCAAGTTAATCCAGTTAATCTTTAATTTTGGTTGGTAACTCATCTAATCACATGAAGCCATTCAGCTTAATAAAACAGGTGACTGAGGATTGATCCAATAGGCAGATATTTTCAACTTGAGTTATCCATTAAGTCACTTTGTTAAGGAAAAGAAAACAACCTAACCATATGGTCTTTAGAGATTCAATCCCAGATTGATATCCCATACCATATTAATCTTGAACTCTGTCCAGCCCTGAGATTCAAGTAGCACGGCAGGACCGATTGACCCCTGCAACCTTTACTAATACTATGATCATATTATGGCTGACCTACTTGTGGGTTGCTTCATATATAGGTCAGATGGAGGTTAACTTCCCAGGAGTTTATATAATGAGAAAATTAAATTACAACACTTTTAAATTGCATAGAAAGTACAAACTGACTATTTTCAAAATCCAGCTTGAGGGTGGTGTTGGTTCTATTTTAACACTGATGGATGGATCTGGGCACCAGGGGCAAGAGGATGGTGTTAGTTTTGTTTTAAGAACTGATATGGGGGACTGCTGTTTTGGCAGGCTGCAAAGGTACCTAGGACAGACCCAACGTACACAATGAAGCTATGGCTATACAAGATGGATTATTTGAGGCTTGGAATAGGAGCACATAAAAGATTCACATTGAGAGTGATGTTGCTGGTTTGATACATCTAATGAAGAAACCCCACCTTGGGCCATCGCTAACATTATTTCAGATGTATTTTATTTGTTGAGGAGTTGTTTGTGGACCACAGGGTATTGCACATTTATCAGGAAGAAAATTGTGCTATGAACTGGTTAGCTAATTTCAGGTGACTCAATTGTTGTAGAAATTGGTGGTGTAATAATATCTTTACTCGTAAATTGGAGGCTTTGGTCTCCTCTGATGGAAGAGAAGATGACTACACGAGGTTTCTTGAGTAATAAAACCTAGTTTTTCCTTTTGAAAAGAAAAAATTTAGCTTGGGATTAACTAGCTACATCAGATTACATGTCACATTCCAATCTTAACTCTAAGCCATGGATAAGGAAAATGACAAGTAGGACTGATGGAATCCATGAACCATCAATTGCCACCACAGCTCTAATGCAGAGAACAGTTATCATAATGCCTTCATTGAATTAGTAGGAAGAAATTGCCAATAGCAACAGGTCTAACTGGCTTAATGCTTGCACTAAGTGCCTAGCATCTACCAACCCTCTTTTGTTGTCTAACCAACACATAATGTTCTACTGAAACTGTAGAAAATCCAATATCAGAAGAACAAAATAAATAAGGATTAAAGTCATAATTAAATTACTAAAATGAATCCCTTGATTGAGAAATTTACCATTGAAGGTTCACAATTATGATAATAGATCCTTCTCTGGAAAAGATTGCATATATTTCTGTAATTCTTCAAGTATTTCATATCAGATCTACAGAAACCTAAATGTCTTTTCCATTTGATCTCTCATCAAAATTCAAAGATTGTATTAGTGTATTGACGCATTTCATCCTCAGGCTCAGATGGCTAAGAAAGACCTGTATAGATTGAAATTTGGGTCATGTTATGATTTGAGTAGGATTAAAAAGAGAATTAATCAGTTAGTATTTCAAATATGACTGATACTAAAGTCGGAAACAAAAACAATCAGACTATTTCTAGAATGACTTCAGCTGTCCTATTTGTTTTCCAGGTCAGTGAATCTTAGGACTCAAGTTAAGCAACTCAGTTCAGCAGTTCACCTGCCACTTTTTGATAAGAGAATGATAATGATACTTATTATACCAAGTTAAGATCAAGCAAATCCATAACAGAATAGTTGTTAGGTTTTCAAAGTCTTACTGTATAAGAGTTCTAACTGGAGCTATCTGACTGCAGAAGGAAGAGATCTGTAAGTGACTTTGACAATGGCAAAAAGTTTTGGTACTCGATTGTAATGTTTAATATCTCTTTCCTACTCTCTCTCATATCTCTTGATCAGTTTTCTATGGATGTTATTCAACTTAGGATATATAGTTGCAGCTATTATACCTATAATTCCAATTCAAACTAAAAACTGATGGATTTGATCTGGACTTTTACTGTTTGTTTCACTAAGACACCAATACACACCACCAAGCTAACAGAGATCAAAGAGATGGCTGACTTATTAATCCGAGTGCACCAAAGTCAAATAGCATCGTTCCCATTTGCAGCCCATGAAATTCCTACATTTGCATAAGAGGAATTGTGGACGTGAATTTGCTCTTTGGAATTGATGGAGTCAATAATATCTTACATGTCTTTCAGCTGGATTACTAATAACTCCTTGTAATACAAAAATCTGAAGAGAACTTGACAGTGCAAGTACAATAGCTTACTCGCATTGATGCCAGAAGGCAGCACGAGGATATATTCTCAAATATCCTGAAATCCAAGAGGGTAATCATTAAAAAAAAAAAAAAAATTGTCCTATATGGGAACATCACATCACTTCTTCTGTCTGTCTGTCCACATACTAACCCTTTCAATTTCTACTTATTTTGACTTATGGACAAGTAATCAGAAATCATAGTACCTAAGTGGTTGTAAACTGATCTTAACTAGCGACAAAAAAAAAGCATACTAAATAACTTTCTGCGAGATATATAAAATTTTGGATTCTAATCGGTTGGAGTTTGATAAATTGAAGAGAGCGTGCGCATATCGACTTCTAATCTATCAGAATTTAATACTTAGATGATCAAAATCAATGACGGCCAAATTAACGCTAATCAGGGTAAGTCTTAGTCCATCAAAAAGATATCACCTTTATGTGGATTCAGCAAAAATACTAGACAAAAAACAAAGAATCTAGCCGGAAAAACCCTAAATCGATAGCGAAACCCAATCAAGAACAAAGTAAGATATAAAAAGAAGCCAGATCGGGAGAATAAAAAAAGGCGGAGGCGAGTCACCTGCATGCACGTCTCGTCCCAGTCGTGGCCGAAGCGGATGACGACGAGGCGCTCTTCCTCAGCCAGGATCGCCTGATCCACGGCCCACCCAGAATGGAGGTGCGGCAGGAGGTACGACATTCTTCCGTCACCCGCGCCTCTTCCTCTCTCTCTCTCTCTCTCTCTCTCTCTCTTCGGAGGCTTCCCTTAGAAGGCACACCCCTACCACCATCGCTAGAATATATTCCGCAAGATGACTGATTCAAGTCCCTTACCTAACGGGTTCCCTCGTCACCTACCTATCCTTTCACTGGAGGAGAAGATGAGATCCCACATAAGGGACCCAGCGGGAACCACAAAGACGCTGCTTTGTCGAGTGGAAATGCACCCACAAAACTATACGATATTTTAGACCAATTTGAAGCTCGAGTGGAGCATTAAAACAATCGAAAGCAGGATTTTTATTCAATCAAAAACTCTTTCATTTCCATTTCCTGCTGCAGCAGATCAATCAACCAAAGAATTCTCATACATAATCCCACAACTTCCACTTTTTGTTCACTTGGAATTTCATCAAACACCTGGTTCTGAAATGTTAAACATGAGCTAACACCATCAACTGCCAGAATGGAGAAGCCAAATGCTGGTGTTACAATAAGTGATGGATGAGCCGCCGCGCTTGTCCGGGAGCGAAAAAAGGGGACTTGGTGGCCGGCGCCGCCGACGGTCACAAAGGTCAGTCCGTCGTAGATGATGGTACACCCACCAACCCGCATGATTCACATGAAAGCTCAACAATAGCTAGAAAGTGGAGATGACGAGACTACATTTGGGATTCAGTGAAGCAAAATTTTACCTGTTTATGAACGAACCATGGATTCCACTCTTGAATGGTTGTCAAACTGCGTCTGTTCAGTGCGTTAGCTTGTGGAGGTGACTAGTGTTAGTTGAACATATTTCCCTAACTCGTTCATCACTTAAAGGAAAATTTATCTTTCATCACTGTATAAATAGATGCTAAACCTCAATAACAAATATGTCTTTGTTTCTACCATCATTTCTAACATGATATCAGAGCCCCTCTCTCTATAAGAGATATTACCTTCTTTTTTTTTTATTCACTGTCAAATGATAGCTTCTATCATCATTTATCCGTGGATAACTCCGCTGCGAAACCGTAGATACTCAGGGGTCATCCACCACCACCCTCTGCTTCGTTTGCTCCGAAGGTAACTCTCTCCTCATCGGTGCAGATCTATCTCTTCTTGTTGTCAAACGGTAGTCTCTCCTTCAAACGCGACCCTCGGTGCTCCTTCCCAGCTGAGATCGATCCTTCCCCTGCTTCCTAACCGCGACAACATATCTTCCAGACCGCTCGTTGCCACCGCTGTCGATTCTACCATTCCTGACCACATCCACAGCCGTCGGTCGACTCCTCCTGTGAATCTTGGCATCCGCGGTCTCCAGCCCCAACACACTCTTGCTGCTTTCCGCAGACAATCGGATCTCTTTTTATCGACAAAACAGAGCATCCTTCTCTCTGTTTTTTTCGATAAGAACAAGCAGTCACTCACCCCATTAGCATCACTCTCTGTTGTTGCGTCCATCGGACTCCTCGATATTTGGTTTCTGGGGATGAATTACTCCCAGCCTGCACCTTCATGCCCCGTTAGTGTGGCATTTCGACAGTGATATCTATCATATGATATCATCGGAAGAGAGTCTGCGGTTTTCTTCTTCCCGTCTTTGGCTGCTACCTGGTACTCTTCTATCCATTTCTTCTGCTCTTACTGCAGCAAGTGTTGTCTCTGCACCCACAGCCTGTCCTGGACGCTGCACCTCCAACACCGAGCAGGGGCTGCCCGCCCTATTGGAACCTTTCACTCTGCTTGCGAGTGCGTAGTGCTACCTCTGCTCCGACGACGACCTCGAACTGCCGAGCGCTGTACTAAAGATGTCCGTCTTCATTTCCCTTTCCAAGGGTGATAGCATCGTCCGATTTCTGCTGGCTGGCACGTCTCATTGCTGCAAACTGCAATAGTATTTTGTTGCTGCAAACTGCAAGTCACCGATTTCTTTTAATTCATTGCTGCAAACTGCAGCAGTATTATGTTGGATTTGAGACGGGTGCCGGGTGTTCTCTTTCAACAGTGGCTGCCTCTTCATTCCCTCACTGTGTCATATTCGGAAGGACTGGTTCCAGTAGGGGTGCTGCACCTGAACATTGTTGTTTGTCATATCAGGACGACAGTAGCGTCTCTTTTCCTTTCATTCCTCATTTCCTTTACCATCAATTTCTTGAATTCTTCAGTCGTATTATTCAAAAATCGGCTTCCTACTCTCGCTCTTACTGTTTCTCTATCTCTTAACGATTTTTGCAACTATTTTTCTCAACGAGATTACCTACCTTTCTCTCTTGCTTTCCCTTTGACCTACTATTGGTTTCTCGATGTCTTCCTCCTCTACCTCTGATGCCCTAACACTTTTTCCTGTTGGTAATCTTTCTCCGCATTCAGGACTCACCTCCATTAATTCCGCCTCCTTGATTCCGTTTAAATTATCCAAGGGTGGTTATACGTCCTGGCGAACCCAATTCTCGAACCTTTTATTTGGTTATGATTTATTTGGTTACATTGATGGTTCTCTTAATTGTCCACCAGCGATGATACATGTTCCAGGAGAACTCGGCCCAATACCAAATTATGCACACAAAATTTGGTTACGTTAAGATCGGCTAATACTCCAAGCAATTCAAGCCTCTGTCGCGGGATCTATTGCTCCGCTTGTGTCCTCCTGTGTCACTACTGCGGAAGCTTGGACCAAGTTACAAACTACCTTCGCGAATCGCTCCCGGACTCGCATGCTTGGACTACTCTCCAGCCTTATGAATCTTAAGCAGGAGAGAAGTACTATTGCCGATTACTTACAACATATCAAAATGATTATTAGTGACCTAGCTTTGATAGGTCATTCCCTAACTGATGAAGAAGTTCTTGTCCACATGCTTAATGGATTGAGTACCAAGTTCAAAGAACTGGCTGCCGCACTTCGAGCACGTGATTCTCCAATTTGCTTTGAAGAACTCTATGACAAGCTCACCGACTATGAAGCTTACTTGAAGCGTGCTGATAGGCTATCAAGACACTTGCCAGGACCTCCTATCACAGCCCAGTTCAACCAGAAGTCCAAACGGTAAAATTGTAAGTACCACAAGAATGCTCAAAAGGTGTGCTCAACTTTTCTCCCACTTCTACGGGTCCCTCTGCATCACTACCGCCTCCACAGTCTCCGCACTTCAACTCTCATCAGAACATTGCCTTTCAGCCGCGTTGTCCTCCTTTCGTGCTTCAGCAACCAGTTGTCTGCCAATTATGTGATAAAGTCGGTCACTCGGCAAAGGTTTATCGATCTCGACCTTGCCTTCCACCTCAGTCAGCCTGGCCCCGGGCAAATGTCATGACGACTCCATCTGACAGTCAATCTAATTGGATTGTGGACTCTGGTGCTTCCCACCATATTACTTCTGATCTCTAGAACCTGTTGCTCCACAACAACTATGGCGAAAATGAAGATATTATCATCGGTGATGGTAACAGAATTCCTATTACTCATTTCGGTTCAATGAAGCTTACTTCACATGCCACTTCTTCTACACTCGATAATGTTTTGTGTATACCCCACATTAAAATAAATCTCATCTCTGTCTCTCAGTTCTGCCAACAAAATCATGCTTCTATTGAATTCTTTCATGATTATTTTCTTATCAAGGACTTGAGCATGGGGGCATCATTGGTTCGCGGTCCGAATAAAGACAACATCTATGAATGGTCGTCCACCTTGTATCTCACTCAGCCTACTGCTAACACCTCTATAGCTGCTCCAATCGACATGTGACATCAATGTCTTGGTCATCCGTCACCTCCTGTTCAACAAGAGTTACTTTCTCGCTACTTTATTCTTGTCTCTAAATCCAGTACTATTATTACTTACTGTGATGCTTATCTTAGTAATAAGAGTCATCAGTTACTATTTAGTACATCTTCTGTTTCCTACTCTAAACCATTTGAGGTTATTTATACTGATGTCTGGGGTCCTGCATCAGTTGTCTCTTTTGACAAGTTTAAATTCTATGTTGTCTTTGTAGACTATTTTACAAAGTACACATGGTTATATCCTCTCCATCAAAAACCAGAGGTTACTGTTGTCTTCTCTAACTTTAAGAACTTGGTTGAGAATTATTTTTAAACTACTATTAAAAATGTATATTCTGATGGTGGCGGTGAATATCAAGCCCTTTGCGTCTTATCTCACTACCTCTGGTATTCAACATCTCAAGTCCCCACCATATACCCCTAAACTGGTTGGCTCTGTTGAGCGTAAGCATCGTCATATTGTTGATACTGGTCTCACATTGCTCCATCAGGCTTCCATGTCTTCTACCTTTTGGTTCGTCGCTTTTCAAATTGTTGTTTATCTTATTAATCGCTTGCCCACTCCTCTCCTATAATATCATTCACCATTTGAAAGGCTATTTCAAAAATACCCCAACCTACAAGCCTTAAAGGTTTTTGGTTGTTTATGTTATCCATGGTTACGTCCTTATAATTCTAATAAAATGCAACTTCGATCTCGACCTTATGTTGTTATAGGGTACCCTCTTGAACATAACACCTATCGATGTTATGACCGTCACTCTACTAAAGTCTTTGTTTCCAGACATGTTAGTTTTGTGGAGTCTGTCTTTCCCTTTCGGGATCATCGACAATCTGTCGTTCCATTGGATCTCTATGAACAATCTTCCTCCTCCATTTTGTCTTCTTTAGATCCACACTCTCTTATTACTTCTATTCCACAGTTTTCCTCTACCTCCTCTCCTCCGGCTCCTCCCCCCTAGTGTCTTTGTCCTCACCTCGCCCGGATACTTCTATTATCCCTCTGTCTGCCTCAACCAGTACTGACCCACAACCCTTACCCCCTGGTCCTACTGTCACCTCCTGGCATTCTATGTGAACTCGTTCCAGATGTGGTATCTTTAAACCTCGTCAAATTCTCAATTTGCATGCTAGCACCAAACCCTCTTTTGACTCTGTTGAACCAACTTTCTTCTCTCAGGCCCAGAAATATCCCCATTGGCGAAAAGCCATGTGTGAGGAATATGATGCGCTTCTTCACAATAGTACTTGAACTCTCACCCCTCCTCTCTCCACACAAAACATTATCGAGTGCAAGTGGGTTTTTCGAATTAAGCGGAATCCTGATGGTTCAATTGCTCGCTATAAGGCACGACTTGTGGCCAAAGGATTTCATCAACGACCTGGCGTTGACTACACTGAGACATTTAGTCCTGTTGTCAAACCTACTACCATTCAACTTCTTCTAAGTATGGGAATATCAAAAGGCTGGTACTTACGTCAGTTAGATGTTAACAATGTCTTTTTACAAGGGACTCTCACTAAAGATGTCTTTATGGAACAATCTCAAGGCTTTATACATCCTCAATATCCGTGGCATGTTTGTAAACTTAAAAAGGTCATTTATGGATTTCGTTAGGCTCCACGAGCGTGGTATACCGAACTTGGTCTCTACTTGTCTTTAATTGGCTTCATCAACTCTAAGTCTGATGTTTCCTTATTTCTACGCCAACATCATGGGTGCACCATCTATCTCCTAGTCTATATGGACGATATTATTATCACAGGTGATAACTCAACAGAGGTTCAGGCGTTTATTACGTAATTGGCAGACTAAGATCTTAAAGATCTTAGTACCTTGCATTACTTTCTCGGTGTTGAGGCACATTTACATCTTCTGGTCTCTTTCTTTCACAACGGAAGTATATTCATGATTTAATGTTGAAAACAAACATGCAAGACACTAAAGCATTCTTCACTCCTCTATCTCCAAGTGCATCGCTGAAACTCTATGATGGTAGTCATGCTACCAATCCTACTAAATATCGACAAGTAATTAGCTCCTTACAATATTTAGCACTCACTCATCCCAATATCTCCTTTCCGATTAATAAATTGTCCTAATTTATGCATCAACCATATACTTTGCACTGGACTGCTGTCAAACGTATTATGTGTTATCTCAAGGGGACTATTGATCATGGCATTTTTCTTCGCAAACATTCTCCCTCTCAGCTTCATGCCTTTGCTGATGCGGATTGGGCCGGTAATGTTGATGATAGAACCTCTACATTATGGTATATTATTTTTCTTGATGTTAATCATTGATCTTACAGCTTAGCTCTCTGTGCTCTCAGTGGAGAGACTGATGGAACAGTTGTTCTAGTTGTTAGAAATGATTGTATAAACAAAGTTCTAGTTGTTAGACTGATGGGCCGGTAATGTTGATGATAGAACCTTGTGGAGACTCTCTTACTGAGAGATCCAAGCTCAGAGCTCCACCTAAAGATCCAGAGTCTGATGCCGCCACTGATGAGCTTGCGAATGATGGAAAGCACACAATCTGGACTCATCGATATTGGTGAGGAACTAGCAGTGTTCATGGAATAGGAAAGCTAAAAGATCGTTAGCTGCAATGTTGGCTTAGTTTGAGAGGATAAGATATGATCTGATGTAATTAAAAGAAAAAAACAGTTAATACTTGCAAACTGGGTGATAGTCCTCAAAACATATATGTCGGTGTCAAATAAATCTACAAAGTGAAATATAATAAGATATTTCATTGTTAAAAAAACAAGATAATATTACTGGCAAAAGACTACTTACAACAGTATGGAGTAACTATGATGAAACTTCTATGCTAGTTGCTAGCCTTGATACTATAAGAACACCTATTGCTTTAGTATCTCATTTTTAAATTTGGATGGTCGTTGTATCAACTTGATGTGAGATCAGTATTTTTAAATAAAGAATTAAAAGAAGAGGTCTATGTTAAAAAGTCATCTGATTTTATTATTGAAGATTATAAAACCAAAGTGTATAGATCGAAGAAAAAACTATATGGATCGAAGCAAATGACTGCTTTAGTCGAAGAGAATTTATGAAAAATAAGAGTGAACCTACTTTATATATCAAAACAAGAGGAGGTTTATATATAATTAATTTGCACTTTATGTTGATAATTTGGTGTTTATAGGAAATAGTACGAGAAGGATAGAAGAGTTTAAGAATGATATATGACAAGCAAATATGAGATGAGCGATATGAGATAACTAAGGCACTTTCTTTTGTATTGAGATATGCCAAGATAAAAGTGGAGTGTTTATTTCTTAAAAGAACTATGTGGATAGAATTTTGAAGAAGTTTAATATATCTGAATATTATCCTGCTGCCACATCTCTATTTGTTGGTTAGAAATTGTAAAAAGAAATGAAGGAAAGAAGACTGGTGCTATTATTTATAAAAGTTTGATTGATAAGGTATTATATTTGTTATAAGTATGCTTTCTAGATTTATGAATAGTCCTAGTCACATTTATCTTGGAGCTATTAAAAAAAAATCAGATATGTGTAAGCTACTAAAGGGTTTGGAGTCAAAGTTTAACAAGCAAAACACTTGAGGTTCACTGGATTATGTGATAGTGACTAAGATGTTTGCATGGATGACATGAAGAGCTATAGCAGATAAGATTTTTTCATTTGAACGAGAAACTCTAGTTTCACAGTTGAGGAAAATCCTCTTTCTTAATAATTTTCTTAGCCTATAAATAAAGCTAGTGTACACATTAATAAATTAATAAAATTAATAAAATCAATTTTTGTTTACTTTAATATGGTATTAGAGCATTTCTTTCTTTAATAGAGATTTTATTTCTTTCTTTGCTATCAAACGACAGCATCTCTCGTCACTGATCGTCTCTCATCCTAGTCTCCTCTACTGTAATCAGTTGTTTTGACATCGAGCCTCCACACGTAACACTGCACTGGCAATGGCGAGGACAAGCTCCTCTACTTCCTGTTGCGCCTGCCCCCTATCGCGCTTGCCACCTGTTGTCTCCGCACTGACGAACTCAACTGGCATAACTCCTAACCCCGAGTGACAGAAAGCTCCCTCTCTGGTAGACAACAGTAGAACTTCTGCTACTCCTAAACATCCCTGGGTTGCTTCCATTGCCAAGGCCACCACCACATTTTCACAGCACAGTAGCTGACACATCTCCTTTGCTCGGCAGATGTGCCCTTGAGACAGTACAGGCAGAGGGTCAGTGATCACTAGAGTCATGCCTTTTTTGACCTAGACACTGTTGGAAAATAGTGGAAAACTAGAGTCATGGTTCTTCTTCCCCATGTCCAACTTCCCTACACCGAACAACAAAAATCAGCTTGTTCTCGTCACCTTCTTGAAGTCGACATAGTAGTGATTAGTATTTTTTCTCTCAATGTCTTCATCATCTACCTCTCATGTTCCCATCACTGTGCCCGCAGAGAGCCATAGCACTTCTCATAATACATGGCTCATCTTCATTAATGTTGCAGCTCTCATCCCTTTCATATTATCCAAAGAAGGCAATTACGTGTCCTAGCGTATGTAATTTTTTAATCTTCTCTTTGGATATGATCTATTAGGTTATGTCGATGGATATTTAAGTTATCCACCATCAATGATCAACATCCCAGGGGCAGCAAGTTCAGTGCCAAATTTGGAGCACAAACTGTGGTTACGTCAAGATCGTCTCATTCTTCCGGCAATTCAATCCTCTATCATTGGATCCGTCACCCCACCCATATCCTCATATGCTACTATTGTAGAGGCATGGTGCAAGTTACAAACTACATTGGCAAATCGCTCGTGTACTCACATACTCGACCTCCTCTCCAGTCTAATTAACACAAACCAAGAGGGAAGTACTATCGCTGATTATCCACAAAATATTGAAGTTATCATTGATGACCTGGCTTTGATAGCTCATTCTCTCAGTGACGAGGAAGTCCTCGTCCATACTCTCAATGGCCTGAGAGGTGAATTCAAGGAATTAGGAGCCACAATTCGAGCACGCGACTCACCAATTTCGTTCGAAGAACTTCATGAAAAATTGACTCACTATAAGACATATATGAAGTGTGAAGAGAAGGTACCAGGACCAACCTTCACAGCTCAGATCGATCAGAAATTCAAACGAAAAGGCAATTTGTATAATAAGAAAGTAAACAAAGGTTTGGACATGCTACCTCCCGCCTCTATGAATAACAATCCACCCTTGCTTCCTCCACATCTCAACCCCAACATCAACAACTATCCCAGGGGCATCTTTCAACCATGGTGTCCTACCCACACAAACCAACGAGTAGTATATCAGTTGTGTGATAAAGTTGGACACCCCGTAGAAGTCCGTCGGTCTTGACCTCGACTTTTAGCTCCATCCAATTGGTCTCAAGTGAATCTCATGACTGCTTCGCCTACCGGTCAGTCTAATTAGATCATGGACTCTAGGGCTTCTCATCATATCACCTCTGACTTACAGAACTTGTCCATCCACAGAAACTATAATGGGAAGACATTATCATTGGTGATGGTACTCCCCATTACTTATACTAGTTCTGCAATGCTTAATTCACATGCTATTACTTTTACACTCGATGATGTTCTATATGCACCAAATATTAAATGAAGTCTCATTTCTATTTTTTAATTCTGTAACCAAAATAATACTTCAATTGAATTATTTCCTGACTTCTTTCTTATTAAGGATTTGAGTACGAGGGCATCCTTGGTTCGCGGCCAGAATAAAGACAACATTTACGAGTGGTCGTTTGCTCCACAAATAACTAAGCCTACTGTTAACTCTTCCATTGTAGCTCCGATTGACATATGACATCGTCGTCTTGGTCATCCCTCATCCTCTATTCTGCATAAATTATTCTCTTGTTATTCTCTTCCTAGTTTTAATTCTCATAGCAGTATAACTCACTATGATGCTTGTCTTAGTTCTAAAATGTCATTGTCTGCCTTTTGGAAACTCCTTCATCTCTATTCTCAACTTTTTAAAATTATTTATATAGATGTTTGGGGTCCTACTCTAATAAATTCTTTTGATAATTTTTGATTTTATATTATTTTTATCGATTATTTCACTAAGTACATAGTGTTTTATTATCTTCATCATAAATATGAGGTTTCAACATTTTTTACTAATTTCCAAAAGTTGATAGAGAATTTCTTTGAGACTACAATTAAAACAGTCTATTCTGATGGTGGAGGTAAATTTCAAGCTCTCACCTCATGCTTGTCATCTTGTGGTATTTAACACCTAAAGTCGCCTCCATATACTCCTCAACTAGTTGGCTCTGTCGAACGCAAACATCGACATATAGTTGAGACTGGTTTGACACTTCTATACCAAGCCTCCATGCCACCAATCTTTTGGTCAATAGTCTTTCAAATTGTAGTCTACCTCATTAATCGTATGCTTACTCCCATTCTACAATATCAATCACCATTTGGAAAACTGTTTCACAAATGTCCAAATCTTCAAAAGCTCAAAGTATTTGAGTGCCTATGTTATCCATGGCTACATCCCTATGCCTCACATAAGTTAACGTATAGATCTCAGCCTTATGTTTTTATCATATACTTTCTTGACCATAATGCCTTCCGATGCTATGAGCCTTCATTCTCAGAAAGTCTTTATTTCATGTCATATTACCTTTGTTGAGTCTATCTTTTCTTTTCACAACACCAAGTCTTTTGTCATATATCCAACTCCATTAAATATGCATCAATGGATTACACCTTTGAATCCATCAACCGAGCCTCCATCCATACCATCTAGTCATTCCCCTATAGATTCGCACTCTTTTGTTACTCTAGTTCCGCAGATCCTTACTCCCTCCTCCACCTTACCATAAGTTTCTCTTGTTGCTGAAATGTTACCCTTAGAGGTACAACCACCTTCACCTAGACCTAGTATCACTGAAGCTCCTTAGTCTGACTCGAACCATGATCGTGACTCTTCTAATAATAGTGTAGTCTCTAGGTATCCCATGACAACTCATTCCAAAAGTGATATTTTTAAACCACGTTGTGTTCTTGATCTATATGCTAGCACAAAATCTTCACCTGAGGTTGTTGAACCAACTTCATTTACTCGAGGCCAAAAATCTCGACAGTAGCATAAAGCCATGTGTGAGGAATATGATGCTCTCCTCCGTAACTCTACATGGACCCTTATTCCCTATCATCACACACAAAATATCATCGAGTGTAAATGGGTCTTTCAAATTAAGCGGAACCTCGATGGCTCAATTGCTCGATATAAGCATGTCTAATGTCCAAAAGTTTTCATCAACGACCTGGTGTTGGCTTCACGGAGACATTCAGTCCCATTGTAAAACCCATCATAATCCAACTTATTCTGAGTTTGACTATCTCAAAAGGGTGGTGCTTAAGATAATTGGATGTCAATAATGTCTTTTTACATATAACTCTTACTAAAAATGTCTTTATGCAACAACCTCCTAGCTTTATTCATCCTCAGTATCCAAGGCATGTTTGTAAGTTGCAAAAAGTTATTTATGGACATCGTCAAGCTCGAAGAGCCTAGTATACTTAACTTGGCTTGTTTTTTACTTCTATTGGTTTCGTTAACTCTAAATCTAATAACTCCCTATTTTTATGACAATAACTTGGAGGCACGATATATCTCTTCGTATATGTAGATAATATTATTGTCACAGGTGGAGATTCAGATATTCATCACGTAATTGGCAGATCAATTCTCTCTCAAAGATCTGGGAGCCTTGAGTTACTTTCTAAGAGTAACGACAACATATACATATTCGGGGCTCTTTCTCTTACAAAGAAAATATATTCAAGATATATTATCAAAGACAAATATATATGATGCAAAAGAGATTACCACTTCCCTCACTACTAATGCATCCCTCAAATTATGTGATGGAAGTCCTACTGTAGACCCTACTCAATACCGTCAAGTAGTTGGCTCCTTACAATATTAGCTTTTACTCGTCCAAACATCTCATTTGCAGTCATAAACTATCACAATTCATGTATCATCTATCTACTACACATTATTCTACAGTCAAACGAATCCTTCGATATCTTAAGGGGACTATCAATCATGGTATCTTTCTCAACAAACACTCCCTGATCCATCTGCATTCATTCGTTGATGCTGATTGGGCTGGGAACTATGATGATAGAATATCCATAGTAGGATATCTTATTTTCCTTGGAGCTAATCCAATTAGTTGGAGTTCTAAGAAGCAGAAGGCAATCACACAGTCTACAACCGAAGCTGAATATCGTGTCATCGTCACTACTGTTGTTGAACTCAATTGGAATCTGCTCAAAGAACTTAACCTCACTTTCACTCTTACTCCCATAATATATTATGATAATATTGGAACCACTTACCTATGTGCCAATCCAGTATTCCAGTCCCGTATGAAGCACATTATTATTTACTTTCACTTTGTGTGAGATCAAGTTGTTCGGCATCAACTACGTGTCTCCCATGTCCATACTATTACGGACAGTCGATGCTCAACCGTAACACCTTCGCTCAACGGACCGTTCATCGCTTTTGCTTATTTGTACAGATGTTTGACAGTCTATTTTACCTTGTTTTTATGTGTTTTTGCCTAAGAAATATGAGCAGAAATAGTCTAGAATGCTACAGAATGACCGTTCACTGTGTAGAACCAAAACAGCCCAAAATGATCCAATTTTGGGTTATTTTTGCGCGCTACGACATGTATTTTAAGCGGTGTGGAGTGTCAGCCATCTCATCCCCTTAGAACCACCCAGGTGGCATTGCGGGGGATGGTATCAAGTGTGAGCATTCATCAATAGTTGAACTTGACTTGAGTTCGATACCTTGGGAACCGTCGTTTGTGGACTTGCAACCTTTCTTATAGCCCTCTAACGTTATATTTGTTAGGATCAATTGACACTAAGAAAGGAGGGGGGGGTTTAAATTAGTGTAAGTAAAATTTTTTTTCTTAAATGAAACATTTCGCTTTAAGCAAGATAAGAAAATCAGAAGATTTTCGTTTAAGTAAAGCAAGTGAATGATTCAAAATAAAATGCTAAGTTTCTTGGAAGTTCTTGACTTGAAACCTTGATTTCAAGGAGTAAATAAAATCGAAAGTGTTACTTGATATTTTGTTGAACACAATTAAGAACCCGACAATTGTAAGTAGTAAATGAAACAAGTAAGGAACACTTACAATTTATAGTGGTTCAGCATAAGCATTGCCTTCATCCACTTCCCGAGTCCTCCTCATTGAGACACACCAGCGTCCACTATTGATCTCCTTTAGGTGAATATCAAACTCTTACAACATTTCAAGGGAGACAAGATTACACACTTGGATCACTCTCTTACCTCTTTTCTTTTTCTTACAATTCACACAATATTTTCTCAGAATATAATCCCCAAAATTGTTGTATGGAATGCAAGAAAACTTGAAGTGTTTATAGACCCCAAATAGCTTCATAAATTAGAGCCAAAAATCAAACTCAACCGAAAAAATTGGGAAGGGCGATTTACCCACCGTCAGCCGCCCGAAAGCCTGGGCGGCGATGGTACACCCGCCGCCGCTCACCAACGGTTTACCCATCGGGATCTTCGAAAAAGTGGTTCCCTCCACTTTTTGGATTTCGGCTTAAACTTGATGTTGACCAACTCTTTGGTCAACTAATTGAGCCCAACTTGAGCTCAATCAAACCCCATAGTAGACCTGATTGCTAATTTGAGTTGATTTAAATTTCTTTAAAATCATACACATTTAAGACTCAAACTTAACCTATAACTTAAAGATTACATGACCATCAAGCTTATGACCTTACTCT
The DNA here is from genome assembly GCA_029747655.1 of Ensete ventricosum. Classification (NCBI taxonomy): domain Eukaryota; kingdom Viridiplantae; phylum Streptophyta; class Magnoliopsida; order Zingiberales; family Musaceae; genus Ensete; species Ensete ventricosum. Next base: position 35,941,708 of record JAQQAF010000002.1, on the reverse strand, counting down.
TGTAATTCGGCAACCTCTGGCATTCCAAGTGGCGAGTCTCACGGTCTTCCTCCGACGATCTCTCGACGTGTTCCTAGCGAGCTTCCTGATCCCTTCGGCGAATCTCCTAGCGAACTCTCGGTGTGCTCCCACCTAATCGTCCAATCCTTGGCCCGATGCCTAAGCTTGATCCTGGGTCCATGTCTAATCTGTAACACTTTTTCTCTGTCATGGTTAACCTGCACGATGTTAACTATAACTTAATTAATTACAGTTAATCATAGCTACAAGTCCACTTCAAGACATTCCCAACTCCCGGCAAGCCTTTCGCCTACCCTCGACAATCTTCCGGCGGGTCTCGATCTTTTTTCGACGAACTCCCTTGCACTATCCTCGCAAGCTAGCGATACCCTCGACGAGATCACGATACACTCCTGGCGAGTTCTCAACCGCCTCGTCCGAACATTAACTTTAACAATAAGCTAATGCTAATCAAGGATTAATGTCATTAAGAATCCTATAAACTTAGGAAGCTAAAATTAACTAACTAATAATTATATTTTATATTCTAATTAACAAGAAAGCTTAAGAATCCAAAATCATACCTAAATTAGTTTTCAGATCTCTTCTTCTCTTTCTCCCTCTCTGCTTTCCTTTCATATTTCCTTAAAAAAAATTACTTTTACAATTTAGTTCTTTAAAATTTTTGTTTACGACTAGGCCCTTAAAGACAAATGAAACTATCACAAATTTTTAATGAACTTGGAACTTGGCAACATGTTTTTTTTGTGCCAAGTTAGAAGGGTTATGTTCATCAGTTCTCTGTGCTTAAATATTATCCTGCTTCAATCTCTTAAGTGTTGCTTGAATCCTGAGTGGTATTCTTAACAATATCATCCGGATTACTAAGATCTTCTTGTGGAGTAACAAACCTAAATATAAAGGATTACATCTACTTGGGTGGGATACAATAATCCTGCCTGAAGGGGCTGGCATCTCGGTATCAAAGACAGAATCGAACCTTATAAAGCACCTCTCGGTATCTTACTAACATGAGTTGCATTTGGGTTGAGGTAGCAAAAGCCAAATATGATATTATTAATCTTTGGAGCATACAGTAGTATAATGCAAAGTTGGTATTAAAGTGACTATGAGTTAATTAGATTCTTGGCATTCATTTTGCTTTTAGAGTGACAAAGTTGCCTACTTACTCTTTTAGACTGTAGTAAACTTTTAAATATTTGTAGTATAAATTTCAAATTCTATATACAATGGTCAATGGGACAAAATTGGAGAGTACATTTGGTCCAATTTTTGGCTATGAAAGCCATAGTCGAGGCATTACTTCTACCAAATCGACTTATATTTTTCTACATTTTTATTGGGATAAGAATGTATATTTTTCTGCTTTGAGTGTTGCCATGTATAAAAAAGCTTCTACTGAAAACTTTTGTATCGTCGCCTCCCCTTGTCTAATAAGATGTATCAGATTGGGATTTGCAATAACTTCCCTTGTCCTCTTCGTGGATCTGTCCCAGAATCTATGCAACATTGTTCTATTCGTTTTCTTCATCTATGGCAATTGCTCCAGCATCACTTTTTCTTTTGGTTCAATTCGGTGCTTTACTACTGGATCGCACCGCATCACTTAGGTATTCAATTCCTCTTTTTTGAGAATTGGCATTTATGTTAAGGAGTTGGTCTACATGAACATACTTCTAATAGCAAGGAACATGTTATATCAATGTATACCAATTGGTATAGGCATACCATATGCTGGTATATCGATGTGTAACAAAATTAAAAAAAAAATCTAATAGACTCGTAATAAGGTTTAGATAGCTATTTTACCATTTTTTTTTAAATATTGAATAGCATTCTTGTAGCATGTTCTACATTTCTTCGAATCATCTATAAACTCTGGGATATTCCATGAACTTTGGGAACCTGATCTTTAAATCTTTATAGGACTCTCACGTGACATCTTATTTAAGTAGATTTGTCCATTGCACTAGCATTTTAGTAGAGGGACGTCGACGATGTGTCGCAACCCTTCGGTCTAGTATTGCCTCTGGTTGGATCTGGATCTCTTCATCGATAGTAGTGTTCAAAAGGTGACTTTAGGCTAACTCGTTCTCTCCAAGCTTGAGTTTCAGACAGGGTATGTGGAAAACTAGATGGATCTTAGCACTGGCAGGTAGGTCTAATTTGTACGCCACAACTCCGATGCGCTCAATGATCTGATAAGGTCCATAAAAGTGGGGGCATAGCTTCATGGATGCCCGTGTGTTGATGGATGTCTGCTTTTAGGGCTGGAGCCGAAAGAAGACTCAATCTCCAACAAAGAACTCCCTTTCGCTCCTGTGCATGTCAGCTGTTATTTCATCCTTGCTTGGGTGACCGAAAGGTTGTCCTTCAGTAATTGCAGGATCTTGTCCATGTCCATTAGCTCCCGATCTACCTAGTTTACTTTCGATGTGTTGATTATATATTTTGGAATTACAAGGGGTTTCCGACCATACATAGCTTCCAAAGGAGTACACTTCGTCGAAGAGTGATAAGTTGTATTATACCACCACTCGGTTCAAGAGAACCATTTTGTCCATTCTCTCGGTCGATCACTGGTGAAATATCTGAGGAAGGTTTCAGACATTTGTTCACCACTTCAGTCTAACCATCGGTTTGCGAGTAGTATGCCAAGTTCATCTTCAATTTTATGCCCTGTAATTGGAAGAGTTTCGTCTAGAACTTGCCGGTGAAGATCCTACCACAATCACTTACAATGGATATAGGCTTCCCATGTAGTTTTACGATATTATCCATGAAAATCTAACCAATGCTAGTGGCGGTGTAGGGATTGCAAACGACGTAAAAGCGAGCATATTTAGTGAGACGATTGATCACAACCAGGATAGTACCTTTTTCTTGGGATGGGGGTAGTCCTTCGATGAAGTCCATAGATACATCGGTCCATACTAAATCTGGAATAGGTAGCAATTGTAGTTTTTCGGGGCTCGCCACTATTTCACCTTTATGTCGCTGACACATGTCGTACTGTGCTATAAAATCAGCAATGTAGTTTCTCATCCCCTTCCAATAGAAATTTTGTTGAATCCTCTTGTAGGTTCGAAGGAATCCAGAGTGTCCAGCCGCTAGTAAGAAATGCATCTCCTATAGGATGGTATTTAAATAGGTAGATTTAGGCACTAGTACAATACGTCCTTTGTATTATAGCTCTTTTGAATCCCAACTTTAATGTGTCGAATCCCAACTTTAATGTGTCGTGGAGTCTGGTTCTTTTTCCAACTTCTTGATAATCTCTAGGGTCTCTGGGTCATCTTGTCATTCTTTCCTGATGTATTTAAAGAGGTTATTAATCAGAAAAGAGATAGTCTAAGGAAAGTATGTAATAGTAATAGATAGTTACTTCAACCAAAGCATACGAGTGATTTATTTAAAGAGGATGAAAGTAGGTAAAAGTTTTAGATATATGATTAGATCTATTATTCAACCTTGATGAAGGAATTACTTATACGCGAGTGGTTTTAAGTATGATGCAGACTTATTACTCACATAGCATATTCCTCACTTCATCAAAAGTATAAATAAATAATATATATAATCAAAAGTTAGTATAGGTAAGATGAGAAGAATGAGATGAAGATTGATTAACTTTTAAAAATTAAAAATATATTCTTTCATCCATTGTATATACTCCTCATAAAAAAAATAAATTAATGAGAGATAAGAGAGCAAAAATGGTTGTCATGTAAGGGAAAATAATAATATAAATTTTCAAATTTATAAAGCAGCTTCTATACACCTATACACCTGGTCTTCATCTAAAAGGTTTTTGTGCTTACTGGACACACAAAAATTATGTGGATTAAATGAAAATATTTTAAAACAGAGATAAAAAAATAGAAATGATATTTGAAGTAAATTATAGCTAAAACATTTTGCTTCACAATCTGGAAATATAGGGGAAGCCATTAAATTGTTTTGGATCTTATAATATATTATATAAAATGATATTAAACACTTCATCTCATTTAAAAATTCAACATTGACGATTTTTTTACGTAAAATGTTCATATCTGTGCATAATACTTACATAAATGTTTATATCTGTGCATAATACTTTTGGATGGATGATTTTTTTGGGCTTAAAAATAGAACGTATTAAACAAACCCCCTCCCCAGCTTAGAAAGATTCTTTCTTCCTTCTGTGGTCTGTCTCCTGCCGACTTCGTCGATCGACGGTAATCAGTTTCTTCTTCGATTGTCGATAGATCACCAAACTCCAAAACCCTCCCTCCCTCTCTCCCGGTTGTTACCACGCCCTCGTCACCGCCATCGCTCTCATCTTTCCCCACCCACCGTAGCCTCCTCTCCATCGTTCCCCTTCTTGCTCCGTCTGCCCTAGCCTCATGTCCGTTTGTCTCTCTTCTTGCCCCGCCCGCTCCATCCTCCTCTCCTCCCCAGCCTCCTCTCCATCGTTCCCCTTCTTGCTCCGTCAGCCCTAGCCTCATCTCCGTTTGTCTCTCTTCTTGCCCCGCCCGCTCCATCCTTCTCTCCGCCCGCCCCAGCCTCCTCTCCATCATTCCCCTTCTTCCTCCGTCCGCCCTAGCCTCATCTCCGTCTTTCTCTCTTCTTGCCCCGCCCGCTCCATCCTCCTCTCCGCCCGCCCCAGCCTCCTCTCCATCGTTCCCCTTCTTCCGCTGTCCGCCCTAGCCTCATCTCCGTCTTTCTCCCTTCTTGCCTCGCCCGTTCCATCCTCCTCTCCGCCCGCCCTAGCTTCCTCTCCATCGTTCCGTCACCGATGGACCCCCCGCCCGCCGAGTGGGCCTCGCTCCCTGAGAATCTCATACGCCTCATGGCCGCTAGTTTATCTAGCGGTCACGACCATAGTAATTTTCGTGGCGTCTACTCCGATTGGCGTGCCGCTATCCCTTTCCGCCGTTTCTTGTCTCACCTCATGATCTAACACTCCGATCCTAGCCCCATCGCCTTCTACAAACTCGTCGACCACAGTATCTCCTTCCGTCGCACCCCCGACCCTGCATACGCTACACTCTGTGGCTCCTCCTGCGGCTAGATCGTGCTTCGACAACACAATGGTGATGTATTCCTCGTTGACCCTGTCATTGGCGCCCGCAATGAGCTTCCCACAGTCCATTACATAGACAAAGCCACCTTCAACCACATCCCAACCATGAATAAGCTCATTGGTGAGGTGATCCTCTCTGAAAACCCTAATTGTGGGCAATTGGTATGTCCAATATTGAGATCGTCGTGTACTGCAGCGACAAGTTCTTCCTGACTGACTTGAGGAGGGTGGCAGCGCTCGATGTTGGCTCGCCAGTTCGTATCTGGTTCCTTCAAGACTCCGGAAACAGATCCCTCGTATTGCATCTTCCGTTTGCTGAATTGGCAGGGAGAGCTGATGTTCCTCTATAGTTGCTGGTTATCTTAAAAGTTTTTCTTTTGCTGTTTAAATACACTCATAACAGTCTGAATGATTGGACCAAAGTAGCCAGCATAGGCGATAGCATAATGTTTATATCAGTGGTTCATCCCTCTTGTATCATCGACAATCATTTTGAGGATTATTGTAGGAAGTGTATTTATATTTCTGGAAGTAGCTAGCAACATGGTTAACCTTCTCCGTATGTCTGACTTAATTGGTGAGGCAAAGACACATTTTCAGCGTGTTTAATTTGCAGGATGAGAAGTCGAACATGTGTTAGCAACTACTTCCAGAAATATAAATACAATTCCTACGATAATCTTTAAGTTAACTATCGATGATACAAGAGAGATGATCCACTGGCATAACCATTGTGCTATGGCCTAGGTTAGCTACTTGGTCCAATGTACATAATGATGTTTACTTAATGAATGTACCTAAGATGTTTACATAATCAATCTACTTGTTTTAGTTATGTCGGAAACAAATATCGAGGTGTTTATGCTTTGTAGGTGTCAATAGAGGCTTAGACAGGATTATGGTTTGTCCACCACCACAGAGATTGGACATCTATAGAGTCTATCTTTTAGAAAGAAGGAAAACAATGTTTTAGGAAGTATCTGACAAGTATTCAATTAATTATCTGAAACCAGTAGAAAAATGGTTTCAGATAATTAATTGATTAAACTGTACTAGTGAACCAAGTTACGTAGCTGTTTTGATTTAATCTTGAAACATACAATATAATGAGCATTTTGTGTTGTTGCTTCTACTAGTAGAGTTGCTTTAATATTATACGCTATCATGAATTTGAGCGCAAGTATTCTAGCATAGTAGGCCAGGCTAAACAAGTTGATGTCTTAGTTATTCTTTTGGATTGGGTTGCCACAAAAATATTTATAATTGACTGTTTCATTATGTTTGATTTTTTATAAATGAATGGTTCTTTAGTATTCATTTATGCTACGTCTTGTCAAAAATATGTCGCTTGCAAATGCCCCTGCGTGGTATACTTGATGTCAACCACCTTATTGGTCCAAACTATATGGATTGGCTCCATAATTTGAGAATTGTTCTCTCGGAGGAGAAAATCACATATGTTTTTGACACGATTCTGCCCAAGAAAGATAAGCTAATTCTCTATATTGGTGAGACCAAGAAGAAACAGAAGGCTGATAAGTCCCTTGAGAATGGCAAGGGCCAGGGCAGACCGGGCAAGGCAAAGGTTGCCAAGAAAGACCCAGATAAGGACAAAGGTCTATGCTTCCACTGTGGCAAAGACCGACAAAGGACTTGGACGGATTCTGTATGAGCCCTGACAGTATCATGCCCAATATACAGTCTTCGGGATATTAGATGGATGAGAGACTATAAATACACGGTAACTAAAGATATATATGTCAAATGGATAAGATCTCCTATATCGTCTGGGGACTATGACTTAGTGACCTCGTATGTCCATAGTCGATAAGTCAAGTGAATTATTATGAGATAATAATTCACCGAGTCAAAAGGAGTTCTAACATGTAAGACTCACGACCGGCTTGGTATTGGGCTTAGAAAGTCATACACATATGGTGGATGTTTCAGCGAGTAGAGGATTATATATGAGTTATCAAATTAGCCTATGTTCTCATTGTATGAGACCCAACATTGATGGGCTATTTGCATGAGACCCAGTTATAGGCCGATTGAGATTATTAGAGAAAGATCTAATAATCCAAGATTAGTAGGTAATTGGATGAAGATCCAATACCTACTAAGGTAGGATTTGTTAGGGTTTTTTGGTGGCTCTCTATAAATAAGAGGCAGGGGGCGGAACATTAGTGATAGGCTGCACCTTTGGCCGCCTCCCTCCTATTCTTCTCTCTTCCTTTGTGCAAGAGTCGTGAGCTTTTGGGCTGCGATTGGAGAAGCATCGTTGTAATTATCCATCGTATGGATACTGGTATAGATAATATTTGACTTTTTTTTTATCCTCTTCATCTATATTTGAAATTTTAAGGATATACGATCTTCCTAATTAATCAATCTCTCATATATATTAGTTTTTATTTTTATTTTTTTACGAGTTTTTGGTGCACTGATTTTTGCATGACAATTTGATATAGGTAGAAAACATGTTTTGTTTTTGTTCTTTTGTTGTTCAATGGGTTTCCCAGCACCAAAGAAGGTTTCAACATTGCTTCATTGTGAGGGTGATCATGTGTCGAGAATCCTCGACAATGGATTGGTTTAGAATGATAGAACAAAAGCAAGTACAAACATAGTCTAATAAAGAATCTAATTAGATAATTTACAAATAGGATTAAAGAAAAAGATTATAAGAAATCCAGAGGTGTGATTCCCACCCTTAGGATGGTGTATGTATGTTTCATTGAGAAAAGTATGGTTACCCATTTTCTATACAAAGGCTACTACTGCTTCCTCTTCTGCGAGTGCTTACTTGGTCTGCGTTTGATCCTCAACTTAAGACCGTAGTAGGATACAACCCGGAGACCGATCTCCTGCAAGCACTATCATGGAGATGATTGAGGATTATACCAAAACCAATGGAAATCATAAAAAAAAAATCTCAAAGTGAAAGATTGCGTTGAAGAGTGAGCAGCATCCCCCAAAAACTCCCTTCTCAAAACATGATTTAAATAAGAGTAAACATAACAAAACTCCCGATGTCCAGCAAACATATCCCATGGACCAAGTCCAGTGACACAAAAGTATATGAACTTGGGCCTCAGATCTGGAGGTAGAGAATAGTAGTAGAAGCCATAAATTTCCACCTAATTGGCATTGGTTACACAGTTTTTTTCTTTTCTTCCTACCATTCAGTTTTATTAAGAAAAAATTTGTAGTCATAGTAGTCATCAAATCCTTTCTTGTTTCCAATAAACATCAGGCTAGCTTGTTGGTTGTTCCATTTCCTCCAAGAAATTCAAAGAACTATGCCATTGTTTGTGGTAGCATAAATTTGATATCATTGAATACGTCAAGATCTTGTGATTAACACCATTAGTTTTTTCCATCTCTATTCGCGACCGCAAAGATATGATAGGTCTTTGGTGGTCCACTTACTCTCCTAGGATATTGATACTCGAGTTGTATAAGTGTGTCCGGTCTCTAACCAAAAGGCTCATGATTGAGAAGGAAACCTTAGCAACCATTCTATATATATATATATATATATATATATATATATATATATATATATATATATATATATATATATATATATATAATAGCCTCATAAACCATGCCTATATTAGGTTAATTACAATTGAAAATTAGTTCAAGTATGTAAAGACTAAAAATTTACACCAAGCCTTTCATCTAATGCCTCATCAATCGTACAAGCATTTCATTAGCCATGAATAAAAAAATAAAAAAGTATTAAGCATTAACACGCGCTACTAGTTTCCTCTCTTTGCAAAGGTATAAGGTAAAATATGTATGCTTTTTGTGTCCATAATATATCTCAATACATTTTATCTTGTCAAACAACTCAATAGAATCTTTCCATCTCCTGGAGCCTGCAAATCTTCTCATGATCTCTGAGGTTGTTGCAGTGTAAAAAAAAAAAAAGCATCCACTAATCAAATCCCAAATGCAATCTGTGTATATTTGCCTCAATTTTTTCCCAGGACATCCATCAACCATCATCCTATCACATGCATATTGTGTATATTCCAAATATAAAACCAGCATACCCAAAGAAATCCACAACTCGTTGTAACAAGTTTTCCCACACCTGGGGAAATGACACTTGCATTTTTTTGCAATAGGAGTTTACCGTCTTTTGTCAATCCTTAAGATGATTGAATAGTTCTTTTTTCTATCAATATATATATATATATATACAAGATTCCGGCAGCATATAATCAGCAAAGTCCATTGTAGGTTCAATTTTACTAAAAACATCTATCATATTGAAGAAGAAAAATAAGAAGAAGAATATTCAGGTACAGTTAATCGCAAGAACAAATTCGAAACCTATATCTCATATCATACAAATAACGATCGAAAGAACAGACCCTGCAGAGCATGTCACCATTCAAATGAGACCAAGAAAAAGATATCACGGATCACGCAAAAAGAAAGACGAGAAATAAATCAAGAAAGCAAGTACAATCTCTAATTCATCAAGACTAACACACGCACACACAAGGATCAATCGAACCTTGAAGACGATTCCCATTCACGGGTAAAAGGGGCAGGGCCGACGCTCTTGGGTTCTCTATCGTTAGGGTTACGTCGAGATGGGAAGACAGAAGAGATAGTAAACGGAGTTAAAGGTTGAGAAACACAGATCGAGCCATGGCATTTGAGTTGAATAAAGTTAAATTGGCTAATCAAAGAGTCCAATTTTTTGTCACTCTGTAGCTCTTTTTTTCTTTCTTTTTGCACTCTCTCTTTAACTTTTTCTTTGCCAATTTAGTTCATATGGGACAGTGTTTTCTTTTTCTTTCTTTTTTTTTTTTCTTTTTTTTTTTTTGCATGCTAAAGTTTTGACTAATGAATAATTCAAGCTGTTGTCTGACGTGAGAACATTAATAGCATTTGTTTCCTGAAGTAATAAGATTTCTTTTTCTTTGCTGAAACATGAACTGTGTATTAATGTTAAAAACAGAGTACATACAAAAAAAGCTGCAAAACAAGTTGAGAGAGCCAACTCCCCCCTATCCAAAAAAAGAAATGGAGATCTTAAAGATTCTACCATGATTCATCACCTAACCATCAAACCATTACAATAACATATAAATGTCATTGACAACATTCTAAGCATTCCAATCCAATGTGTAAAGCTTTCCGAAGCTGATTTGCCATATTGAACTGCTGCAGTTCGAAGCCCCTCCTCGCTTTCAGCAGCTGCATTTTTAGACCTGCAATCTATGATGAGGAAGGGTTCCAATAATTAGCTTCATTTGCTAATTTATAATAATGATCTTACCATGTTGATAGAAATCAGCAAATGAAGTTTTATATTTAAAAATATTCTGTTATCGAGCCTCTTATTCAAAATTATTAGAACTGTTACCAAGTTTCTTCTAATAAAATAATTCATACAAAATAACCTAAACATAGGCATGTCAATAACCGTCCTTGTGGCATACACTAACTCCGAATAATTTTGGCTGAAGGACCGACACAGAGTACATAAAAAATAACATGCAAAAAGATTGTATTGTCATAATCCAACAACTATCTGATCACAATATTCATAAATATTCTTGGTTAACCTGTACATTGTGATGTAACAAGTCATCTCATTAAACTTCAACAGTTTATTTTTGCATCATGTGAAATTTTACAATCTCACATGTAAAAGACGTGCATATTTACATATATAGCCACTATGCCCACAAGACTAGGCTGATAGAAGGCAAAATCGCAAACTCGGAATGAAAACAAAAATTGAAGAGAGTAGTCATGTAAAAACATCAACAGCAACTAAAAGAAGCAAACAGAGAAAATTAAAATCTCCAAGTACCTAAGTATGTTTGACCAATCATTCAAATAAGTTTACAGAATTTGGCATATAAATTAGTACCAAAGGCAATCAGAAACAATTGGTGTAGAAGTCTTTGTAATTCGTTAGATTCCTTGTATTCTCCTCTTCAAATCCTGTTCTGCCTCGTCAATTATCTTAAGTTCTTCTAGATAAGAAATGAGTTTCTTCATCTGTTCTTCCTGGATGGTCAGAGGAGCCTTTTCCTTGTAACCTAAACTATTCATCTCCTGTGCCAGAAGATCATGTTTCCTGCCAGTACCATGAAGGGAAATGAGTAAAAAAAATATTCATAAAATCCAATATTATAAGGAAACACAGAACAAAGAATAATTAACTATTCAACATAAGAAATGGTTGTCTACCATGAATCGGTGCAGACGGCAAAACCACTAGAAAAAGACACTAAGTTCTAGAATACAACCTGTATCAGGAAGTCTGTGTTGACAGTAAACATTTGGAGTAGGAGAGCTTAGACAGTTGCAGAGCTCACAGCCAATGTACCCGAATTATATTAAATTAACAAAGCAACTAAAACATAACATACTGAACTACACCTTTTGGTGTTGGTGGATATCAATGTGCAGGATAATGTCAAAAGTGATATCCTTCCATATGAATCAATTCACATGCTGTGGAAACATGAGTGCGACGATGTCTCATAAGCAAAACATACTATTAAATAAAGATGCATCTTGAAAGATAATCGAATAAGAACCATCAGCAAACAAGGGAGAAAGACAAAAAAAAAAAAAAAAAAGCAACATGCAGCAAAGTAAGGAAATTACTTTTGTGTCTCTTCTCTTCTTTTCCTTAACTTTTCCCATTCAGCTTCTGCATTAAGTGTTCCTTGAAGTTGAAGATAGACAGAAAGATTTTCATTCACGACATCAACTGCACATCCAGCAGGAACCGAGTCATCCTCGGTTAAAATCTACAAAAATTTACAAACATCCAATTCAGTATTTAATTAAGATACACTAGTAGTACATAGAGACAAAAAAAATAGGTTAAATAACCTATCAAACCACAAAAGCACACAAAAACAAATGCAGATTAAAAAGAGACAAAAGAAGAGAGGCTGCCATCTCTTTTTACTATAAAGACTTCATTTTTGCATGATTAGCACATGAAGCTGTGGGATCTAGCATGCATATGCCGGTAGGTATGATAGCCATTTTATTTTTATCTTTCCATACACAAAAAAAACACAAAAAGGATTCATAAAGAGTCTCAGGTGTTAAATACCATCAAAGGTACCTTCACCTACATGCATGTGCAAACCTGACATTACTCCTACAACAAGATTTAACAAAAGTCAACTTCAACCCAACAATACATCTTTAATTGACTAAAACAAATGTGCAGTTGATTGAAACACATTAATGCTGCCACCTAAAAACTTTTTACATGTGATAATCAAGGTTTAAATAAAGTGAAAGGATAATTTAGTCCATAAAAATCATATAATCCAAGCAACAGAGGAAACATCTCCAAAAATCAGAAGATCAATAAATTAACTTGAAACGTCAAGTTGACAACAGAAAATTTTACAAATAATGCCAAAAAAAATTTCTCCTGATTGTTTGAAATTACAGAATATAACCAGTATAGATGCTTTGGCAAGAAGTATTAAAGGTTTTCTTAATATAAAATGGAACCTTCAGGGAAGATACAGTGGCAAGTGTTAATATCTCTAGCTCATAGGCCTTGATGATGTTGGAGACATCATGTCCCCGGCAAAGTGCAAAGGCGGGATATCTGAAAACAGGGATATAAAAAATAGTCAATAAAATTTGTCAACAATAAAGAAACCATCTACTATTGCTATGGATTCAGATAATAATCCAGACTGATTAGCACGACCCTGCACCAGTGCCTGGTATACAAGTTGTACCAACATATAGAGACACTTCAAAAGTAATTATGTTTTCATTGATTTGATCACAATTATTTCTTATGGTACCCACCACAGTCCAACACCATATCAGTATATAGTAAGGACCAGCAATAAAATCCTTGACTGCTATTATAGTGGTTAGGTAACGAGATGTCTGTTAGAAAAACCTGACCAGCAATTAAATCCTTGACTGATATTAAAGTGATTAGATAGCAAGAGAGTCTGTTAGAAAAACCTTTCATTCTTGTCACTTTGTGGACGTAACGATCTGAGCTTTCTAACAGCACCATTGACAATCTCCATATCACTCTCAATTCTCTCATTTGTCCAGGCCTACGAAATTATGTTAAGAATTAAAGTGTTGAAAATTGATAACAGTCTTAAAAGAAGAATAAGACTTACTTCTACAACTGACGGATATTCTGATATCATAATTGACTCTTTCCTATAGGTTCCTTCTGCTTGAGGAAGACGCTGCCATAATTCTTCAGTAACAAATGGCATCAACGGATGTAGCAAACGCAAGCCTGTGTCTAAACAAACCCACAAAGTATCCCTGGCGGCTTTTCTAGCAGATTCAAACTCTGATGAACCCATAAAGTAGGGTTTGATAGCCTCAATAAATACATCGCAAAGCTGAAATTGCCACCACGAGTATACAGCTGTAGTTGCTTCTGAGAATTTATATGATTCAAATGATGATATAGTTTTTGCCACAGCCTTGTTTAGAACAGAAATTATCCATTGGCAGATGGATGGCATAGATTCCACCACAAGCATCTTAGGGGGAGCATAGTCATCTCCAAGCTTGGTCATGGCAAAACGTATGGCATTCCACAACTTATTACACCACTGCCTATAACCAACAACTCTCAAGACATCCAGATTGATCTTGTCTGACTGAAATAAGTACAGGACATGTTAGTATCAGCAACAAGGCAAGCTTAAAAAGTTGGTTAACTTGGTGCAGAAGAAAACCTGGGCTGTATAAGAAACAAGAGCAAAGCGAAGGGCATCAGCACCACATTCAGGAATACCATTTGGAAAATCTTTAATTTGATCCATTTTTGCCCTTTCCAGTTCATTTCGATCCAAATTACTTGCTTCCAACCGTTTGTGTAACCCTTCTAGTGATATGCCATTTATTACTTCAAGTGGATCAACAACATTGCCTTTCGACTTTGACATTTTCTGGCCATGTGCATCACGAATCATAGGATGCAAATAAACCTGTGGATGATTAAGAACAAAGATCCAAGTGGGTTAGACAGTCTCTGCAGGTGTTCAGTAACACAAGCACTTCCTAACATCTCTATACCCCTGGATCTATTCAATATTCATTACAACAAATATCTATTGGAAGGAACCGAATCATCCATCTCAAACAACTGTCACATATTGCACACTTAGTGAACTGTACAAAGTGACCAACTGAAAGTCACATGATAATAATGCATCGATGCTGATAAATGGGAATTTTGGCATGAAGTGAACTTGATGCATATTATGAGTAGGGGTGTTCAAATGAAACCAGAAAACCGAACCTAAACAAAACCGAACCGATTCAATCCGAACCAATTCACCAATGGTTCAGCTATGAAGGCTATAAACGGTTCTGGCTCAGGGGTATCCTTCTTTGGTTCGATTAACTGATTCAAACCGAACCCGATTTTAATTTAGAATATATCAATCCAGTTGAGTTCACTATCTTAAAAACTTAACCGGTTCAAACCAAACCAAAGGCCCAATTTTACAAATGACGTGGGATTAATTTCAAAATCTTGTTGTATCACCCAACTGGACCAAAATTCTGATACGTTTCAATTGAATTGAACCGGTTCATTTGATATATTTAGTTTTTTTAAATTACTTGAAATTACAAATCAGTTAACCGATTAACCGAACCAGATTAACCGGTTTTGAATTGATTCGGTTAGGTAGATCCAAGTTGGTTCCGGTTCAAACTACCGTACTTTACCCGAATCGAACTGAAAAAATTATTCAGTTCGGTTCGAACCGGTTTAAACACCCCTAATGATGAGGTATGGCACCAGACCTGCCTTGGCAAATCAAAACACAGCAGTGTGAGATTGCCGCCGACCAGCAACTGACGCTGCAAGATTTCAACTACTGGTTTTAGTCATTAAAGAAGTAAAAAAAAGCCTAACTCAGGTTTCATAAGGCTCACAAGTCTGCTACTTTGTTTCTTCTATGGTTCAAAGCACATTGATATCATGGAAAGATCCACAAAAACACTAAGACGGTGTGGCATAGTCAATCACCAATGCCACTAATGTTGATGGCAATGAGTACCTGTTAATGGGAAAGATGCACGTCCATTTTTCTCTGACCATTTTAATACCTCATTTTTCCTTCCTACCATTAGCATACCAAAGTAAACAAGGCAGTGGACTACACCATGCCATTACGATTGCAGTAGTATAAAATTCCTACACCACCACGGTAATGACACCTCAGATGGAAATCTTAGTATGAAATCAAGAGCAAGGTTTTCTAGACCAGCCCGTATCGGCATATCGAGTTCATCTCGGTATGATACGGTACCCGGCACCGAACAGTACACACAATGCATACCGTTCGATATATTATAATATAATATAATATATATAATATAATATTAATATAATATAAATTGAAAAAACAAAAGGCGATGTCGCCGAGTTCTTCTCCCTGCATGATGAGAAGAATCACCCAGCAGTGAAGACTCACCCGCGGGCGACGGATCACACGAGGAAATCGGGGAAGAGCAACATGCGGGGAACAGGTTTTTCCCTCTTGTTATCCCTCTTCTTCTTCTCCCTCTTATTCTTCTCCCGCTTCTTTCTCTCGCAATCGACCGTCAATGGTCGATTTCGGCAATACGCCCGGGTAGCAGTTAGTCCGCGTACCGATCCGCTGGCGGACCGGTACGTACAGCCCAGTATGAGGTCTTATCGCTCAGTAAGGCAAACCTTGATCAAGACTTCTCTAGTCCAACATGATCACATGTAACCAATATATGAAAAATAGGATAAAATCCAACAAGGAAGAAACTCAAATAGACCAAATAACCAACTACACACCAATTAGCTTCCTTGACCATATTATCAGGTTTCCTCCCAAACCATTGGAATCAAGATCTAGGTTCCTCATCTTGATAAACGATAATCTTATGTCCTGGATCATTGTGGATGAAAACTTAAGAGGTGAAATTGGGGATTCTATTTTGCAAATAGCATTTGGTACTATAAATACAAAGTTAGCTAATAACTAGTATAAGCTATGGACATTGCTATTCTCCAAGAAAAGCAGGAAAGAATAAATCACTAAATGGCCAAAAAAATGGTTAACAAGTTCATAGGCTTTATGACTCCTAGACTTCTAGCAACATGGTTATTAACAAATTTTAAAATATAAATCAAATGTAGCAAGTGACTCAAGTGATTCATTATGTATCAAAACTCAAATAACAAACCAACTGATCCTACAGTCCACCGACGCAAACATTATTTTAGAACCAAATACTAAAACATAGGATGTACCCATCCTGAGACGCAGGCCATTCCGCGTTCTAGGTAACTAAATTTAATGTAGGATAAAAGTGATGATATCAAATCTGATAGAAAACAAGTTCAATACAAGCAAAATTTTCTTTATTTAGGAATATAGGAAGAGAAATAGCAGGAAGGAGAAGATAATAAACAAAAGATAACTACCAAGCTCACTTCAACTCAACAAGAAAAAGGAAGTCAATAAAAAATGGAAGAACTCAAATTTTGATTTAATTGAAAATTCCATAAATAAAAAGGAAGAATCGTCATTCTACAAAGATAGAAGACTATCATCATATATTTTAGCAAAAGAGAAAATTGTTTCCCAAGACAGATCTAAGAATTTGTTTTCACTAAAAAAGATATAAATGATTGATTTATCTTTTGTTGTAATATATTTTATTTTTGCATTTTTCTTTTTTCTTATATTTTGGAATATAACAAAGGAAAATGAATTGTAATTGAAGATCTAAGAATCCCTAAGTGATAATATGTTTTACCATAATATACAAGTGGTGGAAGAGACACAATTTAAGTACAAAGATATATATTTCTCTACTTGTAAACTTATCCTACATCAATATCCTTGGCAGCTCAAAAAACATAGACCACATAATATATTTGGTTCTCTGTCTTATTCCCTTTTAGTATTTCTTCTATAATTTCTCAATCCCCTTCTTATAGTGTTTTTGACCTTGCTTTATATCTCCATCTAATTCTCTCGACATCCTGAACCTAAGCAGTTCCTTAACATAGGATCATCAAAAATTTGGCAAGGCAAACAAATTCAGTTCACAAAAACTATGCCTAACCAAAGAAAAAATATTTCCCTGTTCCAATTCTAAATGTTTCGTGGGATTACAATTCTCTCAACCTCCTGCATTGCTAAGTCAAAAAATGACCGACTAATGTTTAGATTTTTTATTGCCATGAATTACCAGCTTTTTCTCATGTTTAACTAATTCTGTTAAGAGTTATTAAGGTTGAACATTTAAAGCTCAATTTGTTGCTTTGTTTCACTTCCTCAGTTTGTCCTTATCGTTCAAAACATCATCAGCTGCTCTGGACTAGTGAATAGGTTCCACGAAAAAGTAGTCCACATGTTTACCATCATATTAGATTTAGAATGAAAAATCAAGTGGTGCTCAATTATAAACTTAAACACAAGGTTTGACTGACTCCACCTTTCCTGCTTTACACAGTTAAATTTGATCTACAGTCTAATTTCTTTGGTCCTTGCTATTCCCTTAGGAAAAAGGATGGTTCAATGTACAAGTCACCAGCCAATGAAGAGTGTTGAGAAGATTTTATGGTCTCCCAAACCCTAAAACAGCCCAGCCTGCATCACAGTTTGGGTTTCAGAGTATACTTTAAAACTGAAATTTGTATCTATAAAATCAGCTGGCGTAAGATAATTCACATAGTAATGCAATAATTCACATTGCACTTTCTTGACTGAATAGCCTAAACACAAGGTTTACAGAGAGGAGAGTTGAGTAAATATTCTGTTGGAAGTCAATGTTAACAAACATTTTTCGTTTCTTCTGAGTACTCAGTCTCTATTCCACTAAAGATAAAAAATCATGGTCCAGTAACAGTTTTGGTGATCCACCAAATCAGCACAGTACAGGTGTACCAAATTGACATGTAGCACCAGATACCAGCCTGAAAAAACAATAAAATAATAAGACCAACCAGTATAGGACCATATGATCAGATAACAGTCCTTTGTTGGACTGGTAAATGTCAGTCAGTACCACGTCAAACGATATTTGTAACCTTGGACCTACCACGAACAAGTTCACCCGTAATCCCATAAAATTCCTACAATATATGCATATCATATTCATGGTGTTACCTTTCTGAAGGGCACATCACCACCAAGTTTCATTCCCAGCATAACCATCCGAGCTACCCAGAAAAAGAGAATATCGTGTCCAGTTTCAAGCAAGGAAGTTGGGTAGAATGCCTTCAAATCTGGTGTAACCTCTGGCCAGCCAAGCACAGACAATGGAAAAAGACCAGATGAGAACCATGTATCCAACACATCTGGATCTTGTGCAATCTCATAATTCTTCCCTGGGAAGATCTTCTGTGCCTCCAAAACTGCTTCCTGCTCATTTCTTCCAACCACCCAATAATGGTCATTGTTAGAACCTGTATCTTTAAGCTGGTCATCTTCAAATGTGACATACCAAGCAGGAATGCGGTGTCCCCACCAAAGCTGCCTTGAAATGCACCAATCTCGTATATTCTCTAGCCATCTGTGTTCACGAAGATCAGAAAACCAAACATCGACTCCGATATAAGTTACCATATAACAATCTACACAGCTAGAGAAATATACAAGTAATAAGTCACTTTTATGATCCACGAATTTTAATTACCTTTTCCATTCTTGTTCATACTGATGTGGAATGATCTCAATTTTCTTATTGTCTCTACTCAGGACTGCATCAAGAGATAGTTTTGCCATGCTTTTACAATTAACAAACCACTGAGGTTTTAGCATTGGTTCTACCACATCATTACTTCTTGAACAAATGCCAAGCTTCATTTCATTCTTCTGAGTTCCTCTGTACAGTCCCTGTTCCACGAAATATTTTGTTTTTATGGAAACTGACGCATTAAAGAATTTGTAATGGAGCGAAGGGAAAGAGGCAAAAAACTGCATTTGCAGTGGGTATAAAAAATGCCAAAGCTTAGCAAGTTAACTTAGAGTTAATTACAAAAAAGATCAGTTCCAACAATGTTATATTACAGGTGGAAAAGGTGCCTATATCCTGTTCAAGATTGTCTTTTCTGTTTTCTACCAAACTAGCTTTACTTTATGAGCTGATACCAGCTAAAAACATGTGCAAAGTATGACCAAAGCCACAGCAACTACTACTCTATGGAAAATTGGCATGATCCACAGCAATTAGCAGTAGAAAGAAACACACTATTTGGTAAATAAAGCACACAAGAATACAAAACTATACAATAATATCCTTAAGATAATTAAAAATTGAGATGTTTAACATTTCCAATACAAGCTTCTATAAAATAATAATAATAACTTATAATTGCTCATGCTATTGAATACTCCACAGCTGCTTAGATTAACAATATTACATATGAACAGCCAATAATACATCACCTAATCAACTTGACAAGTGAAAGTTTACAATTACACCAGGTTGAAGTGCTTTCCAACTCTGGAACACAAGGAAGAGGTTAAAGGTAGAAAATGGTACACAAAATGCCAAAGGTAGAAAATGGTGCACCATGCAATGCTACTGATAAGTGCAACCTTTAGATGCAATGAATCAAATTAAACAAGGACTGGAGCTGGTCTAGAATAGATATATACTTTTACTCTGTGGCCATTGAAACAGCAAATAAATTGTTACCTTTGCCTGCAACGCCTCAATAACAGCCACACGAGCTACAAATCGTGGCATCCCTTCAAAGTCTGCACCTCCATTGATATTGATCTTCCCTTCATCAGTAAAGATATTAATGAACTCAAGCTTATGGCGTTTTCCAACTTCAAAGTCATTAGGGTCATGAGCTGGCGTAATCTGCAATATATAGATATAAAAGAATTCAACATTCAGAGAAAGGCACAAAGAATGGTCAAGTAAAAAAAATTTATTGAAGATGTACAATATGCTCACTTTGACAGCCCCAGTTCCAAATTCAGGATCAACAAGCATATCATCACAGATTATTGGAAGCTTCCTCCCATTGAATGGATGAACTGCAAATCTTCCTTGAAGATGAGCATAACGTTTATCTTTAGAATGAACAGCAATTGCAGTATCACCAAGCATTGTCTCCACTCTTGTGGTGGCAACTACAATCTCACCCAAACCTCCCTCAAGTGGATAGGCAAAAGAAGTCAAAACACCAAATTGAACATCACGGTCATAACCAGGGACTTTTCTAAAAGTCTCTTCTTTGATGTCCTCATGATCAACCTGATATTACCAACCAGGCAAAATAAGAATAAGATAATCATAGTTGCAAATTATAAGAATACACCCATACCTCAATATCAGATATTGCTGTTCGTAATGTGCAGTCCCAATTCACAAGGCGATGATCCCTGGAAATAACAATAATTAATTTGATTTGATAGTTCATGAATCTACTAAATTTGAACATGATTAATTATAGAAATTATAGATGCATAGGACAACAGAAGACCATTTTTTGCAGGAAAATTTATTATTTCCAGCTTTAGGAATGAGAGTTTCTAGCGTGTCTGCAGTTGTTTAAAATAAACTGAAGATACTGATTGTGCCAGCCAACCTATAGATTAAGCCTTCTTTATAAAGCCTGACAAAAGCCTCTGTTACCGCCTTTGATCTTGCCTCATCCATTGTGAAGCACTGTTTTATGAAACAAGGGCACGATATAAGAAACTCATTTTCTGATATAGATAACAAGCAATCACGCTTGGAATCTCCTGAACTGACCTCACGAGACCAGTCAAGTGAAGCTCCCAATCGGCGCTCTTGGTTTAGTATGGTGCCTCCATACTCATTTTTCCATTTCCAAACCTAATAAATACAAGGAAAAAAATAAGAGATCAATTGAGACAACTATGAAAGCATTAATTTGGCAATAACAAAAGATTCATTTATTGTGATAAAAAAATACATACCAAAAATCAGTTAATAACAAAAAAAAACAGAAAATGTTTTACAGGTAAGAGGAGAAAAAAATATTCATAAGAAAGCAATAACCCACCTCAGACACAAACCCTTCACGCCCAACATCATGCCTCGTTAATTTTCTTTCCCACATCAACTTCTTCTCCACGACCACCTGAGACATGTTAATTGAGTGATCAGCTATCGAAACCTTTAATAGACATATCAGATAACGCACATTGCAAAGAAGCAAACAAGTTATATTGATGACAATAAATTATATGGTGTTGTACATGATTCAGCAAATTTAATAAACAAACTGTGTTTGAGGGATGGTTGTACTTGTACCAGTGGAAGCACTTCTACTTTTGCCATTTATCCAATAACATATAACGTAGCAGCACAAAATCATTAGAAGAATTCTGAAATTGGATTTAAATTCTATATCAAAGTACAACAAGGTTAGCATTTAAGAATATACTACAAGAGTATTGCAGAGGGTTCTACAATTTACATCATAATATTTTCTATTTTAAAATCACAATTCCCTCTACATCAAACTATATGGTAAGTAACAGTAATAACAACTCATTTCTGTTAATACTCTGTTCGGAATAATTAAGTGGCAGTGTAACAACCATGCTACAAAAATCAGTATACAGTCCATTATCATATCAGTTACCAACCATATCATAATGGTTAATATATGACATACTAAGTACCATACCTTACTAGTCCATAGTATTGGAACCACAACATACTGATGAAGTACAGGTATCACTATTTAAATCATGTTGTTAATAAAATACATATATATGTAAAAATAACAAACTCATAAAAGAAGGCACTTGAATTGATTGAATGTATTTTTCACAACATAACTTAGCATGTGTTCATGATAGATATTGCAGGGTTACCTTTAGGTAATCAAATGAGAAAATCATTCATCAAAAGGTAGGGCACATAAAGTTACGTAATTGCTACTTAAAATAATAAAATATAAGTTGTTTTCTTCACAAGCAGAACTTTATTTGTTATTCAGGGATAAGGATAGTCTGAAACAACTAGAACAACAGCTCAATTTTGCTTTCAATATTACACAAATGGAATTGAGAATAAACAGGGATGCAAAAGGCCTTGATGCAGAAAGTCAAAAATCCCATCTTGAAATCAATGATTCTAACAAGATGGGCATGACAAAATGAATTTTGGTCATAGCTTCACACAATCTGAAGCCTATTCAGAGGGCACAAGAAAGGCTCTTGATGATCAATTTTAGCAGCATAATCAAGGAAATATGATGACATGATCTCTCAAGGTCACTAAATGAACAGAGTTAACTATCTGTCACTATGTTAGGTCTAATTAAAAACTACAAATAAAAAGTTGCTGTAGGTTCTTATTGTGGCAGAGAAGAGGAAAAGGAAGCATGAGAGAGAAAGAGAGAGAGAACAGGATAGAAGGAGCACAAAATAATATAAAAAAAAGAAGGCCTGCGCTGCAATGATGTCCTCAGACAAACAAATTACCATTCACACAAATAATATATCCTAAAACTAGACTCTTGAAATGGAAACTCGCATGCACCAGGCCTGCCTGTTTAACCTTATTTTTCCTTTTCAAGACAATTCCTAAATGGGCTCTTTAACAAATCTCTGTGACAAGCTGCTTCAGAAACTTGAGTGAATCTTACACAGGATTTATTCAGCCATATTTGTCAAACATATAAGGCTCCCTTACAAAAAAGAAACATTGTAATCGGAAGGTATTTGCCTAATCATGAAACATTGATTAGACCTTTCTATCTTCCTAAAACATAACAAAACTGAAAAAATGACTGAAATTCAAATTAGATCCAAGCATGACCACAATGAACTCTAACCTAGACATGTCTCGACCTTTGACAGCTTCAAATATGGACAATACCAGGGATTGCTGTACATCCGAAATGGTACAGTTTTGGCGGTACATACTGGTCCGGGCGTGGACCAATACACAGACCACCTTGTTTCGAGCGGTCTGTAATAAAATAATAAAAAATCAAAAAAGGTGAGCCCCAGTCCATTTCGATGTTAAAAAAACATATCATGGCTCTTCTCGTGTACGAAGCCACGGCACTGCCTCTTTGCCATTTCATCACTGCAGCAACACAACCTCTTCGCTGATTTGCTACTGCGATGCTGCAGCATCGCTGCCTCTTCGCTGCTTCACCGTTGCGATGCTGCAGCGGTACCGCCTCTTTGCCGCTGTGATACTACTGCTTCCCAAGTATCGCTACACTTCTCCTTTTCTTTCTTCTTCTTCTTCCTTCTTCCATTCTCCTTCCTCCTCTATTCCTCCATCAGACCTTCCTCTTCAACCTCTTTTACTTCATCGTCGAAACATTGGTACGCTCCGACGTACTGTGTGTCGGTACACCAATACAGAGTGGCATGTGCCATGCCACCAATCAGTCGACACACGGGCTCAGACTGGTAAGTCAGACCTTGGAAAATACAATTTAAATAATGATCGAAAACACTGAAAAAAGCTTCTAGCTTCACAGAGCATTCATCATAAGGAGAATAGAAAGGTGAGCAAACACAGACAATGCAGATTTTCTTGTCAAGAGTGGGGCTTTTACTTTATATAAAGGACAGATCAAGACACAAACAATAATGGCATAACTACTCTATAGGCCTACGTCAAAACTAACCACAACCACATCTGATCAAAATTGACAAACTTGCTCAAAAGATTCGCTAGTTTAACGGACAATATAATTAACACCCCAATACAAACTAACATATTAAATATTTTCCATGACACAGATTCTCCAAAGTGAAATCATGTTTCCACAATAACAAAAGTTTAAAGGACTATAAAAACGAGTCACAAGATCTACTACAAAGTTCTTATTTGTGTGCTTGAAGCTCCATTAAAGTTTTAACTTGACTTTCAATTAAAATGTGCTAAATGAACTTCTTGCAATTAAAAAAAATTTAACATGAGCAAGATTTAGTCATTTCAAACTTACAGCCAGTTTAGCTGATCATGTTCTGCAAGTATTTCATACTTCTTGATACAGTGAATCAACAATAAGAATATCTTTATACTGATAATTCCTTCTAATGCACACCAAAAGGACCATATTGATAATTTTCATTAATTTTGAAATGATTTATAGGTCTTTGCAAATAGTAGAGTGATTTGACCACCTTTCAAGATCTACAACTCTTTGTCATGAACATCGGTGTTCTAGTAAGGCAGGCAGATCTTACATCAATAATCTAAATTCTGTTTGAACCAATAGAAACAGCACCAAGGATATTTTGACCATTGAATCAAACTTGAGCAGACTAGTTGTAGAAGGAGAGTCTTTTCACTCAACTTAAAATGGAAGAATTGCCATCTCCCACAACTTACAAACAAAATAACTTGAAAGGTTCAAGCAACAACATGCACATTCAATTTTCAATCCCGCTGTAAAAGCATCATAGTTGTCATACACAACATTGCATAGTAAATAAAAAATTATGTCCTGCAGCTTCATGAAGATCATAGAAGATCAAGCTTAGAATAATTTACAAGCTGATATATAAAGAATTACTACCTGGGTTGCTATGCCAGCATGGTCCATACCAGGAACCCATAGAACATTGTAGCCCGACATTCTTTTCCAACGGATAATTGTGTCCTAGATTAGGCAAGCATGCCAAACACAAACATTAAAAGAAGTACAGAAATCAAGCATTGATATATAAAGCAAGATCAAGGGATGAAACCAGAGAAGAAAAGGCTTAATGTACACTCACCTGTATAGCAGCAGTAAGGCCATGACCTATATGAAGAGCACCAGTCACATTTGGAGGTGGAAGTACCTGAGCAAGAAATAGATGATAAACATAAAATAAGTTGTGAATATCTGTATCACAAGTTACTCATAGTTCTAAGCATGCTGGTAGTTCCAGATCAAACCATGCCAATCGCTCATAGATATGGACTAGTTTGGTTTCGTACATGTACTTCCCATTGAAAAGATAATAGCACATCGCAGAGTCTAATAAGCAACAAGATATATGCAGACTCTCACAAGCATGTTTCGTTCTTAGTATGTGGTTAAATTGTGGCCGGTAAGACAAGATACAGGTCAGGCAACATAGCTCATGGACCCACACTGCAGGCCTTGCCATTATAACAAGATCATCTATAAAAATTATAAAATCGACTATATGAATTGTCTACAGCACCAACAAGGACATAATGTCCCAACTATTTAGGATCGACTATATGAATTTTTTGTTATTATTGAGTTCTGTAAAAAATCCTATTCTTAGATTAAAAGTATTCCAATCCTAATTCATATTTTCTTATAAAGTCTTTGTAGGTGTCCTTTCCCCTCTCCTAAAACAAACAATATTAATTGTTTCACATCATCTAATTACAACATCGTCCTCTTAACACATATCTATATAACATTAAACGAATCTTCCTCATTTTATCTTCTATGAAGTATTCCACGTATTCTATTTACAACATCACCTTCTTAACACATACCTATACCATTTTAAATGGTTCTTCACTTAATTGTTCACAAATGAAAGCATTCTTGTCTAAGCATATAAAACAAAGGATTAGATACCAATATTGTGCCAAGATGGCACAAAGAAACAAAATAAATATTCAAAACAGATTACGTATCAGTTCTTGTAACAAAGAATCAAGAAGTATTTGCAACTATTCTTTGAAATTGTAAGAATCTAATACTATGTTTTAAGTTTCTATGGCCTATTAATTCATTCTTCCATGATCTTTATTTATAATAATGAGATGGTGATTGTCTTATCTTCTGTTCATAAAATGTTCAACTGAGAATCAAATACACAAAGAAGGCAATAATGAACGAAGAAAGATAACAAATCCAATTAGCTTTTATCCCCTCCCACTTGTTTTCATCTTTTTGGCTCCCACTTCCTCCTAATATTTTATTCTCCTCCAACCAGGCATTCCCTTTCATATTATTATCTCACTATCCTTGTTGATATACAATATATAAAAGGAGTAAATCAAATCAAAAGTGCAAGAATCAGAACCAAATATTATACAAAACTAACCTCCATATAGAGATACAACAGTTTGTTTATTTTCCACTTCACACAATCCTATAGATAAATTCATATCAAAGGACAAGATAGTCAAATTATTTTGGCCAAATAAAGGAGATATACACCAAATTAAGCCACACTACTTCCCCCATATTATCTTTTTATTTGTTTGATCATCTCCTTACCATCTTTTATGTTGCCCTCCCTTGCTTGGTTTTCTAAGTTCTATAGCTCACAAAAATTATTAAGGTAAGATCACTTTAAAAGGCGACCAAGGAACCATTTTCTGATGCACTTACAAAATTGTTACGTTGTTTATTTAACTAGCAAATATGTCAAAAGATAGAATGATGCAGTCACTGACAAGAATTAATGGTCTTCAGCTAGTTATCTGCTCTCAATTTTCCTATATAAAGACTTGATGAGCAAACAACTTCTCAACTAATTAAACAATTAAGGAAAAAATTTATTTCATGGTCAATGCCAAAGTAAAACAAATACACGAGTCATTTCCAAAGTAAAACAAAACAACATGACCACTTTGAATGAATATTTCCGGAGTCTAAATGTAGAAGTTTTAGTTTTAAAAATCTAAAAAACACTTACAATAACAAAAGATGGTTTTGAGCTGCTTGCATCTGCTGTAAAGAAACCTGATGCTTCCCACCATGAATACCATCTAAGTAAAATGAACAACAAAAGGTTATTAGAATCTACAATAATTTTAACTCCTATTTGAAATTCTAAAAAAATATTTACGATTTCTCAACAGCACTGGGATTATATTGCTTAGCCATTTGACGAGAGAGCTGCTTTTTCTCTCCAACTGGGGTAACAGGGTCCATAAAATCCTCGGGATTCTCTTCTTCAACATCTCTTTTCCTCTGTTTTCGTTCATTCTTCTTAGCTCCATCAGATGACCTTTGTGCCTATCAAGCAACATTATTGAAGAGATCTAAGATCTACATTACCAAAAGAAACTTATATATTGTCTAAAAGAATTAACTATAACAACAACAACAACAAAGCCATAAGTCTCAACCATTTGGGGTCAGCTCTAAAAGAACTAACTATATTTTGTAATTCATAAACACATGCCAGCTTGAAAACAAGTGACATATTGTTACCTGGAGTTTTGCAGCTTCTGCCTTTTGTGCAGCCTTAAGTTTTTTCTCTTCTTTCAGTTTAGCCTGTTAATGTGAAGTAAGCAAGTTAACTCTGGTACCCAACAAAAAAAGCAGTTGAGGAAATGAAAATAACTAGGCAACATTCAGTGTTGTGATCAACGTCCCGAGTTTGGCTGCCACTAGGAACAAGAGGGGGGGAAGACAGGAAAAAATAAATCATGAATGTTCCCCGATCCTCCCCTTTTCTTGTTTTAATTATTTTCTTGATTAATACCCGAAAAAACGCACCATATTGGTCCAACAAAGGCCTGTATTAATTCCCAAACTGACAGATCAAAACTTGCAAGGAACAAAATGGGTCTTGCAGATTCTGCACATGGCACCTGTTCTCAATGGGAGAAATAGAATCTTTCAAAGACATGAAAGGGAAAATAATTCACCGGAACTTAGTGTGTAAGTGTCAATAACGAAGAGAAAAATGTAGTTCCTAATTTCATTATTAAGTTTTAAAAAAGTTTTGAATGCAAAATCAATACAGTAACTTACCCAAAAAAAATCAACACAGTACTTCAGCATCAATATGTTGCTAGCAATTTTAAGGTATAAAAGAAGAAATCTTGGTAGAAAAGAACCTTAAGCATAATAATTGAATAACTTCAAATTAAGGATTTTACCATATATATACTGCTCCTGAAAACCAAGGTTTGCAATTTCGACCTGTACCGCCCAGTACAGGTGGTACATACCGGTCCACCAGGTTACCGGTACACGGACCGCCCGCTACCAGGCGGTACCGTCAAAAACCGACCGTCGGCAGTCGATTGAAGGAGAAACTGACCGTCGGCGGTCGATTGAGGGAGAAATCGACCGTCGGCGATCGATTGAGGAAGAAAAGGGGAAGAAAAAGAAGAGGAAAAGAAGAAAAAAGAAGAGGAGAAGAAATAATACAGTGCCGTCCTCGCCCGCGCGCCATCGCCACCCGCGGGTCGCCCACGCGCCGTCGCCGCCCACCCGTTGCCCGCACCCGCGGGCGCTTTTTCTCCCGCGCGAGGAGACGGAACGTCTCCTCACGCGGGGAGAAAGATTGAGGCGGCGTCGCTCCCTTTCCCTTTTTTTAATATTTTTAATATATTAATATTATATTATAAAAAATATTATATTATATTTTAATATACTGCAGATACATACTGTGCGTACCGCCCAGTATCGGTACGGACCGGTAAGTCAATCCTTGTCTGAAACATGTAAGTGGCATTACATCTTTTGGTGGAAAGAATAAGTAGGAAATGGATTCTCACAAATGACAGACCTTTTGCTCCTTTTTTAGTTTCCTCTCCAGATCTTGATCTTCAATCTGCAAATACCATTGATACTGAGTGAACATGTTAAATTAATCGGTATAGAAACAGGAAGATAGTATATAGTCATTTAGAATACAAAGATACAATCTCAGATCCTTGGTAGAATTATATGTGGCTTAATTACCCAATCAAAATATTAAGAAACAAAATATACCATGATTATTAATTTAATGGAATACAAAACATGAGTTTGAAGATAATGCTCAATAAATTAACAATGATAAAGTAAACAAAAAGTGTATAAAAAATAGATATATAAATACAAGAATTAGTAATAATGATGCAACACACAAAAGCAGGATCATTTACTATTATTGGATTGCACACTAAATAAAGGACTTGCAAAACCATTCAAGGAAAACAAAGTTAGTTGATACTTGATAAAATTTGAATGCCAACCACAAATAAAGACTTGCAAACAACAAGTCGTTGGACACAATTTCAGAATTTATGCTTAGGACGGTATTCAGAAAGTTCCAAACAACATTCAATCAAAAATAAAAATACTGTCATAGTATTACATAGAAAAACCTTGCACTTGCAAGTACGAAATGGATTACTCAATTATTAAAGATGCATATAATGAATAATATATTTGGTACTATCATTAAAAAGAAGGAAAATAAGACAATAATCAACAACCATTTTTTCCTAGTCGTCCTTTCCAACTCATCCTCCTGAGAATGCACAGAATTTATAGACAAGTCTAAATCCATTTCTTTTTGCTTATAATTAGTCTCAAAATAACTACAAATCTGCTTAGCAAACCTATTTCAAGAGAGAATATTAAAATAGTACATTGAAGTTTTCACAGGAATATATACATGGTATAAAGGACACAATCAGTTCCTCTTTGATTAGCACTAAATTAGAAAGCATATTCAATCATCAAAACTCACGAATTTATAGCAACGTTTAAAATAAGGTTTTAAAGTTAATTGAGGAACCAATTCAATGTGGCCACTGGGCACTACTACACCCTATCAAAAATCAATGAACAAGTTGACTTACCGGATCCATCGAGTAAACGGTCACCGCAATCGGCCTTGATTTGAGTTCCTTATTAAATTTCAACAACAATACACAAATTCCAATAGTTAGTGAAACCAGTATTTGATGACTTTATAAATTACATATATAGAAGGAAGAGAAAATTCAAATTGCAATATCCCAATTAATATAAAGAAAATGCCAGATAAGTTAATGGTACTTCCAAAGCTATATAACAAGGCTTTAGAAACAGAACCAGGATTGACAATTTTGAAAAGACCATTGAGATAGAATAGGATCAGCTGGATTGGACAACACAGGTCAGAGGATCAGGTTTCAGAAAAAATGAACAAAAAATATGAAAATCAACTAATAATTTAAAATTTTAAAAAATCAAACACAAGAACATAGACAAATTATGCACTCAAATCTATCTATTTTACATACAAAACATCATTTAGTTTTATTAATTGAAATCTCGAATTAATTTCTTTGTGAATTTAAGAGCATAATATTTTTTTCCTTTTCTTGAATCACATGAGTGTTATGCCATTTCATTTAATTTATACATTTTTTTTAGCACTTCTCTTTTTATTAATTCTACGTTGCAAGACTTACATGAAAATAAAAAGTGCATAAACTTTCTTTAAAAATAATAAAAATTATCAAAAACTTAATAAATAGGTAATTAGAGACTAAAGAACAAAATTATTCCTAAAATAGATATTCTTAAAGCATCCATGTGATTTTGAAATGCAATGTAATTGATCAAAGATTAAAAATAACGAGGACAGGCCTTGGTACAACGATAAGATTGTTCCTTTGTGTCCTGGAGACCAGGGTTCTCAATTCATGAAAACAACCTCTTTAAATAGTTAAAGGTAAGGCTGCAAACATTGACCCTGCATTCGCATCAAAAGAAAAATACCCACACATCACCCTTGTTTTCTGAACTTTTCTACCCTTGACCTTAAAAAATAATTCAATGGCAGACCCATTGAGGTGGACTCTTCAAGGAAACCTCCATTCCATCTGAGATTGCAATAAGTCCACTGTCCACTTTAATAAGTCTTGCCATCCATCCATGTTAGCCACCACACCTCTTTACTTCCAAAGAGATTTTTTTGACACAAAAGCATGGGCATTGCAGCAACTACAGCCAAACGGAGCTGGAACTGCAAGATCTATGCTTTCATATCTCTACCTTACTCTTTGATTATTTTTCCTTTTCTTTTGCAATCGGTGTCCCTGGATCATCCCTGACTGATT
Organism: Ensete ventricosum; assembly: GCA_029747655.1. Taxonomy (NCBI): domain Eukaryota; kingdom Viridiplantae; phylum Streptophyta; class Magnoliopsida; order Zingiberales; family Musaceae; genus Ensete; species Ensete ventricosum. The sequence goes on along the minus strand of JAQQAF010000002.1, from coordinate 35,910,834 downwards.
TTTCAAGGAAAATTTGATCAAGTTTATTCAAAACACTATAATGATGCTTCATTAAACTTTAAAAATTCCTAACACTGACCATATACTGTCGCATTGGCTCAATCCTTCCATTATGTAATTAATACAAAATTGCTTTAAATGAAAAATATATATACCTTACCGGTAATCATATTGAAACATTCAATCATCGTTAGTAGGCAGACAAAAAAGTAAAGGGCCGCACTTGGGTTGAGATCAATATGGATTTAATCCCATATTAGGGAAATCCTAATTAAAAGTCCGGATCTGCACATGCATAACCGATAAAAAATTTAAATTTATATATGGCTCAGCTTGGAAATCCCACCCACCCCATCCATTAGTAGGATTGTTTTCAAACTGTAGTTCCAAAAATCAGATCGTGACACACCCAATAATTCAATACGATTTTTAACTTGGCTTTCGTTTCTTTATCTTACACTCAAGGTGCAATTTCGTACCGACAAGTAGAAGAAAAGAAGAGGCAGCAAAGAAAGTGAAAGGAGGAGAAAGAAGACGGAAGAAGAAGAGGCGGAGGAGGAAAATAGGACCGTACCCGCTATGCGACGCGCGGTGGGTCAGCGAGGATTTAGGCAACGGCGGACCGGCGGCGGGGAGGTCGCGCCTCGGCAGGGAGCTCGCTGCTATTAGGGCGATTAAGACCGAGAAATTTTTTTAGTTATATATTGACCGGACCGGACCGGACTGCCGAACTGGATCGAGTCCACGACCGGTTCATATCGACACCGGGAAATACCGATCGTGTACGTAATGGTCCAGTGTACTAAGCTTCCATTATTTACACAGGAAAAAACGAGCGGCTCAAAAGTAGAACTTAATAAACATTAAGGTATATTTCCTAATCAAATTGCTCTAAAGCCAAGCGAAAAAAGAACCAGAAACAGCATAACAACGATGATCGACAAGAAAAAACTCTCCACCTTACAAAAGAATCGAAGAAAAAGCGGTGGCACGACGGCCCCCCGCCTGAGATGGTGGAGGGAAGAGAACGGCTTCAATCCAAACGCCACTCCGGCCTTCGGTGACGGAAGTCGCGGAAGAACTCTTCTTAGGCAGCCGGCAAGTTAAGGATATAGGGAGAGGGGGGACAATGCCAGCGAATAGGAATCTCAAGAGCGGAGTTGAACCAAACCTAGGGTTTATGGATTCACTCGACGTCGCTAGATCAAGATCAAACGGTCATCAGGTGGCCATCTCTCAGATCACGAAAAGGGTTCGCCTGATCAGAATGTCCAAACCACAAACATGGCTACCTTCTTCTCTTTCTGGACTAAATGATATATATATATATATATATATATATATATATCTCCAAAATACGTTATTTACATATTTATTTTTTAAAATTTGAATTTGTCATATATATTATCACTGCTTGAAAATTATATACAAAGTTTTTTCCACTCTTTTCTCGCCTAAGTGATAAGAAAAATATTAATTACAGTTTGATCAACCCAACTCAGATCGTATCCAACATGCTTTAAAAATCTTTTGATGTGCCTGAGGATGTTTAGTTTGAGAAAATTACATCGAGTAACTTTTGAATATTTAGTTCAAGAATTACGTATTAAAGAGTTTTTAGATATTTATTTTTAGATGATTAACCCTAAGGAGGGTGTATTAGGTAGTTTTTAGATGCTTAGCCCAAGAATATTGCATCAAGCAACTTCTAGATGGTTAGTCAAATAATGATAAATTTGATAGTTTTTGTATGCTTAACTCAAGAGTATGCATCAAAAGATGCTCAACTTGAGAATGACTAATCATATAACTTTTGGATGCTTAGTTCGAGAAAATCACGATAGGTAACTTTTGGATGTTTGGTCAGAAAAGACACATTCAGTAGCTCTTGAATGCTTAACTCAAGAATGGTGCATCAGGCAATTTTTACTTTGAAGATTTTATCAATAGTTAACACCCTTGAGAAAATCAATGAGATCTAACTAACGAGGCACCTCTCAAATAAAATATCATATAAACGAGAAGAATAAGAACCATTAATGAGACATCTAATGATTGGAATGGTTCTTAAAGGCTATAAAAGGCCTCCTTAGCCTTCTGTCTCTATCTTCTACTCCTCCAACCTTCATGTATCATTCATTTTATTTCATCTCAAGTCAAGAATATATCACCTTTTTAATCATTCCAAGCCCTAACTATTGGTTGAGGGGCTCAAAGTCCTATCCTCATATAGTCTAAGGGAGAGGGTGTCATCATCTTCTTTCTTGGGAGAGATAGCAAGGTGGATTCTAAGGTTATCATGAACCTTCAAATTATAGAAGGTTTTCATGGAGCACTTGCACCTTAAGTACTTAATCCTAATGAGTTCCAATTATAGGTGCATTGGCCTATGCAACATACCTATGATCAGATGTGCAAATATCTTTTATCTATTTATCAATGTGTTGGAGTTCAGGCTTTGATCCCCCTACATCCCCTGAGCAAGTTGTACCTCTCATTATGGAGGATATCACCCTCTCAAACAATGTTTGACTCATAATATTATTTCTTTAGACTTCAATTTTTGGGTCAACAAGAGGGTCAATAGATATTATCTTATTGTTTAAGAGGTAATTATGGTGAAGGATGACCTGATCTCTAGGAAGGGTTTGAAAAGGCATTATTTCTTCATTATGATCGGTCTATATTGGGTCTTCCATCGTGATTGATCAACATATATTATCACCAATACTTTGTCCTTCTTGATATTTGAGAAAAATGATCAGATAATTCAATTGACAGAGGCCTTACCCACTCCCTTAGGCATTAAAACGAGGGACTAAGATTGGATTCTCTAATTCTTATAGTCTTTCCTTATTATTTTTTAACGCCTTATTAAGTAATTATTTTATTTTTGCTACATATATGAATCTTGGGACACTAAAGATGAAGAAAGCATGACTATCCACTATGGTGGTTTAGCTCTTGCTACCTAGGCTGCTCCCACTCTAAGGGGGGCCCTGGTGCCAAGGTGAGAGGGATTAGGACTGAATCAGCACTAATACGGTGTGGAGGGGAGTGTGGGTGAATTAGTATTATATAAAATTACATCAATTTGAAATCTTTCGTTTGATCAAATCCGTACTTGAAAATGTTCATAAAAGTAGTGAGCAAGTGAATCAGTAAGTAATAAGAATGAAAAGTATGAAAGACATGCAAACCAGATTTATAGTGATTCGATCCATGTGACCTACATCCACTCCCGATTCTTCTTAACTCGAGGTCATCGATTTCTGCTACTGATTTTTTTCTAACTCGCGAAGATCAACAACCCCCCCCCCCCCCACTCACAACTCGTTCTCCTTTTCTTAGGAGAGAACTTTTACAACCTCACACTCTCCCTTAGAACAGCCTCTAAACTTCTGGAGAAGAAAACTCAACTTTCTAACAGGGTTTTCACATAAATTTTTCAATCTCTATTTTTGTTTTTCCAAGCAAGAATACATCAGGTGTTTATAGACCTCAAATGACTTCAAATTTTAGAGCCAAAATTCAAATCCCCGAGTTTCTAAGGTACTAGAGTACCACCATCAAACAGAGCCCAGGATTCTAGGCTCTAGCAGTACCACCGTCCAAAATAAACGATCCTACTACTCGGGAACCTGAAAAAGTACATAATATTTTTCATACCCATAGGCAGTAGTACCATCACCTGACCTGACGGTACCTCCTCCTAGATTAATGAAATGAGCCTCTCAATGGGCTCAAATCAGTCCCAAATGAGGCCCAATTAAGGCCTAATAGGTCCTTACTTGAGTTAGCATTATTATACCAAAACTAACTTAATTAAGACCTAAACTACTTCGATCAAGATATAATCAATTATGAAGCATGAATCCTAGATTATTTATCATGTCATTGGTTCATCTGGTGCTTCGTTCGACCTTTCGGTGTATCATCCTCTCCTTTAATCTATTGCTTGATTCATCGGCATGTTGACCTTCGCAACATCTAATCTTTTTGGCGCAATGCTCGAACCATCTGGCCCAATGCCCGAACTCACGGCATGAAGTCCCTCCAGCACGTCGACCAATCCTCCGGCTCGACATCCGATCATGTGATATGTTTCGTTCCGGGTCAATGTTTGATTCTTCCTACTTTTATTAATTTATCTTTCCATGATTGAATTTAGTCCTACGTCATTTAAATATTGATTATATCAAAATTTTATCATCAAATTCTGAGATTTAATAATCTCTCATTTTTTAATGATGACAACTAATTGATAACAGAGTTTAAACTAAACTTCCCCTATCAATATTACAAATTGAAAGAACCTTTGAAATTAAAAAAAAAAATCATGAGTATATCATTACATGTATTATAAATCCATCGTAATCTCAAATACATCATACATTCAAATTTCAAATTATCATTATAACAATCATCATACCTTATCCCCTTTGTCATCAATAAAAAGTAGAAAAGTGCAAATAGCGAGTTTTTCAAACAGCTAGCAATTTTTGATGTGTACAAGTTTAGCAAATTTTGCTTCTTCTTGAAGTGTGCAAGCTAGCAAATTTTGTCTCCTCTTTTGGGATGTGCAAATTTATAAGTGTTTGCTTCTCTTGTGATGTGCAAGTTTAGCAATTTTGCCTCTCTTTTGCGATGTACAAGCTAACATTTTTTGCTTCTCTTTTGAGATGTACAAGCTAACATTTTTTGCTTCTCTTTTGAGATGTACAAGCTAATGTTTCTTGCTTCTCTTTTGAGATTTGCAAGCTAGCAATTTTTGCTTCTCTTGAGATGTACAAGCTAGCAAGACTTTCTTTTTAAAATGTGCAAGCTAACAAGTTTTTCTCGTTTTTTCTCCCCTTTGTCATTGTCATAAAGAATGAAAGAATATAATGGTACAAGATCAATGTTCTAATCACAATGTAAGATATACAATTCATGAATACAAGGGAGTTAAGTAAAAATCATGACATGAAAGATATTAATATCAAAGATCATGAAAGATATTAATATAAAATATCATGAAAGATCAGATTGTGAATACTGAAAGATCAAGATTCATTATGATAGATCTCCTCTTTAGTAAATGACAAAAAAAAAGTTTATTTGTATAACTCTTCCTCTTTAGTAAATGGTAAAAAAAAGAAATTATATAAAATAAAAAAAAATTGACTCCATAAAAAGAAAACCTGAAGTCAAGAAATCAAGAGAAAGTTTATGATTTGATTGAAAAACCTCATTCAAATTGTCAAATCATCAAAATCACTTTAAGATATTCAAAATAATAGATTCAACAATGACTAAGGATATTTTGTTAAAAAATTAAAAAACTTTTAGAGATAAAGAATTTTTTTTAACAAAAATCTATTCCCTTTTTAGTTTCAATTGGATGATTGATTTTACACAAGCATGCCCAAGTTCTTTTTTAAAAATATGCATCATTGTTTAAAACTGAAAAACAAGTATTATCATAAAAATCAAAAACATTTAAGCATAAACCATCTTTAATCAAAAGATTTATTATAACAAAATCAAATTTTAATGATATTTTTTTAAAAATTAATTTATAATTCTCACTACCCTTTTTCAAATAATTTATGAAAATCATCAAGTAATTCATTGTAAAGTAAAGAAGATTTGTTTGAGTTACTTACCTCATTATTGTGAGCCTCATCTATACTTATTTGCTCATTGTTTTCAGATGCACTTGATTCGTCACAAGTCGTCTTGAGTATATTTTTCTTCTTTTATAACTTCTTCTTCAATTTGAGATATTCATTTTTGAAGTGCCCCGATCGATTGCATTCATAATAAGTTATTGTGTTCTTTTTTAGTTAATTTGTATTCTTATATTCATGTCTTATCAAAATTTTAAAATTTCTTATAAAAAGTTCAATGTCATCCTCGTCAGTTGAGCTTTTGCTAGAGTGGTCTTCCTTTATTATAAGTGTTAAGTCTTTCATGTTTTTTTAAAGATTATTCTTATGTTCATTATGTGTCATACAAGTCATCTCATAAGTCATTTGAAAACTTTTGTTCGATCAAACTCGTTTCAAAAATATGTTAAACTTAAAAATGTTCGTAAGAATAGTGAGAAAGTGAATTAGTAAGTAATAAGAATGAAAAGCAAGAAAAAGATATGCAAACCAGATTTATAGTGATTCGGTCCACGTGACCTACGTCCACTCCTGATTTCTTTTCACTCGAGGCCACCAGCTTCCACTACTGATTTTTTTACTAACGGACAAAGATCAATCATCCCTTATAACTCTTTTTCCTTTTCTCAGGCCCAAGAGAGAACATTTACAATCCTCTTTTACAAATATTCCCTCACACACTCCCGTAGAATAACCTCTGAGCTTCTGGAGAAGGGAACTCAACTTTTTAATAAGATTTTCACATAAGTTTTTTAATCTCTATTCTTGCTATTCTAAGTAAGAATACCTCGGGTGTTTATAGACCCAAATGACTTTAAATCTTGGAGCCAAAATTTAAATCCTCGAGTTTTTGGGTACTGATGGTACCACCACTGAATAAAGCTCAAGATTTTGGGCTCTGGCGGTACCACCGTCCGAGAACCCGAAAAAGTATAACTTAGTACTTTTCATACCTTGGGCTATACCATCATATGACTTGGTAGTACCTCTTCCTAGGTCAATGAAATGACCTCTCAATGGGCTCAAATTAGTCCCAAATGAGGCCCAATTAAGACATAATAGGGCTTTAATACTGGTTACAAGTGCCCTACAAGCCAATCATATGATTGATTGCACGTATGACATGCTGCGTAATCTTTTTTACTTATGATTAATATTGGTATATTCTTATATTATATTATCTATTGCATATATATCGTGATGTTCTTGGTTCTTTGCAATGAGAATCGGATCATGATGAGATCACGATAATGAAATCGATTCACCTTTAAACACAGATCTTAAATAATCCTGATCATAGGTTACTCAAGAGGGATATCGAGATAACTGGACAGATTGATGTATTATATACCCATCCATATATATGATGGAGGTGGCTGGTCTCATAACTACTTGTGTGAAGACACTAAGAATATAGTACAAGTGCTCATTCGAGAATGGGTTCACTGATTGATCCGCTTATGGAATGCTTTATAGTTAATTATACCTAATGTCATATAGCGATTTCATAGTCTCAGTTGTGTATTTGGTCCTTAGACTTGAGATACCAAGAATGCATTGTTTGAGTACTCCTTTCTTCGATGTCAGATTTACAGGTTTGGAAAGTTTCAGATCTGGTACAATTAGTTATTGGGATTAGTAACCAACCTTACGAATGTAATTAAATGCCAATAGATGATCATTACGCTCGGTATCACGAGAGAAATATCTCATATGTACTTGCTCAAACAAATCCCTAGCCAGGATCATTCGGATTTAGAGAGAAAGAGTTCTCCCAGAAAATCAGATTAGAGCGAGACTATGAAGGATTCTTTATGTGACCTGACAGTACCATGCCAATATATGGTCTCTGGGATATTAGTTGGATAAGGGATTATAGATTCATAGTTATTCTGGACAGATAGGTCCGATGGATTTGATCCCCTGTATTGTCTGGGGACTATGACGTGGTGGCCTAGTATGTCCATAGTCGATGAGTCAAGTGAATTATTATGGAAATAATAATTCACTATATCAGAAAGAGTTCTTATAGGAGTGACTCACAACCAACTCAGTATCGGGCCTAGAGGCTCACACACATATGGTAGATACTTTAGTGAATAGAGGATTGTATGAAGATCCAATTGGCCCTTATTCTCATTAGATGAGACCCTATATTCATGGGTTCCTTGCTTGAGGCCCAATTAGAGGCCTAAGGAGATTATTGTATATAGATCCAATAATACAAGGTTAATGAGTAATTGGATGAAGATCCAATACCCACTAAGACATGACCCCTAAGATTTTTAGTAGCTCTTTATAAATATGATGGGAGACTCATTATTGATAGGCTATAATATTAACCACCCCCTCTTATTCTCCTTCCTCCTCTACGCAAGAGTTACGAGATTAAATTGAAGGAGTTTCACCTAAGAGATCCATCGTGTAGATACCGCTAGAGAGGAAGATGTTTGACTTCCTTCATCCTCTCCATCCAAATCTGGAATATAGGGATATACGATCTCCCTAGGTAAAATAATCTCTTACATGATATGGTTTTTCGATTTTACGACTTTCTCGCGACCCAATCTTTTGCACGATGATTTGATCTATGTGGAAAATTAGTTTTATTTTGATTTCTGCTGTGCATGTGATACTCCCACTGATGTTTCATAATAGTGGTATCAGAGCCAAGGTTTTCATGCGAAAGATTGGTATTAAACTGTGTGTTATGAGATTGATTCACGTAGAATCGTTCTATATGTTCTTGCTGTATTTTCGCAATGAAGTAGTGAGGAGGGGTGGCCGACCACGACCAGGCCGCTTGTGCGGGCAGTAGGCTACGGCCGGGACCACCTACAAGGTCGGTCGCCCGTGATCAGGTCGCAGGGGCACCACCCACCGCCACCTCGCAAGGGGCAACTGCCAATATGTCATGGGCTTAGCTGATTTTACCTAAGTCGTGCGGCACCTATGCATATCTGTTCGCAAAGGTCAGCCTTCCCCGAGATCTCCTAGAGTCCCTTAGACTTAGAAAAGAGAAAACGGGTCAGAGGAAGCAATTCCAACGAGATCCATAAGCAACTTCTTAAGCAAACACTTTATTAAGCTAGATACAAATTACACCCATGGACAATACAAAATCAAAGAGGTTGCACACAAAGGATAATGGTTTATTACAAACCGAAGTCCCCACAAGTAATTACAAGATACACTTGTATTTATAAGTTAAAATTGACCACAAGCAAACCAAACTATGGCTGTTAAGCCTACTACAAGCCTGCTTCTTGCTGTACAAGGTATGTACATAAATCGAAGGACACGGACAAACATGAGCATTTCATCGAACACCTTGTTTACATTGTTGTCCGTGATATTCTCCCCCACTTATTCCTTCGACGTCCTCGTCGAAGCCACTGTAGACGCTGCATCTTCTCGTATTTTGCTGAATCTTCAATCTTCTGCTTTGGCTGTAACACGCCCCTTTGGCTCCCAACCGCTCTTTGCCGCTGTTGTTGAGTAGTCGAACTCTAATCCGCCATGCTACTTCAACTCACCAATGACTGAATCTGGTGTGGGGTTGGCTGAGTTGTGCTGATCCTTGTTGGTTCTCGTGGATCCTTCTGATGAAGAAAAAGACCTGCCTTATTATACACCAGTATCGCAGTATACTCATGTTGTTTGAACTGGGTAGATGCTTGTTGGAACTTTGACTAGCATCGCCTCGCAGACTTTAATTATCACTTCCACATATGTTTGCCCATTGATCCTTCTTCCACATTTAGTTGTCACTTCCAAATATATGCATCACTCCCGCTTTCGATTGTCATTCAATTGGGAAATGAAGTAGACAATCTACTCTCAGTAGTACTGATCACCAATGGTGAGAATTTGACAACTATTATCTTCCATAAGCTTTCTTTGAAGGGTCATTGAACTTATGTAGAGCTCCTCTGCTGGATAAGTAAGAAAACTGGGATACTCGACTTCACCCATTCTCTTAGTAGTTGAGAAGGCAAAGTTACTTGGCTTCGCTCACCTCCTCGAGTTAAGAAAATTTGGGTACTCAGTTTCGCTCATTCTCTCGAGTTGAGAAGGCAAAGGTTACTCGATTTTGTTTGCCTCATCGAGTTTATACTTCATGCATTAAGCTGATTACTAACATTCACCCGCTCTTTGCTCACACTTCTGAAGCACTTGAAGTATTTGACTCCTTGCATTAAGTTGGCTACTGTGATTCACCTTCTCACTGTCATTGAACTTCTTGAATGCAAGAAGTTTCGCTCGAAAAGAACAAAATTTTACTCTAACTTGGAGTAAGTTTTTGATAGTTCTGGTTGCCTTTGGGATTGTACCGTCTTCTTCATCATCTTTATCGCCTACTCCTCTGAGTAGAAAAGGTACAGTACCCTGTACTGCCTACTTCGTTCCTTGATCGAGCACTTTTGCATCAACCCGAAGTCCCTTGCTTTCAGCTATCTTCATGAGAAGCCCGTTGACACTGGTCTTATGAAGTTCCTTGGCCTCTGCCCTTCCGCCCTGTCTTGGTACCTGGAGTTTGCCTTACATTCTCCACCTCCTTGGCCCCTTTTACGACTAATTCTCTCCCTCCATGAGAGCAAGGGATCAATGACTCCACGGAAGTCCCACCTTTACAATACCAAGATGCTGCCAAGCCCATAGCTCTACTATCCATTACCTTGCATCTTCATCCATTCCTTTGCGATCGGTAGATCTGCCTCTACAGCACTGTGGTGCTCCTCCAAATCCACCTCCTTTCTAACCGACGCTTTGCTTTTTGGTAGCTGAGCCCCACTGGACTTGTCGTCGCTTCCTCGCCCCTTTCGACCACCCGCTTCAACACCACTGTGTCCTCCTAGCAGTTCTCCTTGGTCGATGGAAAGACAGACTGTAACTCTCATGTATGGTCTCTACCATCTTGTTGCAGGGCTCGCACCGATATGATCTCCTTAGCTTTCTTGATAGCAACGTTCGCTTACTCGCCTTCGTCCTCTGACTTGCCGGGCTCCCTTAAGCGAATGTGAGCACTGAAGTAGTCCAACTCTCCAACTGCTCCAATCATACCTTTGTATAATCAAGTCCCCTCTTTGAGACTCACTGGTACTTGCAATCTGACTTCTCCCTCGGTGGTACATAGCACCCATATGCTGATGACCATGGATTTCATATGATGCAAGCTTCGATACGCACACACGGAAGACACGCCTCTGTGGTACCATGACATTCACCCCTTAAATCCACAGCTCTTTTTGTCGTTGCATTGTTCACCGAAGTGGAGCTCCCAGTAGCTCCTGATCATTCACATGATCACGTCCCCCTCCATGGGACTCACTGGTACTTGCACTTGGACTTCTTCCTCGGTGGTATACAACCCCCATATGCTGATGACTAAGGCTTTTATCCAATGCAAGCTCCGATGCACACACAAAGACCCACCTCTGCGGTACCACGACATTCATTCCTTGAATCCATAGTCCTTCTTCTTGTTGTGTCATACACCAAAGTGGAGCTTCCAGTAACTCTTAATCATACCTTCGTATGATCTTGTCCCTCACGGGACATGATCGCCTATGTTGCATTACCACAAACTATTTCACCACGATCCGCTACACCATGTCGCCTCCTGGTGACATCTCCATTACATACAGATTCTTGTGTGATGAACTCGGACTACAACTTCTCATTGTGTGGCCTGTGCCAACACATCGTAGGGCCTCCACCATCTCCGATTTTTTTTTTGTTCGGTCCCTTAGTAATTCACCTTCGTCCACCCACTCTTGGGTCACACCTGGATGAAGCATAGCTCTAGGATAGTTCATCGCCTAGTAGCTCCTGAAGTCCTCCTGACTTTGCTAGAATTGGTGCACCATTATTTGGATCCTGGGCCTCTATCCCCTACCTGCACAATCTCTGCTATGCACCACTTATTCTTGACAACTCGAATGATAACATTGTGGTATATTCTTCAAGAGTACCTGTCTTTGCGTCCTCTTGCCCCGTGCTAACGTATCTTGATCCCAACTTCACCTCCGCAAGTTGAATCACCGTAGTTACTCCGTCAAATGCATCTCTGAGGTAAGGTGCATGTGCCTCGAAACTCCCTTCGTCTTTGGCATCATGCAAGATAAGTCTGGCCCATCAAAATGAAGAACCCATGGAACGACATGATCTCACTCTTGCCTCAACAAGAGTTCATGCCCTTGACCTTCGTCCAAGGAAAGGTCTATGCCCCCGCTCAATATTTTATCTTCTATGTTGACTCCCTTCATGCGGCTTGGATACTTCACTGAGTTCCACCCAAGTCGCTTCACTCCTCGATTTGCATTGAGTTGATAGTGGCCCTCGTGTCCACCATTCCACGGGTCAGCCCTCCGTTGAGTTTAATTTTCATATCGACTCTAAGTGTGCCTTCATAAGATGTTGCCTTGGATTGCTCCCCCACTTGATCTCGAAATGCATCCACCAATGCATTACCTCATTCGAGATCACGCGATAACTCCTCATCACTCGTTCGATTCGTTGAACATTGTGAAGATATTACCTTAAGGAACTCTTCCTCAATATGTGTGGTCTGTTGCACATGATTCTCCCTCTAGAGAACTAGGACTTATCTCTCTTAGATATCTGTCATGTTGGAGTAACTTTTCTCTTTGCATTCTTCCCACTGGAAGTTTCAGAGACCATCATCCCCTTTGGACTACTTCGTCTTGCTGAACAACTTGTGTCTTGTTCTGCCCCCACAAATGCACTTGCTAGATTGCTACCCTTCGCCAATACAATCTCCATTGCACCTTTCAAGGTCTAGCAATGTGCTGAACTTATTGCACATTTCAGCCGCCTACAGATGTATCCTTTCCATATTGAAGAGAAAGTTCTGATGCTTCACAACACCGAGTTCCGATCGTGCCTTGGGATGGCCACGAACACTCCGTTGTCCGTGTACAAGCCCTTGCATGAGTACCGAATCCTTCGAGTTAGCAATTCTCCTCACCTCTTTTGGTCATTGTGCAACACCTCCCACTTTGCACGATCTCATTTTTCACCAAGCGCCTCACTTGCCTTGAGCACTGTCAAGTTTGGTTACCAACATCGAGCCGTAGCTTGAACTCAATCATCCCAATCTTTGTGCGCTACACATTCTTCTTCGCTTTCTTATCCTCGTGGTGCCTCTCGCGTAAAGGGTTAGTCATTCCTCTGAATGCCAAGCCTAGATGGTCGCTCCACTGAGCGACTCCTTTCCCTACATCTCAATGTCTATTTCCCCCAAATGATTGCGTGTGCCGGATGTCCTCCACACAGCCCAGCTAGGTCCCCCACGTTTGTATGGTGAGTGTTTCTGCGTATAGTTGTCCCGCTCTAATACCACAATGTCACGGGCTTAGCTGATTTTGCCTAAGCCGTGTGGCACTCAAGCGTGTTCGTCCGCAAAGGTTAGCCTTTTCCGAGATCTCCTAGAGTCTCTTAGACTTACAAAAGAGAAAACGGGCCAAAGGAAGCAATTCCAACAGGATCCACAAGCAACTGCTGAAGCAAACACTTTATAAAGCCAGATACAAATTACACCCAAGGACAATACAAAATTAGAGAGGTTGCACACAAAGGATAATGACCAATTACAGACCGAAGTCCCCACAAGTGCTTACAAGACACACTCGTATTTATAAGCCAAAATTGATCACAAAGCAAACCAAACTAGGGCTGCTAAGCCTACTGCAAGCCCGCTTCTTGCTGTACAAGGTATGTACATAAATCGAAGGACACGGACAAACACGAGCATTTCATCGAACACCTTGTTTACATTATTGTTCGTGACAAGTAGGCGCAGCCGCCCACGGCCAGGGCTGCTGGCAACAGGTGTAGTCATACATGGGCATGGCTGGCGCCTGTAGGGATGACATCCACGGAGGTGCCCTATTTGGGGATGGCACTAGCCCGCAAGGGAGGCGCTTGCAAGCATAGCACTTGTAGGAGCTATAACCCGAGGGGCAGTGGCGCTTGTTCGCCCATTAGGGTAGCGACGCTTGTCGCAAGTGCAACTGCCTATGGGCAAGGCGGATGCCAGCAGCACACAGTACCGCCACCTTTGCAGGTGCGACGACGGCCACTGGATGAGGGCAGAAGGGGAGGGCTAGGGCATCCTTTTATGAAAAGGATGATTATGCCCCCTTAAAATTTGAGAAATTCTAACTCTGTCCTTTTGTATAGAATTTTTAAAATATCCTCAATAATTCTTAAAATTTTAAGAATTATATTTTGTCTATAATTCTAAAAATACCCTTGATAATTTTAGAAATTCCTAGTATGTCTTGATTTCTAAAAAAATAAATAATTTAATAATTTAATTAATTATTATATATAATAATCATACATATGATGTGATGTGTACATGTGATGTATGATGTGGATGGTTGATCATGAGCCATGTTGTTAGGACTCTAGCTAGAAGAGTCCTAATTTAGTTTCATTGAAGAGGACAAACATGTAAATCTTAAGGGCATTCATGTAAATCCTATCTAGTCGACCCCTATTAGAGATGTGAAAGGCCGGCTATGTTAGGATTTGTTTGGAGAAAGATATTTTGAGGGAAGAATAAGATACATATCACCCTAATTAACCACCGCTTATCCTAGTTAAAGAGAGGTTAGTTGAGGAGGGGTTATATTAGAATAAGATTAGGATTAGTTTGGAGGTTGATTCTTAGAGTTGGAGTTAGAGTTGTTGGAAGTATGAGTTGCTTCTTAGAGTTGGAGTAAGAGTTTTTAGGAATAGGAGTCTTAAGTAGAAATCATATTAGGAGTTGGGGTTTAGAAGCCCTATGAATAGCCTTGTATTCTCTCATCTTTTATCATCAATAGATCAATTATTTTTTTAGCAATTGTGCATAATACCAAGGAGGGAGGAACCCATATAGAGTTCCATGGAGGCTGATCCCCTATAGAGATCACCCCAAGCTTAGAATCTATAAGGGTTCAAACACTTGGTATCAGAGCAATATTTTTGGCGTCTCATAGCTCTTCCACAACCATCCATCAGCCCCCCATAGTCATCCAAAGTAATTCCCATAATTGCTTGAAGATCGTCACCAAATCTGCCATCATCTACACTTCCGTAGATCATCCTTTGATCTCCCGTGAATTACAACAGGTTTTGGTTTCTTACCTTACTACTACTGAAATTTAGTTATCCCCATTCAAAAAATAAAAAAAATTTATTCCTATTTGTTGCATAAATTTTTTGTCATAAAGTTTTCATCATTATGACAAAAGTTACGCTGTAAAATTTTAACCGCACACCCTTGAATATTTGATTTGCTGCTATGTTTTTACTAATCCAATCTCCATGAAATTTTTACGATGGCTTTAGAACTTCCTATCGTTGGATTTTCTTTTAATTTCATTAAAAAATTCTTAATATAAATTATTGATCTTTTACGTCCAATCTGTTGCACTTTAGACATAAAAATCTGCTGTAGTACCTTCCCGTGATCTTCAATTTTGCCAAACCTTTTGTTGTCATTTTCTTCCACAAATGTTTTGTTGATATTATCTTTCCTTTACCAGTAGATTCTTCTTGAGTTTTACTCGAATCCTTATTTTAAACTACTAGAAAAAAATCTCATCTATACTGCTGAAATCTTTCGATGAAAAAAATTCTATCGTAGTATCTTCTCGTATTCCTTAATCTTGCCAAAACTTTTGCTACCAATTTCTTCCATAAATTTTTTGACAACATTCCCTTGACAATGGATTCCCATTGAGTTTTACTCGATTCCTTGTTATGGACTATTACAAATTTTTTTGACTACACTACTGAAATCTTTCACTGATATAATTCTGTAGCAACACTTTCTTGCAATCTTTGATTTTGCTGAAACTTTTGCTATCGTTTCTTTCCACAAAATTTTTAACGACATTATCTCTCCCTTACCGGTAGATTCCTCTTGAGCTTCATTAAATTTTCATTGAGAATTTTTGGGAAAAAATTACATCTTTATTACTGGAATTTTTTCGACAAAAAAATCTACTACTGCACCGTTGTCATTATTCTTCTTCTTAACCCACTGAAACCTAACCATCTGTTGGTTACATGTGCCATGTAATCCAATCACGTGAGTGATAGCATGTATGATACACTATGCAATCTTTTTGCTTAAAATTATTACTAGCATATTCTCACATTATATTATCTGTTGCATATATATATATTGTGATGTCCTTGGTTTTGTGCAATAGGAATCGGATCGTGATGATATTACGATAATGAGATCGATTCACCTTTAAACACATATTTTAAATAATCCTGGTCATAGGTTATTCGAGAAGAACATCGAGATAACCAGACAAACCGGTGTACTATATACCTGGCCATATGATGGAGGTGATCGGTCTCATAGCCACTTGTGTGGAGACAGCAATTCCATAGTCTCAGTTGTGTATCTGGTCCTTTGACTTGAGATACCAAGGATGCCTTGTATGAGTACTCATTTCTTTGATGCCAGACTTACAGGTTTGGAAAGTTTCAGATTTAGTATAGTTGGTTATCGGGATTGGTAGCCAACCTTACGAAGGTAATTGAGTGTCAACAGAGGATCAGCCACTCTCGGTATCATGAGAGAAATATCTCATATATGCTTGCTCAAACAAATCCTTGGCCAGGGTCATTCAGATTGAGAGAGAAAGAGTTCTCCGGTAGAATCCGATTAGAGCAAGAGAAATTGATTTCGTATATGACCTGACAGTACCATATCTAATATATGATCTCTGGTATATTAGTTGAACAAGGGATTATGAATACACGATAACTGTGGATAGACAGGTTCGATGGATTTGATCCCCTTGTACCGTCTAGGGACTTTAGCGTAGTGGCCTAGTACGTCCATAGTTGATGAGTCACGGTTAGCTCAGTATCAAGCCTAGAAGGTCACACACATATGGTAGATACCTCGGTGAATATAGGATTAGATGAAGATCCAATTAGCCCCTATTCTCATTAGATGAGACCCTATACTGATGGGCTCCTTGCTTAAGTCCCAATTAGAGGCCTAAGGAGATTATTAGATAGAGATCCAATAATACAAGGTTAGTGGGTAATTGGATTAAGATCTAATACCCACTGAGGCAGAAGCCCTAGGGTTTTGGTGACTCTCTATAAATAGGAGTAGAGACTCATGATTGATAGGTTACAGCCTTAGCCTCTCCCTTCTATTCTCCTCCTCCCTTTGTGCAAGACTTGCGAGATCAGATTGGAGGAGTTATGCTTGAGAGATCTATCGTGTGTATACCACTAGAGAGGAGGATACTTGACCTCCTTTATCATCTCCATCCGGATTTGGAAATATAGGGATATATGATCTCCCTAGGTAATCAATCTATCACATGATATGGTTTTATCAATTTTTACGACTTTCTTGCGACCCTAATCCTTTGCATGATGATTTGATCTACATGAAAAATTATTTTTTATTTTGATTTCAGCTATGCATGTGATACTCCCGCTAATGTTTTCCAATGGTGGTATCAGAGCCAGGTTTTCGTGCGAAAGATTAGTTTTAAACTGCGTGTGATAAGATTATAGCACGTAGAACTGTTCTACGCATTTGTTACAGCGATTGGCTGCGAAAGTAGGCACTGCCTATGGGCGAGGGGCAGCCACCTGCTTGCTGTCTACATGCAGAGTTGGCCGGCCACGTCCTGGCGACCTGCAGAGGTGGTCGGCTACTGCCAGGGCCCCCTGCAAGGGGCGAGCGCCCGCAGGGGCAACAGCCCACAAGCGGGTTGCAAGTGCAGCGCCCGTAGGAAGGCCGCCTACAGGTAGAAGCACCACCCGCAATCGCTCGCAAGAGCGACCGCCAACAGGGGGCATCACCCGTAGGGTTGGCGCCCGTGGAGGTGCTGCTTGCCGGAATGACGCCTACCCGCAGGGGCAGCGCGCAGTACCATCGCTTGCGGAGGAGCGACGACGACGATCGCTGGATGAGGGCAAGCGGGGTTAGGGTTTCCTTTTGGGAAAAGGACTATTTTGCCTCTTTGAACTTGGGAAATACCGAGGATTATCCTCATGTATAGAATTTTTGAAATACCCTTAATAATTCTGAAAATTTTGAGGATTGTCCTCTTATCCAGAATTATGAAAATACCCTTGATAATTTTAAAAATTCCAAGCATATCTTGATTTCTAAAAAATAATTAATTAAATAGTTTATTTAATTATTATATATCAAATAATCCTACATGTGATGTGATGTACATGTGATGTATGATATGGATGATCATGAGCCATATGTTGTGATGTGTGTAATTATGATTATTATTGGGGCCTATGAGCCTATATTTTTCTCGTTTATTGTCGGGTCTACGTGCTTGTGATTATTTGTAATTATATTGAGAGACGCGACGAGAGCATGAAGGTGACAGTAAGACTCATGATGTCATGGCGGGAGATCACGATGCATGGTGATGCGACGAGGGTTCGACGAAACCAATGATGACGAGATCAACAATCACAAGACAAGGAGATGCGCCGATGCACACATAAATCATATTGTGAGTGATTATGCCCATTGGCTCAGGCCTAATCATATTAGGTGACGGCTCATGATTATCTAGTGTGGCTTGCATATGTGATGTGTTATACACCTACTATATATATATATATATATATGCATGTGATGTAGATATATATTAAATATGTATATGTGTGACACGACATATTAGTAGGCCGATACAAAACGAAAACCCTTCCTATGATAATATTAAGTCAGAAAGCGTGAGGCAATAAGATTGACCCATGTGGCCTTCCATCATTTTAGGAAGAAATTGAATCACAACATAGGTTGAGTTGGTCGAGTCACTCGAGGTTCACTTATCTACGTGATCGAGTTCTTGCCTACGACATATAGATGTCACCGGTGACCTGAGGACATGGTAGGACTTGGCTGAGCAGTCAAGAGCATATCCATCGAATTAGACTCAACTTGTAATGATTGTGATGACTTAACTAAACTTTATGGTTGGTCGAGCAGTCGAGACCATGATGATCAAAGGCCGAACATGACGGAAATCATAAGGAGTTGTGATTGACAAGAGTTATCTACCTTTTGGGTTTAGTGTAATTGGTCGAGTCCCTCGAGGTTGCACTAATATGTTGATTGGATCCTGATCCCCACTAGTAGTTTGCCGGAGACTTTCGTCGCACGTGTCGAGGGTGTCGCGTGATTCACTAGGAAAATAGTGGGAGTATATTAACATAGAAGTTCATATCTTAATTAGTATTTTCTGTAAAATCTACATGTTATTATTTTTGCTATATATTGTTTTGATAGAAACATGTCACTCGCAAACCCCCTGCATGACATGCTTGATGCCAACCGCTTCATTGGTCCAAACTACATGGATTGGCTTCGTAATTTGAGAATTATTCTCACTACGGAGAAAATTGCATACGTCCATGATACAATTATGCCCACACCGGAAGAAGGGGTAAGCGAGGATGAGATCGCTCACTATATGAAGTATATAGATGATTCCACGTTAGTAAAATGTTACATGTTACCCTCCATAACTCCTGAGTTACAGAGGCAACATGAGAGCATGAATGCAGATTCTATCATTCTTCATCTCCACCAGCTGTTTGAGAAACAGGGAAGAACTCAAAGATATGAGATATCCAAGAGACTCTTTCAAGGCATGATGATAGAAGAGATATTAGTTGAGAACCATGACCTAAAGATGATAGAATGAATCGAGAAACTCACAGGTCTAGGAATAATCCTAAAAGATAATCTATGTGTTGATCTTATACTTCAGTCCCTACTAGATTTCTTTTCACGGTTCATTATTAACTTTATTATGAATAAATTTGAGATGACTCTACCTAAGCTCCTTAATATATTTAGGGAAGCTGAGAGTGCCATCAAGAATGAGAAGTCAGTTCTCTATATTGGTGAGATCAATAGGAAAATGAAATCTAGTAAGCCCTTAAGAAGGGCAAGGGCAAAGAAAGACCGGGTAAGACAAAGGTTGCCAACAAATACCCAGTAAAGGACAAAGGATAATACTTCCACTATAACCAAGACAGACATTGGAAGAGGAACTATAAGGACTACCTTGTAAATAAGGTGAAATAGAAGCTTAGAGAAGCTTCAGGTATATTCATGATTAGTCTCCACTTATCATATTTTCATGATAACACATGAGT
Organism: Ensete ventricosum; assembly: GCA_029747655.1. Lineage (NCBI taxonomy): Eukaryota > Viridiplantae > Streptophyta > Magnoliopsida > Zingiberales > Musaceae > Ensete > Ensete ventricosum. The sequence goes on along the minus strand of JAQQAF010000002.1, from coordinate 35,890,987 downwards.
ATTGGATACCAGAAGTGCTTATCATATTTGCAATTCATTGCAGGTTTTGACAAGACCTAGGAGATTGGTCAGAAGGAAGATGGACCTCAAGATGGGCAATTAAGCAAAAGTTATTGTAGTTGTTATTGGGGAGGTCGCCCTACATCTGCTTGGTGGAGCTATTATTGTATTGGACACATGCTATTCTGTTCCCTCTAATATCAAAAATATTATTTCTATCTCTTATTTGATAATTAGTGGATATAAATTAGTTTTTAAGAATAATAATTATTCAATAATTATGGATGATAATATAGAGGGACATTGATAAATGACTTATATGTGTTAGACACTTCTCCACACATCATGAATATAAATATGTCTAAGAGAAAAAAAGATGAGGTGAATAATGCATACCTATGACTTGTAGGCTAGGTCATATACATGAGGGAATGATTCAAAAGTTACTGAAAGATCGATACTAAGATCTATTTTACTATGAGTCATATACAACTTGCGAACCTTACATTCGTGGGAAGATGACCAACTCTCCTTTTAGTGGAATTAGAGATAGAGCTACTGAGTTATTAGAACTCATACATAGTGATGTATGTGGTCCGATGTCGACTCAGGCTATAGGTGGTTACTCATACTTCATTACATTCACTGATGATTTCTCTAGGTGTGGACATGTGTACTTGACGAAGTATAAATCCGAGGCATTTGAGAAATTCAGGGAATATAAGAATGAGGTGGGGAACCAAATTGGAAAAAGTATTAAGACTCTTCGATCAGATCGAGGAAGAGAGTACTTGAGTACAGAGTTCACCCATTTCCTCAGGGACAATGGGATTCTATCCCAGTGAACACCTCCTTATACACCTCAGCTCAATGGTATATCAGAAAGGAGGAATCGTATGCTGTTAGATATGGTGTGGTCCATGATGAGTTTCATTGACCTAACCGTCTTATTCTGGTGTATGCCCTAGAGATCGCAGATTACCTTCTAAATAGAGTTACATCAAAGTTGGTAGTGTCTACACCAGATGAGATATGAAAATGAAAGAAGTCTAATCTTAATATGGTTATGATTTGGGGCTGTCATGTCTATGTTAGAAGACACAACCCCGATAAGTTAGAATGAAGGACCAACGATGCACATTTGTGAGATACCCCAAGGAGACTTTGGGGTATTACTTTTATCATCCCGAGGACCGACAAGTCTTTGTTGCCAAGAAATCTGTGTTCCTTGAGAAGGAACACATTCTTGGTGGAAAACAGTGAGAGTGAGATAGAGTTGAGCGAGGTTGAAGAACCTAGCTCAAGCATCATTCCAGAGTCCGAATCTGTTTAGGTACCTAACACACAAGTGTCAACTTTGCACAAGTCTAGCAGAGTATCTCACCCTCCTGAAATATACTATTATGAGTATATTATGAGTATAGACTCTGAGACATATCAGTGGAGATGACTCTCAGGATGTTAATCCTCAGACCTATGAGGAGGCTATTATGAGTATATACTCCGAGAAGTGACGATAAGCTATGAATTCTAAGATGGATTTTGTGTACTCTAATAAGGTTTGAAATCTTGTGGATGCACCTGAGGGTATCGTACCCATCGGGTGCAAGTGGATATTCAAGAAGAAGATCAGAGTAGATAGAAAGGTGAAGACCTATAAAGCAATGTTGGTAGCTAAAGGATATCATTAAATACAATGAGTTGACTATGACGAAACCTTTTCACATATAGCCATACTTAAATCCATTAGAATTCTTTTGGCCATTGTAGCACACTATGACTATGAGATCTGGCAGATGAATATGAAAATAATATTCCTCAATGGCAACCTCGAGGAGGAGGTGTATATGATATAGCCAGAGGGATTCATATCTAGAGAGAGTCCAGATAAAGTATGCAAGTTGCTCAAATCCATTTATGGATTGAAGCAAGCATCCCGAAGTTGGAATATAAGATTTGATGAGGCGATCATATCTTATTACTACGTTAAAAATGAAGATGAGCCTTGTGTGTATAGAAAGGTAAGTCAGAGCGCTATCAGATTCTTGGTATTATATGTGGATGACATCCTAATAATTGAGAATGATGTAGGAATGCTATCCATAGTAAAGACATAGCTATTTAGAAACTTCTCCATGAAGGACTTAGGGAAAGCATATTATATTTTGGGGATTTGGATCTATAGAGATAGATACAAGAGGATGTTTGGCTTGTCCCAGTCCAGGTATATTTGACTCCATTATCAAAAGGTTTGGCATAGAGAATTCCAAGAGAGATCTCATACCGATGAGACATGAAATATCACCTTATAGAAGTATATCTCTAAAGACTCCTAAAGAAAGGGTAGACATAGATATGATATCCTATGCCTCAGCAATATGGTCTATCACATATGCTATGCTATGTACCAGGCCTGATATAGTGCATGCTTTGAGTGTCATGAGCAGGTATCAGGCAGATCCAAGTTTAGAACACTAGAATGCAGTAAAGTGTATCCTTAAATACTTGAGAAGGACTAAAGATCTTTTACTGATATATGAAGAATGTAGCCTCCAGGTTGAGGGCTACACGAACTTGAGTTTTCAGTCTGACATTGATGATAGCAAGTCAAACTCAGGGTATGTTTTCACCCTGAATGAAGGAGCAGTAAGCTGGAAGAGTTCCAAGCAAGATACTACTGCTGATTCGACCACAGAAGTGCATTACTATAGTGGAAAGCAGCAAAAGAAGGGGTGTGGATGAAGGAGTTCATCAAGGATTTGGGAATCATTCCGAGCAGTGTGAAGCTGATTCCTATATACAGTGATAGCGACAGAGCGATAGCTCTAGCAAGGGAACCTAGATCTCATTAGAATTGTTCTGAGGAGATTTCATTTAATTAGAGAGATCATAATCCGTAAAGATATAGCAATAGAAAGAGTTCCATCCGAAGATAACATTATAAATCCACCGACGAAGTCGCTACCTCATATTATATTTGAGCATATTATATTTGAGCATCGCAAGCCAATCACATGAGTGATAACACATGTGACACGTTATACGATCTTTTTGTTTAAGATTATTACTGACATATTCTCACATTATATTATCTGTTGCATAAATATATGATGATGTTCTTGGTTTTATGCAATGAGAATTGGATTGTGATGAGATCATGATAATAAGATCGATTCACCTTTAAACACAGATCCTAAATAATCCTGGTCATTTAACTCAAGTTCGATCAAGGGGCACTTCAATCAAAGACTCTTGGTTCGAGATGAGGTGAAGGTTTAATATCATCCCATAGGCCCATCGAGGGTGGCACCTTCTTTTAGATTATTTTGGATTACTTTTTAATTCTTTGATTCTTGATTTTTGTTGAGAATTTTATTGCAAGTTGGCACTACAACATAGAGCCCGTTTGATACGGGTTGATTAATAATTGTATTATATATGTTTATGAGATGTTAATCATCATGAACTTTATCGCCATTATTTTAGAGTAGGGCTCCGAATCGAAATGTCACATTCAAATTGACACTAGTAAGAATGTCATCACATAGCACTAGTAAGATTCTTTTGGATTACTCTTTAATTCTTTGATTCTTGATTTTTTGTGAGAATTTTATTACAAGTTGGCACTACAACATAGAGTCCGTTTGATACGGGTTGATTAATAATTGCATTATATATGTTTATGAGACGTTAATCATCATGAACTTTATCGCCATTAATTTAGAGTAGGGCTCCGAATCGAACGTCACATTCAAATTGACACTGCTTAGGGAGAATATCGAATCACTAATGAATCATTTTAAAAATACATTATGATAAGATGGTTAATAGTCAGCCCTAACTTCTAGAAAGCATTAGAATATATCTACATAAATAATTACATTGATCACGACCCACTTGATTAGGGAATCAATCATTTTGATAGAAAACAATAAGGACATTATTATGGTTGGGGTCGAAGTACTTCCTCTCATCTTCCTTAAGTAATCTCTGGATCCCCGTCTAGCTTTTGATGCTTTTTGATAGCAACTCTAGCATATGCCTTATATGTTATGGTGTTAATATACCTACCTCTCTACTAGCCCCTGACACTTACATATAAAGTGCCTAAGATGCCCTTAATAAATGATTTTTTCCATATACTTCTTTAGATTAAAATAATCCTTAATATTATGGACACTGTGATGATGAAATTTACAATATTGCCTTGTCACGCCTCCACGGTAGGAATTCTCAACAAAAATTTACAATCTTTTCTCTAATATGGAAAAATACCTTCATCCAAGATTTAATGAAATTAAACTGATCTGACTTTTTTTCGAAGTTTTATAGTATTTGTAAGAGGAAAAATACGTGGATGAGATGTCTAGGAGTCATGGCTCAGCTTTAGTATGTATGATATTTATATTGTGAAAAGTCATTTTAAGTTTTTAACAAGAAAGAATACTTCCAGATTTATTCCTAAATTTTTAAAATAATAAATGTGTAAAGTAGTGCTCTTCACCTAGTGAAAATAATTTTACAATAAAAGTCATTGACCGGAAAGAATTTGTGTCTCATCTCTCGTATTCTTGCATAGACATTTGCATTAGTTCATCCCCTGTTAGTGTTATTATATATCCTATAACATGTGGGGGAAGAAGGAGCAAAGAAACGATAAAACAGAATACTACGATCCAATTAACGAAAACGTTTTCAATCAAGAAAATGACATAGTATTAAACAGGAGATAAAAGAACAAGAACACTTACAAGATTATCTCCAAATACATACAATCTCTTCTCTTCACACACTCTCTGCACTCTTGCTTCATTTTCTAAGGTCCTATTTATAGGACATAATAATAACTACCTCACACCACTTCCTTCATCCCACTATCTCACCCATGATTAATAACTATCCCCACTAATTCTTAAACTACCTCCACAACTCCTAAACATGAGCCACTACTCCTAAACATGTTAACTACCATGAATCAATTCTCAACATAACATGCTATTAATGAGACCTCTCTTTAAAATCTGATAATACTTTAAGAAAAATAAATAAGATCATATCAATTTTTATCACATGGCATATAATATTTATTATAAAATTTGCACAATTTATGAATTGCAAAATGTATTGTTTCTGTGTAGCTCTCCCTCCTTCCACTGAATAAAGTGAAAATGAAATTGATATCATAGTATGATATTTATTTCGCTATTGAGATTCTACAAAAATCCTACTATAAAATGATTAAAAAACATACTGTCAAATAGTCCCTTTAAAGACACAAATGACCAGAAACATTTACAGGGAAGCAATATAACAAACAGTTCACGAGATTAAGACAAGCAAACAAATTTAACTATATTTGTAATCGTATTATTTATTATTATTAGTACCAAAAAAAAAAAAAAGTTTGAATTAAAATCCTAAGTAATGGAACCAAAGAGAACTCCATCAATGGGATTGGCCACTTGCCAAGTCATAATGACCGTTATTTTTTACAAGTAAAAGTGAGTAAAAATTAAGTTTGATATCTATTTTCTTAATGCAAGTACCAAAGAGCATTTTAATCATGATAATGGGGCAAATGTTATGTTGTATGATAAGTAATCAATTTTAAGATATCTAATTTCTTCTTAGTCCTTTTGCTGCAAAATTACTTCTTTTGATGATAAGTAATCAATTTTTAAGTTACGTTGTATTTATTTTTTTATTTATGAGGTCATTTTTCAGCCATGATTCTAAGTTCTTGTCAGTTTAATCGGTCAATCGTCTTCTTCGAATTTGAGCGGAAAGCATTAAAAGAAATTGCGAGTGCCGAAGTTTTTTTTAGGACTCTTCTTCATGCACGGTATCTTGAATGAATTAAAACGAATGCTGAAATCAATAAAGTTCATCACCTGAATTTATACTTTTAGGTCATGAATCTCCACCGAACTCTGGATTTGGCATTTATAAAAGTAGAATAAGCACTCAATTGTCTGTATCTTTGTTTTGAATCATAATATGTTTTCCAGTATTTAACATGGACTTGAGGGGGGTGGTGGGAGGGAATGTATCACTTGTTGATGCTTTCATGTGCAGAATCTTCAAGATCATACGCTGTTGGTATTGCTATTAGATTCTTAGTTCCTCATCGTCTACGTGCCAATCATTATAGGAAAACCGAATCAAACTGGATTAAAAATGCATCACTTCACTGTGAGTCTTAATTTGACTTGTCCAACCGCAGGCTGCTACTTACTGATGCACATTGATTGCTTCTTTCTGGGCATTACAAGCCCTCCCAGAAGAAAGGCATTGGTTCCTTCTTGATTGGTGAAAACATGCGCCATTGAAGGGTTATCAATTTGAAACAAAATTACAATGTTATAACTGCGGATCTACAACTCACCTCGTCATCAAGTAAATGGAATGGATGGACAAGAAAACAATACTGCACATATGAGTGCTACTCGTTTCTCTTCCTCTTGTACCGATAAAAAATTCACAGAAATATGGAGAAAATGGTAGGTTTTGAAGGGAATCATTACAATGAAATATTGTGCAGGAGAAACCTCGGAAGGCCTATTTTTTGTCCTGTAATCTTGACATCTTCTTGCACTTGTTTCCTATAGTCTCCGAAGGTGAAGTCCTTGTAGATGGAGGGTTTCTTGCAGCTCCCGATGGTGGATTCATATGACGGGCACAGGAAGTAAGCTATGGAATACCTGTCCATCTTCGAGTTGATCTTAACTTTGTGCTCCACGCTTTTGTAGACATCATTGCTCCATGCCTGCACCCAGTCATTGAATTCGAAGTCGGTAAAATTCATGTCGTGGAAAGTTTATATACAGAAAGATATCAGGACGAAGAACAAAATCCTTTTCATGGCTTATAGTCATGCATCGGTAATAGACCTCCTGATGCAAGTGGGGCATTTGTATGATTACGATCAAGTGGAAAAGTAGAGACATCAGCTAATTCAAAAATGCCAAACTTGATGCGGTGGCAGGCAAAAGATTTATATATTTGTCTTCACTCCATGGAACAGTACTCTACGACACTCTGAGTCAACTAGGACTGACAGGTTGGTACCTGGAAAAGGTCACCAATGTTGACAATAAGCGCCTCCGGATTTGGTTTTACGGCAACCCACTTGGAGTCCTTCATCAGCTGCAGTCCCCCAACTTGATCTTGATAGAGAATTGTGAGGAAGTCACTGTCAGTGTGAGGCATCAAGCCAAAGATCTCAGCGGAGAAAGGGCATGGCGGATAATGATTCAGGCGGAGAAAGCATGTGCTTTTGTTGCAGCTCTCGGGGAATCCCCGGCTGCTGTAGCCCAAACTCTCTGCTAATGCTCCGGCTAGTGTAGTTGCAAGCTCAGACATCGCTTCAGCAAGCTTCTCCATGGCCTCCCTGCATTGCCAAGAGTTGAAGAGGGGTATTTTGGACATTTTAATGTGCTTGAGCGTCTCTCAAAAGAATGTCGTAACAAGCAAGCTTATTGGGCAAAGTACCTCAGAGAACTGAATTCCCCATAACAACTTCCCTTCTCTGAGATCTTTGCGAGCGGAACATGGAAGGCTTCTGACCAAGAGAACTGATGAAGAGATGTCGCTGTTGGAGTTCCCCACCTGTAAGAGTCATTGAGGAGACTCGAACGTGCCTTCCTCTCAAATGGCAGCTCGAACAACTTGATTTGCTCCCTCCGCATCTCTTCAAGGAGCTCCTGACTGATCCCATGGTTCAACACCTGGAAGAAACCCCACTCCGAGGACGCTTTAGCTATGGTTTCCACACACGCATGCCTCTCCTCTTCGTTGCATCTCCTCAGACCCCTCAGGTCAATCATCGGGAGCTCGCATTCTGCATTCGCTTCACAGTCCTGATCGTGCTGGCGCAGCGCAGCTCGCGTGGACTTGTAAGACAGTTCCTGGTAGCTATCAGCCAAAGGTGGATCACAGACACGGTCTCGGGCTTTCATGGCTTTTGTTGATAGGAGAAGTATATGAGGAGGAGTGGGGTTTCTCCTTGTGTCGACACAGTCGCTTTATATAGGTGGCATAGGCAGGCCTTCGAGCTGAGGTCTGAGAGGGCGAAACGCTTACACAAGAGAGAAGCCCAGGGCCTCGACACTTGGCAAACTTGGAGCATTTCGGTGCAGGCTTCCTCGCGAATCTTACACATCAACTACTTTGTTGACTGTGAAGAGAGAGAGAGAGAGAGAGAGAGAGGCGCAAGCGTGACTGAATGCTTTTTCCAAGGTGCAGGCTTCCTCGCGAATCTTACACATCAACTACCAGTGGGTCTTATTTTTCTCGATTCCAGTGGGTTTTAGTCGGATTTGATATTAGTTTGTGCCTCTGAGCTCAGGCATGCAGTGATCAGGTGCGATTCTCCACATCAGTAGATATAACCGTGTCTATATCTACTCCAAAGTTTGGGTTTGCTCCATAGATCATTAATCCTTCATTTTTTTTTTTTCTCTACTACAGAAACAGTTGGCTTCAGTATCAGAATTCTGATGTTAGAACGTTCTTTGTCTCCTAATCTGTGTGCTCGCTTGCTGAGCAGCCGTCGTTAGAAGAAAGCAGCAAGAATCTTAAAAAAATTGCTTAAAAGATGGAGAAAAAGCTGCCTACTGCTCGTTAATTACTGTTCAAAATTTGGAGAGGGAATGTGAACTGAATCCTCGGGCAATCTCAGGCAGGACTTCCTGTCGCCAGCCTCCTTAAAGCTTGAGTCAATGCATCTTTATTAGCTATCAAATCCACTCTGAAACATTGCAGATCTTTCAAGGGGATGGATGGCAGATTCTGGAAGACAACAGAAGGGAAAAAGAGGGCATTGAAGACCTGAAATGGGCGGCAGGCCGACTATTTAGCGCATGTGATTCTCTGAGAAAGATGCTTGATATCCAGGACAAAAAATATTTACTTCTCGTATGTTCTCTCTTGGATCGGCTGAACTTTCGACCAGTAGTCGTGGTTGGATTATCATCAGTTTCAACAAAAAAAGTTCAAAGGGTTCACACTCTCGAACAGTTCTTCTCTCGTCCATTTCTTTATCGCACCAAGCAGTGGAAATCCAATTCGTCAGAACATGCGATGTTTCTTTCTGAGGGAGAGAGAGAGAGAGAGAGAGAGAGAGAGAGTTTTTGAATGGTATATACAAGTCAGAGACATGTGAGTGTTCTTGAAGCACTGAAGCTGTTCCTCCAGCAACAAAGTCGGGCTTCTATCCACTGATCAGAAATGAACTTGGATACCTAGTCAATCCTCAAAAGATGAGTATGTAGGCCATTAACTCGAGAACATGTGGTCTTGTCGAGTGGGTTTGAATTAATAAGATCCCTCACAGGTCACCATTTCCGCCGGGGGGCTGACACTCGAGAAAACGAAGGTTTCTTCCTGGATCAATGACAGTAGGCCAGCATTTATATATAGTTTTAGGTGCATCATGTGGCTTTTGAGAGTTCGGACGGCAACATGGTGTTTACGTGTGCTTGTTCCCCTTTTCAATCACAAACCACATCTATCGACCTATTATAAGCATATACTTGTAGACGGCAAGTTGGTCTGCTGTAAGAATGTACCGATCATTAGCAATCAGATTAATCAATTGAAAGATAAAAGACTGTAGTTGCTTCCATCTCAGAACCGCTCATGCATCTTTCCCATACTTAAATTAGCTCTCAACTTAAAGCTCTCTCTGTGTGTCTACTTGTACCTTGCTAGGATCATAATATATGCGGGTTCCAGTGGCTACAAACTAGAGTATGAGCTATTGTGATCAAACTGCTGAAGATTCTTTTAATGACCAATGATGCAGCATTCTTGTTAATTTCTGCTTTAAAAAGTATTTTGCCATCGATGGTTTTTTTATTATTATTATTATGTTTTGTTCCATCTGCACATGATTGAAAGTTTGCAACCCAGTGCAAAGATCCAAGTTCTCTAGGCTTGTTCCATCACCGTTAATCTTACTCTCCTATGTATCGCCTACTTCTATGTTGGTTTTTTTTTTCAATGATCCTCTGTAGTGTATCACAGTGCTGCTACGTGTAAAATATCACTTATGGTCCATGCAGGTTTCAAATGAAAAGTTTACAAGTATAAAAAGCCTGAATAAATAATAGATGAGAAGAAATACTAGATAATGAGATAGTGAAATAAAATAATACTATTATATCATATAAATAAGATCATAATCCATGAAGCAAGGTGAGCAAACATTATTTGCATTTAGAGATTATCTTGTCAGTGTTCTGTTAACTTATGTTTAATACTATGTTATTTTTTGATTGAAATCGTTTTCATTAATTGTATCGTAGTATTCCGTTTTATCGTTTCCTTACTCTTTCCCCAATATTTATGGTATCAGAGCTAGATTTAAATCTGAACTGAACATTATGACTTTTAATAATAATTCTATGTCTCAATCTCTTATCCTCATCTTCTCAGGCAAATGTTATAAATTTTGGAATATCAAAATGAAGACTTTGTTCAAGTCTTAAGATCTTTGGGACTTGATAAAGAATGGATATGAAGATCCAGATAAAGAAACCAGGCTGAGAAAAAAGTTTAACTATAAAATTTGATCATGTTGTTGTCATAATTGAGGAGTCAAAAGACTTATATACTTATTCATCTGATCTGATGAACTAATGAGTTACTTGCAAGCACATGAAGTAAGATTTTGAACATATCACTTGAGAAAAGTGAAGAAAAATCATTTCAAGTTAAGGAGGAGTCTTCTATTTCAAAAAAGATAAAAAATCAACAGGAAGAGGACTGATAGAGGAGGATTTCATGATAGAGGAAATAGAAGAGGAATAGAGAGAGGAAGATACTTTGATGGGTATGATAAACAAAAATAATCAAATTATGATAAAAAAAATTGCAAGAGTAGAATTCAATATCACTATTGTAAGAAGTTTGGTCACATGAAGATAAATTGCTGGAAAAGAGAAAAGCAAACAAGCTATGTGGAGGAAAATGAAGACAATAGTAAGTTATTTATAACTCATTCACAAATTAATGATATCTCAAATGAAATTTGGTTCTTGGATAGTCGATATTCTAATTATATATCAGGCATAAGATCAAAATTTAGAAATACTAATAAGACTTAGACTTGAAGATAACAAACATATCCAAATAGAAGGAAAAGGAACAATTTAGGTAAACACAAATCAATGGAAGGTAAAACACCTTGATAATATTTTCTTTGTTCCTAGTTTATTACATAACTTAATGAGTATTAGATAATTGATATACGATGAAATCAGTCATATTTGATAATTGTTCATGCATTATTAACTATAAGAAATCTGATTTGATTATAATAAATATTTGTATGACGTAAAATAAGATATTTCTAATTGATGTTTTAAATACTAAAAACTATGTTCTTATTGCAAATCAAAAGAATGAGTCAAGTTTATGACATTTGAGATATGAACATTTTAATATTAAGGGTTTAAGATTATTAAATAAAAAAATTACAGATTACCCAAAATTAATACACTTGATGTATGTGAATGATGCATTTATGTCAAACATAATAATAAATCATTTCCTATTGAAAAATCATGGAGATCATCTAGTTGTCTTAAATTAATCTATTTAGTAAAAATTAATATTTTTTGTTAGGGTATATTTTCTGGAATTGAAATATAAAGCATTTCATAACTTTTAAAAATTCAAGGTACATATAGAAAGACAAAGTGGTAGATGCATAAAGATACTTCGAATAGATAGAGGTGGTGAATTTTGGTCTAATGAATTTAATTTTTTTTATGAAAAAAATGATATTTGCAAAGAATTGACAACATCATATACACCGAAGCAAAATGGTGTAGCTGAATATAAAAATCAAATTATTGTTGAAATGATAAGAAGTTTGCTTAAAGAAAAGTATCTTCCAAATTAGTGTTAGATAGAAGCAGTTGCAATAGTAGTTTATTTATTAAATATTTCATCGATAAATGTTGTTATGAATCAAACTCATTTTGAAGCTTGATATGGTAAAGCCAAGTGTAAGTCATCTAAGAATTTTTGGTTATATTGCTTATGCTTTAGTAAATTCATAAAATCATCATAAGCTTGATAAGAAATATGAGAAATGCATCTTAATTAACTATTCTATACAATCCAAAGCATATTGATTATTTAATCCCGTTAGTGGTAAGGTTATTATTAACAGAAATATTATGTTTGATGAAATGATAAGTTGAAATTGAGAGATCAATGAAGGTGAAACATAAATTCGTATTCCAGTAGAACTAGCCACTCCATAGAATCAAATGACATATCCTTGTCCAACAACTTCATTGTAAACCTTACCGAGTATCAATTCAAATTCATCGAATGATTCCTCATATGAAACCCCTCCAGAAAGGTTTAGATTATTAACAAAAATTTATGATTCAATATTTTTAGATCCTATAAGTTTTAAGGAAGCAATTTAAAAAAAGAATGACAAAAGATAATGAAGGAGGAAATCAAGTTAATTGAAAAGAATGAAACTTAGGAGCCAATAGATCTACCATAAGAAAAGAAAGATATTGGATTGAAATAAGTGTTCAAAACAAAATATAATACAGATGGAAGTATCAAAAAGCATAAGGCTAAACTTATAGCAAAAGGATATTCGCAGCAACAAGGTATTGATTTTGATGATACTTTTTGTCTAGTTACTAGATTCGAAACCTTGAGAAATTTTTTGACTTTAATTGCTCATTTGAGTTGGCATGTTTATCAATTTGACGTAAAATTCTTGTTTTTATGTTTTTAAATAGAGGTTTACAATAAGAGATTTTTGTTACTCAACCTGAAATTTTTTTAGTTAAAAGACATGAAGAAAATGTATATAAGCTAAAAAAAGTACTTTATGAGCTTAAACAACCTCCAAGAACATGGCACAACAAAATTGATTATTATTTTCATCAAAATAGATTTAAGAAGAGTGATAATGAACCTACCATTTATCTAAAGAAAGAAGGTCAACATAATATTCTTATGGTTTGACTTTATGTTGATGATATTATATATATGGGTTCATCTAACTCTGTTATGGTAAAATTTAAAAAATATATGATGAATATATTTGAAATGTCAAATCCAAGTCTGCTACACTATTTTTCTTAGGTAGGAAGTGAAGCAAGTATCAGATAGAATTTTTATTTCACAAAGTAAGTATGCAATGGATCTGCTAAAAAAATCTAATATGATTAATTATAAAGTTGCAGCTACACCCATGAATGTAAATGAGAAATTGAAACTTGAAGATGATATAGGTTTGACAAATGCAAGATACTATAGAAGTTTGGTTGGAGGTTTGATGTATCTAACTCATACTCGATCATATATTATCTTCTCTATTGGTATAGTATCCAGATTTATATAGAGCCCAAAAAATATCATCTCCGAGTTGTTAAAAGAATTCTACGTTATATTACTGGGACTGCAGATTATGAAATTTGATATTCTCATAATTTTAAATATAATTATTTAGTTTTAGTGATAGTGATTTGACAGGAGATTTGGATGAAAGACGGAGTACTTCATGCAATATTTTTAGCCTCGAATTTTAAGTTATACCTTGGAGTTCAAAGAAGCAAGCAATAATTGCGTTATCAACATCGGAAGCAGAATATGTAGCTACAACATCAGTAGTTTGTTAAACTATATGACTTAGAAGACTTCTTGAAGATTTTCATCAAGAATAAAAAGGAGTAATAGAAATATATTATGACAATAAAGCCACGATTGCAATGACGAAGAATCCAACACTTCATGGAAGAACGAAACATATCAAGATACACTATTATTTCATCCGAGATCTTGTAGCAAATGAAACCATAACAATAAAATACTATGGTATGGATGAATAAGTTATAGATATTATCACCAAGTCACCTCTAGTTCACAAGCATATCTATTTCATATATCAATTTGGTGTATGTAACTATGAATCAAGATAGAGTATTAAAAATTAATTCATAAAAGTTTTAGGAGTAGTAGTATATAATTTTAGAGTTAATGAGGGTAGTAACTAATTATGGGTGAGATAGTGGGGTGAAGTAGTGAGGTGGAGTGAGGTAGTTACTATTATATCATATAAATAAGATCATAATTCATGAACCAAGGTGAACAAAAATTGTTTGCATTTGAAGATTATCTTATAAATAGTTTGTTGTCTCATGTTTAATTCTATATTATTTTTTATTTAAAATATTTTTATTAATTACATCATAATATTCTATTTTATCGATTCCAACAGTATAATAATAAAATATCATATAATTATGCACAAAAATATAGATAAGTTCGTATGGAAAACCGATGGTTATTTACGAAATAAATATGCAAGGGAGAGAATAAAGGGAGAAGGCTTCGGCTGTGAGATTAGAGAAAAGAAGAAAAAAAATAAAGAAAAAGAGATAAGGAAAAGAAAGAGGAGGAGGGAGAAAACGAAAAGAGAGAGAGAGATGTCGGGAAGGAGATAAAGGAATAACAGAAGAGAAACAAGATAACAAAAAAAAAAAAAAGGAAATGAGAAGAGGTGGCTTCTAGCGCAAGAGATGGAGAGAAAGAGAGAGAACGAAGAAGAACGAAAATAAATGAAAGAAATAAGAAAAATACATCGATGACTCGTTTTATATCAAATGAATTCAATTCAAGACTAGAAAAATTATAATAGGTATGGTCTTAAGATCTCGTATATTTTTATTAATTAGATTTATAGAGATTATAGATTAAGATATCTTGATTAATTGGATGTTTATATCGTGAGGGGAATAAAAACAATAACGAAGTTAGAAAAATAAGAATAGATAAAAATATATTGGTATTAAGTATATGTGAATTAATTTTCTACCTTGGTGCTAGATGTCCAAGATATGTCTGAGAAGATAAACTTTTTTTATTCTTCAATGGTTTAAAACCATGGGCTCAATATATTGTTGTGTCATGTCAGTAGAATGTCTATGAGCTAGTAGATACAATCATTGAGGTAAAATGGTTCACAGACTTATCTTCAAAGATGACAAAAGAAATACTCATTAGAAAAGGGATCTCCGAAAGCTTTCTAGATTGAATGACTTAAGAATAAATGAGCTCTAATAGGACACAGATCCAAAGGGGACACCCCTGAGTCTAGCAAATATTTTTGGTGTGATGGAAATAATCTAATATTGGAATAATCACAACACTCAATACTCTTATGACCTCTTTCCATTCGAGGGAGAAAAGTAAAGCAAAGGCAAAATCTTTTAGATCGATCATGCTATTGGGAAACCTCAGCGGGTGTATCACATACGTAGTAAAAATCAAAATAAAAATTGATTTTCCACACAAATCATATCATCGTGTAAAAGATTGGAGATACAAGAAAAATATAAAAATCGATAAAATCACGATGTGTGAGAGATTGATTTTACCTAGGGAGATTGTATATCCCTGTATTGCAGATCCGAATAGAGAAGATGAAGGAGGTCAAGCGTCCTCCTCTCTAGCGGTATCAACATGATGGATCTCTGCAGCGAAACTCCTCCAATCTGATCTTGCAACTCTTGCACAGAGGGGGGGATGAGAATAGGAGGTAATGACTAAAGCTGCAGCCTATCAACCATGAGTCTCCCCTCCTATTTATAGAGAGCCACCAAAATCTATTAACCTTGCATTATTGGATCTCTATCTAATAATCTCCTTAGGCCTCTAATTGAGCATTAATCAAGGAGCTCATCAGCATAGAGTCTCATCTAATAAGAATAGGCGCTAATTGGATCTTCATTCAATCCTCTATTCGCTGAAGCATCAATCATATGTGTGTGACCCTCTATGCCCGATACCGAGCTGGCCGTGAGTCACTCACATCAGAACTCTTTCTGATATAGTGAATTATTATCCCCATAATAATTCACTCGACTCATCGACTATGGACGTATTAGGCCACTACGTCATAGTTCTCAGACGGTACAGGGGGATCAAACCCATCGGAGCAATCTGTCCACAGTTACCATGTTCTATAATCCCTCATCCAACTAATATCCCAGAGACCGTATATTGGACATGGTACTGTTAGGTCACATACGAAATCCGTCATAGTCTCGCTCTAATCGGATTCTCTTGGAGAACTCTTTCTCTCTTAATCCGAATAACCCTAGCTGGGGATTTGTCTAAGCAAGCACATATGAGATATTCCTCTCATGATACCGAGAGTGGATGATCCTCTATTGACACTCAATTGCCTTTGTAAGGTTGGCTACCAATCCTAATAACCAGTTATACCAAATCTGAAGCCTTCCAAACCTGTAAGTCTGACGTCAAATAAAGAAGTACTCATATAAGGCATCCTTGGTGTCTCAAGTCTAAAGATCAGATACACAACTGGGACTATAGAATCACTGTCTGACATTAGATATCATTAACCATACAACATTCTATAAGTGGATCAATCAGTGAACTCATTCTTCAATGAGCACCTGTACTATATCCTTAGTGTCTCAACACAAGTAATTATAAGACCAACCACCTCCATCATATGGATGAGTATATAGTACACCGATCTATCCAGTTATCTCAATATCCCTCTTGAGTAACTTATGACCGAGATTATTTAGGATCTGTGTTTAAAGGTGAATCGATCTCATTATTGTGATCTCACCATGATCTAACTCCCATTGCACAGAACCAAGGACATCACAATATATATGTAACAAACAATGTGAGAATATGCCAATATTAATATAAGCAAAAAGTTCACACAACGTGTCACATGTGTCATCACTCACATGATTGATTTGCAGGGCACATATAACTAGCACATGTTATATTTGAGTAGTGTCAAATCATCGTCAATATTGCCTGCAATATTGAAAGAGGTGAATTCATATAACAACATATTGATGTTCATAGACATCAAGCTGAATAAGAAGACAACTCATGCATTAGTGGATATAAAAGTCACGTATAATTTTATAATAGATTAAAAGGCAAAACAATTCAAATTAGAGCTAACAAAGAGTTTTAATTGCATAAAAATAATCAATTTAGAGGCAAAGCCTATCCTTGGATGGGCAAAGGGAGTTAACATCCATATAAGAGATTGGAGCAAAAACACCAACATCATAACGCTCACTTGGATGATTTCTAAGTTATTCACAACGTGATGTTAATGCAAGACGCAAAAGTAGTTATGTACGATGACTCTTTATGCATTGTGTCACTTTTGAAGAGAGGTTCAAAAGATATATATATATATATATACTTTCAGCTATGTAATTAACGAAATAATCAAGACGGAAAGACCTAACTTAGCCCATAGCGATGTAGTTGAAGTTAGAAGGTGTTAGTGGGGGGCAAGGGTCCCCTTTCCATAAAGGTGAAAGGGAGAATGATAATTCAAACTCAGGGAAAGAGTAAAAAATCTAGTCTACTATCAACATTGGGAATCATTTTCGAAGTGGGAGAATCTTTGAGACCTCTTAAACAAGTTACTGCATGATGGATTGATCCAAAGTTTATTCTCGCTCATGGGTAACTTAGTACTTTCAAGGGACAAGATCGAGTGAATGACTATCAATGCCAATCGAGTAGTTGGAGAACCAAAGTTAGCAGGGATCTTACAACAGTCTAATTGGTGATTAGAAATTTAATACTTCCTAAGGTATGCAGAAACAATTGATCAGCAGAGACAATGCATTACAATGATTTCGAGTCTAGGAGAGACTCGACTACCCAATAAGAACTTGATCAAGAAAGTATTAGACTGAAGATCATGAATATTAGGATATGAGTCATTGAGTCACAAAGTTATCAAATAAGATACCTATAAGGGCAAAATTAAGCTCAAGTTCAAGCAATACTTTTATACTCCACAAGTTAGATGGTGAAGAGTGGGTAAACTTAAGTAGTCAACTCAAATCAATAGATGATGAAGAGTGGGTAAACTTAAGTAATCAACTAAAATTAAGGAGTTCAAACTAAGAAATTTGGATGAATCTATTTAAAGTAATTCAATTCTCCTCAAGTATGAGGGAACCCCTTTAAATGAAAGATGCAAGGGCCAAACTTCTTGGGAGAATATCACAAACTCTTCAAGTTGTTTTGTCTGATACTAACAAAGCTCTAACTAGTAACACTCAAGCTTTTTTTTGTTCGGTGACACCTCCAAAGGGCTTGAAGGCAAACAAAAAGGCTCTTATCGTACTGACCAACAGATTCGAAGGACATAGTGAGAAGTTTTTTAATTTAGCTAACTTCCCCATCTGAACCAGCTTAATGGTGGTTGATACCATCTCATCGTGTGGGTCGTCACCACCATCGACAGCTTTGCCTGTGGGGTTGAAGATGGAGCCCGAAAGTTATTGATGTTTACTTTATGCTTCTCCTCACCAGCAACCTTTCCCATTTCGATGCCAAGGTATATGATCATTTGTCAATTCTTCTTTCTTAACTCTTTAAGTAATGCTTGCAACTAGAAAGGAGACAACCAACTAGTAATGCCTACGTCGGTAGCGAGCAATTGTTTGGAGGAGTTGACTGTGAGATTTGGCATAGTGGCTACGTGATAGGGTACCCAATGCGTCTATCCTACTTATCCAATCCCATGTCAAATCAACAGCCATGACAACGCCTGGGAGGAAGTCACGTCAAATCGAGCGACTATGTTGGCAGCAGACCAAGCATCCGAGGTGGAGGTGTCCAAGTACGACACTGCCCAGCTCCTCCATGCGTCATTAATGTTGTATGGCGCGCCACGACCTCGCCCCATACTGCTGCAATCGTACGTCAATCGTACGACTCGGTCATGCCCTGAGGGATGACAAGGGTAAGGCCGGGCGTATGAACAAGCTCCCCTCCCACAGGTATAAAACATCCGTTTCGACAACAAGTAAGAGGAGGCTGGAAAAAACTCTCTCTCTCTAGAACTCTTACTTCACCCTCCTGGGAGGGCAATTCTTGATTCTCCCCTGACTTGGGCATCGGAGGGGCCTCATCGGGTTACCCCTCCTATCCCCGAAGAGGCCTATGTGCAGGATCGTCAGCCCCGAGATGACCCGAGGGACAAATCGACCGACGCCCAAAACGCAGATCATCGAGGAGACTCTAAACCCACATTAAAGGTCCTGATTCCTACTGACGTTGGCGAACTTGCGTACTCGAACGAGAACAGGTCGTGCCGACACCTCAGCTCGACTCTTGAAAGTTCAATAATATTTTTGGCGCTAGAAGGAGGGTCGATGTCGCAAGAACGCCCAATGAGTAATCCGAACTAGAAACACCCCGGCGGGTCCACCCATGTCCTTCCATCAACCTTGCAGCCGACTGGTCAAGCTCCCTGCTTTCCTGCGGAAGAAGCGAGCACGGTGCTACCTACACCAAATCGTTATTGGAGGTTGTTCAACGACCCGGGACTCACTCCTCCCCCACCGAGCCTCGAGCCTCCCGTTGTGACAGCCGAGGCGTTTCTTGGTCTCGCCCAACAAGTCCAAACGTTGATTGGGATGATCCAAGCCATCGTCCCCTACATCCCTCAATCGGTGCAAGCGTCGATGCACTAGTGTCCGGATGTTCCTCAACAGACGCTGCAACAGGAAGCACCCCAGTCAAGACCGACCCAAGGAGAACACCCCGGTAGTGGAGCACCACACCACCCCCCGATCGAAGCTACGATCGAGAACTCGAACGCCTCAGTAAGTCAACCGGCGAACCGTTCTCGGGACGTCATGTGTACCTCACTAGAACCGGATGTCGTTTCCTCGGATTCAACCAACTCGGTGAGGGAACAACTTCGCCAAGTCAATCAGAGGCTCAACGAGGTCCAAAGAGACTTCGTCATATCCAAGGAGGAGGTCGGGGAGACCACAAAAGGTGGATCCCCATTTGCTCCCGAGATTCTGGACAAACCTGTCCCCTCCAGCTTTCGGCTACCGACCCTGGAGCCCTATGACAAAAGCACTGACCCATCAGAGCATGTTGCAGCATTCAGGGCTCAAATGGCTCTCTACGACACCTCCGACGCGCTGATGTGCCATACCTTTCCCACAACCCTTCGCGGACAGGCTCGGGTGTGGTACAGCTGGTTAAAGTCGTCTTTAATTTAATCCTTTAGCCACTTTGCCAAGGAATTCGAGCTCAACTTCATGGCAAGCTCTTGCCTGAGACCAACGGCCGCCTCGTTGCTCGGTCTCACACAAGGAAGCGATGAGCCACTTGCCCAATTCATCGGCAGATTCGCAACAGAGGTTCGGAGGATGCCCGACACTCATCCTACTCTGGCAATCCAAGCGTTCCTGATGGGACTTCGGCCCTCATGATTCTTCTGGTCATTGATCGAGAGGCCCCCGTCCATGGTGCTAGAGATGTTACAATGGGCAAACCAGTATGTAGCCGCCGAGACTTTGGTGGCAGGGAAGCAGGAAGATCATAAGAAGTTTCGAGGTGACAAGCCCCAGGGACAACCCTCCGGGACACCCAGAAGAAGAGACAAACCAGAACTACCAGCTCCTAGGCCCCTTCCGATCCCACTCAACTTAACCCGAACCGAGGTTTTTCTCCAAATCCATGACAAGGGACTCCTCAGGACCCCAAACTCGATCAGGGCAAAGATCGGAGGCCGTGACAAAAGAAGGTACTGTCATTTTCATCGAGACTATGGTCACAACACCGAGGAATGCAACGACCTCAAGAACCAAATGGAGGATTTAATCCGCCAAGGACATCTTTATCGATTTATCCGAGATCAACGAGCTCTCGAGGAACGCCCCTGTCGGAAAAGAGATTTCTCCCCCCGACCAGATCGACCAATTGAAAAACAAATAGATGTCATCATCGACAGACCGACATCCGGAGGAGACAGCTCCTTGGCCAGGAAAGCCTACGCCCGGTCCGTGGTCGAAAAGAGGCCGAGGAGTAGCCGGGACCCTGAGATCACCTTTGGAGGCAGGAACGAAGCTTACCCGGACCATGACGACGCGTTGGTAATCTCGGCCCATATCGCCAACGCCTGAGTAAAAAGAATCTTGGTGGACACGGGAAGTTCTGCCGATATCTTATATATTGATGCCTTTCAAAAGCTCGGTCTGACTAACAAAGATTTGCTTACTGTGGTATCAACGCTGACAGGATTCACGGGAGACTCGATCACTCCTGCCGGAACAACCATCCTTCCAGTCATCATCAGAGGAGAGCCAAAATCAAAAATACTATTAGTATCGTTTATTGTGGTGGCGCTCCCCTCGGTATATAATGCCATCATCGGTAGGCCCACGCTCAACAAACTCAGGGCGATGGTCTCAATGTACCATCGAATCATGAAATTTTCGACTAGGGCTGGAGTCAGATAAGTCCAAAGCGACCCCCGGGAATCCAAACAATGTTATCTAATGGCGACAGCACTTCCCAAAAAGCTTAAAGCCTTGGCTCCTACCTAAGACGATCGAGATTCAAGCAAAACATCCCCAAAGCCCGAACCAGCGAAGAAAGTAGTCGAAGTCCCCCTGAACCCGAGGATCCCGAACAAAACCATCAAGGTTGGCTCGATGCTCCCGGAGGAACAATGGATCCAACTAATAGAATTCCTCGGGAAAAATGCCGACATCTTCGCTTAGTCCCCGAAGGACATGCCCGGGATCGATCCTAAAGTGGTCCAACACCATCTCAACGTAGAGCCCACCCCCGACACGTAAAGCAATGACCGAGGAAGTTCACCCCCGACCGACAAAAGGCCATCGAAAAGGAGGTTGCCCGATTACTAGATGCAGGGCTCATCGCTGAAGTAAAGTACCCGACTTAGCTGTCCAACGTTGTATTGGTCAAAAAAAGTAATGAAACTTGGAGGATGTGCACTGACTACACCAGTCTTAATCGGGCTTGCCCGAAAGATTGCTATCTCCTCCCGAGGATTGACCTTTTGGTCGATGCGATCTTTGGTTACGAGCTGCTTTCATTCATGGATGTCTTCTAGGGGTACAATCAGATCTAGATGGCACTAGAAGATCGAGAAAGCACAACATTCATTACGCACCACAACACCTACTGTTACAAAGCCATGCCTTTCGGGTTAAAGAACGTCGGGGCAACCTACCAAAGAATGGTCAATCGGATATTCGAGGAATAAATCGGGTGCAATATGGAAGTGTACGTCGACGACATGATAGTCAAAAGCCGGGAAGCAATCACGCACCTAGATGACCTAGCCAAGACGTTCCGAACGCTAAGGCAATACAAGATGAGATTGAACCCAACCAAGTGCATGTTCGGGGTCAGATCCGAAAAGTTCCTCAGGTTCATCATTCACCAAGGGGGGGATCGATGTGAATCCGAAAAAGGTAGATGTCATCATCCTCCAGATGCATTCTCCCCGGACAATTAAGGACATCCAACGGCTCACCGGAAGACTGGCAGCACTGAGTCGGTTCATTTCCCGAGCCGGGGATAAGAGTTTCCCCTTCTTTAGAGCCTTGAGACAAGCAAATGACTTCAAATGGGACTCCCAATGCGAAGAGGCTTTCCAGCAATTAAAGACGCATATAGCCCACCTCCCATGCCTCACCTCAACCGTCCCTAGAGAGCCCCTCGGGATCTAGTTGGCAACCTCGAAAGCGGCGGTCAGCTCGGTCCTGGTCCGGTTCAGAAAAGACGGGCAAGAATCAGTATATTACTGCAGTCACATCCTAAGTGGTCCCGAGGAGCGGTAACCATTAATTGAAAAGCTCGCCTTCGCGTTAATCTTAGCCTCAAGAAAGCTGAGGCCTTACTTCCAAGCTCACCCTATTAAGGTAGTCACCGACCGACCATTGCGTCAAATACTCTCAAAGTTTGATGTTGCAGGTCGGATGCTCAAGTGGTCAGTCGAGCTCGGGAAATTCAACCTTGAATATATTCCGAGGACCATGATGAAAGCTCATGCCCTAGTTGACTTCATATCAGAGTCAACAAGCCGAGAGGATCCACCACTGACCCTGAAGTGGACATTGTACATGGATGGTTCATCCAACTCGGAACGTGGAGGAGCTGGACTCGTCCTCAAAGGTCCTGCTGATCAAGTCTTCGAGCACGCACTCCGACTTGAATTCAAAGCCACAAATAATGAAGCTGAGTACGAGGCATTGTTGTTCGACCTAAATCTCACCAACGAGCTCTGCGTCGAGGACATTGAAGTTTTCACCGACTCCCAGCTCGTCGCTGGGTAGGTCAACGAAGAATTCGAAGCCCGATATCAGTCGATGATCCACTACCTGGTAGAGGTACGACGCTCCATCCGACGATTCAACCACTTTATCATCACAAAAATACCTCAGTTGGACAACATACAAGCCAACACCCTAGCAAGAGTAGTCTCCACACGCGGACTGGTGACGTGCCTGACGTGGATGGCCAGGATCATGAAGCCTTCGACGGTCGTGACCGAAGTTGACCACAATTAGGTCGAAGAGATGCTCAAGTTCAAGGGCGATGGCACGCTTCCCCAAGACTATAGTGCTGCCCGACACATGAAGAGGGTGAGTTCATGGTATTGCATTCTCAACAGACGTCTCTACCATCGAGGATTCATGCAACCGCTACTCCGATGCTTGCATTCGATCGAGGCGCAAACCACGCTGGCCGAGATCCATGAAGGAGTATGTGACGAACATATTGGGGCTCGGACCTTAGCCCACAAGATACTCAGCCAGGGGTACTACTGGTCGACCATGCGTCGAGACGCGCAGACTTATGTGCAGAAGTGTGAAAGGTGTCAAAAGCATGCCAAAATCCAACACCAACCGGTAGTCCTGATATCCGCCCTAGACTGTTCCTGGCTGTTCGCCTAATGGGGAATGGTCTTGCTCGGCCCTTTCCCCCAGCGTTGGGATAATGAAAATTCCTCATAGTCGGTGTCGACTACTTTTCCAAATGGGTAGAGGTCGAACCACTGGCATCTATCATCGAGAAGCAAGTCGAATGGTTCGTTTGGAGAAACATCATTACTCGGTTCGGTATCCCGAGGGCAATCATCACCAACAATGGAACACAGTTTAATAACCCAAAATTCAAGGCGTTTTGTGATAGCTATCGGATCCAGCTGAGGTTCAGTTCCATCGCCCACCCTCAGTCAAACGGATTGGCCGAAGTCACAAAGCGAGCCATCCTTGACGGACTAAAGAAAAGGATACAAGGCGCACGTGGGACTTGGGTGGATAAGCTCCCGAGCATCCTGTGGGCGTCCCGAACAACTCCTAAATGCACCACCGGTGAGTCACCGTTCAGCTTGACCTTTGGGACTGAGGCAATCCTCCCACCCGTGGTGGTCTACCCGACCCTTTGGGTCGAGCTCTATGAAGATGTCGCGTCGATCGACCAACTAAGAGAGAATCTTGATCTTCTTGAAGAACGGAGAGTCGCTACGCACCTACGAACCCTCGAGTATAAGAAGGCGGTAGCGAGACTCTACAATCGTAGAGTACGCCCTCGGGAGATCAGGGTGGGAGACTTAGTACTACAAAAGGCCGAGGTCAGCGATCCTACCCGTTTCTGAGGCAAGTTGGCGGTGAACTGGGAAGGACCATATCGAGTGGAGACCTCACCCCGGGAAGGCACCTTCACCCTGGCGACTATGGAAGGGAAAAGGCTACCGAGAACTTTGCATGTTTCAAATTTACGGATGTTCTATGTTTAGCAAGACCTGAGCAGTTTCAATGAAAGGAGCACTTTACATTAATCAAGGGAGAGTACAACCGTCGGTTGGGGGCCGACACAAAAAAAAAAGGAAGAGAGGGGAACCCCCAACAAACAAAAAACAAGCAACAATCAAACTATTTTCATTCTTTGGGTGGTGGCAGGGAATCGTCGAAAGGCTGCTCGGCTGCTCGTCGGCCATCGGGACGTTGGCATCCTCGGGAAGTGTAACGAAGGGGTCCAGCTCAATCTCTACCCCCGGATAATGAGCCTAACGTTGGGCTAAAGCCAGCTGGTACCCGTACTCCAGCAATACCCGCCCCATCCGCACAAGGCCCATCTCGAACCCGGGCGACTCCTTGTACTCTTCGATTGCCTTCTTCGGTAGGTCCTCCCAGAGAGCCTCCTTTGATCGAGCCAAGTCCAACAGCTCGGTCTCCATTTGGCGCACTTGGGCCCTCGCACCTCGGAGTTGGCCCTCGGAGTCGCCTAGCCGCTCGTGGAGATCAACAAGTTACCTTTCTAGGCTAGCCGACTCCGCCCGAGCCACCTCCAGATCTGCCTCTCTCAACCCAGAGATGCTCGGCTAGAGACCGAGCCTCGGTCGTTCAGACTTCGGCCTCAGCTACGGCGTCCAGGTTCCCACCCTCTTTTAAGTCCTGGAGTTCTTGGCGCAGAAGGGTCACCTTGCCATCCAGGGAGGTGATCACCCGACCCGCGTCATGTAACGTGGTCAAACAGGGCCATCTAATAATGTTGGTTCTGGAGGAAAGTAGACCAGACGATCGGTTAGTAAAAAAAAAGAAATATATATAGTGCATGAGAAGAGACCGAGAAGACACTTACCAACACCATAGCTTTTGTTGCCCCGGATGGAAGGGTGTGCAGGTCCGTCACCAGCCGCAGGATCAGCATGCCTCAGATATACATGGCTGAGGCCTCCCCGCTCTGCCAAACTGGCGTTCAATGGGTCAGCGGTCTAAGGTTGGGATTGAGGGCAACGTCGGAAGCTCGCTCGGGAAGGTTGCACATCCGAATGGCGTGATAATCTCGACCATTGACCCCAGCATGAGCGCTACATAGCTCCCTCACTAACTTGGGCCTCTGCCTTGGGGCAGGAGGTTCGTCTGAGACGTCGACGAGCCCTTTTCCCCTTGTTGTGGCTCTATCGGCTTTATGAGGGGATTTGCGTCGATCTTTCTTTTTGTGACCAACAGAGTCTCCCCCCGTCATTTCTGAGAAACCTCTGGCACTCCCCTGGCTTCCTCGATGGGGATCTCCTGCACGTCAGAGGCGGACCCAGACTCGACGTGCGGGGCCAACGGAGGCGGTGGTGCTGGAACCGAAAGACGTAGTTCCGGGACCCCCCCCCCCCCCCCCCCGAGTTTGGGGATTCCCGCGCATCAGGCTCATGCTCACCATTTCTGCAGAACCAACCATGAGTCGGGAAATCAGATAGTGAAGTTCAAGCAAAAAGACAAGGCGTACTGTGAGAAGCTGGACTGAGGCCCGCCTCGACCAGCCACTCCTCGGTCAAGCTCCTAATGGCTCGAGACATGGATAGGATGTCCTTCAATCGCTCGACCAGGTTTGTCTCTTCATCAGAAAGGTTCAAGGGGACGTTGCTAATAGGGTGGGCCGACCACTCGATGCCAAAGTCCCAACCCCGACGCCTACTTACAAACAGGAATCGCACCTTCCAACCTTTGTTGTTGGAAGGGGCATCCCCGACCCTGAACCCTGCCCGAGCAATTAGGTAGTAACCCCCCTGACCCCTACATAAACGAAAGCAAGACAGGAACAAGTCCCGACTCGGGATGATTCACAAACCCTTGCATTCCCCGAGGATGGTTACGATATAGCGCCAAGAGTTTGGCGCGATCTGACCGGGCAATACCCGCCACCAATTGAGACACTCCCCAATGATGGGATGGAGGGGGAACCTCAGCTCTGCCTCCAAGGCGCCGATAGAGATACCGAACCCCCCGGGATAAGGGTGGTATGACCGTTGCCCCGACCATGGTGCATGAAGGACATACTCACTCGGAATACTAAAACGCTTCCGAACCGACCCCAAGGACTCTAGACAGACAGTTGAATTGAAGTCGTGGTGCAACTTCATAGCCTCCAAGGCTTGAAGAACCTTGGCATCCGCCCCGGTCATCACGCCTGAGGACGAGCTCTCGAGACCTAACTGATTCCCCAAGGAATCACTGGACCTATGTCTTTCCTCTTGGGGAGGAGGAACAAGAGAAGAAAGGGGAGAAGAAAAGCTGGAGACTGAGAAGAAAGGAGATGACACCATCCCGACCTGATCAACGAAGGAAGCAGAAAGAAACGGAACGACCGAGATGTGAGGTCCGAGGGCTCAGAAAAGGAAAGCGGAGAATGAAAAGTGACCCTTCGCCATCATCGCTGGGAGGCTTATATGGATCGTGTCATTTCAACTTCCCGAGGAGGCGAAAGGACCGTCTAGGGAATATGCGAATCACACTTCCAACGGTACGCAGACAAGAGTAAACACTGTCACATCAGCCCATCCCCTCTTCCTGCATCACACTTCGTTATCTCACGTCACGTGCATAAGCAATGTTCGCCATGAACGGACGACACCCAAATGTCGGTCCATCAATCCTTTACCCAAGTTGTATGTCTCGGCCAGTCTATTAGTCCTTTGCCCGAGTCGTATGTCTTGGCCAGTCCATCAATCCTTTGCCTGAGTCGTGTGTCTCGGCTAGTCCATCAGTCCTTTGCCCGAGTTGTATGTCTCGGCCAGTCCATCAGTCCTTTGCCTGAGTCATGTGTCTTCGCCAGCCCATCAGTCTTTTGCCCGAGTCGTCTGTCTCATCCAGTCCATAAATCCTTTGCCCGAGTCATATGTCTCAGCCAGTCCATCAGTCATTTACTCGAGTCGTATGTCTCGACCAGTCCATCAGTCTTTTACCCGAGTCGTATGTCTCGGCCAGTCCATCAGTCCTTTGCCCGAGTCGTGTGTCTCGACCAGTCCATCAATCTTTTGCTCGAGTCGTATGTCTCGACTAGACCATTAGTCCTTTGCCCGAGTCATATGTCTCAGCCAGTCCATCAGTCCTTTGCCCGAGTTGTGTGTCTCGGCCAATCCATCAGTCCTTTGCCAGAGTCATATGTCTCGGCCAGTCCTTCAATCCTTTGCCCGAGTCGTATATCTCAACCAGTCCATCAGTCCTTTACTTGAGTCATGTGTCTCAGCCAGTCCATCAGTCCTTTACGTAAGTCGTATGGCTCGGCCAGTCCATCAGTCCTTTGCCCGAGTCGTATGTCTCGGCCAGTCCATCAGTCCTTTGCCCGAGTCGTATGTCTCGACCAGACCATCAGTCCTTTGCCCGAGTCGTATGTCTCGACCAGTCCATCAGTCGTTTGCCCAAGTTGTATGTCTCGGCCAGTCCATCGGCCCTTTGCCCGAATCACGTGCCTCGGCCAGTCGATCAATCCTTTGCCCGAGTCGTGTGTCTCGGTCCACTCACCCTTTGTCCGAGCCTTATGCCTCAGCCAGTCTTTTGCCCAAGCAGTGTACCTTACCCGACTCAATCTTCACTATGACCCTCGGTCGATCCGTCAGATAGAAAGCGATCAGATCAGCGACGACTAGCTTCGGGGTCCTCCCCTCGATTCGCGAAGTGCCTCGACAAGACCCCTCTCGGGGGGGGGGGGGGGGGGGGGGGGGGGAGAATGATAGGGTACCCAATGGGTCGGCCCGACTCATCCAAGCCCGTGCCAAATCAGCAGCCACGACAACGCCTGGGAGGAAGCCACGTCAGCCTGAGCGACTAAGTTGGCAGCAGACCGAGCATCCAAGGTGGAGGTGTCCGATTATGACACTACCCAGCTCCTCCATGCGCCATTAATATTGTATGGCACACCACGCCCTCGCCCCATACTGCTGCAACCGCACGTCCACCATACGACTCGGCCATGCCCCAAGGGTAAGGCCGGGTGTATGAACAAGCTCCCATCCCACAAGTATAAAACACCCGTTTCCACAACAGGTAAGAGGAGGCTGGAAAAAACTCTCTAGAACTCTTACTTCACCCTCCCGGAGGGCAATTCTTGATTCTCCCCTGACTTGGGCATCGGAGGGGCCTCATCGGGTTACCCCTCCCAACCCCGAAAAGGCCTGTGTGTAGGATCGTCAGCCCCGAGATGACCCGAGGGACAAACCGATCGATGCCCAAAACGCAGATCACCGAGGAGACTCCAACCCACATCAAAGGTCCCGATTCCTACTGACGTTGGCGAACTTGCGTACTTGGATGAGAACAGATCAGGCCGACACCTCAGCTCGACTCTTGAAAGTTCAATAACACTACGCTACCTACGGGAGGCCCTACTCAGTGATCTGCACAAGCTCAAGAACCATATTATTAGGAATAAAACCAAGAAACTCATGCAATCCCCAACTCGGCATCATCCCAAGGTCATCTTCGTCGTTGCCACCATAATCAATTTTGACGTAATCATGTGGGCAGCCGCTGCCCTGGGTCACTTTGTATGTGGGGTTTAGGATGTAGCTTGTTAGGATCAACACTAAGATGGGGAGAGATATACTGCTTGATTAAAAAAAATTGATAAAATAAAAAGTGAACAACGGAAATTTTTTTTTTGATATTTTGATAAAATCGATTAAAAGTAGATCTAAAAAAAGTTGAAAGATTGAAACTTTGTATCAAATATCAAGTGTTTAAGAGAACTCAAAAGTAAAATGAAAGCAATTAAAGCACACTCATATTTATAGTGGTTCGGCCTCATCTGACCTATGTCTACTCTTCGGTCCTCTTTTGTGAGACCCACCAGCATCCACTATCAACCTTTTTTGGGTGAAGATCAAACCCTTATAGCTTCCTCTCTCATTTTAACAGGATTAGGAGATGAACCTTATAATATCACAAGACATAATTATAAGTCTTACAAGACTTTTCTCTCTCCCTTACCCCTTTTATTTTTCTTATAATTTTCACACACAATTTATCATAGAATTTTTACCCAAAAATTATTGTGTGAAATGCAAGAAAACTTAGGGTATATATAGGCCCCAATTAGCGTAAGGATATGGAGCCAAAATTGAAACGTATCCAAAAAATCTGGGTACGGGTGGTATAGCCATCGACGCCGATGATACAACCAGCGAAAACCACCCTGAAAACATGGTATAGGCGGTACAATCGTCACCTACTACCCGGATTCCTCGGTGGCGATGGTACAATAGCCGGCCTGGGTGGTACAACTGTCACCAACTGCTCGGATACCTGGGCGGTGGGAGTACAATCGTTGCTCACCGACGGTACAACCGCCAGGATTTCCATAAAAATGATTTCCTTCACTTTTCCAATCCCGACTTGTACCTCATGTTGACCAATTTTTAAGTCAACCAATTGAGCTCGACCTGAGCTCAATCTAAACCCTATAGTGGATCCGATTTGCCTCACTTGAGTTAATTTGGATTTCTTCCAAACTTAACTCAAGTTGGGCTCAAACCTAACGATGCTAACTATGACTAATTAATTATAATTAATGTGACCATCAAATTCAATAAGACCCTCCTGACTCCTGGTAAGCTTTTTGGCAACTCCCGACGAGTCTCTTGGTCTTCTTCCGGCGAACTCTCGATACCATTCTGGCAATCTCCCGATCACCTTTGGTAAGCTCATGGCAAACTCCCAATAAAGTTCTGATACCTTTGGCAATCTTTTGGCGAACTCTCAACAAGCTTTGATCTCTTCGGCGAGCTCCTGGCAAACTCCTGGTGAACTCCCATTGCATCGTCCGAATCTCAACCCGATGCCTCGAACTTGACTCTGGCCCAGCATCTGATTGTAACTTTCTTTGTCTGTCATAGTTAATCTTACATCAATCATCTCTAACACATATGTTAGATCAATAACCCATCAATTGATTTCATCATCAAAATCTGAGATTCAACAATCTCCCCCTTTTGATGATGACAATCAATTGATGATGGGAGTTAAACCTTACTTCCCTAAATCTATATCATTAATTTAAATAAGGAAAAATTTAAATTCACAAGAACTAATAGTCTTTAATTAAAGTATCATATCATCCATTCAAATCTTGAAATAATATACCATAAATTTCAACATCATCAAATCATATATGATACATGATATTTACTTCAACCAACAATGAATCATCAAATTTTCAAAGTATATAACATGAATTTCAAAATTATGCATCAGTCATACATTTGAAAATCTCTCCTTAAGTCATTAATCATTTCTCTCTTTTGTTTCTCAATAAACAAAAAGAAATGCCCATGTTGAAATTTTTCTTACATCTATCATCAATATCTATTTCTCCCCCTTTGTTATCAACAAAATAGTGAAATATAGAGCTAATGATTTCAAAGCACATGTGTCATTACTCCCCCTTAATAAAATAGGATATGAGCAATAATTTTCTCATGAAAAAATTTCTTCTCCTTTAACATATATGTATCATTTTTATGTCATCAATTTGCTATTTATCCCCCTTTGTCATCATCAAAAATAGATGAAATAACAAGCAAGTAATTTTATGATACATAAGGTCATCATGTGCCAAAGTTTTTATATTTTCACAAAATAAATTTTACAGTGCTCCCCGTTAATAAAATAGGATAAAACCATAATTTTCTTATGAAAATTTCTCTTATCTTTCTTTGAATAATAAAGAAGAAACAAGGGAGGGAATGAAAAGCATCATATCACAAAAATAGAACTTATCTAGTAAATTTTTAAATCCAAAAGTTAAGAACTACCTATTAAATTTAATTCATTTCATTTCAAACAAAAGTTACAAATCAAGCAATTCAAGCATTCTCATGGTTTATCATTCCTAGCTCTCAAAGATTATTTTAAATATGAGTTCAAAGATCCAAGAAATCCAGAAAGATTATAAAATTTAAGAGGTACTCTTGCATTTAAAATCATTTCATATAAATTTCAAACAAGTGTAGCAAATAAACCCCTAAAATAGCAAATCATCACCTTCATGTAAATTTTCTTTCCTTTGTGTAAACAAGAAGGTATAAATAAGGAAGGAGATTTAAACAGCATCGTCACAAAAATAGATCTTAATCTAGTAAATTTTGATAAGAAGCTAAATTTTGATAAGAAAATATGATAATACATCAAGCTTAAATTATGAATTATGCATTTCACATGTATTTAAAAAATTTAAAATTCTAAAATTCTAATTATTTTAATACTTTTATCTCCCTCTTTAGTCATTGTCAAAAAATATGATAGTATAATTTTCCTTTATATCCATGTTCAAATTGTGCTCAAAAGTATAAGGAGAAACATGTCATTAAAATTAAAAATAAAATCTTTAAGTATCAAGAAAATATAATTGAATAATTCTCCTGATAATCTTGATTGGAAATCTTATGAGATCTAAACAATCTTAATCTTAGATTATAATTATTGAAATCATAGATCTCATTTTTACTAAAAATCATATATGTTAAAAAAAATTGATTTTCATTGAGGATATGACAAATCTAGAAACCAAGGTAATATTCATGATACAACAAATTTAATTTTTAACTTATCATAAATTAAAAAATATATTAATTTTGGTGATAAGTTAAACCATTCATGAGTTATAACATGAATCATGTCAAAAAATATATTATTATTAAAAGATATTTATAAATACTAAAAGATATGATTTAATAAATCTCATCTTAGATGATAAAATAAAATCTTAAGAGATCAAATAAGAAGGATCTTAATTCATATAGAAATATTAAGTTATAAATATTGAGAAGTCAATATCATGATTAGGATGAAAACTTTTTCTAGTTTAAATCATCAAATCAATTTTGTAGTTTAAGAGATTCAACAATAAAATTTTATCTCTTATTAAATGATTGATAGGATAAAGATGTTTTCAAGAAATATACTCCTTTTTAGTTATTTCATGTGATTTATTTCTAGAATGTTTTTATGCATTGGCATCAAAACTGAGTTTCATTTATAAAAGAAAACAATAAAATCATAATAAATATTTTCAACCAAATAAAATATTTTATACATTTCAAAACTGAAAATCTAAGAATTATTTAAAAAATCATCAAATTCATTATAGTAAAATATTTTCAAACAAGAGCTTGATTCATTCCAATAATTTTTACTTTTTAAATGAGTCTAATTCTTTAGAATTAGTGAAATAAGTTATAATGCTCATTTCATTCTCATTTCAAAAATATTTTTAATATATGAAGCATGATCTTTTTCTCCCCTTTTTTATTTTATTCTATGCTTAAATTCTAATATTCAATCATTCAATCATATTTCAAGTTACTTCTTCAATACTAACATTTAACATAACATCATCAATGTCATTACAATATGAAATTTTCATACGAGTAAAATATTTTTAAATAAAATCATTATGATTATTACAACAAGATATTTTTAAACAAAATTTTTTATATATTTACAATCCAACAATTTTTATTTGTTAAATGAGTCTAAAATGTTACCAAGAAATTTTCCTTCTCATTTAAATTTTTTAATTTTTCAACCACATTAGAAAATAAAATATTTAATCATTTCATTTATATATTTTTTTTAAGTTCAAATTCAGCTTTTAATCATTTCATCCAATTTTATCTTAAGACAACGTACACTCTTTTAAACATTACAAGTCAATACAAGCATACAAACATAATCATCATCAAAATCTCTCTTTCATATATTTCAACTTAGATAATTTTATATTAAACTTTCTTTTTTCTAATTTTTGCATGCTCAAGTTACGCAAAAAATCATGCATCATTGAGTTCAATCAAGATTAATGAATCATTCGAAGATTCATAACTAATAATTTTATTTTTAATATTTTTTTGTTATTACTTAGGCTAGTGAGCTTAAAAGAGTTTTAGATATAAGTTATATATCTTGAGCATCTACCTTTAACACATTATTTAGTGCTCCTAGCATTGCTAGAAGACAAATTTATAATATGAGAGGTCTAGGTTTAAATATCCATTTTACATTGGGTACTTTATTAAAACTTGATCTTTCTTATCTAATGGTTTTCAGTTGTTTGAAGTTCCTTTGGAAACCCAAACTAATTTGTGAAGACTATAATTTTTAAATAAATATTTGTTGACTTTATGTCCTAATTTTTCATAAAAGTTATATTTAACTTTTGATGCTAAATTTAAGGTAGTTCCTTTAACAAAAATGGTTGACTTTTGTTGAGTGTTACTAACAAAGCTTATATCTTTTTTTTTATTAACATAACCCTTATTAGTAAGGATCATATTAAGGGATTTATTCCCTATTTCAAAATTTTCTAATATTTGTTTAAGCATGATATTTTTCTCTTTAACATCATCTAGCATTTCACATTTAGAGCAAAGATTATGTGATAATAATGTATCATGCATTTGATCAAATCTACTAACTAACGAATCATGTTCATTCTTAAGCAACTTATAAGATTTATTAATTTTTCTAAATTTATCAAATAATTTATGAAACAAATTTAATAATTTAAAAAATAAATATTTAACGACTCATTTACCTCGTTGTCGACGGCCATAAGCGTGAGATTCTCCACTTCTTCTTGATTGTGCTCTTCATCTTTGGAGTGTCTTAACTTCTTGCATTCATAGCAAGAATTTTTCTTCATTTTAAGTTTATTTTTATTTATATTCATTAAATTTCTCAGTTCTTTTGCCAAGAGTTCAAGTTCAAGGTTCTCATCACTCGATGTTTTACGCGATGAGTCATATATCATACTCAGTTCACAATTCCTCCTATTCTTTGGAAGGTGTTCTTCAAGTTTATTTTTATGGATCATTTCATTTAATAATTCACTTGATTTAGTTATGCTTTCATGTGTCATTTCTAATATATGACATATATTGAAAGCCGAATCAAAACAAGAAACTCAATCAAATTTATTTTTATCAAGTGCAAAAAAATAAAGCAAGCATTGCTTTTGCATTTAAAGAAAATATTTATTTTTTATAATCATTAATGATTGGATGATTTCTGAAAAAAAAATTTCAACAATACAACACAAATCAAAATCTATCGAAATAAAAAGGATATGCTTTCAAAATTTTTAAGATGTGAAGTCCGTCCCATTAAACATATGGGGTCTTGTGATGCATTGACCCTCGTTCAGGCCAAACAAAGCTATTTACTAAAGTGGATGTTACTTCAATGAGTAAGAACCTTGCTCTGATGCCAATTGTTAGGATCAATTGGCATTAAGAGGAGGTGGGTGGGGGTTTGAATTAGTACAAGAGAGATAGTGCTTGATTAAAAACCTTTCTTTGGTAAAGTAAAGAATGATGAACATAAGATTCTTTTAATATTTCGATAAAATCGATTAAGAGCCGACTTAAATGAAGTTGAGATATTGAAACTTTGTATCAAACTATCAAGTGTTTAAGAGAAATCAAAAATAAAATGAGAGCAATTAAAGTAAATTCACATTTATTGTGGTTCAACCTCAACTTGGTCTACGTCCACACCCGAGTCCTCTTCTTTAAGGCCCAATGACATCTACTATTAATCTTCTTTGGTTAAAGATCAAACCCTTATAGCTTTCTCTCTCATTTTAACAAGCTTGGGAGATGAACCTTATAATCTCACAAGGGAGAACTATAAGTTTTACAAGACTTTCCTCTCTCCTTTACCTTTTTCTTTTTTCTTATAATTTTCACATATAAGTTATCAAAGAATTTCTACCCAAAAATTATTGTGTGAAATACAATAAAACTTAGAGTATATATATGCCTCAATTGACTTCAGAATTTAGAGTCAAAATTTAAATATATTCGAAAAATCCTTGGTATTAGTGGTACAACCGTTGGCGTCGATGGTACAACCGTCGAAAGTCACCATGAAAATAGGGTATGAGTGGTACAACTACCAGCCTGGGTGGTCCAACCATCGCTTACTGCTCGAATTCCTAGGCAACGACGATACAATCGCCAGCCTGGGCGGTACAACCACTGTCTGCTACACGGATTCCTCGACGACGACGGTACAACTATCGCTCACCGATGGTACAACCGCTAGGATTTCTAAAAAAGTAATTCCCTTCACTTTTCTAATCTCGACTTATACCTTATAGTGACTAATTTTCAGGTCAACCAATTGAGTTCGACCTGAGCTCAATCTAAACCTCATAGTGGACCTGGTTTGCCTCACTTGAATTAATTTGGATTCCTTCTAAACTTAACTCAAGTTGGACTCTCGGTAAGCTTTTCAGTAATCATCGACGATCTTCCGGTGAGTCTCTTGGTCTTCTTCCGACGAACTCCTGATGCTATCATAGCAAGCTCCCGATTACATTCGACAAGCTCCTAGTGAACTCCCAGCAAGCTTCTGATACATTCGACAAGCTTTCGGTGAACTCTCGGCAAGGCTCCGATCCCTTCGGCGAGCTTCCGGTGAACTCCTAGCAAGTTCCCACTACATCGTCTGGACCCCGGCTCGATGCCCCGGATTTGATTTTGACCCATTGACTGATTGTAATTTCTTTCTCTATCATAGTTAATCCTGCATCAATCATCTCTAACACACAAGTTATACCAATAATCTATCAATTGGTTTTATCATTAAAATTCGAGATTCAATAGAGCCCACACGATTATCGATGTTGGCATTGTGCCTCTTCTCACGGGTAGGCTTTTCCATTCTGATGATCCGGTATATATGATTTTTTATTTTAAAAAAATTTAAATCACCTAAATGATTCTTATGGTCTTAGAAAAATTTTGATGTTTTTATTTTGTTCTAAGAAGAATTGAGAACCAAATTACTTAAAGGATTCTAATGATTTTCTTATTCTGAAAGGAATTGAGAATTAAACAATATAAGAAACAAATAATCCTTTAAGTAGTCACCTAAATATATCCAAATTAAAATTTAGAATAAAATCATTTACTGATTGAGATATTGATTTTTTCATTTTTAAGAATATTGTGATCGCATATCCTGGATTACATCGAAAACCATTAGATCATTTTGGTCCTTCCAGCTTTATATCAATTATTCCGTAAACTGATGACCATCGGTTTCCATGTAGATCAATGAGTTTCGGTTGTCTTCTAATTTATCAATTTAAATCTGCTCACATCTTTTTGACTTTTTAATTCTGATTCATACCAAGGACGTATTTTGAATTCTCCACTCATCTTATAAATCTTAGCCGACTCTGCATATGAGTTGCCTTTAGTAAACATGAGTAATATTTATACCGACTTGCAAACGTTAGTTGCATGCTTTGTCACTTGTGCTATCGTATGCTGCTTACCTGCCAGTATGTATAAAATATCTTAATTATATATATAGTGCAGCCCATTGCCTATGATACGTATTACAGAATTAACTTGGTAACTTTTTAAATTTTTTTTTTGCTTGTAAAGGTTTATTACTTTGGACTATATGACTAGTTGATTTATTATCTAGTCTATCTTACTCGTACCTTTAGCTTGTCCATCCTTTGCCTATTTGAAGTGGATGGCTTCATGTCACATTTATCTAAGAACAAGTTCTGCTGTAATATAAGAAAAATTTTAAAATTATAAATATACATTTTATGATTGTCACAAGGGTGGCCTTCGATCATTTAAGGGGTTTGAGATATCATTACATACCTTGTTGAGTACTTCCTAGTACACAGGATGCCTCATGTTTATTTTCTTGACACTTCTTCTTGTTGATTGATATGCACTTGTGATATGACAGATGTTGACTTGGTCATCACATCATCGTGCCCTCGGACAGTTGGCCCGTCAACGTGGTCAACCCGACGTAGGCAACCGGTCGGATGCAAGTATGGGGGGCGTCAGTGGTCGTACAGCCAACCTGACACAGGTAAGGTCGACACTCCCTACCTGCAGACGCATGCCTCACTGCAAGGACGACGGGCATGGTGGAAGGGTACGATGGTATGGTAGGCCATAAGGGCAGTAAGGTTACCTGATATGAATGGTCTACAACACTCACTATAAAAGCTCATGCACATCTACGGGGCAGGGGATCGCAAAACCAACCACTGAACTAACTTGATCGTCGGAGGGGTCACGTCGGGAACCTACCCGACCCGACCTTCTTACAGGAGTCAGCGACCGACCCTGGAATACTTCAGCCCGACCCGAGCTTCACCATTCCAGCAACCGACTTCCCGAGCCGGATCCCGAAGTTTCACCCATCCAATCGAGCTCCAACTTCGCACCAAGATGATCACGGGCGAGCTAACGCACATGAGCCTGAACCAGCAATGTTTGCTCAATATATACGGAGGCGGATCGCATCTACTAGGCAATCACCAAATTTGGCTCTAACAACTTGTAAACCCAAAATTGTAAAGATGATGGGAGAACTATGCAGCGAGTGGCATGACATGACATTAATCAAACTATTGATTTATAATTTGTTACTCTTCGATTAATTTATATTGATTTGCCGACGAGGAAGAAAGCTTTGCCCATTAATCAAACTATTGATTTATACCCTTCTTCCTCATCGGTGAAGCCTCGGCCCCGCCCCGACGAAGCCTCTGCTCCCACGTCCCATTGGCATCCTCTCACTTGTGTCTCGCAGAGCATGCGCCCCATCTACGTCCCATCGACATCCCCTACCCCTCGCCTCGAGCGCCCCACCTATGTCCCGTCCATCACTTGCCGGCGGTCCTCGGCAACCCTTGGGCCCTCGGCGACCTCATTGACGTTTGACAAAGCGTCTTCCTCATTGACGATGCCTTCTTGCTGTGCTACATCACAAGGTAATATTTTAACCTTGTAACCCATCCTATGTAATTTTAAATGGATAGGGCAAAAGCGCCCTCGGTGACCCACGACCTCATCGGCACCCGTTTTGCGACCTGTGCCCTCGGCAACCGGTGCCGTCGATGAACCACGATGTGCACCACGACCTATCGCATGATGTGTGCCCTTGGCATTCCTCCCATCATGAAGGAGCCATCACTTTCTGTTTCTTTTGAGGAGTTGATCACCAGTGGCCTCACTTGTGCAAACCCGCGACATCACCGATAGCCAAAGAAATAAGCTTTCCTTCTGTTTCTTTTTAAGAATTGATCATGATCTGTCCTTAAATTATAATGCCGCATGCTTAACTTTTGTTCTTGACTCTTATTTTGATTAACTTGTTAAAACTTATATATATATATATATATATATATATATACGTGTGTGTGTGTATATGTGAAATATATATGTATATATATGTGTAAATAAATAAAAATATAAATATATATATATATTTCTTATTTTCTACCATGCCTAAATGGATTAGGAATGATGACTACAATCTACATAGATCAGGAAAAGAGATAGATTAGGTGCCTATGAATTCACGCTATCAGTTCTTGAATCTGATCAACTATTCAGCTATCTAAACCATGCCAGTTTTAAGTTGGATATTTCCGTGAGATGATGTTTTTGCATTAATATAACACTGCAGAATATTTGAGTAAACTGTCGATTAGAATCTTGAAACATGTATGTCTACAGAAGTTGAATGTGAGAACTTTGTTGAAAAATTGATGGTTCGTTAAGTTATTTTCACTTTGCAAGGATGTGGTAATGGAGGGCAGTTACCGAAGGGAGGATGGGAACATTTCTTTTAGAAAAGGGGCTCTCAGAACATGAGGCATTGTGAGCATCCCTTTCCAACTCCAGCTCTCTTCATATGATATCAGGGGATGTGAGCAATGCCCACCTTTGAGGCTTTAGCTACCTTAATCAATACTCCCCAGTTGGTGTTAGCATGAAGCCAGTGGCTTTAGTAATCATGGCTGGACATCATATTTGTTTCTCTGCTCACCTGAGCCTTGTCACCAACTTCTGTAACCTGCTATGATAGAACCAAATGACTTGATTTTTAGGTTCATTATGATGTATATACGTAGGTATACAATTATGCCAAGACATGCTAAAAAAATGATGCACATTCAACCCCCTTTTACTTTGCAACTTCAATGAGATTTTGGACTATACCTGCCATACCATAGTGTATTGTTAATTGTCTGTGTATTAAGTGTATAACGAGAGTAAAGTAACCTCCATGGACGTATGTAGGAATTTATTTTAAAAAAACCAATTGTGGAATCAACCTACTTGTATTATAAGCTACAATTTGATGAATTTTTTTTTTGTGCATCATTATTTGGCAGAGTAACTACTTTTATTTAGTTTATAACTTTATATACTACAAAAATCAAACTGTGTAGATTCTGTTTCTTTTCATATGAATCTTTGTTGCTTTTTGATGATTTTAATTGTGTTATTGTTGTACTAAGTACATTTATTAGAATTCAATGTTATATATTTTCATGAGGTTAATCTTATATTTTTGATAGTAAAACTAATTGTCTTACTTACTCATGCAATTGTATTTATTTTATAAGGTTAATCTAATTATTCTTTTCATGGTTTTTTATAGAAAGGGGAGCCTTCCACTAAAACTACCAAAGGGAGTATATCAAGTTCTATTAATATTTCTTTTATTCTTCTTATATCTAATGATGAGGATATTTGTAAATTGTTATAGAGATGTGCCACGAAAATGAATAAATTAAGTGAAGGTGGTAGAATATTATATGGTAATATAACTTTTGTTATAAACTCCTATACAAGAGTTAGAACACATCTATTAAAGTTGATCTGCACAAAAGTAATAATAAATGATATCTCTGATATATAAAAATTAGAAGAAAAACTAAGAGTAAACAACAACAATAAAATACACTGAAGAAAGTGTCATTAACCCCTTCTATCGTTTCTATCCGCAGCTATATAAACAATTCTATATTTGATCAAAATAAAAATAAAATCAAGAGACAGTAACAAAGGGAAAGGTATTGTAGTTGTATTTAATATAACACATGGTCAATTACATTACGAGATAGCTAGAATGTTTCATTCTGCTGGTTTACTATTTCACATGGGCAAAAATAATATTAAGTTAGTGCTTTTACTTTTGCTGCGAAAATTTATTTGTCTGATTATTTTCTACTTAGTTATAATTTAATGAGAAACACTCTCCTTTAGAAAGAAAACAAATATTGATAAGTTATTATGACCGCTTAAAGGTATATAGAATTAAAAAAAAAGTTAGTATTATTAGTGATGGATGAAGTGATTCACAAAAAGGAATTCTTAATTAATTTTATGGTCATGAATGATGGTGGAGCTATGTTTCAAAAGACAATCGATGACATAGGAGAAATGAAAGATAAATATTTTATTTTAAATTTCATGAAAGAAATTATTAATAAGGTTGACTATCAAAACATAATATAGATTATTACTGTCAAGGCTTCAAACTACAAAAGTAGAGGATAGATTATTAAATCGTAATTTGAAATATTGTATGGATGTCATGTGTGGTTTATATTCTCAATCTAGTATAAAAAAAATTTGCGCATTAAAGAACATGATAGGATATCTTATGATAATTAAAAGTTCTATTCTTAATTATTCGATGAGATTGATCATATTTAATGAGTTTATATCATTAAAGTTACTCTCTGCAGCCTACTTCAACAATTGTTATACATAAAAGGTTTAAACTTATTGAACATAGACCTCAATATATAATTATTAGTAACAAGTGGTCATATTATAGGGATGATGATATTGGTAGAGACTTATGTAGGAAAAGGTGTTTGATAATATTTAGTGGGATAATATTGATTACATTCTTGGTTTCATTTGACCTATTTGTAATATGTTTCAATTTTTTGACATGGATAAACTATGTCTTTACTTAGTATATGACACATGAAATAGTGTGCTTGAGAAAATAAAAATATATATAGATATGAGCCAAATCTTCATCTTTCTATGATGTAATTTAAGATATTCTTATTGATCATTTGAAAAAGAACAATATATCACTTCATTACTTAGCTTGTTAATTGAATCTTATGTATTTATCAAATTTATTTTCTATTGATATTTGTTACATAATTAAGTATATTTATAAAATTATTTGATTTTATTTTTATTTAATGTATTATAGTGATGAATGGGTTTAAGAGTATTCTAGTCAAGTACCCACACATAAAAGATCTAGAGATTTCTCGACAAAGAATAAGATGTATAAGAAAATATTATTTAATGATTGATGAGAGAACACATGCCAACTAAGAATACACTAAAATACTATAATAAAATTGGATACCTTGTTAAGTAGAATCTTTATACGATCTTTACCATATTGTCACGAACTTAGCTGGTTTTACTTAAGTCGTGCGGCACCGTTGTGTGTCCGTCCGTAAAGGCCAGCCTCCCGAAACCTCCCATAGTCCCTTATGACCTACAAAAGAGAAAACAAGTTAGAGAAAATGTTTACACAGGATCCACAAGCAACCATTTCAGCAAACACTAGCCAATGCTAGAAAAAAATATTTTTACTAATGATATACAAAATGAGTCTAGTGATTGATAAATATTATTTAATGTACTCAAACTTTATTTGAATATTTATATTTAGATGATTTTAATTATTTGCATCCTTGATTATAAGTTGTTTCCCCTAGAATTATGTAAGACTGTGTGCAGTGTCTTTAAATATGTAGTTTTACATGTTTGTGATTTTTATGTGTAGCTTAATATGTTCACTGGAATTTTGAACTAAGTTGTTTCCTTTATGTCTTTTTGTCTGTAGCTTAATATCTAAATATGTAAGACTGCATCGGAACCTGATTGTCTACATGTTCGTGTTACCGCATGTAGCTGTATAGGAAACATCACTCAATCAGTATCCGTTTAGACAATTTAGGGTTCTACTGAAAGGTACCAAAGGTTGCAGAATCTAAGTGTAAGCTGGCTTTCCGGTGAAGCAATTGTTGGTCGCTTACTTTTGCCACAATCATCTGCTTTGGTCCAGGTGAGTGTCTCCGCATTGCAACTGCAAATTACTTTTGTTTCAAGTTAGTCTGTTGGTTTTGACGCTTATTATGCCAAAATCTTCTGACAAAGAATGCTAATTTATAACTTAGGCAGTTAATTTTCATTAATAGAATGAAATAAAATATTTCTTTCATGTATATCTTGCTATTAAAATGTTTACAGCAAAGGATTTTTAATTAGTGTAGGTTAGAGAATTTTGGGCTCCAGAATTCATATCTATGCATCTGAATCAACAAAGACCATGTTTGTGCCAGTACTCAAGTAGTAATTTGGAAATATTAATGACTTGAAAGACCCCATAGATACGATATAAAATTATGATCGTTTCACACCAAAGCCATTTATTAACTAAGAATTTTGTTTCCTTCTTCTTTCGAATGCATTTGCGCTATTATGTTGCTGAGGTATGATCATTTGTTCTGGGCAGCACTTGTCAGCAAGTGAAATCATTGGTTTCGCACACAGGATTGTTTACCTGATTGCAGACTAGGGTAAGAGCTTGACTGTTTACCTATTTATTTTTTATAATATAATGCCCCTTAGGTTGAGCATCTTTTACATATATCCTGATCATTGGGATCCCTTACCTTGAGGATATCAGGTAGCTAAAACAGCTGACGAACATGATAATGGGTACATTGGGTTGGAACATTTTCATAGTGAAGGAGGACCATATGGAGTTGAGTGCATGGATTTGGTGAGTTAAAAATTCTCTCCACAACTGTGGTTAAGAAAAAATTTCATTTACAATGACTGCCAACCTGGCAGCACTTTCTTATCATGCCCTCCTGCTTTTCATTTGCACAATAAAAGTGAGCTACAGTGGTTCTTGTAAATTTACCATTGACACCATGTTTTTGTCACATTACTTCTCAAGTAGTTAATCTATTTACATTTCACTTAATTTATAAACATTATAATAAAAATAACTTTCCC
Organism: Ensete ventricosum; assembly: GCA_029747655.1. Classification (NCBI taxonomy): domain Eukaryota; kingdom Viridiplantae; phylum Streptophyta; class Magnoliopsida; order Zingiberales; family Musaceae; genus Ensete; species Ensete ventricosum. The sequence goes on along the minus strand of JAQQAF010000002.1, from coordinate 35,847,462 downwards.
TGTAGTTTTCTTATAACTGCAGTAATAAATATTTAATAGCAACAGTTCTCGTCATTTGATCTTATATTCTTAACTATAGTACTTTAAAATCATAACAATAGATGAATCAAAGACTATAGTTTTTAAAGAATTGTTGGAAAAATTATATGGAAAACAACATCTCTAGCTCTCTATTTTTATATCTTAATATTGATATAATAAACGAGAGAAGGTTTCTTCCTTCACTATCATTGATAACATTGGCATGAGGAATAGTTTCATCATTCACTATCATCAACATTATATTATGGAGGTTTCATCATTTGCGGCCATCAATAAGATGTTGCGAGGAAATTAAAAGATGATTATTAGTAACTATACAAAGATTTATTATTAACCAAAATTTTTTTTACAACATACATTTATTTTATTATTAAAAGATGATTATCGATGAAATTATCTCTAAAGAAATTATTAATGATGAAAATAATCTATCATCATCACTAATAATAATTTTTAATTTATACTTTAATCAATAATAATTTTTATAATAATTAAATGTACATTCAGAAGCTCAGTATTTGGCTTACTAGGTTTTCAATATTCTAACCCAGAAAGCCTTTATTGAGAGTGATTCTCGATCAATGCAGGTTGTTTGAGAGGGTTGGGGCATGATTAGTATTTTCTGCTTCCGTCGTTGTACAGTTCTTGTACTTTGCATAGGAGATTGATTAGGAGGTACACATTAGCATCAAATCTTTTCCCACTGAAACCCTGCAATTGAGGCTCAATAAAGAGGTAAATACTTGAGATAGGAGGTAACAGTATTTTGCTGCACTGTGCACGATCAGTATTTTCTGCTTTCAGTGTTGTACTTTCCTATACGTTGCATAAAAGGTACAGATTAGCATTAAATTTTCTCCTGAAATCATGCAGATTAAGGTCTATACATTTCAATGTCAAATTTATTGACAAGTTCAATTAAAAAAAGGAAATACTTATTAAGCTCAGAATATCATAATTGCTTCTTTGGCAGGTGAACTGTGTATTGAACTGTATTGTGTTACAAGGAGGTCCACTTGATCAAGGAATCGTCAGAATCTCCTCGGGGGCAAAATGTTGGTGGAACTTTATTTTTCTTTCATTTTTGCAGTATGAACCAGCTCTCCTAATGTTGGAGAGGAAAGATAACCAGTTGATTATGTGTTGAATTGACATTATGTAAGCATCAATGGATTAAAAAAAGAAGAAGAAAAGATAACAAGCATCTCAAAATTTCATAGTGGATTTACAATAGTATCAGCCAATTCTAAAATAGTTTGTAATGTCTTTTTGTAGATTGCCTTGCTTGGTTCTCTTTGCAACAACACTACTAACTGTGCAATGCAAAGATCTGTCGTAATCCAAATTGTCCAACCATTGAAGTCAATGAATTCTGCAGTCAAATTACAATCTGTATGGGCTTTGAGCAATCTGATGTTCTTGCGGACATAATTGGTAAAGAATACATTCATAAGGAGTTAATACCATCTACATTAGCTAGCCTAGTATGTGTTATTTCTCAAGTCTTCTTGGATCATGGCGTCTATTCGTTATTAGTATAATTCACTGAAAATATATTATGCTGCAGTTCTGAAGATTCTATTAAAGAGCACCCGGCTTGGCATTTGTATATAATCTCGTTAAGGGATATGATGACTCTGTCGAGCATGTATTTTTAGAAAACAATGGTATTCTAGATGCTCTTGTGGGACAATTTGCAGAATGCATCCTCTCTTGGAGTATGCATTCAGTTAAGTATTTAATCTATGCTGTCTTTTTCTACTTCTACATAGCTGTCCAATCAAAGTCTTGTTATTCTCCACCACCACCTCCTTATCTTTACTATTGACTCAATTTATCTGTGTATCACTAGTCACAATATTTACCAGTGAAATGAGAACATACCGGTTAGATGGCCATGCTTTGCTGATGATTTTATGGGGGGGTGAAATTACGAGGAAAATAGGAAAGGAAAGAGTGAAAAATTTCATTTTACACTTCTATTTTTTCTTTCTTTAGTTTCACAACTTTTTGATGAGATAGTGCTAATGCCTCTCTGAATTTTTTTTCTAAACTTTCTATTTTGTTTTGATTTATATTACATGTTTTTGGTTTAATCGGAGTCAGATTTTTGTATTACTGTTCTAACAATAATACTGTCTTTCAGGGAATGTTTGTGCTTAGTAACATTGCGGCTGGGAGTGAGTCTGAGAAGGATTTGATGATGAATTATCTTGTTCCCACCTATGGCATCCCCCAGCAAGCATAATATGCTACGAGTGGCTTCTCTGTGGGGCTTAGCGAACCACACAGATTCGGTTGTTGTTGGCTTATACAGGGGTAGGTAATCTTGTAATTAAAATAATGGATAATGATCCCTGTTTGGATTGCAAGGTTTATAATTTACATGTACATGCAGAAGCTCAGTATTTGGCTCACTCAGGTTTTCAAGATTCTAAACTCCCAAAGCCTTTATTGCAATTGATGTGAGAGCGATTCTCAGTCAACGCAGATAGTTCGAGCATGATCAGTATTTTGTGCTTCAGTTGTTGTACATTTCTTGTGCTTTGTATAGGCAGTGGTCACATTAGCATCAAATGTTTTCCCACTGAAAACCTGCAATTTAGGCTGAATGAAGAGGTAATACAATATTTTTTGCGCTATGGCATGCATGATCACTATTTTCTGCTTTCGGCGTTGTACAATCCTGTAGATTAGCATCAAATTTTCTCCTGAAATCATGCAGATTAATCTTGAATCCATTATTGGTGTCTAAATAATTAAGAAAAACAAGTGCTTGGCACATTGGAAAAAGTACCTGCTTTGTCTAGATTTTTTTGAAGTGAATGAGTGCATAATTCAAGATCAGTTCCGTACTCTGGGGCATAGAAAAGTGAATATGCTTGCCCTGGTTATCTCCTATGAGATAAAAGAAGCTTTGGCTATGTACAAAACTTCATAGTAACCATTTAAAACTTGATGCTATTTATGGTGACCCAACTAATCTTTGATGATAAAGTAGATGGTAAGACCAACAGTACTCGTTCATTATCTAATATAAGAGATCTCTAGCAGTGTAATTTTTAATATAAAATCCTCTTCAGAACATGGCAATTAGAGAGAGAGAGATTTGGATGAGTTTGAGAATGGTGTCATCATGTTGGATTTTGTCATTATGTAAAAAGCTACTGTCTTAAGGGTGAAATTGTGTACATAAACTTATTGGTGAGAGTATTGTGCATTACACTTTGACTGTGTCTATTTTATGAGCATTATAATTCCTCATTTTGCTTGGCAGATTGACATTGAAGAAGTAAGCTCGGCAATTGTCAAACATTTTATGCAATATTAATAGGGGGAAAGGATGCATGCTGATATCATATATCAAACCATCTCTTGAAACTTTAAATCAATGGACATTCCTGAGATGCAAGCCATATGACAAGGGCATCTCTAACCCTCATCTTTTCCTTGAACATATGGGCTCCTGTGGCATGCTTAAAAGAGTGAAACAGGTATAACACATGATTTTTTGCATAGATTAGATTAGAGTTTGCTGCAAGCTCAGGGCTATGAGGATTGAGGATATTGGTGTTGGCTTTACAATCATGTCAATGATGATAGTTAGAAACTTATGCATATTGGAAATCAAGTTTCGATGATACATGAGATACAACTTAACTTCAGACATTTGTCAAGGTTTTACTTACTGAGTGGTAAGGCCCGTACCGTCCGGTACATACCGGTCCGGCAGCTGACCAGTACGTGGATCGGCCGCTGCCGGGCGGTACTGCTAAAATCGATCGTCGGCAGTCGATTTCGACCGTCGACGGTTGATTGAAGGAGAAATTGACCGTCAGCGGTCGATTGAGAAAGAAAAAGGGAAGAGGAAGAAGAAGAAGAGGAAAAGAAGAAAGAAGAAGAGGAGAAGAAGAAAGAAGAGGAAAAGTACCTCGCCCGCGTGCCCTCGCCGCCCGTGGGCGACTTTTCTCCCTGTGCAGGGAGAGAGATCGAGGCGACGTCAATTTTTAATATATTTAATATTTTGAATATTATATTATATTAATATTATAAAATATTTAATATACTGGATGGTACATGCTATGCATACCGCTTGGTACTGGTACCATACCGATACCGATAAAATATCGGTACACCGGTATAGACCGGTACGTAAAACCTTGATTTGTCTTTATGTTCTATTGGTGTCGAGATACATAAATCAATCACATGTAACAGACAGATTGGAGATTCTCCACCATGGATGATGGAGCATTTTAAGCCATGCTGTATCTGCAGTGGTCTCAGAGCTCTCTCTCTCTCTCTCATGCACACACACACTCACACTCACACACTGTGACAGGTCACAGCAAGATCTTACACAACATTTTTCTTATGCAATTTACAATCACTATCACTTTTCCTGTTGGCCTTTTAACTCCAACATAACCTTAGACACACAATGTCTGCTGATCAGTGTCTATGTCAATCCAAGTCCTGTTTGACAATGCAAGTACCATTAATGTGGCTTCTTTTTACATCTCTAGCAGTAGCAAGAATGATGATTCCTTTTGCTATTCATCCTCAGATACCTCAATTTTGGCATGATAAATTTAGACTTAATCATACAATCTGGTCCATAATTAGATGCAGCAGGCATAACTTTGTGGAACCACATAAATCTCATGTATCTACTTGTAGCTTTTTATACATCTTGTATTATATTTGTCATGATCATCTTCTTTTCTTCCACAGTGGCTCTGCAAGGCTTTGATCAAATCTCTCCTCATTGCTTAAGCATTTTATCTTGAAGTTCACATGGGTTCCTCTCTCAGAGGTAAGTCTCTGTACGCCATTCCTCCACTTTACAGAAGACCAGGATGTCTTTTACCTCGCATTGTCCCTTTTGTCCTACAAAGTCCTCTCAGCCTTGTGGTCTCTCGTCACCACCTCCTCCATATCTTATTGTCTCACCTTGCTATACGGGGGTCCCATGCAGCTTTGAAGACATGGGCAGAGATGCAGCTTCAGCTACACCTTTTAAGTGTTTGAGAGGATACAGAACCTAAGAGGTCACAGCACAAAAAAGATTTGTCTTCTTGATGCATATTAGCACAGAAATCTCTTATGGGTGTTATCATAATCTTGTGGATGCTTTTACTGACATAAAGCTATGATATCCTTCTTTGCTTTCTGCCGTTTCTTGGCAGCATGGGCTGTGTTTTTATGCTATAATGCATGCCATTCAGTGGTGCAGTGGCATGAAGGAGAGCTCATTTAATTTTTTTGCATGCCATTTCTCACAAGAAATCAGTGGGGAAGAAGACTGGTGGTGTCTCTTTGGTTCAGTGAGGTTGTACTTGATGGAATGAATGGTGGTGAGCTTTTCAGGTCATTCTGGGGTAAAGATGATATGTTCACCACAGTTTTGCCATCAACACCACACATCACAGTATTCTTGCAACGCCTGACTGCTGATGCAGTTCACTTTTGTCATTAGTTATGCATATATCTGCTGCAACAGGATCTTGAATCAGTAGTTAATGAGCTTCAGGACTAGAAAACATGATTTGAGAAGGAAATCAAATCACTTGAACTCCTCACAGGATGCTCATGTTACTTTAGAGATTAAAAATGTTGTGTTGATATTGACATAAATTAAGTCATCAATGTTTTGGTGATGTTGTGACTTTAATGGGTATTCACATGTTATTTGCATGAAAATGATGTGATGGGGATCGATACAAAATCTTTTTTACATTTGGTGCAGATGAATCTAAATATCTAATCATAAATTTAAGAAATAAATTCATATATATATATATATATATATATACATACACATAGTTGAAAAGTTTCTTTCGTCAAAATTTTTTTATTTGTGAATATTATAAAAGCAATTGGCTATACAATGGTATCATTATAGAAATACTAGGTTGTACCATGGTGTAAAATGGACCAATAAGCGCTTCAAGGGAAGCGTTACGACTATTATAACGGACCACGGTATATCCGATATAGCAGTCCGCTGCGAGCACATCGCAAGCTGCGCGTGGTGGTGACCCCCGGGTAGACTCGTCGCTTAACCCCCGACCCCAGATTGCTGGGACCCGCAAGGACTTCGACTATTTGTTAAGCGTGCGTCCCACGGTGGGTCGTCTAAGCGTCAGGCCGGCGGCGCTCGCGCCTCCGTCGAGCCCTCTTCCGACATTAACGACAAAGTTTGGGGGCATTTCCGTCAGAAAGCTCGCAGTCCCTATGGACGGTGTGGATCTGTTGATCGTATCCATCGACGGCTGGGATCGTCTTTTGCTCCCCCCCGTGCTGACTGCAAACCCAGGAAGTCATCCCTTCTGCTCGCCCAAATTAACGAGCACTCAATTACTGTAGGCTGCATCAAGCGGGCCCCATGCTTTTCTTTCAAGTCAGCATACGGGTAGCCGAAGGAGGAGACCCGTGATGTGTGAAATAACCTTAAACAAATTTTGCAGCAAAGTATAGCTTAAAACCCAAAGTGCGACGTTCAACTAGACGCGACACGCACCCACCTCTCCCGCCTTGGCCCACCCCATACTCCATTCAATACACGGGTACGTGTTTGGGAAATGTATTTGTGTGGAATAAGATATTGATTATTAGAAGCTTTTTCCTAGAAGCGAAAAATATGGGGAAGTGTGTCCGAGAGCGAGTTCAGTCGCGATTCGTGAGGAGAGATTGCGATGGGAACAAAAGCCACTATTTTTCTCTCTTTGAATTCCATTAGCTTTTCGTTCGATTAAAGTTCGAAGCCCGAAGAGTGAAAAAGAGCGAGTGACAAGTTCTTGTTTTGTTGCCGAAAATTTATCTATTATCGTCTCGCTCCTCTCCCTTTTAGGGGTTTGGGAGATTCTTGGGAAGCTCGGTATGGAGATCTCCAAGAACGAGAGCTTCCCCGAGCTCGGATGAGTTTCTGGGACCAAGAAAGTTGTGTTCTTTGTCGATGAATTCTTGCGGCTAAGACTGCTTCTTTTTGTATGCTATCTTTAGCTTCTGGTGTCGACCATGCTTGGGCTATTAGTGGCTTGATGAGTCTTGAAGCTGTAGTTTTCCGTTTATTTGGCAGGTAGTTCTTCTTACTGTTTTGGATGGGAGAGTGAATGCCGTTTCAGGTGAGGAAATGATCGAATTGGCAGATATAAGATGAAGCTTTCTACTGTTGGTATCAGCCAGCAAGCACCAGAAGGTGATCTTTCTGTGTTGCCTTTGATCTTGCTTCTGTTCTGAGCCTCCGCCGTATAGGAATGCAGATTGCTTTTTGAATGTTGAATTAGGGGAGGAGAAGAGATGCTTGGATTCGGAGCTCTGGCACGCCTGCGCCGGGCCGCTGGTGTGCTTGCCCACAGCTGGAACTCGAGTAGTCTACTTTCCTCAGGGTCACATTGAGCAGGTGAAAGATTGAATCTTTGATACGTTTCCTTAAGATATGCTTGTTCTGTGCGTTTTCTGTTTAATGATTGGTGGTCGGTTTTAATCAAGGTGGCTGCATCGGCAAACAAGGAAGTGGAGTGCCATTTTTGCAATTACCCAAGTTTACTGCCTCAGTTGCTCTGCCAGCTCCATAACGTGACTTTGCACGTTGGTTCTTTCACAGAATTTTTTTGGTCTAGATGACTTAATGTGGTCAAATTTAGATTCCTGTGGTTGTAAAACTTGCAGGCAGATGTGGAAACTGATGAAGTTTATGCTCAGATGACGTTGCAACCTCTGGGTCCGGTAATTTTGATTTGAAAGTTGATTGTATACTACCACTGTATTGTATTTTCCTAAAAGAAACTCCAGAAGACTCAGATATTGGCTACAGGAAGAGCAGAAAGACACTTATTTTCCCATTGAGATGAGTTTTGCGAGCAAGCAACCCACAAATTATTTCTGCAAGATTCTGACAGCAAGTGATACAAGTACCCATGGAGGTTTCTCTATACCTCGTCGTGCAGCTGAAAAAGTCTTCCCTCCTCTGGTGCGATGGCCATGAACAAGTTGTATTATTTTCTCATGAAATTTTTTTAAACACCATGAATAGGAGTTGGTGATTACTGCTGTTTCATTGGTGTTAGGATTTCTCTCAGCAGCCGCCAGTGCAGGAGCTTATTGCTCGTGACCTTTATGATGTTGAATGGAAGTTCAGGCACATTTTTCGAGGTGATTGAACCTACTCTAGATGCAATATAATTTTTGCCTTTCATAATTATATTGGTAGGCTTAGTTGTGTTGGCAAAAATTTATTGTAAATTATGGAAAAATTGAATCATGTTCAACCAGTACTTTTTACTGCATATATAACTTATTAATCATTCATAACTAGTGCTGATATAATTGCCAGTTTTGTCCTTTATCAACCCCTCCTGAAATGGGCAACAATGATTTCTCCATTAAGCCAAAACGGGTGCTAGTTAATGGAAGCTTAATTTAAGTTGTTTATACTTGATGCAAGTTGGTATTCCTATTGCTTTTAGTTTGGGATTGTTTATTAGTTTTTAATCAACTTTGGAAAGATATTATTAAATGGAACCTAGCCTTCACATCCTTGGATTAGAATTGGCATACACCCCACTTTATGTTCTAATAAAAGACCAGAAATTACATAGAAAGATACCTTTGACGATTTCAAGCTTGTTGATGCAGGGCCCGTTAGAGTTGGCCAGAAATTTTATTATAAGCATGCTGAATCAAGAAAATTGAAATTTGGTCACACTATTTTTGTGAAAAATTGTCAAAAATTATCTAATTCTTGAATCTGACGATCCATAAACCAATTATGTCAGCTCTGTAGTTTGGAGACTGACTTTTTTTTTTTGTAAGATGAAAATGAGATAAATGTCAAGTGATTTATTATCCCAACCTACCAACAGAGTTGAAGCTTCAAAGAGTGAATTAAGACTTAGTGATGGAATTGTGTCACTCATCAAATAATGATATATTCTTCAAATATTGAAGAGGTCCCAATAAACACTTTAAACTAACACATAACTAGAATTAATAATAAGCAAGAAACTAGCAATAATGTAGCTAAGTAAAGAAGGAGAGTGCACTTCACATATTGACAGAACAAACAATTACTTCTAATTTAAGGGTTAGATATGTGCAGAATAAAAACCTTCCTTTGGTTCATCTCTTAAAAGCATCTGTTGATTGGATCTGAACCTAGGATGCCTTTCCATAGCTTCAATTGGTCAAAATAATGCCTTTGGATATTGAAAGTTTGAAAGAATAGTTTGATTCCTTAGATCCACAACACTTTCATTATTGATCCTTATTGTACTTGAATCAATCATTGACAATGTTGTATCACTTAACTTGAAGGGATTATATTTTAAAAAAAATATGGTATTACCATAGAAGCATGTGACGTGAATAATTTTGTACATTGATTGTTTAGTATAAAAAGTCAAGAATTTAAAGCTTAAACATTCCAACTGACTTTGTGTCTAGGTAACAGATATCCCCTTTGTGTCTTGAATGGCAGAAGATTCCGGTGTCTTATCATCATAACATTTCCTCACTCTTGTTTGCAAAAAAGTCTGACAATGCTTCCATAAAAGGTGTTTTGAGTGCAATTTTTATGATTTTGATGATAAACCAATCAAAATCCTCCTTTTGAAACTTTCTTAATGTGCTATGTTGCTTGATAATCTCTAATCTCCCTATCATGATACTGCATAAAACTACTGTGTCAAATCAACCACAATGTAAAAATGAAGCATAAACTAATCTTCTCTCTTTAGCTTGATGCGTGCATTTGCTCTTTGCACCTGGGAACTGCATCATTTTGAATCTCGCTGTTAGTTGGCCCTTTCGTAGTACATGACATTGCCCAATCGGTTCACTTTAACTATAGCTCAACTCATCATTTAGATCCTCTCCTTTACCATTTTTAAAATTTCACCATCTCCATAATCTCTGACTGTTTCTCCTGTTAAATTTGCGCATGCTACATACCTTGCAATCAAACTTTGTGATTGTTTGAAAGAGTTGAATGAAAGTTTGTGATAGTTTTATGAATAATTTGCTCATTGGTAGAATGCTTTAATATCATCATTTAGATGAGAAAAGCTAAAACAATTTTGAGCAAGCCATGAAGGCAACTACAAATTCATTCTTACGGTTGAAGACTCTAGTTCTTTGTTTCTATTTCTATCTATAACAATTGAAAGTTGAAACATCATTGGAATTTTATTATAAGTTATTTCCCTGATCACAGGTCAACCAAAGAGGCATCTCCTTACTACAGGTTGGAGTGTGTTTGTCAGTGCCAAGAGACTTGTCGCCGGGGATTCTGTTCTTTTTATTTGGTTAATTTGATTTCTTTTACCTCTTCTTCCATGTTTATTGTGACGCAAAATGAAAAATCCATCTCCATTTCTTTTTATTGTATGCATTTTTTTATTTTGATTTTGATTTCCTTCTCAGGAATGAAAAGAACCAGCTTTTGTTGGGAATAAGACGTGCTAATCAACCACAAACTTCAGCATCATCATCACTGGTTTTATCAAGTGACAGCATGCATATAGGACTCTTTGCTGCAGCAGCTCATGCTGCTGCCACAAAGAGTCGGTTTACCATATTTTATAATCCAAGGTAGCAGTTGTCATTATAATATATTCTGTTGGTCGCTATCACTTTTATGGTTGCAATTATTGCAGGGCCAGCCCAACAGAGTTTGTTATACCTCTTTCTAAGTACACTAAAGCTGTATTCCACACACGTGTATCAATTGGGATGCGATTTCGTATGCTTTTTGAGACCGAGGAATCAAGCATTCGTAGGTAATGTAACAAACTAACAACATTTGCCAAAATGCTTGATTAACCATTGCCTTCCTTAATGTCTCTCCTTTGTGGTTAGAATAAGAATATCTATATAAATTACAACTTTATATGCTAAGTCCTCTTATGTGATTGTTATCTAATTTGTGTTTTATGGGGCAGCCAATTTTGACACTTCTAATTTTCTATTTATTATTCATGTTGATTGAAGGTACATTGGAACAATTACTGGCATAAGTGTCTTGGATCCTGTCCGCTGGCCAACTTCTCATTGGAAAACAGTCCAGGTAAATATCTTCAGTGAAGAAGTATTTTATTATATGTAGATACATCTCCTTAAAATTAATTATGGAGGTTCTTTATATCATAAATCATGCTCAACAAAGGCGATATTTGATTTGAAACCTCCATGCTCCTTCATGATCGATTTTAAGGTAGATTGAGACCTCAAGTCCTCCGATAAGGCTCTAGCATATCTCCATTTTTATTTATTTGTACATGTAGACAGACACATTTACTTGTGCCACACTAGTGTAATGGTCATTGATCAAGATTTGTTTATCTTCAAGGTTTTAACTGAAGCAATTAATATCTTAGTGTTTATTAGAAATGCAAATCTACTAAGAGTTAGTGAAATGAAGTGGCTGATCTATGGCTGTGGTGATATAAGAATATTGACAAGCTTAAGTTGATCTTAGTTTTACTTACTGTATATTACTTATTTTTCTCTGAAAACCTGCCTTAGAAGAGTCTTATGAGGGTTAAATAGGTCAGTAGGGTATGTTTAAAAGGTGATACTTACCATCCTGCCATTCTTGTTTCTTTATGTGAAGCTTAGTAGGTCAGAACTCATAATTACACACATTTTTGGGGTGCTTTTGCTCATATTATTTTTACTGACTCAGTATTAATAAGATGATTGCATAGATCATTGTGTGAGTTGGACTACACTGCTGTAAATTTTGTTTCTAATTGCTGAACGATACAAATGGTACAATAATTTAGTATTCCATGTTAGCCAGTCCATAGAATGTAGGTCTTTTTTATGGTATTCAAGTTGCTGCAACAACACAAGAAGACATGTCTTTGTGAACTAATATGACATTTTAGTAACTACAGGTTGGCTGGGATGAATCCACAGAAGGTGAAAGGCAGTGTAGAGTATCACTATGGGAAATTGAGCCTTTAGCTACCTTTCCCATGTATCCATCATTATTTCCGATTGGCAGATCTTGGCATCCTGGAGCATCCTTTCCTCATGGTATGTTCTCATGCGTGTTTTTTATCTAACTCTATGATACCTTGGTCAGCCTTGTCAGGGTCTTTCGAAGGTGAACAACAAAAATGGCAATGCAGATTCATATGATGACTTTCATTAGCTTTCCTTTCTGTTATACAATTACCTGACTATAAAAACTGCTTAGGAACTCTTAAGTTTGTGAAAACTGTTGTTAATATAACATTATGTAGCTCCTGGTAACAGGTACCATAGCTACTTCAAATATAATAAATTTCAAGGATAAGTCAATTTTTGCATATTATATGTTAACGATAAGGGTTATATCTTTTTCAAAATGTAAAATAAATCTGAACATTTCATTTGGAACTTCTTGCATTCTAGTTTATTTACCTTTGCATTTCAGACATCAAAGAAGATGAGCTAAATGCTTTAATGTGGTCAAGAGGCCTGGCTGCTGAGCGAGGCATGTGTTCGTTGAATCTCTCATCACTAGGTATGGGCCCCTGGGTCCAACATAAGCATGAACCATTGCTGCTGGGGAGTGAGTTCAATAAGTACCAAGCCATTTCCCATGTAGCTTTGCAGGACGTACAACATTGGGATATTCTGAAGCTGCAATTTCTGCAAAATCAACAACCTATCCAATTTCTTCCACGGTCCTATGCATCCAGCTCATTGTTGCAGCATCGAGATTGTCAGCAGACTAAGCAGCAGATTGTGAATTCTCAACCACAATGCGTAACAGAACCAATTCTATACGAGCAGTGGCAGCCACCTCAAAATGAGCAGCAAAAGAAGCAGGTTGAAAAAGCACATGCTAACACACAGGCATTCCCAATGCATAACAATCATGTGCAACAGCAATCTCATTTGCCTTCTCCATTGTTTGAAAGTTCATCCACTCCTACCTCAAGCTTAGGTTTCTCATCAATTCCGACATCAAGTTCCGTTCAGGATATCTTAGGATTTGCTTATTGTGAAGAAAATGCTGGTGGTTCCAACTATTCACATCTTGGCCAATCCATGTTAAATCATCCTAATTGGCAATCATGGGACCCCAAGTTTACCAAGACACAACCAATTTCTTTTGATGATGTAGCTCTGCTACCATCACTTCCTGCAGGAACTGAAGTTTTCAGAGTTAACCTGAATAACACCCTGTTTAGTTTTGGTAAAGATTCCTCCTCTTCGTTGACTAATGCAGTACCTAACCTAGGTATCGTCAATGATATGCCGAGTGTACCATGTACCGGTTCATTTTTCCATAATTCTCTGGATGGATATGTGGATGACTCATCTGGGTTACTACAAAATGAGGGAGAGATTGATCTACAATCCCAACACTTTGTGAAGGTAAGGGCAAATCTTTCATTTTATGGAATGCTTCCTAACATATTGGTGTGGTCCTTGCCAAGTTGAATGGCTGGTGTATTGCTTCGTGGAAATTGGCATGGGTTTTGTGCCAGTATAGTTCTATGTTGAAAAGTCCTGGCCACAGCACCACGAGCTAAGCAGTAGAAATGGTGAATATGGGTGTTATTTGTTAATTGAAGGTTGTGTATTTTTCTTGCAGGTTTACAAGTCGGGATCAGTTGGGAGGTCTCTGGACATCTCCCAGTTTAGCAATTATGATGAATTACGTGAGGAACTCGGTCAGATGTTTGGCATTGAGGGTCTATTGGAAGATCCTCTTAGATCAGGCTGGCAGCTTGTATTTGTTGACAGGGAGAATGATGTACTTCTCCTTGGAGATGACCCATGGGAGTAAGAAATTCCGTGAAACATTTTAATCATTTTGAGTTTAGAAATTACTGCACAGAAGTAGATGAATTTGCAATTCATTCTCTCAGTATACCCCAAGGTTTTAATGTTTCTATTATTAACAGTAATCTCCATTTTTTATATGAACCTGCTTCTGTTGACTTTGTCTAGGTTGTTTCTTCTAGGAGGTTGTGTAAAAGGGTGAAATGTGCTTCCATTGAGAGCCTGCTTTGTATACTAGTGAAGACCAAATCAGGAAGCAAACACTTAGATGTCTTAATAGTGTATCATGGCTATGAGGAAAGACTAAAAAACAGTGGTTCAAAGAATAAGGCTCCTGCATATGTGGGGTCTGGATAGGATGTTTGCGAGCGAAAAGACAAACCTTAGTCACCATTGCATATCAGCAACTTTACGGTAACGTCAAGGCTTACTCTGTAAAAAGGAAGACTGTCTAAGGATATTACAAGGAACTAAATAAACACACTCCATGGAGGCAAGGACAACACATTCAATAGTTTCTCATTAGTGTCTCATCTCACCCTCAAGTAACATGGAAGTCATACTTCTAGCCTCTTTTGATAGAGGCGTCTCTCCAAGCCTTGAATCAAGTGAATTCATAGTATGCATATTAACCTCTTAAATTTCAAACCAAAATTTTAGGACTTACTCTATATTAATTCTGAAATTAATGCTGAGGTATTTATGAACTATATTTGAGAACTCAATGATGCAGAAATTCAAAGCATTTTATAGAGTTCAATTTGAAGTTTTTTAAGGAAGTTACCTTCATTTTTCTTTATAAAGGTTGTGATGGATGTTATACTTAAGAATTAAGAAAATTATTATCACATTACAGAGTTGATAGGTCACTTTTTTAGTTTTCTGTAAGTAGTTAATAAGTTTTACATTTTTTTTCTGATCTTGAAAATAGTGAAGAATCAATGCATTGAGAATCACTAGGCTTAGGGAGTTGTTCCAATATATTTTTTCTCATACAATTCTGTATCTTGTTGACGGATTACTTAAGGTGGTGAGTTCATAGGCTTGTATTTTCAGTTAGGTTCCTTTGGTGGTGATATCTATATCTATGGGATGTTTTACTTGGTTGGTGAGTTTGTTTATCTTATTTTTAATCATTTTAGTTCTTTCCTTTTTGTCTGTCATCATCTTTTCTTCCAAGTTTGTCTCTTTGGTGATATTCAAGATTGTATTACTCAATTGCATAGTGGGCCATCTCTTTTAATTTATTTTGTTTTCTCCATCATCTGGATTACTTGATAGAAAAGAAAAAGATTGCAATAATTTATTTTTCCTTTTGCAAATGTAGACATATTTTTCTTATATCCTTTTGCAAATAAAGTTAAAGGCACTCATTCATCTTTCTGATTTGGGTGTGATCAAGAAAAAATATTCATCTCAGGTTCAAGATGGTCTCATAAAACAAAGACTAAGAAGTATGTGCTCATATTTGAGTACTAGAGAACAAAGTTTTACGTACTGGTCCATACCAGTGTACCAATATTTTGTTGGTATTGGTACGGTACCAGTATTGGGTGGTATGCATAATATGTACCGCCCGGTATATTAGATATTTTATAATATTTTTATAATACAATATTAAAAAATATTAAATATATTAAAAAAATAAATAAAGGGGGCGATGTCGCCTCGATCTCTCTCCCCATGAGGGAGACGTTCGGTCTCCCTACGCAGGGAGAAAAGTCGCCCGCAGGTGGCGAGGGTGGCGACGGCTTGTGGGCCACCCGAGCGTGGCGAGGGCACGTGGGCGAGGGCGCGCGGGCGAGGTACTTTTCATCTTCTTATTTCTTCTTCTCCTCTTCTTCTTTCTTCTTTTCCTCTTCTTCTTCTTCCTTTTCCCTTTTTCTTCCTCAATCGATCACCGAAGGTTGATTTCTCTTTCAATCAACCGTCGACGGTCGAAATCGACCGCCGACGGTCAATTTTAGCAGTATCGCCTGGTAGCGGCCGGTCCACATACCAGTCAGCTGCCGGACCGATATGTACCGGGTGGTACGGGCCTTACCGCTCGGTAAGTAAAACCTTGCTAGAGAATATAGCAAGCAAGATGTTGAAGTCCAAATTTGAAAGGAAAATTCTTGATTTGAACTTTGTCATGTTGAAGTCCATATTGCCTATGTTTACGTGAAGCAACAGTACATGCAAGTGAATCTTTATTGTTGAGGCTTTTTCTTTTTTATTTAGGTCTGGGCTTAGAGTGGAAGGAATGTTTTGAAGAGGTCCATCAACAGTAGACTATTGAGATAAGTCACTTATTTTGAGATTAGAAAGAAGTCATTTTATAATATTTCTTTTGAGGGATTTGTTTTCTTTTACAGATCACTTTTCTTCAGTAATTCTGAAATTAAGCAACTGTTTAAAGGGTCAATTTATTTAGTGACTGAAGTCAACCTTCTAGTTGCATATTGAGTATCCTGTCCTTGTTTGTTACTGATGCTTATGTGCCATGGATTTTTCTGTGGCACCACTAAGGCACTAACCATATGTTAGAGGTTGGCTTGAGGATGATCTAGCCATGCATTGGCATGAGCAAGTTCAGCATTAATTTTTTTTTATATACAGATTGTGTTGCATTTTAGAGCAAGTCCATCATAGTAAATTTACATAAAAGATCATATCCATTTCTTTGTTCTTATCTACAGTTGTCATTATTTCTTCATTGTGTGGGCTGACACACTTTGGTGCCTAGTTCCGTAGTTGGTGCTTCACTCTCTTGTTTAAGAAACAAACTCTGCAGGCCATTCATCAATTGGATATGACAAGGGAGACTGAGTTTACAAGCTACATATAGCATATCTGCTAGGTAGTTGGAAGTAATGGTAGCTAGACTCAAGGTTTGACTTACCGGTCCATACCAGTGTACCGAGTTCATCTCAGTACCGGGCGGTACACACAGTGCATACCGCCCACTATATTAAAATATAATATAAATATTTTATAATATAATATTAATATATTAATATATTAAAAAAAGAGAAAAAGGGGCGACGTCGCTGAGGCGATGTCGCCTCGATCTTTCTCGCCGCACGGGAGAAAAAACGCCTACGACCCGCAGGCGATAGGTATTATTTTTCTCCTCTTTTCTTTTTTTTTCTTCTTTTTCCTCTTCTTCATCTTCCCTTTTTCTCGCTCAATCGACTGCTGACGGTCGATTTCTCCCTCAATCGACCGTCGGCGGTCGATTTCTCCCTTCAATCGACTGCTAACGGCCGAAATCGACCACCGACGGTCGATTTTTGACAGAACCGCTCGGTAGTGGGCGGTCCACGTACCGGCAACCTGGCGGACCGGTATGTACCGCCCGTATCAGGCGGTAAATGTCAAAATTACAAACCTTGGCTAGACTTAAGTACCAGCAGATTTAGTATACTCTCATTAAATTAAGCACAAAATGTTTACACCATCTGTATAATATGACATCAAATAGTATACCATCTGTATATTATTATGTTAAATTGTATACCATCTGTATAATATTACATCTCAGCTGGCAATAAACCAGCATACAACAGTCAAATGTTTGTGCAATAAAATTTAAGCTTGGATCATGTTAATACATGATGTGACTATTTGACCTGAGACTGGCTGATAAAAACAAATCAACCTGCATGCCTGCATGTTAATACATGATGTTTCTATTTGACCTGAGACTGACTATTTGTTCTTGCTTCCTATTGCATGATTGGCCCTATGCTAGTTTCTAATGCTCTTGCTACCAGTTTTAACTAAAATCTTATGTTGGTTGAAGAATACGAGTTAATCCTTTTCATTATCATTCTTGTATACAGAATTTGTTACTTTCTCTGTGGTTGGTCAGCTTTTCCACATTCCTCGCTACTGCTTGCTGATTTTGTTTGTTTATTTAGAAGTCAGAAAGATCTAAGGTTCAGGCAGATAGTCTGGTCCATCTCTAGTAATTTTAGTTGTGATTCTCTCTACTAGCTGAGTTTAAATATTTTATTTTAATCCTAGACAAAGTGCATTTTCATTGCATTTGTGTATTTTTCATCCTTCTCCTGATTGATGTAGCTCTATTGTAGTGTAATGCACATATCAATGTCTCAGACCCTCAGTGGGACAGCCTATCATATGAACACAAACACAGTGCTCCAATTTATCTCATCATACTGGAAAAGAATAACATATATCTTTCAAAGTTTCTACATGGATCTGCATCATCAGAAGCCAATACTTGGTCTGATGTGCAAAAATTTGTGTCACATAAAGATATTCATATGTGAGTAGACCACAGAAACGAGTTTCTCTGAGCGGCTACTGTAAAATACCAAGCTCGTTATTCTGCCATTCAATGATAACACTTGTTTCCTTAAATTTCCTTGTAATGCGCTTGCAATTTCTTGTAATTCCTTGTAATTTCCACTGTAACTATGCTTCCTAACATGCTTCTAGCTCTTGTACACCATTAATGGTGTGGAATTATGGTTGGAAACTTTTCCTAATTTAGTTACCTAATCACTAGCATTGTTTGCTTTGCACATCCATGTCGACAGCTTGTTGAGCAAATGCCATGTCACATGTTCATATCGTGGTTCAGTAGTTTGCACAAATCAGTGCATTGTGTCAGTACCCTATTAGCATGGAATGCTTTGATGAGTATGGCTCAACGTGGCTGGTAGACAACCCATCATGAGCAAGCCATACTTCCATCTGTATTATGGGTATATGTTGTTAATAAATAGTTTGAAAATTATCACAAAACCAAGCATGTCTAATTTTTTTCAGTTATTTATAAATTTTATTAGTTTTGGTCTGAGATCCTTATCAACATTACCAACACATGATATGCTTGCATACCAGTTGGCTTAAACCAAAGAGAAAGAGGGAGAAAAGAGGGTCTGATGATGATGATAATGATAATAATGAATTGCTGAACAATTAGAACTTTATATTTCTAAACAAATTGTATGGCATGCATGTGATTGCTGCTACTTGGCTCACTCATCATTTTTCTTATGCAAATTAAACCAAGGACATTGATACAATGTTTGTAGTTTTGGTCCAAGATCTGTACTGGCATACCAACACATGATAAGTCTGCATACCAGTTGGTATAAGCCAAGAGAGAGAGAGAGAGAGAGAGAGAGAGAGAGAGAGAGAGAAGAGGGGATGAGGAGGAGGAAGAGGTGCAGAAGCAAGATGAGGACAAGAGGGAAGGAGAGAAGGACCACGAGGAGTAAAGGACTGTTGACAGTCAACAGATGCCTAGAGTAAACATAAAAAAGATAAAAACTAGTATTATACTGTATTGGGCGAAATTCTCATTCCAGGTTGGACATATAAATCCCATTCAATGCATAGTTGTCTGACTTGGTTTTAAACCTTGGTCTAGGTGCATTGTATTAATATGCTACTCAGCATGGGTGACCATGCAATTGTGGGTAGTCGGACACATGCACACATTCTATTTTTTTTATTTTATCCACATTACTCTTGATAGTCTTTCAAGGGCAGCTGCATGTTGCTTTTTCAATTAGTGAAACTGAATTGGAGCCCATCATACCATCCTAGTATTCTTATGTTGCCAGAATACAATAAATTTTCATGCTTTATAAATTATTTAGGAGCAATAAATAAATCACAGTGTGTCATACTAGCAAAAATATAGATTATATTGGAATGGTTTCATGAACCGGTATATTCAGTTATCCATAGGGATAGTTCTTTCGCTAAATTAATGTGTCAAAGAGAATGGAAGATAATCCATCAGCATCTATGTTTATGTTGAAATTTCGTACCGTGCCCATGTACCGAGCTTTGCTTGGTATGGTACGGTACGACATACTGAGTAGTACATCAAAGCGTACCAAGCAGTACATTAAAAAATATATATATAATTAATATATATAAATATAAAAAATATATTCTATATAGAACTATAAAAATTAATATATCAAAATATAAAAACAATATAAAAAATCTAAAAAAAGGTGTACGTAGCTTCGGCGATGTCGCCTCCTCTTTTTCTCGTCGCCTCGTCTACGACATTCGACGAAGAAGGCGGCGAAGACGTCGAAGGCCGCAGATGTCTTCGGCCTTCGGCGAAGAACGTGGCGAAGGCCGTTGACATCTCTGGCCTTTGGCGAAGAACGCAACGAAAAAGGTCGCAGAGTCGCAGACGAGGTGATGAAGGATTGCCTCTTCCGTTGCTCTAGCCGCCGCCTCCCCTGATCCTTGCGCCTCCAGATCCTCCTCTTTACGACTCTCCTCGTTGTTACTTCTTGGATCGGGATCGTTGAGGGATGGCGGCATCGGATCGGGATCGAGAAAGAGAATGGAAATAAGTTCGCGTGGAGGTTCTCCTGATTCTCCCTCTTCTTCGAACGCCCTCTCCTTCCTTCTTCGATGCTTCTCCCTTAGCCTCGCCATAGCCAGGCTGGAGTTAGGCTAATATCGCCTAGTATCGGATGGTAACGGTCAAAATTATGATCTTTACCGCCCGATATAGTCCCGTATCATCCAAATACGGGGCTATGTCATGCGTATTGCCCAGTACGGGCGGTATAATTCGAAATTAAAAACCTACTTTAAGGTCATTTTTGTCATATGAGACTGACTAGGATGAAACTAATTTTTTTAATGTTTAACTGGCCATTTGACTTTTCAATGCAGGTCATTCGTGAATAACGTTTGGTATATCAAGATACTTTCACCTGAGGATGTGCTGAAAATGGGAAAAGTGGGAGTTGAATCTTTATGTTAATCCCTCTAGAAATTCAAGGAACAAGTGAGGGTATGTTCTATAGACAGTTCTATCTCATGTTGTTTGTGAATGCAGGTCATTTGTGAAATTTGGCTTTTCAATGCAGGTCATTTGTGGCTAATGTCTAGCATATCATGATACTTTCAACTGTCGAGGTGCTGAAAATTGGAAAACAGGGAATTGAATCTTTCTATTAATCCCTCTTGAAATTCAAGGAGCAAGCAAGGGTATGTTCTATAGATGAATTCTATTTCATGTTAAATAAAAGAAATTACTAAAGCTCTCTTTCTGTTTTAAATTGTTCTTGTGTGGTGCCATTGTTAGTTGTACTACCTATGGAAATAGACTTGAGAATATTGGTTTTGGCATCTTGCAAGTAGTTATGGTTGCAATATAGCTACAAGATAAGAGTCCACTACATGAGCTTCACGTCCAAAACCCACTGATTCAGGAAATTACATGGGATCATTTTGATGTATACAATTGAGAATATATAACAAAATTGTTAATTATGCAATATTATCTGAGCTAAGAGGTTCTTCTTCGGAGGTGATCTCATATACATGATTGTCAACCCTTGTTCCTAATCTTATGGAGGTTTGCTGCATGGTCGCTTTTTCCCTTAATTTAGCTTTGTGAAGTGACATTCTATATGATGATCCAAATAAATCTTGGCCTTTCTTATAGGTGTCTTCTTTGGTTCTTTCCCTATATTGTACCTCTAAATATGAAACAGATTCATATGCCCATTTTAGAAACTATGCTTGAGGATTTGTATGTAGAATATCCTATAGATACAAATGTACAATAGATGTTTATATCAATGATGGTGCTACTAGTTTTGCCATTTTTTTTGCTTTCGGGTACCATCTTTATTCTAAATTATTTGTGTTCAGCTGCATGAATTCCTTCACTTGTTTTGTTTCGCAAAGGAAGCATTCATTGAGAGACTAAAATCATGTCTCTTTTACCTCTACTTAGAATAATTTCATATTCTGTTGGCTCACTTTTGGCCATGTGTTAACCATGATAGAGAATTTCATTTTGGCCTTCACCAGTGATACTTTAATTACATATATTCTTGATAAGATCTTTCTTATAGTGCCAGTCATCCATGACATCCTCAACTACATTCTAGATAATGTTGTCCTCTATGGTCGTTATCTTGTTTTTCACTGATGGTATCAGAAGGAACTTGGTTTCAAGGTATTTACATCCATGAACACCTGTTTTCCTATGCTAGTTGAAAAGCGATGATCGTTCCATTTTCTGATTGACATTCAAAATCTATGATAGATGGAATAGACAAAAGATAGATGAACGAGATTTTTGATCATAGCGAAGAAGCCGAGACCTAAGAAAAGAGCTCGAAAAGGTTTGCATAATGGCTAGGGCTAAAGTCTCTTTGCCTCAGATGAGATGATTTGATTAGCATCGGTGCGCTTTATGCGGCAGTGCGATGCTCACTCATAGAAGACTAGGCTAGGTTCAAATAGCAGGGAAGAAAAGCTCTTTGGACTAGGCAAAGCAGATGCCTTGCTTTCCTTGAATCAAATTATTCTATGAAAAGAGAGGATGTTCTCTCGGTCACATCTTTGTGATGGGTGGTGTCTACCTTTTCAAGTTAAAAAAAAACGTCTTCAGTACATTTTAATATCCTTCTCTAGTGTTAAAATTGATATTAGGCTCTTGAGATCTGCTTCTGTAACTGGTCAATGTGAAATACTGGAAGTAACCCTTTGTCTTGCCCAATGAACCCATTTTTTTCTTGATGAAAACACATTTTTTTATTTTACTATCCATAATAATGTGAAAAGAAGGTCCGAATTTTAATTTTTTAAAAAAACTTATTTATTTTTATATTGAATATAGATGAAGATTTAATATTCAAATCAAATGTGATTCACCAATTAGTGGCACTTCAATAGTTGATGATGACTTGTATTCAGGTGCCATATTTGGTGAGTTTTCTATTAACAACTTGAATTTATGCACTTCATGCCATGTGATTCATGTTAGGAATTTAAAAATAAAAAATACAATTATTAATTTTTTAGATTTTTTTAAAAATGGACTAATTAATAGAATTAATTTTAAAAATTTTAAAAATATATATTATTATTTGATTAATTAAAATTGACTTTATCAATTTGTATTCATTTAAAGTACCAAATTACATTATCCAAATTTAATAATAAAAATGACAAAACAAAATAAGATGAACATTAATTATCATCAACATGTAATTCATCATCCTCAAAATCATTAATCTTATCATCTTTCTTTAGTTGATTTGTATCTCTTTTTGATATTCAACAGAATAAGTTTCCTCCTCTTCGATAATATAGATGATAAACTTGAGGCTTTTGCATTCATCATGGTCTCACAAGTTATCGGATATAGTCTCATTTTTTTCATATTTGAAGCTCTTGCTACATATCAAATTATCATGATTAAAGATAAGTTTATCTTTGATAGTTTGTAAGTTTCTGCTCATGTATCCCATTAATTATTCATTTGAATCATTAATATCTTCTAGCAAAATTGGAATAATGTTATCTTCCAAGTTGTGACAAGCCTTTAGTGCTTGATTATACCCAGACAAGATCTTGTAGTCTCCAACCGGTTTCTTTTCTTTGAATGAATATGTTATCATATGAATTAAAGATCTATTTAGTTGTATTCATATCCGAAAAATAATATATTACTAAAATATTCTTATATACTTGGATTCTCAAAGACACCTCAATTTCACTCATAACCTACAAGTTATTTAGAATTTTGGTACTTCAGTGGTGCACTACAAGTTTGGCTTGAGGTCTCCAATTGAATCCTATGATCAGCTACAAATTTAAACTTAACTATTAATAATAACAAACTTTAAATATTTATATGATGTTAATTATATTAAGTTACAAATACATAGGATTTGGTAGCTATCGATTGAATTGTCATAGGAATTCCAAAAGGGCCTAGCATTCTTATATAATTATAATTTATTTGTGATAACTTCACTGCTGGAACCAATCTCTAGATACTAACTTCTGCATCAAACTTCTAGTTCTTATAAAATAATTCTATGTTCAAACCAAGGTTTTCCATACTGCCCTGTACTGCCCAGTACGGGCGGTATGTACCGGTCCGATGGTTTATCGGTACGCGGACCACCCGGTATCGGACGGTACCAACCGTTACATGGTATATAATGGTCGGAATCGACCGTTACAGAAATATAACGGGCGAAATTGACCGATACCACTTGGTAACGATTGAAGTTTTGATCGTTACGATCGTTAATGGTCGGTAATGGTCAAAATCGATCGTTACAAATTCAATCGTTACAGACCCTGTAACAGTTGAACTCAACCGTTACTGACCCTATAAAAGGTCAAAATTGATCGTTGCAGACCCTGTAACCGTCGAAAAACCCTTTCTAACTCTATTTAAACTCATCCTTCTCCCATTTCACTTCACACACTCACTCTTTCTCAAACTCTTACTTTCTCAAAACGGTTTCTCAAAGCTCGAAAAAGATATGTAATATTATTTTTGCCTAATTTACATTGATTTTGTTGAATCTATACCAATTTCTATCTTACAAACCCTAACCCAACTTTTTTTTTCTAATTTTTAGGTATTAAAAAAAATAATATTTTTTAATCATTAAAATATTATTTATTTGTACCGCTTGGTACGCCCAAGCATACCAACTTGTACCAACATACCATACCGTATCGACCAAATCTCGGTACACCAGTACGGACCGGTACGACGAACCTTGGTTCAAACAGTACACACTACTATATGTAGTTGATGATGAAGTTGACATTCTCATCTTTTATCTATGTACTTTTCTTTATTTTTGTATTATTTCTTTGGTTTTATCCATGGTCTCATATATATATTTAATTGTTGGCTTTTCTTGTAAATATAATTCATACGCTATATCCATAGCTTTTCTTGTATCAGCAAGTTGAAAACTCGAACAAGAGGACCCATCACTTTTGATGCATATTTCATATGATTCCAAAAGGATGATATCAAGACAATATCACTTACTCTCATCTTTCGCATCATTGTCCTTTTGCTTTTCACATCTTCTGTTCATTTACATAGCATATTTATTCGAGGTAAACATATTTATGAGGTTGTGCTTTTGTCTTTATATACTTTATATAATTAATAATATTAGAAATGAAGCAACAAATCACATCATATCAATTGATTCTTTGATCTCAAGGACCTAGTACGATTGTATATAAATCAAACAATAAAAATTGCATACTTTGGGTCTTCTTGATGTTTATATTCTTTACAATATCCTTTAATATTAGATTAATACAATGTGTCACACGTGAACATAAGTATGGTTTTTTTTGCCCTAAGTAATTTATCTAAAAAAAGGCAAAATAAAATTAATAAGATAGTTGCTTCTATTTAATTAAGGGTTAAGGTCCATTTTAGTCTTTATGGTTTTGGCTATAAACCACTCAAACCCTTGTGGTTTATTTGTGTCTAAAATAACTCATATATTTTCAAAAAATGTAGCATATAAGTCTTTCCTGTCAAATCTAAGCTAACAAACATTAGAGTATGCTTAGATGGCATGTTGATTCACAATAAACTATTAATATAATAAGACAATTTAAATTTAGAAATGGGTCAATTTTAGCTCATATGGTTTTGGTTATGGACTTCTTAAGCCTTTATAGTTTTATTCGTGTCTAAAATAACTCATACATTTTTAAAAATATAGCATATAAATCCCCCCTAAAAAAATCAAGTTCGAGTCGACAGACATTAGAGTCTGCTTATGTGACTTATTGACTCACAATAAATCACTAATATAATGATACGTGTAATTTAAGTTTAAAATAGAGGTTCATCTTGTCGAGGAAGAGGAAGCGACGGAAGTCGTAACGACCGATGAAGGTGGAGAGGTAGAGGTAGGAGAGGTTAGAGGCAAAAGGTCAGGGAGAGTTAGACCACTATATTGTAGGAGCGGCGATGAGGGGCACGGGAGAGGACGAAGTGGGAGGCAATGGGGACGAAGATGCCCAAGAGGAGGAAGAGGGACCAGGAGACCATTACGTGCTTAGCATCAGACTGGTCAAAGCACATCCATCTGAGGCAGAATCAGAAGCTCCTGAGCTCGTCATCAATGCGGGCATACGACTCCTTGCTAGACAGCAACGGCTCGATGTTGCTATTGGTGGTCACTTCCACGATGATACCTCCTCTAAGTGGTCTTAATTTTTTAAATTTAAATTATACATGTTATTATATTAATAGTTTATTATGAGTTATCATGCCACGAAACAAACTCTAACGTCTGTTAACTCAGACTTAACAAAAAGGGTTTATATGCTATGTTTTCGAAGATGTAGGGATTATTTTAGACATGAGTAAAACTATAAGGGCTTAAGTGATCCATGACCAAAAGCATAGGGACTAAAATGAATCTTTTTTTGAAAAATTTAAATTATATTTATTATATTAATAGTTTATTATGAGTCAGCATGTCAATTAAGTAGACTCTAACGTTTGTTAACTCAGACTCGACGAGAGGGGCTTATATGCTACGTTTTTGAAAATGTAGAGGTTATTTTAGATACGAGTAAATCATAAGGGCTTAAGTAGACCATAGTCAAAACCACATGGGCTAAAATGAACACTAACCATTTAATTAAAAATTTAGAACATTCAAATGAAAAGTCTTAACGACTAAAACATAGTTGCTTATAACTTGAAGAATATTTTGTTCAATAATTTCAAGCAATTCAAATGTTTTTCACAAATATGATTCCTAAACGACAGTTGCCCATGATTACAAACATGATCTCTACAAAACAGTTGACCATAGAATTGATTATACTCCTTTGTCTGTTATCATAGGGTCTAAAATATGATAATATAGCAACCATATTTTGCTCATGCATCCATGTGACTCTCATTTCTATAATTCAACTCTTTTTAGTAATGAAACTCTAACTTGGAGGCTTGATTAGGACTATATCTTCATGATAACTTATCTCCTACAAATATCCGGATTTAAGCTTCGTAATTGAATAAACACCATTTTGTATCAGAAAAGATGCAATAGTAGTGATGATGTTAATCTGGAATCTCACTCTGGGATTTTAGATTAGAGGTTGAATCTAAACTCTTGGTAGCCACAGTTGTGGGGTCAGTGATGACTTTTCAGCTCAATCATATTAAGAAATACTTTTGGAAACACACATAGCAGAGTGCTAGTATATGTTGAGAATTAATTCATAGTAGTTACGTAATTTGTTAACATGTTTTAGGAGTAGTGGCTCATGTTTAGGAGTTGTGGATGTAGTTAGGAGTTAGTGGGGGTAGTGGCTAATAATGGGTGAGATAGTGAGGTAGTGGGGTGAAGTAGTGAAGTGAGATAGCTAATTTTAGGTTCTATAAATAGGACCTTAGTTCATAAAGCAAGTGAGTAGAGAGTGATTGCATTTTGGAGATAATCGTGTAAGTGTCCTGTTACCTCTTATTTAATACTATGTCGTTTTTTTGATTGAAAGCGTTTTTGTTAATTGCATCGTAGTATTCTGTTTTTGTCGTTTTCTTTGCTCCTCCTTTCCCAACATTTGTGATATCAAAGTCGTGTTTCAATCTGAACTGGGCATTTTGGCTTTCAATGATAATTCTATGTCTCAGCCCCTTATTCTTATCTTCTCGGGCAAATGCTATGAATTTTGGAATATCAAGATATAGACTCTGTTCAAGTCTTAGGATCTTTGAGACTTGAGAGAGAATGGATATGCTGATCCAGATAAAGAAATCAGGCTGAGAGAGAATAGAAAGGACTCAAAAGGCATTATTCTTCATTCAACAAGCTGTATATGAGACAATCTTCTCAAGAATTGCAGCAACGACAACCTCAAAACAAGCTTGGTTGATACTTTAAAATGAATTTCAAGGCTCATCGAGGGTGATTACGGTAAAACTTCAAACCCTTCGTCGTGAGTTTGAAATTTTATTTATGAAAAGCAATGAATCAGTGCAAGATTTTCTTTCTTGAGTGACTAAAATTTTTAGTCAAATAAAATCTTATAGTGAATATCTTCATGATCATATAATTGTTATAAAAGTTTTGATAAGTTTAACTCTAAAATTTGATCATGTTGTTGCCGCAATTGAGGAGTCAAAGGACTTATCTACTTATTCATCTGATGAACTAATGGGTTCCTTGCAAGCACATGAAGCAAGGTTGAACAGGTCACTTGAAAAAAGTGAAGAAAACGCATTTCAGGTTAAGGGGGAGTCTTCTACTTCAAAAGAAGATAAAAAACCAACAAAAAGAGGACATGGTAGAGGAGGATTTCGTGGTAGAGGAAATGGAAGAGGAAGAGAAAGATGACACTTTGATAGACATGATGAACAAAAGCAATCAAACTATGATAAAAAAAACTACAAGAGTGGAATTCAGTGTTCTATTGTAAAAAGTTAGGTCACATGAAGGCAGGTTGTTGGAAAAGAAAAAAGCAAGCAAGATATGTGGACGAAAATAAAGACAATAGTAAGTTGTTTATGACTCATTCACAAGTTAATAATATCTCAAATGATATTTGATTTTTAAATAGTGGATGTTCTAATCATATAACAGGCGTAAGATCAATATTCGGATATATTGATGAGACTCACAAGTTGAAAGTTAAACTTGGAGATAGTAAGCAAATTCAAGTGGAAGGAAAAAGAATAATTGAGGTGAAGACAAATCGAGGGAAGGTAAAACACCTTAATAATGTTTTCTATGTTTTTAGTTTATCACATACCTTGTTGAGTGTTAGACAATTTATAGATGCTAGATATTCAGTTATATTTGATGATGGTTCATTGCACTATTAAAGATAAAAAATCTGGTTTGATTATAGCAAATGTTTGTATGACGCAAAATAAAATGTTTCCAATTGATGTTTCAAATATTGAGAAACATGCTCTTGTTGCAAATCAAAAGAATGTGTCAAATTTATGATATTTGAGATATGGACACCTTAACATTAAAGGTTTAAAGTTGTTAAATAAAAAAGAAATGGTTTACGGATTGTCAAAAATTAATACACTTGATGTATGTGAATGATGTATTAATGACAAACAAAGTAAAAAACCATTTCTTGTTGGAAAAGCATGGAGAGCATCTAACTATCTTGAATTAATTCATGCTGACTTATGAATACAAAATCATTTGGTGGAAGTCGATATTTTCTGTTATTTACTGATGACTATAGCCGCATGAGTTGGATATATTTTCTAGAATTGAAATCTAAAGCATTTGAAAACTTTCAAAAATTCAATTCACTTGTAGAAAGGCAAACTGATAAATGCATAAAGACACTTCAGACAGATAGAGGTGATGAATTTTTGTCTAATGAGTTTAATTCATTTTGTGAAGAAAATGGTATTGGCAGGGAATTAACAACACAATATACATTGGAGCAAAATGGTATAGCCGAACGTAAGAATCGAACTATCATCGAAATGACAAGAAGTTTGCTTAAGGGAAAGCATCTTCCAAATCAGTTTTGGGCAGAAGCAATTGCAACAACAGTTTATTTGTTGAATATTTCACTGACAAAGGTTGTTATGAATCAAACTCCTTTGAGGCTTGGTATGGTATAAAGCCAAGTGTAAGTCATCTAAGAATTTTTTGTTGTATTGCTTATGCTTTGGTAAATTCACAAAATAATCATAAGCTTGATGAAAAATATGAAAAATACATTTTAATTGGTTATTCCTTGCAATCCAAAGCATATCGATTATATAATCCTGTAAGTGGCAAGGTTATTATTAACCGAAATATTGTGTTTGATGAAAGGACAAATTAAAATTGGGAGATCAATGAAGGTGAAACACAAATTTGTATTCCAACAGAACTAGTCACTCCACTGAATCAAGTGACAGATCCTACTCTAACAAGTTCATCGTCAACCTCACCTAATAGCAGTTCAAATTTAGCAAATGATTCCTCAGATGAAACCCCTCAAGGAAGATTCAGATCACTAACGAAAATTTATAATTCAATATTTGCTTTGTTTATTTCAGATCCTATAAGTTTTGAGGAAGCAGTTGAAAAATAAGAATGACGAAAGGCGATGAAGGAGGAAATCAAGTCAATTGAGAAGAATGAAACCTATAAGCTAATGGATCTATTAAAAGAAAAGAAAGCTATTGGATTGAAATGGGTGTACAAAACAAAGTATAATGCAGATGAAAGTTTCCAAAAGCATAAGGCTCAACTGTAGCAAAAGGATATCGCAGTAACAAGGTATTGACTTTGATGATACTTTTTCTCCAATTGCTAGATTCAAAACCGTGAGAACTTTTTTGGCTTTAGATGTTTATTTGAGATGGTTTGTTTATTAATTTGATGTGAAATCTACGTTTTTAAATGAATATTTACAAGAAGAGATTTTTGTTACTTAACCTGAAGGTTTTTTAGTTAAAGGACATGAAGAAAAGGTATATAAGCTAAAGAAAGCACTTTATGGGCTCAAACAAGCTCCAAGAGCATGGTACAACAAAATTAATTGTTATTTTCATCAAAATGGATTTAAGAGGAGCGATAATGAACCTACTCTTTATCTAAAGAAGGAAGGTGAACATAATATTCTTATACAATGTTTTTTGTACTACCGGTACGCAGATCGCCCGGTATCGGGCGGTACCAACCGTTACATGGTATATAACGGTCGGAATCGACAGTTACAAAAATATAACAGGTGAAATTGACCATTAATGGTTGGTAACGATCAAAATCGACCGTTATAAACTTGTAACGGTCGAACTCAACCGTTATAGACCCTGTAACGGTCGAACTCAACTGTTACTGACCCTGTAAAAGGTCAAAATCGACCGTTATAGACCCTGTAACGGTCGAAAAAACCCTTTCTAACTCTATTTAAACTCACCCTTCTCCCATTTCACTTCACACACTCACTCTTTCTCAAACTCTCACTTTCTCAAAACAGTTCCTCAAAGCTCAAAAAAGATATGTAATATTATTTTTGCCTAATTTACATTGATTTTTATTGAATCTATACCAATTTCTATCTTACAAACCCTAACCCAACTTTTTTTTCTAATTTTTCAGGTATTAAAAAAATAATATTTTTTAATCATTAAAATATTATTTATTTGTACCATTTGGTATGCCCAAGTGTACTGAGCTATACCGACATACCGTACCGGCCAAATCTCAGTACGTCGGTATGGACCGGTACGACGAACCTTGTTCTTATAGTTTGCCTTTATGTTGATGATATTATATATATGGGTTCATCTAACTCTCTTGTGGTAGAATTTAAAAAATGCATGATGAATAAGTTTCAAATGTTATATCTAGGTCTATTGTACTATTTTCTTGGGTTGGAGGTGAAGCAAGGATCAGATGAAATTTTTATTTCATAAAGAAAGTATACAATGAATCTGCTCAAAAAATCTAACATGATTAATCGCAAAGCTATAGCTACACTCATGAATGTAAATGAGAAATTGAAACTTGAAGATGGTACGGGTTTAACAAATGCAAGATACTACAGAAATTTGGTTGGAGGTTTGATTTATCTAACCCATACTCGACTAGATATTACCTTCTCTGTTGGTGTAGTATCCAGGTTTATACAGAGCCCAAGTAAACATCATCTCGGAGCTGTTAAAAGAATTATGCGTTATATTGTTGGAACTGCAGATTATGAAATTTGGTATTCTCATAATTTTAAATGTAAATTATTTGGTTTTATTGATAGTGACTGGGTAGGAGATTTGGATGATAGAAAGAATACTTCAGAATATTTTTAGCCTCGGATCAGGTGCTATATTTTAGAGTTCAAAGAAGCAAGCAACAACTGCGTTGTCGATATCGGAAGCAGAATATGTAGCTGCAACATCAGCATGGCCGCAATTGCAAAGACTTAGAAGACTTCTTGAAGATCTTTATCAAGAACAAAAAGAAACAACTTCAATATTTTGTGACAACAAAGCCGCAACTGCAATGACAAATAATTCAACATTTCATGGAAGAATAAAACATATCGAAATACGCTATCATTTCATCCGAGATCTTGTAGCAAATGAAGGCATAACAATGAAATACTATGGCACGGATGAACAAGTTGCATATATTCTCACCAAGTTACTTTCAGTTCAGAAGCATGTCTATTTCATGTTTTAAATCGGTGTATGTAACTATGAATTAAGGGGGAGTGTTGAGAATTGATTCATAGTAGTTACGTAATTTGTTAACATATTTTAGGAGTAGTGGCTCATGTTTAGGAGTTGTGGAGGTAGCTAGGAGTTAATGGGGGTAGTGGCTAATCATAGGTGAGATAGTGGGGTGAAGTACTGGAGTGAGGTAGTTAATTTTAGATTCTATAAATAAGACCTTAGTTCATGAAGCAAGTGAGTAGAGAGTGATTGCATTTTGGAGATAATCTTGTAAGGATCTTGTTGCCTTATGTTTAATACTACGTCATTTTCTTGATTGAAAGTGTTTTCGTTAATTGCATCGTAGTATTCTGTTGTTGTCGTTTTCGGTGCTCCTTTCCCAACAGTATAATAAGATCGACCAAGGAAAATTAATGTTAGTTTACCTTGTTCGTGCTTGATCGTAATGCTTCTAGTCAGCGTTTTGCAGCATTCAAATGGTAACTGATAATGGTTCTGGTTGATATATTTGCAGGTTACCCTCTTCTCGGCTTTCAACTGGTGCTCCTTATAGACGTTCCTTGCATGATTTTGTTGTTCTCAGATTCAGTATGATCTGCAAGATCACCGATAATATGCAATTTGATGGTGTTTGCTCTCTTCCACCAGATATAAACCTGGTAATCTAAATTCACTGACTGTAACTATACTTCAGAGTTCGTCAATATGGTTGAACAAGTATTACTTTGGCTTGTGTCCTGTGCGACTACTTGTTATGAACAGCAACTTTTATCCAGCTAGTTCTGGGATGATACCCTTTTCTTCTCGTTTGAGGTTCTCATCTTCTGTTTGATTTGGTGGTGACATGTCAATTGAAACTATCTTGATGGTGAAGCGACCGAGTACTCGGCTATGCTGCGTCGATGCTTACTAAGATCCTGAAGAGATACCCTGGTAATATTTTGATCGAGCTGAACCAAACTAAACTATGGCATCCCCCCGCCAAGCTGACATTTGATGTTGCTCTTTATCTTAGATGCCGACTTCCTTGAGTGGGTAGATCTATTTTTGTTTTGAGTTCTTGGCATTCAAAGAATAAATATCGATCTTTTTTTATTTTATTATTATAGTAGTAGTGTTATTCGAAGAGATAAGGCTGCTAAAATGCGACCTATATAAAAGCCGAGATTGGGTTTCAAGTTTTACCTCTACTTGATTAGGTATTTGTACTACATTTCATCGGTAATGGAAAGTAAAATCAATGATCTCTTACATTATATATATTGCGTCGATGCATTTACCTCCGTAAATATTATCACATCATAGGACTAATTAATCTCCATGTATATTTTTAGCTGAGTCCTGAGCCAAAAGAGAGAAGGAAACAGTCCCCACAGCAACACCAAGATCAATCGCCATCATCGTCTTCTTCTTTTGATCTAACTTTCTGAGGATGTGCTACAGGAGAGAAAGGACAGCAAGGGAAACAATTTCCTCTGAACCAGGAGACGCCATGATGGCGCTGTACGTGGAGGCGAAGGTGGATTCTGTTCAAAAGCCTTCCCCCTTTGCTCTCATTGAAAGGCGACGAAGGTGGCAGATAAAGGAGACACCGTCATCATGATGGCGAGGAGAGCTGCCTTTTGCTCCCATGCATGCATTGGCTTCCTCCTCGGTGGGGTCTCCGGTGGCGCCCCCGCGCCAGCTGTGTGATTCATGCCCTCCGCCTCCCCCTTCCCCTCCTCCTCGTCTCCCGCCGGGCACCCTCCTTAGCCGTCTGCACCCCCTATGCTTCCCTCCACACGTGATCCTGCTCCCGCTCATCACCTCCTTTTCTTCTCTCTATATGCTTCCCCCTCCCCCGTCTCTCCTCTCGCTCCTCTCTCTCTCTCTCTCTCTCTCTCTCTCTCTCTCTCTCTCTCTCTCTCTCTCTCACACACACACACACACACACACACACACACACACGCACACGCACACACGCACATCCTGTATGCGCATAGGAGGAATCGCGTGGTGTGAAGCCATCGGTTCGTCCTTTGATCGTTCTATTGAGCATGCAATCTTTCTCGCTCCTCTCTCTTTTCAGGAGGTGTTAATGGGGGACAGAAGCTCTTTGGCCCACCGCTTTGGGAGTTCACGAATGGTTTCATGCCGAGATACTGAGATCGGTGAGCTTACCGCGGTCACGGAGGAGGTGACGGGCTACGGGCCCGCAGTGGATCCGATGTTTGGTTTAACGTAGGCAACATCGGGGTCTGAGCCAATGCATGCTCCTCGGGATCTGGTCCCACAAGTTCAATCTTAGTACTCATTCCATGTTTAAGTTTCTTTCAAACTTGAAATTGACTTTTATTTGCCATAAAATATTATCATTTTAATCCATCCTTAACATAGATTTTTATCAATGTGACTAATAACACCAAAAATACACCAAGCATTTTTGTTTTTCATAAATAGACCATCTTTTGGTCGTTCCTAACAAACAATTTCCAGAATGATTATTTTTGTTTTGATTGGTTTGACAGCATACTATCATCATCTGCAAGACATATCTATTCATGCACATTTAAATGTCCAACCACCATGTCGAATTTGACCTAATATTGTTGATGGGCCCAACGAAGTATGTCGGATAGTATCAACCCTACTTGAACGGATATCATTTAGTGTCCTTTTTATATCTGGGAAAGACCTTTGTGTTTTAGGTTAAGATGCATTTTAAATGTTTATAAAAGACATTACTTATACAATAAACGTACTGAAAGCTCCATCTGAAGATGAGAACTGAAACAGTGGCATCTTACATGACAGGATACATGTACGAGAAATGACAGCTTTACGTAGTCAACCTCACTGCATCACCGTAATGATAACCCACCACCACCCGAGCAATGCAGAGACCGATGTAGGAAGGGGAGAACTCGGAGGAAGAAAGGGGAGTGTGGAAGGAGTGAGGGAGTCAAGGGCGAAGCATATCGAGGAGCCATTGAATGCGGTTGCTGGGAGTCTTCTCATGCACTCCCGCTGCTGCACACGCCAGAACTGAAATCCCGGCGTCACTGCGACCCACTGTTGCCCTCTTTGTTTCCTTCTTCTCTCTTTCTGTGGAATTTGTCCGGAGAAGACAGGAAATAATTGCTCGCAAATTTGGATCGCTCTGCCGTCCTCGCCACCATCATTCCATCTGCAGCAATTCCCATCATTCCTTCTGCCACCCTTCTCTCTCCCTCCCTCTAAATGAAGATATGATGCTTAAACAAATCAAATGCTTACTGAGTTAGAGATAGGGGTAGCAGTTATAGTTAATTGGGAGTAGAAAATGTTCCTTTTACCTGAAGCTTCTTTTAGTGGCTACTAGTAGTAGCAGCAGCTATTGAGTGTGTCATTCCTCGGTAGCTCGCTGCTGTGGATAATAAACGTGTACACCCTTTTCGTATGGAACAAGGCGACGGTTGAATTTAAAGCTTCCTAAGGCAACCTCCAGGCTTTCTTGGATGCAAAGATGTCTAAGAATATATATAGAGTTATCCATCTCAGTTTACCTTCTTTTAATCATTACCATGCATCATCAAATAGAGTTTACGAGTCTTAAACACTGATATCACCATACCAAGTGTATCGCCATTGGAACTCTTTCTTGGGGTCTTCAGCATGAGGTGATGGCGTAACAACTCGTAGTTAAAGTCTCAAAGCTGGTTCGTCCAAGACCTAGACTTGCTTGTGCAGCTGCAAAGTAGATTTGGTAGGGTCTCGGAAAGAGCAGGAAGTTTGTACTACAGTCCTAGAAAGCTTCTCCTCCACAGCTTGTTAGGCCGTGGGCAGTGAACAAGACAAGATATGACATAACACACTTCATTATTTCCTCATCCGTCTTCTGCATGAGCTTCACTTTCCATTTATTCCACGGAATATCGATCATTCTTTGAAGTTATGAAGCTAACTAGTTATTATCTAGATGAAGCAAGGATTCAAGACCATTTAATTCACATATCTCAATCTCTATCGAAATGATAAGATCTCGTCTCCCTATAGTTCAACAAATAACTCGAGAGAAATTATTCATATCAGAATTTGAATATGAAACTCCAATTCCGTAAAGAGTGATAAGTCTTTATTGGAGTGTACTGTGCTTTTTGGATCCATTTTTTTTCATGGTAACTATGATAATATATAGTAGGTCAACAAAACGCTATTTGTCTTGTCATGGTTTACAGGTGCATTTAAATAGGAGTACACTTGGATTCAGATACCTCTTATTCTAATATTATCATCTTTTTCATGTTTGTACAGCAAAGGATGACACAAGAAGACTCTCGCATTACTTGTAGAGATTGTCAAATTGAGTTGAAAGCAATATATCCTCACACTAGTTCTGTATCTATATTCAAGACTCAGGTATCCTAGGACAATGCCCTAAAAAATATCATAGTACTAGCTAATATGGAAAAAGACAAAGAGCTTCTAAAAAAAATTGATTAATTTTGTAAGCTGATATATCCTAAATTTCCTAATTGCAGAGTACACATGACAGGCTAATTATGATTTAGAAACTTCATTATCTTTTTCTGAATAGGCAAAATATGTTATGTTTATATATTGTTTTTATTTTTCTGCACTGGGACAAACCTGTCCTCTCCTTCATTTGAGCACTTTTTTGAGAGCCAATGGCAAGTAGCAGCACCTGTCATCTAGTTGTAAGCTTGTGATCTCTAAAATAAAGTTGGTCCAACTCTTTATTATGATGCTAGTTTACTTTTCCTTCCTTTGCTTCCCACTAGAAGCCATCAAGGGCCACAAAGTCCAAGGGCCCTCACACAAGTTCCACCATCCCTTTATTAGGTCTGCCAAATTCTGCATGGGGGCAGGAGGAATTTTCAGAACCAGGCAGAGAAGCTTTCAGTATTCTACCACCAAACCATGAACACACTTTTTCTTGTTTGCTTATTAGTCTCTCTTCCTTGGAAACTTGTCTCCGAAGCTCTCTTCTCCCCCTATGCATGCATCACAGTCACTGCTGTTCCATGAGCTCTCCCACATCCTATTTGAAATGGTTGGCACTGGTGCTGATTGATTTGAAAAGGCCAACTCCCACTAGAGAACACCAAACCAAGTGTTTGTATATTGCGGACTGAGGACTGTCCATTAGGTCTCAGACAGACTGCACACACAGTTGACTTTTGGACAAGAAAAGAATGGAGAAAATATTGGTGAGAGAAGAAAGGGAGGGGATTGCAAAGCATGCAATTTTTGACCCGTTCAACATGAAAAATGGTGTATCATATTGCACATGTTCACAAGAGGAAGGGAAGAGAGAGAGAGACAGAGACAGAGACAGAGACAGGGAGGAAGATGATGGAGTTCTCGATTCATATTAATGATATGGTAGCTCACGAAGTAGTTAAAGAGTGAGGCAGGAGACTGGTTACCGTATCCTGTGCTCTCCTTCCTGTGATCATAACCTTCTCTCGAGTATATAACCATGGTGTGGTGAGTCAAAAGCTCTGCCCAACTGTAATAATTCGGAGAAGGTGATGCCATGCGAATTCCTCTCTTTTCAGGTAGAGGAATGGAGTGTAGGCGAGAAAGGGCAGCAGGAGGACTTTGTCTTTTCCCTCTGTCTCTCTTCATCTCTAATCTTACCCCCCCCCCCCCCCCCCCCCCCTCTCTCTCTCTCTCTAGGGTCATTAAATCCTCCTCTCAACAGTGAATCGTTCTCGTGATCCGTGGCTTCCCACACTGAGTGTTGTGCTAATCCTCGACAGTCCGAACGATATTTAGAGGGTCTCATGTAAGCTCAGGAAGCTCAAAGAAGTGCCGTGTTAGATGGTGCAAGGCAACCTGAGAGGCATTTATCTCTAGTCCCACACGAAGAAGTTTAAGAGAGAAAGAGAGCTTCTTCGGTAGGAAAAAACACTGGATTGAGATCGGTGATCAGGAAGCCAGAGAGCTCGGTTTGGTCCTTCCCTCACAGTTTATATTGTAGGAGACGCATCGTTCTTCTCAATTGAAGTCTACACGAGATGGGGAATTGTGGGAGGAATGGAGCCGTGAGACAGTATGTTAGATCCAAGGTTCCTCGGTTGAGATGGACCCCTGAGCTCCACCTCTGCTTTGTTCATGCCATAGAAAAGCTTGGGGGCCAAGACAGTATGTATTTGCTTCTCCCCTATTTACTTCCCGAGTTAGACCATTGCTGATGCTTTGTTACACTTTCTGATACTGCTGCACGCAGAGGCCACGCCGAAGCTTGTGCTTCAGTTGATGGATGTCAGAGGACTAACCATATCCCATGTTAAGAGCCATCTCCAGGTTTTCGTTTAATGAAGGCTTTATTTTTTTTCTTGTTTCTTTTTCTTCATGCTGCTGATCAAGAGTTGGTGTGTCTCTAATCAGATGTACAGAAGCATGAGGAGTGACTTGGGCAAGCAAGGTATGGGCATGGTTTCTGCTCACTGTTTCTTCTTTTACTTCGATCATGAAGCTGTGATTAACTACTTTCCCGTTCTTAGTAACTCATAATCACAAAGAGTATGAGTCTCTGAGATAAGGAAGTCACACTTGCATTGAGCTGCGACATCCCCATGGGAAAGTTTCCCTTCTTTGCATAATGTGGTGGAGGAGGCGTCGTTGAGCAGCACTTCCAGTTTCCTTTTTCTGTCTTTTTTTTTTCTTTCTTTGTTTCACATGAATCAACTTCTCCATCACCTTTTGCCTGCTCATTGTGTTGACTGTTTGGTTGGATAAAGTGAAAGAAGGATATGATCTAAAGGAGACTCTAATGCCCCTTCTTATCTGCTTGTCACCAGCAGAGCTGCATGAAAGAAAGCACTCATGCCAAAGCAATGATGAAGGTCCTGATGAGCAAGATGATGTTGGTTCTTGCCACGCTTGGAAGCCCACTAAGGAGTTCCAGTCGCAGTTCTTGTACTCTCCTCTCCCCTCTCTGAAAAGGTTGGCAAGCTACCAGCTTTATCCCAGCTTAAAGCAGTATCAGTCATGTTAGCAGCACATAGAGACAACATCCAAAGTCTCTTCTCGGCACCCTTTCCCTCACCTTTTGCTAATCCTCTCCCCATTCTTTTGTTTATTGTATTAACAGGGCCAGGTTGGATGCACAACCCAGCGCCAAGAAGGGTGCGCAATGCAGCCAGCAAATGTGTGAGGCAGTCACCTCCCAGTACTGGATTGACAATTACATGCAAGCCTTGGCTGTGGATAGGGGAATAAAGGAGGAGGGTTTTAGCTGGCAAAGGGAGGAGGGTCAGCACACTGAGGACTTGGCAGCTGATCACTCTTCAAATCTCAGAGTTCCTGGATGCATGGTGGAAGAATCTGACCCTTTTAAGGTAAAACAATAAAGGGAGACAAGCTGTGTTTCTAACTTTCTCCCTTGTTTTTAGCCAGCTTTGTTCCTTCTCTTCCAATTATCTCTACTTGATCAACAGCCATAGATTGCAGGGAACATGCATGGCTACTTTGTTCCTCATCTTTCTCCCTCAAGTCTATTGATTGGAAAGCTGAACCACCCTCTTGCATCCTAGTGTGCTAAACATTCATTTTGCTTTTCCAAACACATCCATGTGGTTCAATAGGACAAAGACAAACAGGTACAGGTGAAAATTCAACGGAATGCATATTAATCTTTTAACATAAATTCTGAGAAGTCCTTCATTGGAGTACTCAATACTGAAATTATTGAAAGGTGGTGGTAATTGAATAGTGCTTCATTTTGTGTGGTAGACATGTAATCAGGTGTCAAAAACTTCGAAGCAAAGCACAGAAAACATCTGGGTTATTAAGTAAGAATGAGTGAGAGACTAGTAGTTGTTCAGTGTTAAACTTGGTACGAGGCTATGACTTTATTGTGCGTGATCAAAATCAGATGAAGAAATCATATGATGTTGTAGCTTTGGTCCTTGCAGGCTACTATCTGGACTGACCAGTATCTCACATCCGCCAAGGAGTTGATGCCCATAGAGATCTACGAGAATGGATGTCTGTCACACAAATTCCCACCGCTTAACAACGAGTTTGTGGAGAGTGAGGAAACCAATGATTGTTCTCTGTCCCTGTCCTTGTCGTTGCATCCATCTCAAAGCAACAATTCATCATCCAATGGAGGATGCTGTGCACCAGGGAGAAACTTCAATGGACGTCACTCAAGCTACTCTGTCGGTCACACGGTTAATCTGGATCTCTCCATGTCTATCTGTGGCTCTTAAGTACAATATTTATTCATTTCTATTTCTTGTGAGTCGTCTTCTTTCCTTGGCCACTCTTATTATTGTTGATGGCCTTGGCAGAAAGTTTCTGATTTAGATGAGCTAAAGACCTGTTTTCATCTGTAATATACAGTACCTCTGATGTGTCGCTGCAGAAAAATCTTTGTGATTCTGAATTATGTTGTTATGGTAACATTTATTATACATATCATTAACTTCTGCTCACTGCACAGAAATCGTCGGGTGACTGAAAACAAGGAAAGGATAGCTTGTCTGTCCCTTCACAGGTAGAAGCTAGAGAAGGTGAGTTTGGCTACAAGACACTGTAATTGTCTGTTGTCATGCAAAAGCTCTGCTCACTGCACAGAAATCTTCTACAAACCATCAACCACCATAATTTACAGTGGGTTTACTGTGTCAAATCCTACAGGGAAATTACCTGACCACCCCGAGTTATATTCAAGCATGGCCAGCAAAGTTTAGTGGGTAGAAACTTCGGTACGCTTCATTGTACTTGGTGTGGGAGACAGCCATTATTCTTATTGTAGGACTCAGTACCAAGGGGAAAATGAACAGATCCCATGGCAGCGTGAGAAAGTTAAGAACCTTTGCAAGATCAGAGTAGGAGGCCTGCAGTGATTCCCAAGTTTTGGAACTCTTGTCAGGACTCATAAATATGTTATGGGTTACAACTTTCAGTGTAAGCACAAGAAGTCACTCTTTGAGTGGCACACAAAATACAAATCATGGGTTTCATCAACACAACAATAAATAGAGATAGTGAAACACTTTGAATGAGCTAGCTAGGGTAGTAACAGTGATGAAGATCCTTGAACTGTGGAAGAATACTACACAACAGAAAGAAAGAGAGCCAACTATTGGAACCCCTTTCTTTCATGGTAGCAATTTAAGTGGAAGAAGACACCCCAATCATAAATGATCCTTGTGGAACCCCTCAAAACAAGTAGCTAATTGAGACACATCTACCTGAGAATTATGAACTGGATGTAGACATATCTCCTCTACCATTTGAATAACTTGGGAGTCCAAACATGCTTGAAAGAAAAAATGCAGGTAAGCAAACCACCATCAAGAGTATTATTTGATGGTGACACCAACTGGTATGATGTCAGCATAAAAATATGAATGTGAAATATTTCTTTTAAAAATCCAGATTCAAATTGTTTATTAATCATATACGGTAAAGGCATATCATCGGGTCTTAACTTGAGTATGAACAAACACTTTAGCTGTTGTATAAAAGATTTGTTTCTCCTGTTTCAAATCAATTTTAATACGAGCATCATTTAAAATAATTCAAATAGTTAAGATTGATTAAAGAGTTAAGATTTGATAAAATAAAAAAATAAAGATTTAGATCTAATTTAGTTTAGATGATTATGAGATTAGTTTAAATAAGGATGAGATTTATTTAGATATGATAAATTTTTTAATGTTTTAAAATATCTGTATTCTATCTTTTAATCAATATAAATATGTGCTTTAAAATATCTGTATTTTATCTTTTAATCAATATAAATATACAGAAAGATGCAAGAGCCCTTTACATGCTACAACAAAAAAATAGATAATTCCCTATTTCCCAAAATCATGATGGTAGCAACATCAACATCAAAATGGTCGAAGTCATGATCGATCAATTGAAGTTCAGAGGAAAACAAACGAAGGTAACATAGAAACCCGTCGATGTTTTTGTTGTAAAAAAATTAGACATATTGAAAAAGATTACTACTACAAAAATAAAAATCAAATTGTTCATTTTTATTGTTATTGTAAAAAATATAGTCATCTTAAAAAAGATTGTTAGAATAAAAATCAAACTAACTATCATGAGAAAGTAATGATGACAAAAGAGATGAAGATAATATTTTCTTTATAGCATCTGATGAAGAATATTCTAGATCTATTTGGTTTTTGGATAGTGGATGCAATAATCATATGACATGGGATAAAAGTTTATTTTAGAGGCTTGATGATTCAATCAGATAAAAGAAATAATTATTGTGAAGATCAAATCTGGTAAAAAAGTTATTGATAATGTGTTGTTTATTTTTGATTTAAAATAAAATCTCATTAGTATAGGACAACTAATGAGAAAAGGATATTATGTTATTTTTTATGATGAAAATACTTGATTTATGATAAGAAAATAAAAAAATTGATAGCAACCATAAGGATGACAAAAAATAAAGTGTTTCCCTTATTATTTTTGGATTTTGCTATTCCTACTGATGAATCAACATTATGACATACAAATTATGATCATCTAAATTTGTATAGATCTATATAAACTATCTCAGATAGTGTGGGTCATGATAATTTGAAAACTACAGTTAATAAACCTCATCCATATCCATAGGAAAAGGATGAGATCTTAAACTCCAAGGACAACAATGAAGATACACAAATAGATATGATAGAAGTTTTTAATGA
This sequence comes from Ensete ventricosum, assembly GCA_029747655.1. Classification (NCBI taxonomy): domain Eukaryota; kingdom Viridiplantae; phylum Streptophyta; class Magnoliopsida; order Zingiberales; family Musaceae; genus Ensete; species Ensete ventricosum. The sequence continues at coordinate 35,805,024 of JAQQAF010000002.1, read as the reverse complement.
TGTGAAGACAGAAAAGAAAAATAAAACTTTCGCATTCAAAGGGATTCGATACTATATATAAATATAGAGTCTCCATCAGATCATCAAAGATGGTTACCAAAGAGAAAAATGTCAATTTATAGATCTAAGATTTGTGGATAGAGAAAAATATCAAGTTTCAATTTCAGGTTAGAAGTTTTCAAAGATCTGTGGACAGAGAAAAACATAAAACAACCACTACAATAACGAAGATCAGTTTACCAACATCTTCACAAAATTTTGGCGAAAAAATATATTTCTTCAAAAATAATTTTAAATTATAACTACTTGAATTAAGGGGGTATATTAAAAATAATTTAAATAGTTAAGATTGATTAAGAAGTTAAGATTTGATAAGATGAAAGATAAAGATTTAGATATAATTTAGTTTAGATGATGATGATATTAGTTTAAATAAGGGTGAGATTTATTTAGATGTGATAGATTTTTCAGTATTTTAAAATATTTATATTCTATCTTTTAATTATATGTGATGTATTCTATCACAAAATTTGAAGAGACTTAAATATACTTTCAACAATTTGTAAGCTCGACATTTTAGAATTAGCCGTATTGAGATAAATCAAACAATATCCTCAAACTTACCAAACGACAATAATGTATCTTATTTAAAAAATGGGTTAGGATCCGACCCGATATATACAACCAAATTTAAGCATATAAGGATAGCTGGATATGAAAAGGATAAGTAATCGGCGTAACATCGTGACGATAACACTTAACCTGAAAACTTAACCATTTGAATAGCAAAAGCGTATACTCGAGGCATTTTATATTCACAGAATTGTTTGCTGCAACAGTCATCATAAGACCATTTTCTTTATGTTCTTTTTAGAAATAAAAAAAAGGAACATTGTCATTTTCTTTCTTTCATTTCCTGTTCACTGTGGAAATGATATATTCTATGATATCATTCAACTAAATCAGAAAGAGGCAGCAGCTGTACGAAGAATAGCCCACAACTGGCTCCAGCGAAGCATTTTTAGTTCCTGCAACAAAACTGAAACATCTTTACCTTTTGTTGCAGTGTCCGTTTCTACTTCTCATCACAGATTTAAATTCTCATAAAAAGAAACACATCACAATCGCATTTCAATATGATATATGTCAGCATTTCCAGGCCAAAATCCCACAGAAATTACTCCATGTCTCAATTATCAATGAGAACACCAGTGACAGCAGAAGTTTCTCTCTAGATGACATATGCTGGAGCAAAATATACTTGTGATCAGCAATCAAACCATCTTTTCGTCAAAAAGAGAGAAAAATTTGCAGTCAAAGAATATGAAAGAAAGGTACAAAAGGTTCTAAATGACCTGTTTTCTTGTTGCCCATCACAATCACATTTATCTCTTTCTACCAACTAAGTTGCTTCCTTCAACTTTAAATTAATAAAATAATCATAGTAAAGATAAATTTGAGATGATGATTTTGTATTCTGTACTTACTTTAATATTCAATCCATATATATGACTCGACGATAATCATAAATTTGAATCAAAATTCATATAAATATATATATTATCTCAAATTTTTTGTAATTTTTTCATATTAAATTCTTCATATTTTTTGTAATATCAAAATTCTCTTGTTTCAAGCAAAACTCTCTAGCACTGCACCATGAAGACATATGACTTCTCCCTACAGATCTCCTAGCATCATCTGCTCTGTAATAAATCCATCCCACTTACTGATTTAATTAATCTCCTTCATTATTATTTAGTTCTGTTTGACTAACGTCCCCTCTGCTCATCCTTTTCTCATCAATCACCAAACTCACTAGTGCCTCGAATCCACCCCTCAATAATACTCGAATGCCTTTCATCATCCTCTTGATTGTGCCATCACCAATTGTGATTAAGAGAAGAACTCAAGAGGGGAAGGAAGAGATTACCCTTTTTTGTATATCCCAGATCAGATAGCCGAATGAGGATAAGGCCTTAGTGCTCTACTTCCTGCACTATAGGGGCCTATTGCATGTTGACTCTTTAGAGGTTGATCTCGTCACTTCCTAAATAATGACTTTGCCAATTGATCTACCTCTAATAGTCATAGCCATCGATAATGCTCGTCGGCTTACGATCAAGGGAGATTTGGGAATGATGACTCCTTAGATTTTCACTGTCTATTATTTCACAACTGGTCTCCTCCATCAGATCAGATCCTCCCTTGTGCATTTCTCAAATCTGATATCCTCTGTCAAATTAGATCCTCCTCTATGCACTTCTCATATCTGATCTCCTCAAACATATTAAATCTTCATCATTTGTGTTCCAAACTAGATTATCAATTGGTTTATTCCCTTATTGGATCATAATATTTTCTCAACATATCATCTTCATCTATATGTAATGCTCAAATTATTATTTTCTCAAGAGATAATAGTTAAACTCAACCTACTATACTTATATCTATTAATATAGCAACTCTAAATTTCCTTCAAGCTCTCAAAAGGTGACAATTATGTATCTTGGCAAGTATAATTCATCAATCACCTCTTTAGATATGATCTATTATGCTACATCAATAAATTTCTTAGTTGTCCATAAAAAAAGATCCAAATACTAGAAGAATCCATCCTAATGGCAAATCATGATCACAAGTTATGGTTATAATATAATTATCTTATTCTACAAGTCATTCAATCCATAGTCATTGGCTCCATATCACCACTAATCTTTTCTTGCAGTACTACAGCAAAAGCATGGTCCAAGTTACAAATCACCCTTGCCAATTGCTCTTATATTCGTATGCTAAGTCTTTTATTTACTTTGATGAAAATAATACAAGAGGAAAATAGTATTGTTGATCATATGCAAAATCTAAACAATTATATAAATAATTTAGCCTTAATATGTCATCTCTTGAGTGTTGAAGAAGTCATTATTCATAGGTCTAGGAGACAAATCCAAAGAAAAGGGTAATCAAAGCAATAAGAACTTCAATAAAGGACCTAATAAGATACCTCATACACACATGAGTAACACACAAAATTATCATCCTCTATTACACTATCAACTCTCCAACCATGGTAGCAACTTCAATTAAAACAACTCAGTAAATAACTTCAATAATAATCATTATAGCTATCAGTAGTTATAGCATCCCAATAATACAATCAGCAAAAGTCATATGGTAGCTTTGTGATAAAATTAGACATACTATAAAAGTTTATCAATCTCAACCCAAGCCTACTACAACACTCAATTGGCCTCAAGCAAACATCATAACTAGTTTAATTACTCATCTTAGCAATTGGATTGTTGGTTCTAGTATTTTTTATTACGTAATTTATAATATCTCAAGTCACCATCACATACACCTCAACTAGTTAGTTTTGTCAAACGAAATCACCGACATATAGTTGAAACTAGTCTTACCTCCTACATTGAACCTTCATGTTACTAACATTTTGGTTAGTAGTCTCTCAAACTATGTTCTATCTTATTAATCATAAGCTCATTCCAATCCTACAATAATTTGTCACTATTTAAAAAATTATTTCACATAACACTAAACCTTCAAAAACATAAAACATAAAGTATTTCATAAGCTCTAAATGGTCGCACAACAATGGGTAATGGTCTATTACAAACCAAAATTCTCACGGTGCCCATATGATACAACTCTCATTTATAAGAAAAAAATGATCACAAAAGCCAAACAAACTATGACTGCCAAACCTACTGCTAGCCTGCTATATGCTATACAAAGCAAAAAAAAAAAAAAAAAAAAAACTAAAAGACACAAACATATATGAGCATTATATCGAACACCCTATTTATATCTTTGTCCGTAACATTTTTCCCACTTATTCCTTCGATGTCCTCATCAAAGCTATTACTACATCTCCTCACCTTTTGCTGAGTCTTCAATCTTCTACTCTAGCTACATCACCTCTTGGCTTCCAACTACTTTCTGTCGTTGTTATGATCCACTATGTTACTTCAACTCATCAATTATTGACTCTAGTATGTGGTTGACTAAGTTGTGCTGATCCTTGTTAGTTCATATGGATCCTTCTGATGGAGGAAAAAACCTTCCTTGTTATTGTCAATATCTCAAACATCACATTCCGCTTAAATTAGGTGGATTCTTGTTGGAGCTTTAATGAGTATCACCTCACAAACTTTGAAGTTTTTGAGGTCCTTCCTCTATAAAATTTGCCTATCGATTCTTTTTCCACTTAGTTGCCACTTCCAAGTAGCTTCACATCACTTTCGCTTTCAATTGATATTTTGTTGGGAAATAAAATGGACATTCTACTCCTAGTAGTATTAATTACCATTGGTGAGGATTTGACAACTATTATCTTCCATTAGGTTTCTTCAAAGGGTCTTTGAAGCTATGTAGTAGAGCTCATCTGTTAGATAAATAAGAAAATTGAGATACTCGGTTTTGCCCATTCTCTTAAGAGTTAAGAAGACAAAGGTTACTTGACTTTGTTTGCCTCCTCGAGGGTTGTACTTTATGCATCGAGATGGTTATTAGCCTTCGCTCGCTCTTTGCTTACATTTTCGAAGCACCCGAAGTGTTTGCACTCCTTGCATTGAATTAGCTACTATTATTCGCCTTCTCACTGCTATTAAACTTCTGGAATGCAAGAAGTATTGCTTAAAAAGAGTAAAATTTCACCCTGACTTGGAGTAAGTTTATGATAGTTTTGGCCGCCTCTAAGATTGTACTATATTCTCAATCATCTCTACAGTCCTCTAAGTAGAAAAGATACAACACTACGTACTACCTACTTTGATCCTTCGTCAAATACTCTTGCATCAACCCAAAGTCCTCCACTTTCAGCTATCTTGATAAGAAACCCATTGACATCGGTCTTACGAAGTTCTCTAGCCTCTATTGTTCAGCCTTGTCTTGATACTTGGAGTTTGCCTTTGCATTCTCCATCTCCTTTGCCCCTTTCACAACCAATGCTCTCCTTCAATGAAAGCAAGGGATCGATGACTCCACGGAAGTCCTACCTCTGCGATACCATGGTACTGCTATGCCCATGGTACTATTATCTATTATCTCGCATCTGCATCTCTTTCTTCACGATAGGTAGATCCGCATCTACGTTACTATGACACTCCTCTAAGTCCACCTCCATTCTAATCATTGCTTGGGTTTTTGGATAGGTAAGTCCCTCTAGACTCGTCGTTGCTTCCTTGTCCCTTTTGACCACTTGCTTTAACACCTCTGTGTTCTCCGAGCAGTCTCCTTGGTCGATGGAATGACAGGCATCAACTGTATGGCCTCCATCATCCTGTTTTAAGGCTCATGCCAATTCTATCCTCCTTATGTTCCTTAGTAGCAATATTTGCTTACTCGGTCTTGTTCTCTGACTGCTAGTTATAGGTGTCTTGCAAGCCAATCACGTGAGTGACGACACGTGTGATACGCTGCACAATCTTTTTACATTATTATTATTGATATATTTTTATATTATATTATATATTAAATATATATATTGTGATGTTCTTGGTTCTATGCAATGGGAATCATATCGTGATGAGATCAATTCACCTTTAAATATAGATCATAAATAATCTCGATCATAGGTTACTTGAGAAGGGCATCGAGATAACTGGACAGACCACATACTATATACCCGTCCATTTGATGGAGGCAGCTGGTCTCATAGCCACTTGTGTGGAAACACTAAAGTACAGTACAGGTGCTATTGGAGAATGAGTTCACTGATTGATTCACATATGGAATGATGTATGGTTAATGATACATAACGTCAGATAATGATTTCATAGTCCTAGTTGTATGTCCGATCCTTAGACTTAAGACACTAAATATGTATTATTTGAGTACTTCTTTCTTTGACGCCAGACTTATAAGTCTAGAAAGTTTCAGATATGGTATAGTCGGTTATCAGGATTTGTAACTAACCTTACGAAGGCTATTGAGTGTCAATAGAGGATTATCCACTATCGATATCATGAGAGAAATATCTTGTGTACTCTCACTCAAGCAAATCCCTAATCAAGTTGTTTGGCCTGAGAGAGGAGTTCTTTGGGAGAATCCCATTAGAGCAGACTCGGACGAATTCCATATGTGGCCTAACAGAACCATACCCAATATACAGTCTCTAGTATATTAGATAGTAGCCCAGTACATCCATAGTCGATGAGTCGACTGAATTGTTATAGAATAACAATTCACTAAGTCAGAAGGAGTTCTAACAGGAAGGACTAGCTTGGGCCTAATCACATTAGGTGATGACTCATAATCATCCGGTGTAGTATGCATATGTGATATGTGATTATACGCCTATATATATATATATATATATATATATATATATATATATATATATTTGCATGCGATGTATGTGTGTGATGTTAGGATCAATTGGCACTAAGAGGAGGAGGAGAAGGGGGGGGGGGCGGGGGAGTGTGTGAAGTTAAAATTCTCGTTTTAACAAAAAAAACTTTTGGCTTGAAGCAAGATAAAAAGATCCAAAGCTTTTCATTGAAGTAAAGCAAGTGAGTGATTTAAAAGAAGATTACTAAGTTACTTGCTTAAAAATTACTTAAGAAAGAACAAGCAAACCCAGAAGATAAGCAGCGTCGAAGGGAAATGCTTGACTTGAACTTCACTTTCAAAGAGTAAGTAAAAATCGGAAGCGTCTAATTGATATTATAGTAAGTGATTAAGAACTTGACAATTGCAAGTAGTAAATGCAACAAGAATAAAACACTCATAATTATAGTGGTTCGACACCAATGGACCTACCTCATCCTTGAGGTACACCGGCGTCCACTATCGATCTTCTCTTGGTGAAGACCAAACCCGTACACTTTGCTTACAAGGGAGACTTCAAGGATTTTCTAACTCCAAGCTCTCTCCCTTCCTTTTTCCTTTTTCTTACAATTCATACATAATTTTTTCATAGAATGTAATCTCCAAAATTATTATATGGAATGCAAGAACACTTGAGGTATTTATAGGCCCCAAATGGCTTCAGAATTTGGAGCAAAAATCAAACATATCTGGAAAATCTGTGTACGGGCGGTTCACTCATTGTCTTGGGTGGTTCATCTGCTCGAAATCCTGGTACAGACGATTTACCCACCAGTCCTGGGTGATTCAACCGTTGATAGTCACCCTATTTCTTGGGTACAAGCGGTCCAACCATCGTTGATCAGCGATTTACCTATCGGAATCTCCAGAAAAGTGGTTCCCTCCACTTTTCAAATTTCGGCTTGACCCTGATATTGACCAATTCTTTGGTAAACTAATTGAGCTCAACCTGAGCTCAATCAAACCCCACAGTGGACCCGATTGCCTCATTGAGTTGATTTGGATTTCTTCCAAATTTAACTCAATTAGGACTCAATCCCTAACTATGACTAAATGATTATAACTCTTAATGACCAACAAGCCAAACCAAGACTTAACTCTACCCAATTCGACAGCCTTTGACATTCTTGTGACGAGTCTTTTAGTCTTCTTCTGGCGATCTCCCGACGTGTTCCTAGCAAGCTTCCCGATCCCTTTGGCGAATCTCCTAGCGAATCCCGGTGAGGTCCTACTACATCATCCGAACCCCGGCCTGATGCCCAAGCTTGATCTTGGCCCATCATCCGGCTGTAACTCAATTGCTCTATTGTAGTTAGACCTGCATGATGCTAACTACAACTTAATTAATTATAATCAACATGACCACAAATCCATTTCAAGACCTTCCTAACTCATGCCAAGCCTTTCGGCTACCCCCGATAATCTTTCGGTAAATCTCAGTCTTCTTCTAGCGAACTCCCTAGCGCCATCCTGGCAAGCTCCTAATACCCTCAGCGAGCTCCCGATGCACTCCAAGCGAGTTCCTAACCGCATCGTCTGAACCCCGACCTGATGCTTGGACTTGACTCTAGCCAAACCTCTGATTGTAATAATCTCTCTGTCATAGTTAATCCTGCATCAATCAACTCTAACAACCTTGTTAGATCAAACACTCATCAATTGATTTCATCATCAAAATCTAAGATTCAACATGTGACACAATATATTAGGAGATCGATACAAAACAAACAAAACCCCTCGTAAGATAATATTAAGTTGGTGAACTTGAGGCAATAAGATTGACCCATGTGGCTTTCCATCGTTATAAGAAGAAATTGAATCATGATATAGGTTGAGTTGATCGAGTCACTCGATGATCACCTATCTATGTGATTGAGATCTTGCCTACGACATAGAGAGATGTCACCAATGACCCGAGGACGTAGTATGCTTGGTCCAATCACTCGAGGGCATATCATCAAATCAGACTCATCTTGTAATGATGGTGATGAATTAACTAAACTTCATGGTTAATCGAGCAGTCGAGACCATGATGATTAAGAGGACGAACATGATAGGAATCACAAGGAGTTGTAATTGGAAAAAGTTTCCTACCTTTTTAGATTTAGTGCAATTGGTCAAGTCACTCGAGGTTGCACTAAGATGCTAATTGGATCCCGATGCCCACTAGAAGTCTATCGGAGACTTACGTTTCACGTACCGAGGGTGTTACATGATTCGCTAGGAAAATAATGGGAGTACATTAAGATACAAGTTCATATCTTAATTTTTTTTTTTTACAAAATTTGTATGTTATATCTTGTTTATCAAGAACATGTCGCTCGAAAACTCCCTACTTGGCATACTTAATGCCAATTGCCTTACTAGTCTAAACTACATGGATTGACTCTTTAATTTCAAAAATTCTTATGATGGAGAAAATCATATACGTCCTTAATACAATTGTGCCCACGCTGGAGAAAGAGACAAGCGAGGATGAAATCGCTCGCTATATGAAGTTTATAAACGATTCCACTTTTGCAAAATGTTATATGTTGGCCTCCACGACTCTTGAGTTACAAAGGCAATATGAGAGCATGGATGCCAATTTCATCATTCTTCATCTTCACCAGTTATTTGTAAGAATGTAAGCAAAAGTAGTGGATGTTAAATAAGAAAGCAATGAAGATAAACAACAAATAAGAGGAAGCAAACTAATTTTATAGTGGTTTGGTCCCACGACCTACGTCTACTCCTGATTCCTCCTTTGTTGAGGTCACTGGCTTCCACTATTAATCTTCTTTCAATTGGTGAAGGTCAACCACCCTCTTACAGCTCTATTCTCCTTTTCATAGGTTTAGGAGACAACCTTTATAGTTCTCTCATCTCTCCCTTAAATAGAAACTACACTTAGAGAAAAGAATTAGAGCTCTCAAGAAAATAACAGTGCTTTCATAAGTTTTTGCTCACGTTTCTTGCTGCCTCAAGCAAGGATGGGCGAGGTATTTTTAGGCCCAAATGACTTCAAAAGTGGAGCCAAAATTATAATTATCGGTGATTCTCAGGTGCTGGTGGTACCACCACCATTAATGGGTGGTATTACCGCCCTTGATAATCTCATACTGCCAACTTAGACGGTATCTCCACCTGACACAGTCTCAAAGACTGTCTTCTTCGGAGATTGTGTCTTCTCGGAGACTATCTTCTGGGTGATACCACCACCTGGCTTGACTTTGGGTCACTGAAATAGACATTCTAATAGGCTTAAATTAGCCCCAATTAAGGGCCAATGGCCCCTTAATTGAGTTAGTATTGTTACATCCAAAACTAACCCAATTAAGACCTAAACAATGATGATCTTGACATAAACATTTAGAAAGTAAAAATCATATTTTCTGGCATGTCATTTGTTCATCCGAACCCTTGGTGCATCATGCTGCTTATAATCTATAGGCACTTTCGGTGGTAGTACCACCCGTACCCAAATTTTTCGAAAAGGTTTAAATTTTGAAGCTAAATTGAGGTCTATAAATATCCCAAATTCTCTTTCTTAGGAAAGCAAGAAAGTGCAAGAAAAAGGAAAGAAAAGAGAAAGAAAGAAAGGGAAAATTGTGGTAAATTTGTGAGAGTTCCCTCCCTATTATATAAGAGTGAATTATGGTTAAGGGAAGGGCTAAAATTGAGTTGTATAAGAGTTCCCTCCCTATTGTATAAGAGTGAATTGTGGTTAAGGGAAGGGCTAAAATTGAGTTGTAAAGGTTGATTTCCTGAGCTTGAGAAAAGGAGAGTATAAAGGTTAATCTCCTAAGCCTGAGAAAAGGAGAGTATAAAGGTTTGTCTCATGAGCCTGAGAGAAAGAGACTGTAAAGATTATTCTCCTGAGCCTGTGAAAAGGATTAATGTGTGTAATTGGTAGTTGATCTTCGCCCTTGAAAGACGATCGTTAGTGGACACCGGTGGACCTCAACGAATAAGGACTCGGGAGTGGATGTTGGTTAGTTTGACCGAACCACTATAAAAATATTATGAGCATCTTTATCTTGTCTTACTTTAATTTTAATCTTGAACTTAGTTGCTATTAACTAGTTCTAAGAAAAGCTTGAGCTTCTCCTTTCAATTTCATCTTTAAAATCGCTCTTTATCTTATTTGCTCTTAACGATTCCAATAAAATCGCTTTCGATTTTACTTCAAGCGAAACTTCTCGAACCGAGTTTTTATCACTTGCACTAACATTATCCCCTTAAACTACTTCATCTTGTTGAACAAACTGTACATTATTCTACTCTCGCAAATGCACTTGCTAGATTGTGACTCTTCGCCAATATAGCCCTCATTGTACCCTTCAAGGCCTAGCAATTTACTAAACTTGTTGCACATTTCAGCCTCCTATATATATATCATTCCCATGCTAAAGAGAAAGTTTCAATGCTCCACGGCGCCAAGTTTTGATCACATTGGGATGACCACAAACACTCTATCATCCGCATATAAGTCCTTATATGAGTATCAAATTCTTATAGTTAGCAGTTCCCCTCACCTCTATTAGCTTTGCATAACTTTTTCGGTCATTGTGAGCTTTAAATAACATCGAGCTATAGCTCAAACTTAGTTATCCCAACCTTTGTGCGCTACGTATTCTTCCCAACTTACTTGTCCTCATGGTGCCTCTCGCGCAAAGGTTGGTCATTCCTCTGAATGTGAATCTTGGATGCCCACTCCTCTTAGCGACTACTTTCTCTATATCTCAATGTTTGTTTCCCCCAAATGATCATGCATGTTGGCTACTCCCAATGCAGCCTCACTAGGTCCCCTACGTTTACATGCCAAGTATTTTTATGTGTGTTTTTTTTAATCTCAGATTTTGATGATAAATTTATGAACTAATATGATTCTAAGATAAGTAATGTAGGAAAAACTTTAATCATGGACTTGAACCATCGGAGGATAAATTATCGAAGTAGAAGTTGGGCCGAAAATCGTCATGTAAAAAATTGGACGTCAGGCCAGAGGATTAGTCGATGTATGGTAGGATGAACTTTATGCCATGAGTTCAAGCATCGAGTTGAAAGATATGCTAGAGGTTCGGACAAAATGTCAGATAATTAGATGACATGCTAGACTATGGGACAACGTGCTGAAAGCTTTGTGATTGTAATTAAAGTGGTTAAGTCTTGATTATAGTTGTTTGTAGTCAAATTAAGTTGATATTAGTGTGAAACTATGTCAACTTAATTTGGAGCCCATTGGGCTTGAACTAGGGTTGAATTGGGCCTAATGGAAGGCCAATTTAGTGACTTAGAATTGGCTTGGGCGATGGTACTGCTAGGCTCAAGCAGTGGTACCGCCTAAATAGCTGGAAAGCATTGTTTGTGCTTTTTCAGGTAATTTGATGGTGGTACTATCCCCTGTCGATGGTGGTACCACCCAGCGATGGTGGTACCACCTATACCAGCGATAGTTCGATGGTAGTACTGCCCAGCGATGATGATGGTACCGTTAGTACCCTGAAAACTTGATGATTTAAAATTTTGGCTCTAGTTCTGAAGCCTTTGAGGATCTATAAATACCTCACTCGTTCTTGCTTGATAAAAGCATGAATAAGTATAAAAAAAGGGGTGAAATGAGAAATAATTCTTGAGTTAAAATGTTGTAAGCTCCTGAAAGTATTTGAGTTTATTCTCCATTAAGTTTAGTAGTTATTCTAAGGAGGTGAGAGGTCTTGTATGAAAGAGTTTGTAAAGGTTCTCTCTTGAGCCTAGTAAAATGAGAAGTATTGTTACAAGGGTAGTTGATCTTCGCTCGTTGGAAAGAAGATCAGTAGTGAAAGTTGGTGGCCTCGAGAGAAGAGGAATAGGGAGTGGACGTAGGTCCGGATGACTGAACCAATATAAATTGGTTTGTGTTTTTTTCTTGCTTTTCATTGTTAATGATTTAATTTACTCACTAAATTTCTACTCACACTTTCAAGTTAAATACATTTTTTATTCATATTTTCGTTCAAACTTTTTCAAATCGGATCTTTTTTTTATAACAATAATTCACCCCACCAACCCCCCCAACCCCACCCTGGTATCAGACCCAAGTTCTCTCAGTTGGATTAACATCCAAGTGAGTTTTAATGGCTTTTTCTAGCAATCTGGAGGGTCACTCTATCTCTCGTCCTCCTATGTTCAATAGGACATACTACACTTATTGAAAAACATGAATGAGAATTTTCTTAAATAGATGGAATGATTCTGAAAAGAAAATATTTTTCTTAAACGCTAAAGCTATGATCACTTTATTTTATGTTTTAGATAAAAATAAGTTTAACCATGATTCAACTGATGATACTGCATATGACATTTGGCACACACTAGAAATTACTCATGAAGGCGTAGAGTAAAAAAATCAAAAATTAATCTTTTAGTGCATAGTTATGAATTGTTTAAAATGAAGTCAAGGAAAATAAATTGATGACATGTACACCCGTTTTATAGACATTGTCAATGGTTTAAAAGCTCTTGGTAAATGCTATACTAACCTTAAATCGATAAATAAAATTTTAAGATATCTTCCAAAATATTGGGATCCAAAAGTAATAGCTATCCAAGAAGCAAAGGACTTGAATAATTTTTATATTAAAGAAATCATAGGATCCTTAATGACCTATGAAATGACTTATAAAGCATATGGCAAAAAAAGAGGAAAACCTTCTAAAGAATAAAAAGGATATTGCACTAAGAATTAAAGAAGATTCCTCGAGTGAAAGCTTAAGTGATGGTGATGATGATGATGACATTGCACTTCTTATAAGAAGATAAAAAATTCATGAAAAAGAATAAAACTCATAAGTATAAAAGTGAATCTAAAAAAGATAGTATAATATGTTATAAATGTAATAAGTCAACGCACTTCAAAAATGAGTGTCTATAACTGAAGAAGAAGTTGTCCACCCAAAAGAAAAGGAAAACATTGAATGCATCTTAGGATGAATCAAGTGCATCAGAGGATGAAGGGCAAATTAACAAAGATGAAGTGGCAAACTATACATTAATGGCCTTTAACAATCAGGTATGTGACACTTCCAAAACATTCATATCTTATGATAAATTATCCGATGCATTTCATGATTTATACGATGAACTCAAAAACATTAGTAAGAAATATAAGTCACTAAAAGGAGATCATGCATTACTTACTAGTAAATTTAAAATTTTGTATGAAGCATCAACGTCTTGTACTCCTTGCTCTAAATGTGTATAGTTAGATTCACTTAAAAAAATATATATTATTATAATAAACTTTTAAAAAGTTTAAAATTAGAAACAAATTATTAAACATGATTCTTGCTAACCAAGATTGTATTTATAGAAAAGATGAAATCGACTTCATAAGTAGTAACACTCAACAAAAACCAACAAAATTTGTAAGAGGATCCATAGTACATATTCCCCATAAAGATAAATATTTTTTTTTTTTGAAAGATTTAGTCATTATGCTTATACATGTTCTTTTAAGAAATATAGTTCTCATAAATTAGTTTGAGTTCCTGAAGGAACAATCAAGATAAGTAATACAGGAAAAACTTTGATCAAAGACTTGAACCATCAGAGGGCAAATTATCAAAGTAGACATTGGGCTGAAAAGCATTATGTCAAAGATTGGACATTGAGCCGGAGGATTGTTTGATGTGCGGTAGGATGGACTTCGTGCCATGAGTTCGGGCATCAGGTCGGAAGATATGCTAGAGGCTTGGATGAAGTGTCAGATGATCATATGATATGCTAGAGTGCTACAAGGATAATTGATCTTTGTCCATTGGAAAGAAGGTCGGTAGTGAAAGCCATTGACCTTAAGAGAAGAGGAATCGGGAGTGGACGAAGGTCGGGACGGTCGAACCAATATAAATCGGTTTACATTTCCTTTCTTGCTTTTCCTTGTTATTGCTTACTAATTTACTTTACTCACTACTTCTACTTACACTTTCAAGTTAAACGTATTTCTGATTCATATTCTCATTCAAAATTTTTCAAATCGGATCTTTTTGTGATAGTTTTAATTCACCCCCCCACCCTCTTAGTGCTATTAAAATCCTAACACTTGTCCCACTTTGATACCTTTATCACGAACTTAGTTAGTTTTACCTAAGTGGTGCGGCACCCTTGTGTATTTGTTCACAAAGGCCAACATCCCGGAAACCTCCTATAGTCCCTCAAGGACCTACAAAAGAGAAAACGGATTAGAGAAGCATTTCACTCGGGATCTACAAGCAATCATTTCTATAAACACTTTATAACTAATGCAAATTACAAGCATAGACTTCACAAACTTAGAATGGTCATAAAAAATGGGTAATGGTACATTAGAAATCAAAATCTTCATAAGTGCCCACTTGACACAACTCTCATTTATAAGCCAAAAACGACTACAAAAGCTAACCAAACTAGGGCTGTCAAGCCTACTGCTAGCCCACTATATGCTATACAAAGTAAGAACAAAAATTGAAAGACATGATCATACATGAACATTATATCAAACACCCTGTCTATACATTTGTCGGTGATAGAATGGTGTGCCTCGAACCCCCATTTTCGGAACCCCAAAGCATGCTTTCCGTGGTAGACAAATAATAGAGAAAGTAATGATGTAAGTATCATTACTACTCTGCTGACTCACCTAATCATGGGCTACCACCTGGGCGATAGACGTGCAGGGAAGAACCCACGCCCCTCTCCTATAGTCGTCGGTAGGTGCATGATCCTCCGGCCCTTGCCTACCTTGATCTTCGAAGGGATCGCCCGAGCCGGCTATAGTATGCAATAATCCTTAGCAGCAAGGCCCATCCTCTCGTTTTCTCCTTCCGTAAGCAACCTGTCACCTTCACTAACCACAATTATAGGAAGGCATGCACACCTAGCTATAGAGGGCATTAATCCTAGGTGATGTAGCTTAGTCTACTAGTTACAGCTACCCTGCAAGTTAATCATGTGAGTGATGGCACGTATGACATGCTGCACAGTCTTTTTATATTCTTATTATTAGCATATTATCATATTATATTATATGTTACATATATAAATTGTGATGTCCTTGGTTCTATGTAATGAGAATCGGATCGTGATGAGATCACGATAATGAGATCAGTTCGTCTTTAAACACAGATTCTAAATAATCTCGATCATAGGTTACTCGAGAGGGACATCGAGATAACTGGACAGACCGGTGTACTATATACCTATCCATATGATGGAGGTGACTGGTCTCATATCCACCTATGTAGGGACACTAAGGGTATAGTACATGTGCTCATTGGAGAATGAGTTCACTGATTGATCCACTTACAGAATGCTTAATAGTTAATTTTATCTAACGTCAGATAGAGATTTCGTAATCCCAATTGTGTGTCTGGTCATTAGACTTGAGACACCAATGATGCCTTGTTTGAGTACGTATTTCTTTAACGCCTGAATAACAGGTCTGAAAAGTTTCAGATATGGTACAACCGATTATCGGGATTGGTTACCAACCTTACGAAGGCAATTGAGTATCAATAGAGGATCATCCACTCTTTGTATTATGAGAGAAATATCCCATGTATTATCGCTCAGACAAATAACTGGCTAAGGTCATTCGGATTGAGAGATAATGAGTTCTCCGGGAGAATCCTAGTAGAGTGAGACTCGGATGGTTTTTGTATGTGGCCTGATAATACCATACCCAATATACAGTCTCTTGGATATTAGATGGATGGGAAAATATAGATATACAATAACTGAGGATAGAAGGAGTTCTAATAAGGAGGAATCACCGCCAGCTCGGTGTTGGGCCTAGAGGGTCACACACATATAATAGATGTTTTAACGAATAGAGGATTGAATATGAGTTATTTTATTAGCCCCTGTTCTCAATGGATGAGACACAACATTGATGAGCTCCTTACAAGAGGCCCAGTTAGAGGCTAATTGAGATTATTGGATAGAGAGCCAATAATACAAGAGGAGTGGGTAATAGAGATATAATACCTATTAAGACAGGATCTATTAGGATTTTTGGTGGCTCCTCATAAATAGGAGGCATGGCGACCAGTCCTTCCCTACTGCGAGAAGGCAGCGAAGAAGATAGGTAATCTTCTTTCACATTCGTTGTTGCGAGCTTTAAGCTACGATTAGAGGAGCATCGCTATAACGATCCATCGTGTGGATATCGTTAGAGAGGATGACATTTGACCTCCTTGATTTTCTCTATCTAGATTTAGAATTTCAGGGATATATGATCTCCCCAGTAATCATTCTCTCGCATATCGTAGTTTTCAGTTTTGCAGGTTTTTCACGCACCTATTTTTCCACGATGACTTAATACATGTGAGAAATCTATTTTATTTTCTTTTTCCATTACACATGTGATGCTCTCATGATTTCCCAACAGTGGTATCATAGCCAATTTGCTCGTGCAAAAGATTGGCTTTTAAATTACGTGTGATGAGATTGAAACGCGTAAACTATTTTTTACCTACCTTACTGCGATTTTTCATAGTTTTTCATATATGGACAATACATTTTCTCGTTATTAAGAGGTGCTATAGAAAGGTATTTTAAAGTCATTTGATGTCAAAATTATTGGCACAAAGAGGAGGGGAAAGGGCGGCAACTATTGCTGCCTACGACATGGCCAAAGGCTGCTTGTAGCCTTAGCTGAGAGCAAAGATGTTGCTCTTGGCCTGGTCAAAGGTTGCATGGCCGAGAGCAACAAGCTCTCAACCATGGCAACAGTCTCCCAAGCAACCAAGAGGCATGGCTTCATGGGAAACCATGGCGCCCAAGGTTTCTTGGCTGCTAGAGGTAACTTTGCAACCAGGGATTCCTTACTGCAAGGGGTCTTTGGGCGACTAGGGTTTGCTAGCCGCCTATGGTAGATTACAACCAATGGTTGGCTGCAAAGGAACTCCTTGGGGTCCAGGGTTTCCTGGCTATCCAAGGTTCCCCTGGGGCTAAGGACTCCTAGCCGTAGGGGGCTCCTTGCGGCTAGGGTTTCCTAGCCACATAAGGAGTCCCTTTTCCTGCCATATTAGGAACCCTAGGATAGGGTATCCTAAAATTTTTAAAAATAATTAATTAAATAGTTTAATTAATTATTAATTATCTAGTAGTCCTACATGATGATGTGTACATGTGATGTATGATGTGGACGGATAATCATGATCCATATGTTGTGATGTATGTATATGTGATTATTATTATTATTGAGGCCTGCGAGCCTCTATTTTTCTCGTTTATTATTGGCCATGTGTGCCTATGATTATATTATAATTACACAAAGAGGCGTGGTGGGAGCATGGGGGTGACAACGAGACCCACGATGTCTTGATGACGATCGCGATGCATGATGATGCACGGAGGATCTGACGAAACCGATGATGACGAGATGAACGATCACTAGGCATAGAAATACGCTAATACTATTATGAGTGATTAGCTCCCATTGGCTCGGGCTTGATCACATTAGGTGATGGTTCATGATCATCCAGTATGACATGCATATGTGATATGTGATTATACACCTACTATATATATATATATACATATACATACATACATATGATGTAGATATATATTAAATATATATGTTATGACACGATATATTAGGAGACCGATAAAAAACAAAAACCCCCTTCTACGATAATATTAAGTCAGAAATCGTGATGCAATAAGGTTGACCTATGTGGTCTTCCATCGTTATAAAAAGAAATTAAATCCTGACATAGGCCAAGTTGGTCGAGTCTCTCGAAGCTTACCTATCTATATGATTTTATATCTTGCCTATGACATAGTGATGCCACCGGTGACCTGAGGACATAGTATATTTGGTCAAGTCCCTCGAGGGCATATCATCAAATCAGACTCATCTTGTAACGATGGTGATGACTTAATTAAACATCGTGATTGATCGAGTCCCCTGAGGCCATAATAATTCAGAAGCCAAACTTGACAAGAATCACAAGGAGTTGTGATTGGCAAGAGTTGCCTATATTTTTTAGCTCAGTGTAATTGGTCGAGTCCCTCGAGGTTACACTAAGACGCCAATTAGATCCTAGTCCCCATTAGAAGTTTGTTGGCAACTTTCATTTCACGTGTCGAGGGTGTCGTATAATTCGCTAGAAAAATAGTTGGAGTAAACTAAGATAGAAGTCTGTATCTTAACTAGTTTTTATAAAATCTATATTTTATTAATTCACGCTACATCTTGTTTGTCAAAAATACATCACTTGCAAACCCCCTTCATGGCATACTTGATGTCAACCGTCTTACTGGTCCAAACTACACAGATTGACTTTGCAATTTAAGAATTATTCTCACGATAGAGAAAATCATGTACGTTCTTGATATGATTGTGCCTATGCTAGAGGAACAAACAAGTGAGGATGAGATGGCTTGCTATGCAAAGTATATAGATGATTCCACCTTGGCAAAGTGCTATATATTGACCTTCATGACTCCTGAGTTACAGAGGTAACATGAGAGCATGGATGCTCATTCCATCCTTCATTATCTCTGCCAGCTATTTGAGGAACAAAGAAGAACTCAAAGATATAAGAAATCCAAGAGTATCTTTCGGGACAGGATGACAAAAGGGATATCGGTTCAGAACCATGTCTTGAAAATGATAGAGTAGATTGAGAAACTCACAAGTCTAGGAATAATCCTAGAGGATAACCTATTTGTTGATCTTATACTTTAGTCTCTGCCATATTCCTTTTCTCAATTCATCATGAACTTTAATATGAGGAAGTTTGAGATGACTCTTCCTGAGCTCCTCAATATGTTGAAGGATGCTGAGAGTACCATCAAAAAGGGGAATACAATTATCTATATTGGTGAGACCAAGCTGAAAAGGAAGGCTGACAAGACCCTTAAGAAGGGCAAGGGTAGACCGGGTAACGTAAAGGTTGATAAGAAAGACTCAGCCATAAACAAAGGTCAATGCTTCCACTATGACAAAGAGAAAATGAGATGAGGTGAACAATGCATACCTATGACATTGTAAGCTAGGTCATATCCATGAGGGAAGGATTCAAAAGTTGTAGAAAGATGAATACTTAGATCCATTCGACTATGAATAGTATGTAACTTACGAACCTTGCATTCATAGAAAGTTGACCAACTCTCTTTTTAATGGAACTAGAGAGAGACACTGAGTTATTGGAACTCATACATAGTGATGTATGTGGTCTCATGTTGACTCAAACTATAGGAGGTTATTCATACTTCATTACATTCACTTACGATTTCTTTAGGTATGGACATGTGTACTTAATGAAGTACAAGTCTAAGGCCATCAAGAAACTCAGGGAATATAAGAATGAAGTAGAGAACTAGATTGAAAAAAGTATTAAGACTCTTCGATCGGATCGAGAATAGTACTTGAGTATATAGATCACCTGTTTTCTTAGGGACCATGGGATTCTATCCCCGAGACACCTCCTTATACACCTAAGCTCAATGGTGTATCAGAAAAAAGGAATCACATGCTATTAGACACGATGCCGTCCATGATGAGTTTCGCTGGCCCACCTATCTCATTTTAGAGATATGCCCTAGAGATCGTAGCTTACCTTTTGAAAGAGTTCCATCTTAGGCAGTAGTGTATACACTGTACGAGATATAAAAAGAAAAGAAGCTTGATCTCAAGGTTGCTAAGATTTAGAGCTACCCTACCCACGTTATAAGACACAACATCGACAAGTTGGAAATAAGGATGGAATGGTGCAAGTTCATGGGATACCCTAAGGAAATTTATGGGTATTATTTCTATTATCCTGAGGACCGAAAGGTCTTTATTGCCAAGAGAGCTGTGTTCCTTGAGAAGGAACACGTTCTTGGATGAAATAGTGGGAGTGAGATAGAGTTGAGCAAGGTTGGACAACCTAACTTAAGCATCATTCTAGAGTCTGAGTCTATTTAGGTACCTAGAACATAAGTTTCAACTTTGCACAGGTTTGATAGAGTATCTCACTCTCTTGAAAGATATGTGAGATATATCAATGGAGAGAACACTCAAGATATTGATCCTCAGATCTACGAGGAGGCTATTGTGAGTATAGACTCCAATAAGTGACAAGAAGCCATGAATTATGAGATGGATCTATGTACTACAACAAGATTTGGAACCTTGTAGATGCACTTGAGGGTATCGTATCCATCGACTGTAAGTGGATCTTCAAGAGAATATCAGAGTATATGGAAAGGTGGAGACCTATAAGGCAAGGCTGGTGGCCAAAGGGTATCATCAAAGACAAGGAGTTGACTCTAACAAAACCTTCTCACTCGTAGCCATGCTGAAATCCATTAAAATCCTTTTGGCTATTCCAGCACACTATGAATATGAGATATGACAGATGGATGTCAAAACCGCATTCCTCAATGGCAACCTCGAGGAGGTATATATGATATAACCAGAGAGATTTATATCCAGAGAGAGTCCAGATAAGCTATACAGGTTGCTCAGGTCCATATATGGACTAAATCAAGCTTCCCAAAGTTAAAACATAAGATTTGATTAGGCAATCAGATCTTATGACCTTATTAAGAATGAAGATGAGCTTGTGTGTACAGGAAGGTAGGTGGGAACACTATCACCTTCTTGGTACTATATGTGGATGACATCCTGGTCATTGGGAATGATGTAGGAATGCTCTCAGTAGTTAAGACTTGACTATCTAGAAACTTCTCTATGAAGGATTTAGGGGAAGTATCCTACATTTTGAGGATTCAGATCTATAAAAGATAGATCCAAAGGATGCTTGGCTTATCCCAGTTCAGATACATAGGCTCCATTGTCAAAAGATTTAACATAAAAATTTTTAAGAGATGTCTCATACCGATGAGACATGGAATATCACTTTCTACGAGTATGACCCCAAAGACTCCTAAAGAAAGGACAAACATAGATAGAATACCTTCTGTCTCAGTGGTAGGGTCTATTATGTATGTTATGCTATGTATCAGAGCTGATATAGTACATGCTTTAAGTGTCACGAACAGGTATCAAGCGGATCTAGGTTTGGAACACTAGAAGGCAGTAAAGTATAACCTTAAGTACTTGAGAAGGACTAAGGATCTTTTACTGGTATATGGAGGAGGGAGCCTCTAGGTTGAGGGATATATGAACTCGAGTTTCCAGTCCGATATCGATAGTAGCAAGTCGAACTCAAGGTATGCCTTCAACTTGAATGGACGAGAAAGAAGCTGGAAGAGTTCCAAGCAAGATACTATTGCTGACTCAACCACAGAGGCATAGTGCATTGCTGTAGTAGAAGCAGCAAAGGAAGGGGTGTGGATGCATAAGTTCATCAAGGTTTTTAGAGTTGTATAGAGCACCATAGAGCTTATTCTTATATATTACGACAACAATGAGGTGAATGCTCAAGTAATGGAACCCATGTCTCATCAGAAGTCCAAGCACATTCTGAGGAGGTTCCAACTGATCAAAGATATCATAGTCCGGAAAGATATAACAATAGAAAGAGTTCCATCCGAAGATAACCTTGCAGATCCATTGACAAAACTGCTGACTCAGAATGTCTTTGAGTGTCACAAGGGTCTGATGGGAATTAGACACAAATGTGATTGGTTTTATGTCAAGTGGGAGATTGCTGATTACAGGTGCCCTACAAGCCAATCACATGAGTGATGACACGTGTGACACATTGCATAGTCTTTTTGTATTATTATTATTGATATATTCTTATATTATATTATTTGTTACATATATAGATTGTGATATTCTTGGTTCTGTGCATTAAGAATCAGATTGTGATGAGATCATGATAATGAGACCAATTCATTTTTAAATACAGACCCTAAATAATCCCGATCATAGGTTGCTCGAGAGGATATTGAGATAACTAGACAGACCTGTGTACTGTATACATGACCATATGATGAAGGCGATTGGTCTCATAACCACTTATGTGGGGATACTAAGAGTATAGTACAGGTGCTCATTGGAGAATGAGTTCACTAATTGATCCACTTACAGAATATTAGATGATTAATGATATCTAATATTAGACATTGATTCCATAATCTCAGTTGTGTATATAGTCTTTAGACTTGAGATACTAAAGATGTCTTGTTTAAGTACTCATTTCTTTGATATCGGAATTACAAGTCTAGAAAGTTTTAGATCTGGTACAACTGGTTATTAGGATTGGTAGCCAACCTTACAAAGGCAATTGAGTGTCAATAGAGGATTATTCACTCTTAGTATCACGATAGGAATATCCCGTGCGTTATCGCTCGGACAAATCCCTAGCTAGGGTCGTTCAGATTGATAGAGAAGAAGTTCTCCGGGAGACTAATTAGAGCGAGATTCAGACAGATTCCTAATGTGACCTGACAATATCATTCATAATATATGGTCTCTGGGATATTAGATGGATGAAGGAGTATAAATATATAGTAACTGAGGATAGACAGGTATGGTGGATTATATCCCTTATACCGTCTGAGGACTATGACGTAATAGTCTAGTACGTCCATAGTTGATGAGTCAAGTGAATTATTATGGGATAACGATTCACTGAGTCAAAAGGAATTCTGACTAAGAGGACTCATGGCCAGCTCAGTGTTGGGCCTAGAGGGTCATGCACATATAGTGGATGTTTCAACGAGTAGAGGATTGAATATGAGTTATTCAATTAGCCACTGTTTTCATTAGATAGGATCCAACATTGATGGACTCCTTACATGAGGCTTAGTTATAGGCCACTTAAGATTATTGGATAGAGATCTAATAATCCAAGAGGAGTAGATAATTAGATAGAGATTCAATACCCACTAAGGCAGGATCCATTAGGTTTTTTTTGTGGCTCCCTATAAATAGGAGGCAAGGGCAGCACAATAGTGATATGTTGCACCTTTGGCTGCCCCCTCCTATTCTCCTCCTTCCCTCATCTTCTTAGTCGATCTACCCTTCCCTGCTGTGATAGGATAGCGAAGAAGATAAGTGATCTTCTTCTACATTCACTACTAGAAGGTGCGCAAGAGTTGCGAGCTTTTGGGCTGTAATTGGAGGAGCATCATTGCAATGATCCATCATATGGATATCGTTAGAGAGGAGGACATTTGACATCCTTCATCCTCTCTATCTTGATCTAGAATTTCAGGGATATACAATCTCTCTGGGTAATCAATCTCTTATGCATCATAGTTTTCGATTTTGAGGGTTTTTCACGCATCGATCTTTGCACGATGACTTGATACATGTGGAAAATATATTTTATTTTCTTTTGTCCGTTGTGCCTATGTTGCTCTCATGGTTTCCCAACACATTCCCCTTGTCCAAATGCCTAATACAAGAGATCATCCTTTACATATCCCAAACAAGCTCCAACTCTGACAAGTGGGACTCTCGTAGTCATTCTTCTTTGATACTACAATGTTAGGGGCTCCTAGACTGACCGTCATGCTCACTCGATCCACTGCTTAATTATAAAAGCCAGCCCCAAAACCTAAAGGGGCAAGTACTTCTACTATCTCCCACCTTCCAACTAACTTTATGATAGGACTCCAGCAGGGTTGAGTCCTAATCACCTTAGAAATAATTAATAAAACCCTATGAGATGTGTAATAAAATCTCACATGACCACTTCTATCTTATAAAGAAGTGTGGCTAAGATTTTGATCGGGGTCTTACGGCTTAATGGCCGCCGCCCTCTTTACTGGGCTGGTCGGCCAAGGTTTCCACCTGCTTAGGTCGGCTATAGAGCCAACCTAGCCGTCGCCTACACCTACTAAGGTATGTCGACTATAGGAGGGTAAAAGGGGAAATTCAATTAGGAAACACCCCCATAGGGCTAAGGTCTTGAGCCTTATATAAGCTTGTAGCCTCCACCTCTTTTTATCAAGCAAGATCAATTCTATTTCAGTCTTATTGGTAGACCCTAGGAGGGAGGAACCCCTATAGTGTTCCAAGGGTTGATCCCCCTCAAAGATCAAATTCTATAGAGCTCCTTATAGGATTCTATCACTTTACCATTAGAAGAATCAGATTAGAAACATCCCCCAACATTGACGATTTGTGTAGAAACCTCGACAAAACTAAGAAACATCCCCCAACATTGACGATTTGTGTAGAAACCTCGACAAAACTAAGAAGCACCTCAGAATAACTCCAGAGCCTAGCACCTTGGGAGTATGTCAATCGGACCCACTTTCCACTTAGAACTCCTGACGAGGTTACACCTTCGAGACTAGATAACTCATGTAATCTCCCTAGTCAACAAATAATAACAGCTACATATGTATGTCAGGGAGAGGAAGTTTAAAGGTGTTTTTGAGAGGGGAGTGACTCTTTATTTCTTTCCAATTTAGTAATAACGTTTTCCTTTTTAGTAAAAAAAATGACTCAAGATGATCTCATCTAATTATTATCGATTTAAAATGATTTTATAAAGATAAGTGTCAATCTATAAAACTAACATTGACTGCATGCTGGATTGGTATTAGGAATATTTTTAAAATAAAAATGTTTCAAATAATATTTTCTCCATCAACTCATGCAAATACGTTAGTCTTTTCTGGACTCTATATGTTAAATTCTAACTGATCCAAAATATTATTAATTATATATATATATATATATATATATTGTTGAATCTCGAATTTTGATGATCAAATCAATTAATGGATTATTGATCTAATATGTGTATTAGAGTTGATTGATGTAGGATTAACTACGACAGGGAGAAAGTTACAATCAGATATTGGACCAGAGTTAAGTCCGGGGCATTGGGCCGAGGTTCGGACGATGCAGTGGAAACTCGCCGAGAGACTCATCGGAAGCTTGCCAAAAGTATTGGAAGCTTGTTGGGAGTTTGCCGAAGGGATCAGAGGCTTACTGGGAGTTCGCCAGAAGCTTACCGAAGGTATCAAAAGCTTGCTGAGAGTTCTCCGGGAGTTTGCCGAAGGAGATCGGGAGCTTACCAAGATAGCATCGGGAGTTCGTCGGAAGATTATCTATCGGTGGTTGATGAAAAGCTTGCCAGGAATCAGGAGGGTATTGTTGGACTTAATGGTCACATTGATTGTAATTAATTAGTTGTAGATAGTATCATTAGGCATGAGTCCAACTTGAGTTAAGTTTGGAAGGAATCCAAATTAACTCAAGTGAGGCAAATCGAGTCCACTATAGGGTTTAGATTGAGCTCAAGTTGAGCTCAATTGGTTGACCTAAAAATTAATCAACAAGAGGTACAAGTCGGGATTGGAAAAGTAAAGGGAATCACTTTTTAAAAAATTCTGAGGGGTTGTACTGCCATCACCTAGGATTTCGAGCAGCAAGCAATGATTGTACCACCTAGGCAGGCGATTGTACCACCATCACCCAGGAATCCGGCAATAGGCGATGAATGGATCACCCAGGCCGGTGGTTGTATCGTTTGTACCCTATTTTCAGGGTAGCTTTTGGCGATTGTACCACCTATACACGGATTTTTCAAGTGAGTTTTAATTTTGGCTCAATTATTCTGAAGCCAATTGGGGCTTATAAATACCCCAAGTTTTCTTACATTTAGCATAAGTTTTGCACAATAATTGGGCTATAAATTATGTGAAAATTTTGGTGCTAAAAGTATGCAAGAAAAAGAAAAGGAGAAGAGAGTGAGCTAAGTGTTGTATTCTTATAAAGAGTCTCCCTTGTAGGTTAAAAGCCTGTAAGAGTTTGGTCTTCACCCAAAGAAGATCGGTAGTGAACACCGATGGACCTCAAAGAAAAGGACTCAGGAGTAGAAGTAGGCCAAATTGAGACCGAACCACTATAAATCTGTGAGCATTTCTCTACTTTGTTATTTTTTATTATGCATGTTCTTATACGAAGCTTTCTTTTAGCATAACCATAACTTAGCTTCGTTCAATAGCTTATTACTCACTTACACAATGAAACGTTTCCAATTTCTGGTTTTGATTCTCACGAAAAGTTTTTCTTAAACCGTGATTTTACACTTGCACTAATTCACCCGCTCTCATCACACAAACCCCCCCCTCACCCACCTCCCCCGCCCCACCCCCCATCCTCCTCCTTCTCTTAGTGTCAATTGATCCTAATAGTTAGTATCAAAGCAAGATCTTATTCATTGGACTAACACCCACTTGAGTTAATGGCTTTGTTCAGTATGAAAAAGAGAAATTTCATTTCACGTTCTTTCATATTCAATGTGACATATTATAAGTATTGGAAAATTTGAATATATATCTTTTTGATTTTAATAGATTTTGATTTATGGTGTATTGAAAAATATTTTCAGAAGTTATCCAATCCAATAAATGATTAGAATGATTATGAAAAATAAATATTTTCTTTAAATGTAAAGACTATGAATGGCTTATATTGTGTTCTCAATATAAATAAATTTGATCGGATTTTTTCTTTTGATTCTACTTTTGATATTTGATATACATTAAAAATCACACATGAAAGTATAATTAAACTAAATGAATTATTAGTATCTCACAATCCTTGTTTTAAATATAAAATACTAGAAAGAAAAAATATCATGCTTAAATAAATATTAAAATTTTTTAAAATAGAAAATAAATCTCTTAATATGATCTTTGCTAATAAGGGTGATGTTAATAGAAGAAAGAGTATAGGATTTGTTGGTAACACTCAACAAAAGCCAATCATTTTTGTTAAAAGACTTACCTTAAATTTATCATCAAAAGTTAAATATAATTTTTGTGAAAAATTAGGACATAAAGCCAACAAATATTTATTTAAAAATTATATTCATCATAAATTAGTTTGAGTTTCCTAAAGAAACCATAAACAACATAAAACCATTAGATAAAATGAGATGAATATTTAATGAGGGACTCAAACTCAAATGGGTACCTGAATCAAAACCTCTCATAATATAAAGTTGTCTCCTAACAAGGCTAGGAACACTAAGTAATATTTCGAAAGTAGATGCTCAAGGCACATGACTTAAGATCTAATACTCTTTCAAAGCTCACTAACCTAAGTAATAATAAAAAATTATTGAAATAAAATCATTGGTAATGAATCTTTGGATAACTCATTAATCTTTATTGCTCTAATTTTGACATGCTAGTACAAAAATGAAGTAGAGACTATCTAAATTCAAATTTATAAAAGAAAAATTTTGATGATTATTTTAGATATGTTTTTAAATGATTTTTCTTTAAAAGAGATTAATGAATCTATTTAACTTTATTGATATTTTAATTTTGATGATTTGATAACTTAAATGATGATCTTGACTTCTCAACATTTATAACTTGGTATTTATATATGAATCAAAATCTTTTTTATTATTTAATCTCATAAGATTTTATTTTGTCATATAAGAGAATATTTATTAAATCATGTCTTTTGAATGTCTTTTGATCTTAATATCTTTATTGACATGATTATTTATGATTTTTTATAACTCATGAATGATATAACTTATCATCAAAATTAATATTTCTTAAATTTATAATAAGTTAAAAAATTAAAAGAGTTTTATTTTATCATGAACATTTTTTGATGAGAATCATGTTTAAATCTCTATAATTTCTTCTTTAAATAAAAAGGAGATTTATGATATTGATAACCATAAGTTAAATTTTTTTACCAAGATTGTTCTCCCATTTTATTAAGAAGAATTATCTAAATGAATTGGGATATTAAGATTTATGTTGGATGAATATTGATTATCCCTTAGGACTCATTTTTATTATTTATAAAAAAAAATATTTTTAACCTTCAATAATTTAGATTATCCCTTAGGACTTATTTTCATTATTTACAAAAAATCATGCCTATTGCTTGGATTTCTAGATAGCGATGATACAATCGTCGACTTAGAGTGGTATAATCATCGCCATTCTGCACGACGGCAATACAAATTTCAATATGTTATTCTGATTATGTTGTCAGTTTAGGTCAAGACCAAATTAGAACAAAAAATAAATCTAAGAAAAAGTTAGTGGAGGTCTTCACGCATTGGATGAGACAAAATGGCCATCTCGTTACTGTTTCTTCATTTTGGAGAGATGATTTTGTTTTGTTGTTACAGCACTCCAATTGGAAATTTTGAGATGCTTCGGGTTTAATATCAGTCAATCACATAATTTTAATAATATTATTGTCTTTATCTTCTCTACTTACTATTATCGTTGGTAATAATACATTTCATTATTCTTGTTGTCACTATTTAATCATCGTCGGTTGTTGTGTCAACATTGAAACCTAATCTGTATCAATCGATCTATTCTTGCAATCAAAATCATTTTCTGGTATCGTTGATTCTCTTTGTAGGAACCAAATCACTAATTGTTTATATAATACAGTGTTTTAATCTGAAAAAAATGAAAATTAAGACCGAACCTCTTGAGGTACTAATTTGATAATGGAGGCTCCGAAGCAGAAAACTAAGCAAGGTTGGTGCATGCACCTGACCGGGCTTCGTTTCCATTGGTTTGGTAGGATCTTATTGTATTGTTCTCAAGAGTTGACCTCAACAGTTGTATTAACTCGGATGCATCCACATACCAACTTCAAAAAGAAATATTGTTCCAGCGAATCTGGCAGACATGTTGACAGATTTATAGAGAACTTTTCGCTTCCTCCATCAATTCCTAGATTAATAATATTAGCCGCCTTAGATTCCTATAATTTCGAGGTATTCTCGTCATGAAGATTTTTTCCGATGGTGGCATGTCATGTCAATCTCCAAATCCCGAGCAACACGTTGATGTGACGCATCGTCAGTGGCTTGGATTAGGTCTAACTAATAGTTTTGGTCTCATCGAATCGGTCCAAGTTACGAACCACACACCAATTTGACTTACTACTTGAGCTCCTTATGGTATATGAGTGAGCCACATACATATCAATATACTGTTTGTTGACTTTGCTATTTAGTAGCATGACACTAATTTTTCTTCACTCTTTTATACCAATTAAAACTTAGCTCGTATCTGATATCGAATTAATCGGATCAGAGTAAATAATTTGTTTGTGGCGTGTGAGATATGCCAATGTGACCGAGCCCGGTTGTGGGGCCCTCCTTGGTAGGTCACCAACGATCGCCTGCAGCCATCTAAACAAGCCGTCTTTTTGGGCGTGGCAAAGCGAGTCTCGATCGAATCAGATTCACATGGCACGAGCCCAATCGCTTCGCTGTTGCAGATTAAGGACCCGACATGGGAGCCCCGTTTGGGGAAGCATGGACTTCGGTCAGTCGTCGACGTTGAGAGCCCAACCAACGTGGAGACACCGCCATGATACCCACAGCATCCGTAGCCAATGAGCGAATCCTTCATGGAGTCTTCCCCGTTCTTTCCATCTATAAACCGGTTGCCAATGCTTCGCTGGAGGAAGACGCGCTCCTGCTTGTCTGCCCCATCCGCTGCCATGAAGTCTTCCTCCCCCGGCGCCTCCGTCTTCGGCGCCAACCCGGCGGACGCCATCACCCGCCGCTGCCTCGCCCCGCTCCCCTTCCTCATGGTCGTCGCCCTCTCTCTCATCCTGCTCTACCGCGCAACCACGCCCGCCATGCCTTTCCCCCCGTCGTCTCTCCGCGTAGACCAAGCGCCTACCGTCGTCGCCACCGTCTCTTCCGAGCTGCCGCCGGGCTCCTCTCCTCCCCCGGTGAGTCCGCGAAGTACTTCTACTAGCTAGGAAAAAGGAGGAGGAGAAGAAGAAAGATCCTGGAGCATGAGTATTGTGGTCTCGTTGTGGTGATTGCAGCAGGCAGGGCAGGACGAGAGGCTGGAGAGAGTGCTGAGGGAGGCGGCCACCGAGGACAAGACGGTGATACTGACCTCCCTGAACGCCTTCTGGTCGGTTCCCGGATCGGTGCTGGATCTGTTCCTCGAGAGCTTCCGCGTCGGCGACGGCACGCGCGAGCTGCTGAACCACCTGGTGATCGTCGCGGTGGACGACAGGGCGTACGAGCGGTGCCTCGCCGTGCACCGCCACTGCTTCGATCTTAAGACCGAGGGGGTGGATTTCTCCGGCGAGAAGGTCTTCAACACGCCCGAGTACTTGGACATGATGTGGGCGAGGCTGGATTTCTTACGCCTAGTTCTTGAGAAAGGCTACAACTTCATCTTCTCGGTGAGTTCTACCTTCAATTAAATAAAAATCATATATAAAATATGCTTCCCTAATAGTGATTTTGGTATATGGATTCTAAATGATATTAATGTTCTTTATACATATCGACTAACATTAGCTAGTTTAAATTTTTGCATAAATATTAATGATAAAAAGTAGATATTACTGTCATTTTCATGTTTCAAAAGATAGATAGTAGAGAAAATTAAGATGAATTGGGGTCAAACATAGGTCATTATTTCATGGTGTTTACTACCTAATCTAGAGAAGAAAAAAAAATGATTTTTTACCACCACTTACGTCCCCCCGCACCTGCACATGAGAAGGCACGTCGGTCCCACATGAGCCCATGTGACCTCCGATTACCACGCGGGTGGGACCCATTTGTAGAATGGGAAAGTATCTATAAAATCATGTCGCTTGATGTTTATTTTATTTTTATGATGGATCCTCGATAATTAAAATAACGATGCGTATCAATTAAATATGAAGGCTCCTAGCGCTGTAATGATGATACCTTCGTGATGCACACACCACATCTGTGTTAATGCTGATATGGTCCCATGCATTTTGCTCCGGGATGCAATCGATGTACATGTAGGTGGTGGTTTATGTTGGAAAAGGGAACTCTTAATGGAGTGGACGGGCATAAGATAACTCTCACATGTACTCTTCTTACAATAACTCAACTTACAAATACCAGCTATATTTATATGAGATTAACCGATTATAACCCTGGGTAGGTGGATATTACAACAGACATTAGATAAAGCTTATGTAAACCACGTCAACCAACTCTCTTTTGCTGCTGAATTTAACAATATTTGCTGCTGCCGACATTAATTTTGCTGCTACCGACAAACTTATCAAAAAACACTATATTATTTATGGAATGTTAAGAATATAAATAGGTCATCATGTCTCATGAAATACCTTAAGCTTTTCTTTCAAATGCATTATTTCTGATTAAAAAAAAAGATGGTATTAGAAAAAAAATACTTATGAATAAATAAATATAAATTAATGGATCTTGTCTCCTCTACTAGCTTAAGCTCTAAATCATGTTGTTCATAAAATTAAAATCTTGTTGACGTCCCCAAAAAATCCTTTTCTGAGTTCATCATAAGAATCATTTTATTTCCAATGCGTGCTCATGATTTCAAGCAGTTTATGTAGTTATGAGATACTCTCCGTAGCGTCACATTTTACTATGTTTCATGACAAATCTATATATATCAAGTACATGTCAAAAAACAACCACAGTTCTGGGAGCTCAAACTGAGCGTCTAGTGGTATCAGATAACGGTTGCGTAGTGCAATGAGATAACAACCATTCCTGACATTGACATGATTTCGGTGGTATGGTAACAGAGCATCTGATCAACTCCACTGCTGGTTGCATTGCAGGATGTCGATGTGATGTGGTTCCGGAATCCATTGCCATACTTCTACGCAGATGGAGATTTCCAGATTTCCTGCGACAATTTTTTGGGGGATCCTAGTAATCTCAAGAACTGGCCAAACAACGGATTCAACTACGTCAAGTCCAACAACAGAAGCATCGAGTTCTACAAGTTTTGGTACTCGTCGCGAGCGAGGTTCCCTGGAGTTCATGAGCAGAACGTGCTTAACATCATCAAGTACGATCCATATGTGAAGCGAATGGGCGTGAGCATTAAGTTTCTGAGCACCGAGCGCTTCGGTGGGTTTTGCGAGCCAAGCAGAGATCTTAATAAGGTGTGCACTATGCACGCCAACTGCTGTATCGGATTAAGCAAAAAGATCGATGATTTGAGAGCGATGCTGGACGACTGGAGGAAGTTTATGTCACTGCCGCAGGACACAGAGATGAAGAGCAGGTTTTCGTGGAGCATTCCGCAAAGTTGCAGGTAAACGAGCATATTCGTTTCACGAAGTAGCCAGGGAGTCACATTAAGCATCTTCTTGATCGAGTGTGCCTTTTGGCTAAGATCAAGTGTTATATATTAAGCATCTTCTTCATCTCATAAGGTTTTAGTGCTAGTTCTCATCAAATTTATCAGATTGCTTTTCTTGAGGTGAGATATCTCACTAGAAATTTTTTCCTTATTGCAGGTTACCTCCCGGCTTTTTCAGTGACAAGGAACACAAGCATCATCTGTGACATATTTAATATTTTTCATTTCTTTAATTCTTTTCATACATGAACAAAGATTTATTTCAATAATGTAATTTGGTGGGATCATAACATTGTCAAAGGACGGAATGCAGAAGATTAGTCCTAAAAAATGATTGAGTTTGAGAAGTTTGATATGCTCCTTTTGAGTAATGCAGATCATTAATCCTGGGATTCCATGCCAATGCTCAACGTTAATTTCAGAAATATAGATAATGTTTTTGTCAGCAACAAAAGTTCTCATTGTCCAAATATATAACCTTGCATAAGATACCCAGAAGACACAGTTTGACATTTGGTATCTCAGGGCAGCAAAATAAAAAAGAAATAATACTTAGAAGGCAACTTGATTTAAGTTACAGACTCATCAAATGTTATTCATAGTAATTTAAATTTCAAAACTACAAAATTTACCTACAGCCTCATTGAAAATACACCAGCCGACATAATTTATTCGGAAATGGAGGCCAAAAATGCCGAGAGCCTCCATTCTTTATAGGCTACAGAATGGAAGAATGGGGAACTAAAAGTTTAACATCAAATGTTACCCGTCCAGTGCACCCTTTAGGACATGTAGACCTTCTAAGGATATACTCCTTCGAACTCGAGTCCTTGGGATCTCAATGGGGGGTGGCGGATCTGGTGTAAAGCAGACGACCACGACAGTTAGATTGTCACAAGTGTTTCGCTTCAGCGCTTCTCGCACAAGCTCTCTCGAGCATTTCTCAGGATCATTGTGAAGCATCAGCTCCTTCCTAGTTATCGTCACTGCACATTGACTGCTCATGACATCCCAAAGGCCATCACAGCCTATTACTAAAAACTCATCCTCTTCTGTTAGGATTGCTTCCTGTAACTCTGGTTCAGCACTAAGGGGGCATGCAGAACCTTTGGAGCCCTTCATGTGCCAATCACCGAGAGCCCTTGCTACAGATAGCTGACCGTTAAGATATCCATCGTAAACACTGCCACCTAGCTTCTCAATTCTTAGCCGTTCAGCATTGCAGTTAGGTTTATGGTCTCTGGATAGCTCGATTGCTCTGCCACGCTTCCCTAATACAGCTCGGCAATCACCTGCATTAGCAATCAGCAACGACCTACAAGGGAAAGAAATTTGAAGTTTCTACCATACAGGAAACTCGTCAAAGAAAATCAAGTATTCAATTAATATTGACCAGCATATAACAAATCCTAGAGGAGAGCAATAGAAATAAACAATCGAAAGATCTTGTATGTTTCTTGAACAAGGAAGTTATACAACATATCAAATTATCCAAGCAAAATGTTCTACCTATAGACTCTGTAACCTGACACTTCTCTGACCACCAATTAAATGATGATACAGCACAAAGCATGACATAGATCTGATTATGAAGTAACATGGGTGGTAAAGAGTGCCAATATCAAAGGACAGGAAAGAAAATGTCATACGGAACAATTGAATTCAGACCTTAAATATTACAGATTTGATATTGTTGATCTGTTAACATGAGATATTGATGTCTTCGAACAAACTGAAAACTTCGTTGACGACGAAGAATAAATATTAATTTCAAAAAAAATATCTACAATGATAAATTATGCGCTTCCACAGAAAATATTAGATAACTGTCAGTACATTCGAGGCCTTATAGTGCTTACTTAATGCAGTTCTAGGCTATTGCAGTAAAATGTTTGTAAAGCATTAACATTCAACTACCAACAAATCAATTTCATTACATCTTACAGGATAAATACTGTTACGAAGTAACACCAAATCTTACCTTCCCAAAATAAGGGCAGTAAGTGCCGTAGTTCCAGAAGTGCGATCAAGTGAATGGGAATCTGCAAGTGCATAATCAGCTTTATTGAATGCACTCTTTATGGCCTTCTCCACACTAGAAGGGAAATGGCCGTCCTCAATTATGTACTTAAGGATATTATTTCGAACAAAACATGCTGCATCTACACCACCATGTCCATCAAAAACCTGCACATTCAAACTGCTTAATGTCAGTAACCGCTCAGCAGATTACTAACTGTAACATGGTCCAAAATATTGACACCATTAACTGCAATCACCAAAAAGGGGTTACAACAGCAATATAGACCATCAAATGCTGAGGACAATATCTGAAAGATCAAGAGGTCAACAAAATGCTAAGCAGCAGAGCACATTATGACCAAATAGGAGACAATGTAACAATCACAAAATGCAAAGAATTGAACTCCACAAAAGTGAATCTCACTCCATAAAAAGCACCAGGAGATGGGAAACTGGGGGCAGCTCTAAGATGTTCGACAAGATTGTCTATGCAGATGTGCTCATCCTCCATGTGTGACTTGGGGCCGATCTCTGAACAGCTTCCCGACCGGAACACAGGCAAGAATCCAGTCTGCCTTTCCTGTGGAGAAATCAAAGCAAGAGTCCCCAAATCCAAGGCCTGGAAAAGTTAGGCAATTGGGTCATGATCATTAGAAATATGGCGGTGCAATTGCCAGGTTCAAATAGACAGGCTCATAAAGGAAAACAAAAAACACAAATCTAGCCGGACGGACCAGCCGAGCAGTGCTCACGGAATGCCGAATGACCGAGAGGTGTCGAGGGGGTTTCCTGACTCTCGCATCCTTCACGCTCTCCGAGGACTCGGGATCTTCGTTGCCACCACCGGTTGAAGATCCATTCGCCTTGCTTCCTTGCATTCCGTCCAACATCATCAATGGGGGTGAGGATTCGGTGCTGGGTAAGCTGATCCCTTCCGGGCCATTAATGCAACTGTCCAGAAATAGAAGCAATGATTCAAAGTGACCTTTCTAAGCGGTGGCACCGTTTCGCAATCTAGTATCTCTCCCCACCGTATGATATCAAAATTTGTAGAGATCCAATTGGAACAAAGGTAAGCACCTCAGAAAAAGTCGCTCCTTTTCAAATAACAGCCCCCCCAAAAATTGAACTTTCCTTTACCTAGAAGAGGTACCAGCTCCAAATGTCAACTGCGAAGGAATGGAAGCAAGCAATTGTGAAGCAATTAAAATCCCTCCACAGTGTCAAACTTAATCAAAATCAGCAAAAAGAAAATGTAAATAAAATCCCCCTAACAGCACCAAATCTCCTAAAGAAAACCATAGATCGGATGCTTGCCATCGAATTCGTCGACATTATACAGAACCTAAACAAACTAAACGAAATCCCAACTTTAGCAATGCCAATACCACTTATCAACGGATCTAAACAGGAAAACCAAGGAAATCTACAGAAATCACAACAACAGATCACGATTCTCCCTATAAGAATATAAAACCGTGTAAGAATGTCTTCAAGACAGACCCTAGATCAATCTAAAGAACAGGTGCTTCCATGATATTCCACATGATTCATGGATCGGAGGCCGGTGCCTTCTGTTCTTGAACTCGATGAAGTTTTCTAGGAGGGGAAAGATGACCTCAAAATTATCGGAAAAAGATAGAAGAGGGAAAGGGAAGAGGAAAATGAGTTGGGAAAGCTTTTATATGGGTAGCTTCGATGACCGGCGATCGGAGGTTACCGGGTCGCGGCACTATCTCGATGGAAAGAGGAGGAAGGATCGGGCGAGGGACACGTGTCGACAAACAGTAGCCCCGATGGGGGTTGACTCGGATGACGGTTTTGGGGGCGACACGGATTAGGTACTGAAGAGAATTCGAGACCGTTCGATCACTTTACCTTTGGCTTTTGGACGGCAGTGGTTGTTCCAGCAATGACGTTGGCGAAATTTAATTGTGGAGTCACCCACTTGTTGGGCTTGTGGTGGAGCCCCGCTTCCATCATCACAATTCACACCGCTACGTCAAGCGGGTATATTCTTGTCCGGTTCGATAATTTTTGCGAATATGCTTTACGATCACACAAATAGTTTCATCAATTAGGAATCAAAGTCTCTGGAGAATTAGTCTGATGAATATAAGAAATTCATCATAATATTAAGAAATAACATGAAAAAAGACACAAACATCAATGATAAAAACAAATGTGGAGAAATAAATTTTAAAAAATCAATTAACAATAGTCCCTTTATTGTTGTTTTCTTAATAATAAGATTTAGTTTAAGATTATAGATTTATCAGAATAAAAATAAGCTAAGTAAAAAAAGACCCAAATATTTAAAAAAATAATTATAGCAATGAATAAAAAAATTATTAACTAAATAACCTATATAACATTGTGGTCCATGTATTGTACCTGTCTTCGTATAGTTAAACCCACACGAACCTTAAAGAGTTTAGGATTCAAATCTCATACATTCATAAATTGTTACTGTCATCGTTTCAATCAGGGAACATGCTACGATGATTATTGAACAGCAAAATTACAATTGTGATGCACATAGATGATCATCAATTTAGAATAAGTCTTTGAAGAATTAATCTGAGAGGTTTAGTGAATCATATGATATAAACAAAAATTAGTTTATAATAAGATTCTTTGTTCCAATGTTTGCTCGTCACTTATTTTTTAAAAAAATATATAATAAAACAGTATTCGTTGATGTTAAATGGATTGCAGTGATGCTTAAAAGGCAAAAGAAAAATCAGAGTAAAACGTTTTAAGAAAAACATTGGTGAGAGCAATAAGTTTTTGCTAACTGTGAGATCATTAGAGTACACAAATAAATTAATCTATACTGATATAGTATGTTAAACTCGAGTGGAACAAATAGAATCTCGATCAAATCGATGTCATATATAGTAGAAAATATTTCCATGAGAACTTCTATTCGGAACTCTGAAACAGGTTAGAGTCCTCTTTTATTTCTACTCCTCTTTCTCTTTCTCTTTTCGTCCTCAACCTCTGAGTCGGTCGTAATCGAGATCGAGGATTGTCGCCGCTGCCTATCGATCGGAGGTAGAAGATCCAAGGTCACCACCGTGACTCCACCTTCTAAGAAGTACTTCCTTCTGCTTCCAACGTCGATCTTTATGTGGAGATTATGGCTGAGGAGAGGAGGTTGGACGTCGTCGAAGGCGCGCTTCTCGAAGTCATCTCGCGAATGCCGTCCAAAACTCTTGCTCGCTTAAAGCTGGTGAGCAGGAGGTGGGAGAAGCTCATCTCGGATCCGTATCTGCTCGCAGCCCATGCTCAACGATCGGATCGAAATTTGCTCGGCTTCATCGCCGGGTGAGACTGGCGAGGCGAAGAAACAGTCTACTTCCCCCTTGATCCTGGCGCCGGCGAAGCTCCCGATACCAGTCTTGGCCTTCCTAACCCTTTCTATCGAGATCTCTTACCTAAGAGTGCGTGCAATGGGCTTCTCCTCTTCAGGAGATTCTTATCTAATCACCACCTCGTGGTGAAGCCGACGACGAAGTCCACCCGGCTGCTCCCTGCTTTTCACCGACCCCATTGCGATTCCGCCTTTGGATTAGAGTTTGACCCTGCCCGATCGGCCACCGGGGATTTCAAGGTGGTTTCATGCGAGATGATGATTCGGTCGGAACAAGGTGATGCTTAAAGGCTCTTCACACACACTTCCGGCGAGAAATCATGGAGGGCCTCGAAGGAGACCATCCTCTGCAACGATCGACGTATCTTCAGCAAGGCCTTATCCGTCTTCTTCGACGGCGCGCTGCACTGGCTAAGAGAGAGCGGAGACATCGTGGCCTTCCACGTGGAGGAGGAACGGGCGTACAACATGGCTCTGCCGCAGGGCGTGACCTTGAGGCACGTCGCCGGTAGCTACTGCAGTGCCTGGCTGGGGGTAGCCGCCGGCTACACGAGCCTCGTGGATTTCGACGATGAAGAGATATACGTGCAGGTGACGACGGAAAAGGTTGGAGGTGGGAGTTGTCGCGGCGCATGGCATCCCGAACGACTGGTGGATGGTGCCGGGTCTTTTACGACGGCGACAGGTGCGTGTTCTTCGCATGGCATCGGCTGCGTGTCCAGTTCGGGCTGCAGGTGTACAGGATGAGATCGGAAGAATGACATGTTGGACGAGCTCCTTCAAACAATTTGTTCCCTACATCAGTCATACGTTGGGTTAGCTCTTCCCAAATCGATCGCGGGAAGAACTTGTTAGATATTTTTATTCTTTAAAAAACCTCAAAAATTTCATTTTTAAATTTATTTATTAATTATGTCTATTACTGTTCTTTTACTTATTTGATATTTTAATAATATTTATTGATTATGACTAAATGATTCTTCTCCTCTTTCTTCCCAACACATATCTTCTATATAAAGTGGATCTGTTGTTTGGTTTTATATATGGAAAAAAAATCCTCCTTGTCTCTTTCCTACAAAGATTTTCCATTATAAAGCTCTTTTTATGCTGATACTGCATCAACCTCCCTACGGTCGTGCTCATAAAGGAGGAATCTCGGTTTTAGAATGAATTCAACCACAAACCTATATGAAGGGGTAATAAAATCATTCCTTAATATAGTATATAATACAATTCCAGGTGATTTATAAGTTTATTCTTTTATTCTGCTGATTAAATTAGATTTAATTTTTATTATTGAGTTTTTACCCATCAGGATTTGGACTAACTTAGCAGAGAAATTTTGGTCATTCGAGGTAGTTTAGAGCTGAAGAAATGTGATTGAAGCTTAAAGTTATTGTATCAGCTATTATATTACTGGTTTAGTGACGGTTTGTGTCCTGTGCTCTATCTTCCTCTCAGGTTGAACAACAAATAATTGATTCTTCTCTCGCAGACAACGACACTCGAATTTCACTTGCGGAACTGCTTGCTACATTAAATTTCTCATTTATATCTTTATATCCGAATATGAATATTAATCGAGTTTAATATAGGACGAGGTCGTTACCAGCAAGCGATTGAAGGCACATTTGCCACCTGTGTCTCGAGTTACTAAGTGTTGGCCTATTAGGTGGATTGAAAATAGCTCCTCATCACATCAGCACCCAAACAAATATGATGTAAAGTATAAATAGTTTTTCTATTATTATGGTTAAATACTGATAGTGTTGTGTAACTTTATGTTATGATCAATGTATTGCCACGGTTTAATTTGATTCGAGTGCGTAAGATCATCTGTGTGGATCCTATGGAGGAGTTCGATGCCTGGTTGGGTCGAAGCATTGTCTAGCGAACCAACCCAAAGTAGATGGAGGTCAATCTCTTCTCTTCTCTCGAGCTTGTTCTTGCATGCAGGTCGAAGTCGAGGGGTGTCTTCCCGACTTGACTCATCTGACGGTTAAGTCAGAATGTGGTAGAGTTGAGGGAGATTTTTATATTTTTAGATTTGATCCCTAGCGCTTATCCAAAGATCGACTTTTGTACCTATCACATAGGGTCGGTTGTACGCAACCTCTTAATGGTCGTTGATGCTCCAGGTGGCTTCCTCGTACACTCCATGTGGCATGAGGTGTCCCGCTTGGTTCCATACCACGTGTTGTCATTTCACGTGTTCCTGGGCGACCCGTGCGGTGCGACACCGATCGCGTGATCCCAGGCGCCTCATGCGGTGTGGCAGCATCTCACGCGATCTTGGTTGGCTCGTACGATGCGACGTGCCTCAACACAGTCTTGGGTATGGTTTTACTATTTTTGTGTGAGTTTGATGCGTCGGGTAGGTACTGACGTGGCTTGCTGACCGTTGCCACGAGGTAGTACCTGTTGAATCTCGAATTTTGATAATGAAATCAATTGATGGATTATTGATCTAACAGGATTGTTAGAGTTTATTGATGCAGAGTTAATTATGATAGAAGGATTACTACAATCAGGGTTGGCCAAGGTAAAGTCCATGCATCGAGTTGATGCGTTTGGAACTCACCAGGAGTGTGTCGGAAGCTCGCCGAGGGTATCGAAAGTTTGCCAGGATGGTGCAAGGGAGCTACCAAAAGAAGACCAAGACTCACCGGAAGATTATCGGGGGTAGCCGAAAAGCTTGTCGGGAGTCGGGATGGTCTTGTAATGGATATTTTGGTAATTATGATTATATTTAATTAAGTCATAATTAGCATCGTGTAGGTCTAACTATGGCAGGATCAATGGAGTTACAATCAGATGATGGGCCAAGATACAGCCTAGGCATCGGGCCGAGTTCGAACGATGCGATGAGATCTCATCGGAAGTTCGCTGAAGGAATCGGGAAGCTCGCTGGGAACGTGAAAGGAGATCGCCGAGAAGAAGACCAAAGGACTTGTCGCAAGATTGCCGGAGGTTGCTGGAGTATGCGAGAGTTAGGTCTTAATTAGGCTTAATTGGTCGTTAAGTATTGTAGTCATTGAATCATAGTTAGAAGTTCGAGTCCTAATTGAGTTGGATTTGGAAGGAATCCAAATCAACTTAATGAGGTAACCAAATCCACTACTGGATTTGGTTGAGCTCAATCATTTGACTAAAGAGCTGATCAACGTAAAAGTCAAGTCGAAATTCGAAAAGTGGAGGGAACCACTTTTGCAAAAATTTCGACGGGGTAAACCACTGGTGAGCGACGGTTAGACCGCTCGTACCACAGAACCCGGGCGACGACCAACAGCTTTCGATGGGTAAACCGCCTAGGTCGACGAGTAAACTGCCCATACCTTAGTATTCGGGCGGCTGAGCTGCCCAGGTCGACGGGGTAAACTGCCCGTACCTGAATTTTTCAGATACGGTTGGATTTGGGCTCCAGTTTTGAAGCCAATTTGGGGCCTATAAATATCCCAAGTTTTCTTACATTCAGAACAACACTTTTGGGGGATTATATTATGAGAAAATATTATGTGAGAATTGTAAGAAAAAGAAAATGGGTAAGGGAGAGAGCTTAGAGTTGTAAATCTAGTCTTCCCTGTAAGCTCAAGTGTAAGAGTTTGATCTTCACCCAAAGAAGATTGGTAGTGGATGCCAGTGTGCCTTAAGAAGGAGGACTCGGAAGTGGACGTAGGCCGTTGGCGCCGAACTACTATAAAATTGTAAGTGTTTCATACTTGCATTGCTTGAATGTTATTGAATTGATGCTTCCAACTTAACTAAACTCCTTGAAAGCAAGGCGATAAGTTCTTTTCCTCAAACGTGATTATCTTTCTGACTTGTTACTTTTAATCACTTACTTATTTTATTAAAAATGAAAAGCTTCAGATTTTCTATTCTATCTTATTCGAAAAGTTTTTGCTTTAGAAATAAAATTCTTAGCTTGCACTAATTTACCCCCCCCCCACCCTCTTAGTGCCAATTGATCCTAACAATTAGTGAGCGACATTCCATTTCACATCCACTCATATTCAATGGGACGTATTACACATATTGGAAAACACAGATGCGTATTTTTCTTATCTCTTTGGACTTTGATTTATGGAATATAGTTGAGAACGAATTTGAAAAATCTTCCAAACTAATGAATGAGTTAAATGATTTGGAAAGGAAGAATTTTTCTCTAAATACAAAGGCTATGAATACCTTGTTTTGTACACTTGATATGAATGAGTTTAATCGTGTTTCCGCTTGTGATTCAGCTTTTGATATTTGTCATACTTTGAAAATCACACATGAAATCACAACTAATATAAATGAATCAATTAATGAAATGTATTATAAAAATAAACTTTAAGAACACCTTCCAAAGGATAGGAAGGATTGTAAACTAAGAATGACAAATAACTCCTCAAGTGATGAGAACCTTGGACATGAACTTTTAAAAAATGAACCGGAAAAATTAATGAACTTGAACCTTATAAAAATTATGGACACAACCTCTTGCTATGAACGCAAAAAGCCGAGGAGCTCCAAAAATCAAATGCTCAA
Source organism: Ensete ventricosum (assembly GCA_029747655.1). Classification (NCBI taxonomy): domain Eukaryota; kingdom Viridiplantae; phylum Streptophyta; class Magnoliopsida; order Zingiberales; family Musaceae; genus Ensete; species Ensete ventricosum. The sequence goes on along the minus strand of JAQQAF010000002.1, from coordinate 35,762,723 downwards.
CCAAGAAGTGGAGAACCTTACTTTAATGGCGATCGAAGATGAGGTTAGCGAGTCTTTAGATTTTTTATTTTCAAAATTATCAAGCATGTTTAATAATTTATTTAATGAGTTTAAAAAACTTAGCAAGTCTTTTAAACTGCTTAAAGTTGATCATGATTTGATAGTTAAAAGACTTGATGAAATGCATGACTCCTTAGCGTTATATAAAACATGCTTTAAATGTGAAATGATAGATAAAGTTAAAGAAGAAAATTACATGCTTAGAACTACACTTGAGAAATTTGAGATAGGGAATAAATCCCTAAATATGATCATTGCCAATAAGGGTCATATTAACAATAAACATGACATAGGCTTTATTGGAAGTATTCAACAAAAGCCAACCATCTTTGTAAAAGGATCTACATTGAATATGCCACCAAGAATTAAGTGTAACTTTTATGGTAAATTAGGACATAAGGTAAACAAATACCTTTATAGAAAATATACTCCTCATCATCTTGTATGGGTTCAAAAGAGAACTTTATACAATGAAAATCAGTTAGAAAAGAAAGATAAAAATCTTCATGAAGGACCAAATGTTAAATGGGTACCTAAATCAAAATCTCCTATAATATAAAGTTGTTTCCTAATAAGGCTAGGAGCAATAAAAATATTTTGAAATTAGATGCTCAAGTCATATTATTTGAGTTCTAACACTCCTTCAAGCTTATTAGCCTAAGTAGTAATAAGAAAATTATTAGAATTAAAATTATTGACAATGAATCTTTTAATGACATTATATAATTAATATTGATGATGCATAGCTAGAGTATATAAGTATGAAAATGAATTAGAACCAAAGAACCTTAGTTATTGAAAAACATCTTGAAACTTCTAAAAATAAGATTTTGAGTGAATGCTAAAATCATTAGCTTGTTTAAATGTAAAGATTATTATTAAAATACTTCAAATATTGACTAAGTTTGTAGAATGATTGATTTAAATGTTACATTGATTAAAATGCAACGATGATTGAATGCTTATGTTGAATGTTAGAGCATATAAAATATATATACCTCATTTTAAAGATTAGTTTGTCAACTCCTTGCACTATGTGTAAAGAGTAAAGAGTTAGACTCATGTAAATATTAAAATTAAGATTGGTTAAATTTATACTTTAAAAATATTTTATGTCTTACAGTAATGACCGTGTTGAAATGAAATTTGGTTTTTAGTCTTAAACGAAAAATTATTGATTTAAAAATTATTCTTGAAAGAAATCACATAAAATAACCAAAAGGAGGATAATTAATCTTAAAAATATTTCTATCGTATGAATCCTTTAACAAGAGATAAAATGATACTATTATTGTTGAATCTCTTTAACTACAAAAATGAATTAGAAAACTTTTAGCTATTTTCTTTTGGAAAACAATGACTTTATTAAAAATTTTCGAAAAGTGATTTTTGATGATGATTTTGGATATGTTTTCAAATGATTTTGTTTTAAAGAATTGATATGTTTGAATCTATCCAACTTCATTGATATTTTGCTTTTGATTATTTAATAACTTAAATCATGATCTTGAAATCTTAAAATTTATAATTTGAGATATTTTTATTTACTAAGATTCCTTTCATCCTAAACATGATCTTGACTTCTCAATATTTATAACTTGATATTTATATAAGAATCAAGATCCTTCTTACTTTGTCTCCTAAGATTTCAAAAGCTTTGAAATTTCATCTAAGAAGAAATGAGTCAAAATAAATCATGTTCTTGGCATTTATGATTTGATAATAATATTCTTTATGACATAATTACTTATGACTTTCTTCTTAGTATAACTTATTAGTATTTCTTAAATTTATGATAAATTAAAAATTAGAAGAGATTTACATTATCATAAATATTCCCTTAACTTCTTGACTTGACTTATACGAGAATTACATTATTGATCTCTATAAAAAAGAGATTTATGATCTTAACAATTATAATTAAAAATTTTATCATTCTTATATTAAAAAGATTTATTTTGGATAAATTAAGATTATCCCCTAAGACTCATTTGTAATATTTACAAAAGAGGGGAAAGAAAATTTATTAACAAAATCATGTCTTTTAAATTTGAATTTTTAATGACATGATATCTCTTATACTTTTTGGCATAAATTAAACATGGATGAAAAGAATTTATGAAATCATATTTCTCTTGAAAATAATAAAAAGTGGGAGATAAATTTTTTAATATGATTAGAAACAAACATTGAATGATGAACAAGTGCTTAGAAGAAAATTAGAATTTTCTAGAAGGCAATTGAGTGTTAATAAGGATCATCCACTTTCGGTATCATGAAAGAAATATTTCATATATGGTTGCTCAGACAAATCCTTTGCCTGGGTCATTCAGATTAAGAAAGAATGAGTTCTCCGGGAAAATCTGATTAGAGCGAGACTTAGATGGATTCTGCATGTGGTATACCAGTACCATGTCTAATATACAATCTCTTAGATATTAGTTGGATGAGGGACTATAGATACATGGTAACTATGAACAAATAGGTTCAATGGATTTGATCCCCATATACCATCTAGGGACTGTGACATAGTGGCTTGTACATCCATAGTCGCTGAGTCGAGTGAATTATTATGAGGATAATAATTCACTATATCATAAAGAGTTCTGATGAGAGTGATTCACAGCCAACTCAGTATCGAGCCTAGAGGGTCACACATATATGGTGGATGTTTCAGCAAATAGAGGATTGTATAGAGATCCAATTAGCTCCTATTCTCATTAGATGAGACCCTGCACTAATGGGCTCCTTGCATGAGGTCCAATTAGAGGCCAAAGAGGATTATTGGATAGAAATCCAATAATGCAATGTTAGTGGGTAATTAGATGGAGATCCAATACCCAATAAGGCAGGACCCATAGGGTTTTTTGGTGGCTCTCTATAAATAGGAGGGGAGGTATATAGTTGATAGGCTATAGCTTTGACAACCCCCTCCTATTCTCCTTCCTCCCTCTGTGTAAGAGTTACGAGACTTGAGATTACGATTAGAGGAGTATCACCGTAACGATCCATCGTGTGGATACTATTAGAGGGGAGGATGCTTGACCTCCTTCATCCTCTCTATCAGGATCTGAAAAATAGGGATATATGATCTCCCTAGATAAACAATCTCTCACATGATGTGGTTTTTTGGTTTTGTGGCTTTATCGTGACCAAATCTTTCACACAATGATTTGATCTACGTGAGAAACCTATTTTATTTTAATCTTCTACTGCGCATGTGATGCTCGTGTTTGGTTTCCCAATAATGGTATCAGAATCAAGGTTGTTCATACAAAAATTGATTCTTAAACTACGTGTGATGAGATTAAATCACGTACAACTATTCTATGTATTATTGTGTTTTCACAGCGAACGCAGCGAGGATGGGGGTAGCCTCCTACAGGCAGGCCCCTTGTAGGGGCGACCATCACATTATATTATCTGTTGCATATATATATATATATATATATATATATATATTATGATGTCCTTGGTTCTATGCAATGAGAACCGGATCGTGATAAGATCACGATAATGAGATTAATTCACCATTAAACACAGATCCTCCACTCTCGGTATCATGAGAGGAATATTCTATATATGCTTGCTTAAATAAATCTCTAGCCATGGTCATTCAGATTGAGAGAGAAGGAGTTCTCCGAGAGAATTCGATTAGAGCGAGACTATGACAGATTCTGTATATGACCTGACAGTAAGTACTATATCCTGCTGGTTACAGGTGCCCTACAAGCTAATCACGTGAGTGATGACACGTGTGACACGCTGTGTGATCTTTTTGCTTATGATTAATATTGACATATTCTCACATTATCTGTTACATATATATTGTGATGTCCTTGGTTATGTGCAATGAGAGTCGAATCGTAATGAGATCACGATAATGAGATCGATTCACCTTTAAACACAGATCCTAAATAATCCCGGTCATAGGTTCCTCAAGAGAGACACTGAGATAACCGGATAGATCGGTATAGTGTATACCCGTTCATATGATGGAGGCAGTTGGTCTCATAGCCACTTGTATGGAGACACTAAGGATATAGTATAGGTGCTCATTAGAGAATGAGTTCACTAATTGATCCGCTTATGGAATGCTGTATGGTTAATGATACCTAATGTCAGACAGTGATTCCATAGTCCCAGTTGTGTATCTGGTCCTTAGACTTGAGACACCAAGGATGCTTTGTATGAGTACTCCTTTCTTTGACGCCAGACTTACAGGTTTGGAAAGTTTCAGATCTGGTACAATTGGTTATCGGGATTGGTAGCCAACCTTACGAAGGTAATTGAGTGTCAATAGAGGATCATCCACTCTCGGTATCACGAGAGGAATATCTCATATGTGCTTGCTCAGATAAATCCCTAACGAGGGTAATTTGGATTGAGAGAGAAAGAGTTCTCCAGGAGAATCCGATTAGAGCAAGACTATGACGGATTCCGTATGTGACCTGATAGTACCATGTCCAATATACGGTCTCTGAGATATTAGTTGGATGAGAGATTATAGATACATGGTAACTATGGATAGACAGGTCCGATGGATTTGATCCTCCTTGTACTGTCTGGAACTATGGCGTAGTGGCCTAGTACGTCCATAGTCGATGAGTCGAGTGAATCATTATGGGGATAATATTCACTATATCAGACGGAGTTCTGATTGGAGTGACTCACGGCCAGCTCAGTATCGGGCCTAGAGGGTCACACACATATGGTGGATGCTTCAGCGAATAGAGGATTGGATGAAGATCCAATTGGCCCATATTCTCATTAGGTGAGACCCTATGCTGATTGGCTCCTTGCTTAAGGCTCAATTAGAGGCCTAAGGAGATTATTGGATAGAGATCCAATAATGCAAGGTTAGTGGGTTATTGGATGAAGATCCAATAGATACTAAGGCAGGAGCCCTAGGGTTTTTGGTGGCTCTCTATAAATAGGAGGGGAGACTCATGGTTGATAGGCGATAGCTTTAGCCACCACCTCCTATTCTCCTCCCTCACTCTGAGCAAGAGTTGCGAGATTAGATTGGAGGAGTTTCATTCGAGCGATCCATTGTGTGGATACCGCTAGAGAGGACGCTTGACCTCCTTTGTCTTCTTTATCCGGTTCTGAAATACTAGGATATACAATCTCTCTAGGTAAAATCATCACATCACGATTTTATCGATTTTTATATTTTTTCCGCGACCCCAATCTTTTGCACGACGATTTGATCTGCATGAAAAACTGGTTTTTATTTTGATTTTCGCTACGCATGTGATGCACCCACTGAGGTTTCCCGATAGTGGTATTAGAGCCAAGGTTTTCGTGCGAAAGATTGGTTTTAAACTGCGTGTGATGAGATTGTATCGCATAGAATTGTTCTACGTGTTCTTGCTGCATTTTCGTAGCGAAGGCAACGAGGAGGAGGGGCAGCCAGCCACGACCAGCCCCCATGCAGGGCCGACCACTCACGGCTAGGCCTCGGCCAGGGCCAGCCCGAAAGGGAGGCCAGCGATGCCCGCAAGGGCGATAGCCGACCGCGGGCACGACCGACTGCGGCCAGCCCATAGGGGCGGTAGTCGCTTGCAGCGCGACGCCCACAAAGGGGGCCGGTTGTAGGGCGCCCACATGGGGCTGCCACCAGCCGCACGGGTGGCCGCCCCTTGGCAGGGCGGTTGCCAGCGGGCAAGGGCAACCGCTGCCTGCGTAGGGGCAGCGGCGACGACAACGACAGCGGCGCAGAGGGGGAAGGAGGAGTTAGGGAATCCTTTAGAGAAAATAACGATCCTGCCCCTATGAATTCGAGAAATTCTGAGGACTGTCATCGTGTACATAATTCTCATAATACCCTCAATAATTCTAAAATTTTTGAGGACTATCCTCTCATCCAGAATTACGTAAATGCCCTCAATAATTCTAGAAATTCCTAGGACTATCCTCTCATCCAGAATATCGAAACACCCTCAACAATTCTGAAAATTTCGAGGACTGTCCTGTCATCCAAAATTATGAAAATACCCTTTATAATTTTAGGAATTTCGAGCATATCCTGATTTCTAGAAAAATAATTAATTAAATAATTTAATTAATTATTATATATATTTAGTAATCCTATATATAATGTGATGTACATATGATGTATGATGTAGATGAATGATCATAAGCCATGTGTTATGATGTGTGTAATTATGATTATTATTATTATTGGGGCCTGCGAGTCTCCGTTTTTCTTATTTATTGTCGGGCATGCGTGCTTGTGGTTATTTGTAATTACATGAAGAGGCACGACAGGAGCGTGGAGGTGACAATGGGACCCACGATGCGGTGGCGGGAGATTATGATGTATGGTGATGCGACGATCCGACAGAACCGATGAATCCCGACATAGGTTGAGTTGGTTGAGTCACTCGAGGCTCACCTATCTTTGTGATCGAGTTCTTGCCTATGACATATATATGTCACCGGTGACCTTAGGACATGATATGACTTGGTCAAGCAGTCGAGAGCATATCCATCGAATCAGACTCATCTTGTAACGATGGTGATGACTTAACTGAACTTCATGATTGGTCGAGCAATGGAGTCCATGATGATTCAGAGGTCGAACATGACGGGAATCACAAGGAGTTATTATTGACAAGAGTTGTCTACCTTTTGGGCTTAGTATAGTTGATCGAGTCCCTCGAGATTGCATTAAGATGCCAATTGGATCCCGATCCCCACTAGGAGTCCGTTGGAGACTTTCGTCTCACGTATCGCGTGATTCGCTAGGAAAATAGTGGGAGTACATTAAGATAGAAGTCCATATCTTAATTAGTATTTTCTGTAAAATTTATATTTATTTAATTTAAGCTATATCTTGCTTATCGCTTGCAAAACCCCTACGTGGCATATTTGATGCCAACCGCCTCATTGGTCCAAAGGCTCCGTAATTTGAGAATTATTCTCACGAAAGAGAAAATCGTATATGTCCTTAATACGATTGTGCCCACGCCGGAGGAAAGGACAAGCGAGGATGAGATCGCTTGCTTTGTGAAGTATAAATATAGTCCTAAAGGATAACCTATATGTTGATCTTATACTTCAGTCCCTACCAAATTCTTTTTCACAGTTCATTATTAACTTTAATATGAACAAGTTTGAGGTGACTCTACCTGAACTCCTCAATATATTGAGGGAAGCTGAGAGTACCATCAAGAACGAGAAGTCAGTTCTCTATATTGGTGAGAGTAATAGGAAAAGGAATGCTAGTAAGACCCTTAAAAAGGGCAAGGGCAAAGAAAGACCAGGTAAGACAAAGGTTGCCAAGAAAGACCCGATAAATGACAAAGAACAGTGCTTCCACTGTGGCCAAGATGGGCATTGGAAGAGGAACTGTAAGGACTACCTTGCAGATAAGGCGAAAGAGAAGCTTTAGGTATATTCACGATCAGTCTCCACTTGTCAGATTTTCATGATAACATATGGGTATTGGATATCGGGAGTGCTTATCATATCTGTAATTTATTCCAGGTTCTGGCAAGACCTAGGAGACTGGCTAGAGGCGAGATGAACCTTAAAATGGGCAATGAAGCAAGAGTTGCTACAGATGCTGTTGGGGGGGGGGGGGGGGGGGGGGGGCATCCTACATTTGTCTAGTGGAGCTATTATTGCATTAGATGCATGCTATTTTATCCCTTCTATTATCAAAAATATTATTTTCATTTCTTGTTGACAATTAGTGGATATAAATTAGTTTTTGAGAATAATAGTTGTTTTAATAATTATGGATGATGAGATCATCACTAGAGGGACCCTTATAAATGGCTTATATATGTTAAATACTTCTCCATATATCATGAATATAAATATATCTAAGAGGAAAAGAGATAAGGTGAAAAATACATACCTATGGCATTGTAGGCTGTCATATACATGAGGGAATGATTCAAAAGTTGCTGAAAGATGGATACTTAGATCCATTTGACTATGAGTCATATACAACTTGCGAACCTTGCCTTCGTGGGAAAATGACCAACTCTCCTTTTAGTGGAACTAGAGAGAGAGCTACTGAGTTATTGGAACTCATACATATTGATGTATGTGGTCCCATTGCAATTTAAGCTATAGGTGGTTACTCATACTTCATTACATTCATTGATGATTTATCTAAGTATGGACACGTGTACTTAATGAAGTATAAATCTGATGCCTTTGAGAAATTCAGGGAATATAAGAATGAGGTAGAGAACCAAATTTGAAAGAGTATTAGAACTCTTCGATCAGATCGAGGAGGAGAGTACTTGAGTACAGAGTTCACCCATTTCGTCAGGGACAATGAGATTCTATCTCAGTGGACACCTCCTTATACACCTCAGCTCAATGGTGTATTAAAAAGGAAGAATCACATGCTGTTAGACATGGTGCGGTCCATGATGAGTTCCGCTGATCTACCCTCTCGTTCTGGGAGTACGCCCTAGAGACCGTAGCTTACCTTCTGAACAGAGTACCATCAAAGTCGGTAGTGTCTACACCATATGAGATATGGAAAGGAAAGAAGCCCGATATTAAGATTGTTAAGATTTGGGGCTGTCCTGCCCACGTTAGAAGATACAACCACGATAAGTTAGAATTAACGACAGAATGGTGCATATTCGTGGGATACACAAAGAAAACTTGTGGGTATTATTTCTATCACCCTGAGGACCGAAAGGTCTTTGTTGTCAAGAGAGCCGTGTTTCTTAAAAAGGAACATATTCTTAGTGGAAACAGTGGGAGCAAGATAAAATTGAGCAAGGTTGGAGAACCTAGCTCAAGCACTATTCCAGAGCCCGAGTCTGTTCATGTACCTAACACATAAGTTTCAACTTTACGTAGCTCTAGTAGAGTATCTCACACTCCTAAAAGATATGTAGGACATATCGGTGGAGATGACTCTCAAGATGTTGAACCTCAGACCAACGAGGAGGCTATTATGAGTATAGACTCCAGGAAGTGGCAAGAAGCCATGAATTCTGTGATGGATTCCATGTACTCTAACAAGGTTTGGAACCTTGTGGATGCACATGGGAGTATTGTACCCATCGGCTGCAAATGGATCTTCAAGAAGAAGATCGGAGTGGATGGAAAGGTAGAGACCTATAAAGCAAGGCTGGTAGCTAAATGATATCGTCAAAGACAAGGAGTTGACTATGACGAAACCTTTTCACCTGTAGCCATGCTTAAGTCCATTAGAATTATTTTGGCCATTGCAGCACACTATGACTATGAGATCTGACAGATGGATGTCAAAATAACATTCCTCAATGGCAACCTCAAGCAGGAGGTATATATGATATAGCTAGAGGGATTCGTATCCAAAGAGAGTCCAGATAAAATGTACAGGTTACTTAGATCCATTTATGGATTGAAGCAAGCTTCCCAAAGTTGGAACATAAGATTTGATGAGGTGATCAGATCTTATAACTTCGTTAAGAACGAAGATGAGCCTTGTATGTACATGAAGGTAAATGAAAGCGCTACCACCTTCTTGGAGCTATATGTGGATGACATTCTAATCATTGGGAATGATGTAGGAATGCTCTCCACAGTAAAGGCTTGGCTATCCAGAAAATTCTCCATGAAAGACTTAGGAGAAGCATCCTATATTTTGGGGATCCAGATCTATAGAGATAGATCCAAAAGAATGCTTGGCTTGTCCCAGTCTAGGTACATAGACTCCATTGTCAAAAGATTTGACATGAATAATTTCAAGAGAGGTCTCATACCGATGAGACATGAAATATGACTTTCTAGGTGTATGTTCCCCAAAGACTCCTGAAGAAAGGATAGACATGGATAAGATACCTTATGCCTCAGTGATAGGGTCTATCATGTATACGATACTATGTACCAGGCCTGATATAGCACATGCTCTGAGTGTCACGAGCAGGTATCAGGCAAATCTAGGTTTAGAACCCTGAAAGGCAGTAAAGTGTATCCTTAAGTACTTGAGAAGCACTAAGGATCTTTTACTGATATATGGAGAAGGTAGCCTCCAGGTTCAGGGCTACACGGACTCGAGTTTTCAGTCCAACATTGATGATAGCAAGTCGAATTCAGGATTTTTTTCACCCTGAATGGAGGAGTAGTAAGTTGGAAGAGTTCCATGCACGATACTACTACTGACTCGACCATAGAGGCAGAATATATTACTGTTGCAAAAGTAGCAAAGGAAGGGGTTTGGATGAAGAAGTTCATCAATGATTTACGAGTCATACCAAGCAACGTGGAGCTGACTCCCATATATTATGACAACGACAGGGCGATAACTCTAACAAAGGAACTCAGGTCTCAACATAATTATTTTGAGGAGGTTCCATCTGATTAGAGCGATCATGACCCAAAAAGATATAGCAATGGAAGGAGTTCCATCCGAAGATAACATTGCAGATCCACTAACGAAGCCGTTGGCTCAGATTGTATTTGAGCGTCACAGGGGTCTGATGGGGATCAGACACATAGGTGATTGGCTTTTGGTTAAATGGGAGATTGCTGGTTACAGGTGCCCTGCAAGCCAATCACGTGAGTGATGGCACATGTGACACGCTATGTGATCTTTTTGCTTATGATTAATATTGGCATATACTTATATTATCTATTATATATATATTGTGATGTCCTTGGTTATGTGCAATGGGAGTCGGATCGTGATGAGATCACGATAATGAGATCAATTCACCTTTAAACATAAATCCTAAATAATCCCGGTCATAGGTTACTAAAGAGGGATATGGAAATAACCGAACAGATTGGTATACTATATACCCGTCCATATGATGGAGGTGGTTGGTCTCATAGCCACTTGTGTGGAGACACTAAGGATATAGTACAGGTGCTCATTGGAGAATGAGTTCACTGATTGATCCGCGTATGAAATATTGTATGATTAATGATACCTAATGTCAAACAGTGATTCCATGGTCCCAGTTATGTATATGGTCCTTAGACTTGAGATACCAAGGATGTCTTGTATGAGTACTCCTTTCTTTGACGCCAGACTTATAGGTTTGGAAAGCTCCAGATCTGGTATAACTGGTTATCAGGATTTGTAGCCAACCTTACGAAGGTAATTGAGTGTCAATAGAGGATTATCCACTCTCGGTATCATGAGAGAAATATCTCATATGTACTTGCTGAGACAAATCCCTAGCCTGGATCATTCAAATTGAGAGAGAAAGAGTTCTCTAAGAGAATCCGATTAGAGCGAGACTATGATGGATTCCGGATGTGACCTGACAGTACCATGTCCAATATACGATCTCTGGGATATTAGTTATTTAAGGGATTATAGATATATGGTAACTGTGGATAGACAGCTCCGATGGATTTGGTCCATCCTGTACCGTCTGAGGACTATGGCATAGTGGCCTAATACGTCCATAGTCGATGAGTCGAGTGAATTATTATGGGGATAATAATTCACTATATCAGAATGAGTTCTGATGAGAGTGACTCACGACTAGCTCGGCATCGAGCCTAGAGGGTCACACATATATGAATGGTGGATGCTTCAGCGAATAGAGGATTGGATGGAGATCCAATTAGCCCATAGTCTCATTAGATGAGACCCTATGCTGATGGGCTCCTTGCTTAAGGCCCAATTAGAGGCCTAAGGAGATTATTGGATAGAGATCCAATAATGCAAGGTTAGTGGGTTATTTAATGGAGATCCAATACCCACTAAGGTAGGAGCCCTAGGATTTTTGGTGGCTCTCTATAAATAGGAGGGAAGACTCATGGTTGATAGGCGATAGCTTTAGCCACCATCTCCTATTCTCCACCCTCCCTCTGAGCAAGAGTTGTGAGATCAGATTGGAGGAGTTTCGCTGTAGAGATCCATCATGTGGATATCGCTAGAGAGGAGGACGCTTGACCTCCTTCATCTTCTTCATCCGAATTTGGAATATAAGGATATACGATCTCCCTAGGTAAAATCAATCTCTTTCACATCACGGTTTGATCAGTTTTTACATTTTTTTCATGACCCCAATATTTTGCACAATGATTTGATCTGCGTGGGAAACCGATTTTTGTTTTGATTTCTACTGCGCATGTGATGCACCCGCTGAGATTTCCCAACATATCCAATATACGATCTTTGGGATATTAGTTGAATGAGGGATTATAGATACATGGTAACTATGGACAGACAGGTCCGATGGATTTAATCCCCCTGTACCATCTGGGGACTATGGCGTAGTGGCCTAGTACATCCATTGTCGATGAGTCGAGTGAATTACTTTGGAGATAATAATTCACTATATCAGAAGTAGTTCTGATGGGACCGACTAATGGCCAGCTCGGTATCGGGACTAAAGGATCATACACATATGGTGGATACTTCAGCGAATAGAGAATTGGATGGAGATCTAATTAGCCCATATTCTCATTAGATGAGACCCTATGCTGATGGGCTCCTTGCTTAAGGCCCGATTAGAGGCCTAAGGAGATTATTGGATAGAAATCGAATAATGCAAGTTTAATGGGTTATCAGATGGAGATCCAATACTCATTAATGTAGGACCCCTAGGGTTTTGGTGGCTCTCTATATATAAGAGGGGAGACTTATGGTTGATAGACTACAGCCTTGGCCTCACCCTCTTATTTTTCTCCCTCCCTCTACAAGGGTTGCAAGATCATACTAGAAGAGATTCACTGTAGAGATCCATCATGTGGATACCGCTAGAGAGAAAGATGCTTGACTTTCTTCATCCTCTCTATCCGGATCTGGATTACAGGGATCTACGATCTCCCTAGGTAAAATAATCTCTCACATGATGCGATTTTTTTGGTTTTTGTGACTTTCTCACGACCCGAATTTTTTTCACGATGATTTGATCTGCGTGGAAAACCAGTTTTTTATTTTGATTTTTGCTGCGCATATGATGTTCCCACTAAGATTTCCCGACAGTGGTATCAGAGCTAGGTTTTTGTACGAAAGATTGGTTTTCAACTGCGCGTGATGAGATTAAATCGCGTAGAATCGTTCTACACGTTCTTGTTGCATTTTTGCTGTGAACGTAGCGAGGAGGGGTGGCCAGCCACGACTAGACCCCTTGTATAGGTGGCCGGCCATGGCCAGGTTGGTTGTAGGGGCAGTCGACTGCGGTCAAGGCTCCCTGCAAGGAGGCGGTTGGATGCCCGCAGGCGATCGCCAGCAGGGGCAGCAGCCGCCCGTAGAGACAACAGTCTGCAGGCGACCGTCCGCAGGGGTAGCAACCGCCCACGAGCATGACTGACGAGCACAGTTGCTTGCAGCGTGGCACCCATAGGGGCGGCGGGCTACAGGGCGCCCGCAAGGGGATGCCGCCCGCGGCCAGCCCTGTTGCCAGCAAGGGCGGCGGCGTCAGACATAGTGGTGGCTGCCAATGGGCAAGGGTAGCCACCGCCTATGCAGTGGCGTTGGCAGCGGCGACGCAATGAGGGTGAAGGAGGGCTAGGGCATCTTTTTAAAAAAAGATGGTTATGCCCCTCAGAATTTAAGAAATTTCAACTCTGTCCCATTTTACAAAATTATTTAAATGCCCTTAATAATTCTGAAAATTTTGAGGACTATCCTATGATAGAACCCCAGATGGAGCTCTATAGATTTTCATATTTGAGGAGGATCAACCATTCGAACGCTATAGGGGTTTCTCCCTCCTAGGGTTGGTCAACAAGGCTGAAATAGAATTGATTCTTGCTTGATAAAAGAGAGGGAGCGGCTACATCATTATATAAGATTCTAAACCCTAGCCTAAGGGGTGCTTGCCTAAGTAAAATTATCCCTTTGCCCCTTCTATAGCTGACCTGCCTTAGTAGGAATTGGGGGCGGCTAGGTTGGCTCTATAGCTGACCTAAGCAGGGGAAGCCCAGTAAAGGGGGCGACGGCCACTAAGCCCTAACGCCCCAATCTAAACCCTAGCCACACTTCTTTATAGGATAAAAGTGACTAGGTGGGGTTTTATTACAATCTCATAGGGTTTTATTAATTACTTCTAGGGTGATTGGGACTCAACCCTGCTGGAGTCCTATCAAGCCCGCCCTCTTAAAATCAACTTGTCCTCAAAGCTGAGGATCCATAAACTCTGGGAACCGGGTCTTCAGCTCCTTGTAAGACTCCCATGTTGTGTCTTCGGATGGTAAGTTATTTCACTTCACGAGTACTTTAGTTGAAGGGCATCGCCGGTGTATCACAATCCTCCGATCAAGTATAGCTTTAGGTTGGGCTTCGATTTCACCATCATTTGTAGTGTTCGGCAGCTGAGTTTGTACTAACTCTCGTTCTACCAAATTTGGCCTTAGTAAGGATACGTGAAAGACAGGATGGATCTTAGCGTCATCTGGAAGCTTTAATTTGTATGACGTGACCCCAATATTATCTAAAATCTGATATGGTCTATAGAATCATGGAGATAACTTCATCGATGCTTTGGTGCTGATTGACAGCTGCTTGTATGGTTGTAGGCAGGTAGACCCAATCTCCTACTGAAAATTCTCGCTCGCTCGGTGAGTGTCTGCTTGTTGCTTCATGCGGGCTTGAGTGGTAGTTAGGTTATCCTTCAGCAGTTGCAGAAGCTTATCCTTGTCAATTATATTTTGGTCGACCTGGTCTACTTTGGCCCCACCAATTATATATTTCGGTATTACAGGGGGTGGTCAGCCATATAATGCCTCATAAGGGGTACATTTGGTTGATGAACAAAAGTTGTGTTGTACCACCATTCGACCCAAGGAAGCCACCTTGTCCACTCTTTCGGCCGGTCACTGGTGAAGCACCGTAAGTATGTCTCGAGGCATCTGTTCACCACTTCTGTTTGGCCGTCTGTCTGTGGATGGTAGGCTGTGCTCATCTTCAGTTGGGTGTCTTGTAGTTGGAAGAGCTAAGTCCAAATTTTACTTGTAAACACCCTGTCATGATCGCTCACAATCTACCTTGGCATCCATGCAGTTTAATAATATTTTTCATAAAAAGTTGAGCAATGCTGGCAGTAGTATAAGGATGTCTCACAGCACAAAAATGAGCATATTTAGTTAGACGATCTACACCCACAAAAATCATGCTTTTACCTTGAGATGATGGCAGCCCTTCGATAAAATCCATGCTGAGTCTGGTATAGGTAGTGGTTGTAGTTTTCCCGGATTTGCCACTTTTTAACCTTTCTACCGTTGGCATACATCAATTTGGATACATAATCATAAATCAATTTTTTCATGCCCTTTCAAAAGAAGTTTTGCTTCACCCTTTTGTATGTTCTCAGAAATCCAGAGTGCCCTGCTGAAGGTGAAGAGTGCATCTCATGCAAAATAATCTGAATACAAGGGGAAGAAGGAATAATCATAATTCGACTTTTGTAGTGTAGGTCATTCGAATCCCAAGTGTAGTGGCCCATGAAACCCGGATCCTTCTCCAATTTTTCTATGATGTCCCAGGTCTCTGGGTCATTCTTCCATTCCTCTCTAATGTCCTTGAGAAAAACGATGGAGGGAAGAGAGATGGCTAAAATTTTGGCTTGTCCCGGTAGCCGTAATAGAGCATCTGCAATAACATTCTCTTTCCCCTTTCGATAAGTAATTTTATAATCAAAGCCAAGAAGTTTAGTTACCCATCATTGCTACTCTGGGGAAGATATTTTCTGCTCCAAAAAATATTTAAGACTTCGGTGGTCTGTCTTAATATGGAAGCGTCAGCCGATCAGGTAGGGTCTCCACTTCGTGACAGTGTGTATGATGGCAAGCATTTCCTTATCATACATGGATATTTTAAGATATGAGGTAGACAAAGCTTTGCTGGTATAAGCAAGAAGTTGGCCATCTTACATTAGAACAACCCCAATACCAACTCCGGGCGCGTCGGCCTCAATCATGAAAGTACGATTGAAATCGGGTAACGCTAGGATCAGTGTCGTCATCATGGCTGCCTTGAGCCATTCGGAGACTGGGGAGGCTTTATCTAACCATAAAAAGGATCTTTCTTCAGTAGGGACGTGAGTGGGGCACTAATCTTACCATAATATTTTATGAATTTTCGACAATAGCCCGTGAGTGCAAGGAAGCCGCGCAGCCATTTTATGTTCGTAGGTCTCGACCATCCTTGCATTGCCTCGATCTTCGTCGGGTCTACCGCCACTCCATCCTCTGATATAATGTGCCCTAGATACTCCACTTTACGCTATAAAAAACTACACTTTGACTATTTAACATAAAGGGTATTCTCTTGAAGAATCGTTAGAATAGTTCGTAAGTGTTGAAAATGCATATCATGCGTAGGGCTATAAATGATCATATCATCAAAAAAATATCAACACGAACTTACATAAAAAAAACTCTGAAAGATATCATTCATCAGACTTTGAAAAGTGGAAGGAGCATTTGTAAGTCCGAAAGGCATTACCAGAAACTCGTAGTGGCCATTAGGTGTGCAGAATGCAGTTTTTGGAACATCTTCAGCGTATACTCGAATATGATGATAACCAGAACGAAGATCCAATTTAGTGAAGACTTAGGCTCCTTTTAATTCATCCAAGAGCTCATCTACGATTGGTATAGGATATTTGTCTTTGACGGTAATGACATTCAAAGCCCAGTAATCAATGCACATCCGCCATGTACCATCCTTCTTGTGCACTAGCAACACCGATGAAGAGTAAGGGCTGCAGCTTGGTCGAATTGCTTCGGTGCTGAGCATCTCCTTGATGATGCTCTCAATCTCGTCCTTCTGCAAGGAAGGATAGTGGTATGGTCTCAGATTTGCTGGAGGTTTGCCTGACAAAATAGGTATGCGGTGGTCATGCGACAGGTTAGGGGGAAGCCCTCGCGACTCCTTGAAAATATCTACGAATTCGTCCAACAAGAGGGTAAGCTTAGGATCTAAATTTTACATGTTCTCCTCCTTGGATTGCTGCTAGATATGCATAAAAAATCCACCATTTATTTTGTGTAGCACCTTCTCCATTCGTTGCGTTGAAACGGTGGAAATATGGCTCCCGTGCTTACCTCATAATGTGACCTATCTCCCTTTGCAATAAAACTTCATGATTAGTTTAAGAAAATTCTAGAGATGTCACCTAATGTTGTGAGCCATTCAATCCCAATCACGACTTCATAATCATCGATGAGAAGGAGGAAGAAATCGACTATCACTTCTTTGTCTTATAGGAGCAATTTTACCTGCGGGCACCATTGGTCGCAATTGATGAGTCGACCGTCGGTGACCTTTACGTCGAACTTGTTATAATCTTTGATTTGAAGCACCATACGTGCAGTGACCTTGCTGTTGAGAAAGTTATTTATGCTGCCCGTATCGATGAGAATGGTGATGGGTTGCTGTTTAAGAAATCCTCAAACTTTCATAGCCAGCGCATGCACTGCATAGTCGACTGGTTGGGGCTCTTCCTCTGTGGCTTTATCTTCGGGTTTATGGCTTTCTTCAGATGGTCTGCTGTTCTCATCCTCTACTAGTTCAATGTTCATCATAGTGCCAATATAACCCCTTGGCCGATCGTTCACGAAGCTCGTCTCTTGTTAATTTTTTTGGTGTGGGGGCTCGGATGGTAGTAGAGGGGACTGAAGGCTTCATCATGGCTGGTTAGGGAGTGACCCTTATCCTTCGTACTTCGTGGTTCAATCATTCTTAATGGATTCTCGCGAAGGAAATTACCGCCGAAAGAGTGTATGGTTGCTGTGCCTTTACTTCTCCTCGAATCTCCGGCTTTAGGCCCTCAATAAAAGTCCCTAAAAATTACTTTTTAGACCAATCCATAGTTTGGTTAGATAAATGTTCAAACCTTATTTGGTATTCGTGTATTGTCGAGGTTTGCCGAATCTTCTCCAATTGTCAGTCGATGTTGTCAAAATCGGTTGGTTCAAAGTGATTAAGTAGTCCTTCCTTGAATCGCTGCCAAGAGAGACCTCCATGGGTGTGCTCATACCAATTAAACCACTGAATAACATCTCCCTCGAGGTGGATGGTAGTAATCTCCACCCTTGTAGAATCGACGGTTCGGTAGAACAAAAAATATTGTTCCGTGCGCACGATCCATCCGATCGGGTCTCCTTCTTCCCATCTAGGGAAGTCAACCTTCATGTGTGAAGTGTTTAGATCAGGGATGATGTGGCCATGCTCTTGAGGATCATCTCGCTAATATGAAGTTTCTCCTTGCTGCGATTTCTTCAGGCTTGGTGGTCGGCCCATGCTGAATTCAACGAAAATAGATCGCATCTTCTCCTCCATATGACTTTTAAAGGCTTCAAACTTGGCGTTGATGGCCTCCTCTGATGCCATGGTGTATGCCTCTAGATTTGTAATATTGAGATCTTTCTTTTGTTGTCAGGTTAGTGGCATGAGAATTTTTGGAGAGGGAATGGCCGATTGGATGGGTGGATCGGTTTAGATGGGAGTAGGCTACAGTTTAGGGCTGATATAGGTAGCTATTTGGGATCAGTTTAGGGTGTAATTTGGAAGGGTTTTTGGTGAGGATGGTCAGGTTTACAGATGAGAGAAAGAGAGTCTGAAAACCCATAAAAGTCAGCACTCAAATTCGATGGAATTCGACAAAAAAAGGTGCTGCGATGTGCTATCCTACCGAACAAATTTTACATCGGAGAAACGATGAATTCTTAATGTAAATTCCAGAGAAAAACTCAAGAAAATATACAGAAATCCTCGGTAGATGTCGTCAATATTAGTAAAAAGTTTGACAAAATTTTGACAGAGTAACAGTAGGAAAATAAGGTAAAAGACAGAAGGCAGATCCTTTATCGTAAAATTCCAGCACTGTGTGATGACGAAAGAAGGCACAATAAAATCGGTTCTAGAAGGAATTTGGTCCAGAGATGAATCTCAGATGAAAGTTAAGTTGATCTAGGAAATTCTATAAAAATTTTGGCAAAAAGGAGAAGCAATAAATCAGTTTCAAGAGGCAAATAAGCGGCTTAAAATTTATGCAGAGTTTCACCTTCGCAATAACGATAACGTTTGTGTTAGACAAAATTTGTAGTGGATAGAATATGAAAAAATTATTTAACATGTAAGGTAAAAGATCTTACAGTATTGAAGAGACGTGGGTGATAAAATATACCAGATTTTCAGATCAAACGCAGGGGGCAGCGGTAGATTGATTTGATCTACGGCTGGGGTGGAAGGTGGAGGCGCGTGTCGTAGCAATTATGAGAATTGCTTGAGAAGGTGGAGGTGGTAGAGATGGCTACACGGGCAGCAGGAATACTGCTCTGATACCAGATGATAGAACCCTAGATGAAGCTCTATAGATTTTGATCTTTGAGGAGGATCAACCCTTGGAATGCTATAGGGGTTCCTCCCTCCTAGGGTCGGCCAACAAGGTTGAAATAGAATTGATTCTTGCTTGATAAAAGAGAGGGGGTGGCTACATTATTATATAGAGTTCTAAACCCTAGCCCAAGGGGTGCTTGCCTAAGTAAAATTACCCCTTTGCTCCTTCTATAGCCGACCTGCCTTAGTAGGAACAGGGGGCGGCTAGGTTGGCTCTATAGCGGACCTAAGCAGGGGAAAACCCTGGCCGACTAGCCCAGTAAAGGGGGCGACGACCATTATGCCCTCATGCCCCAATCTAAACCCTAGCCACACTTCTTTATAGGATCAAAGTGGCTAGGTGGGGTTTTATTATAATCTCATAGGGTTTTATTAATTACTTCTAGGGTGATTAGGACTTAACCCTACTGGAGTCCTATTATCCTCTCATCCAGAATTTTGAAAATGTCCTTGACAATTCTGAAAATTTTGAGTATGTCCCAATTTCTAGAAAAATAATTAGTTAAATAGTTCAATTAATTATTATATATAAAGTAATCTTACATATGATGTGATGTATGATTTAGATGGATGATAATGAGCCATGTGTTATGATGTGTGTAATTATGATTATTATTATTATTATTGGGGCCTACGAGCCTACGTTTTTCTCATTTATTGTCGGGCCTGCGTCCTGTGATTATTTGTATTTACATGAAGAGGCGTGGTGGAAGCGTGGAAGTGACAGCGGAACACACGATGCCGTAGCGGGAGATCACGATACATGGTGATGCGATGATATAATGGAACCAATGATGATGAGATGAACGATCACAGGGCATGGAGATGCGCCGATGTACACAGATCCTATTGTGAGTGATTAGGCTCATTGGCTCGTGTTTAATCATATTAGGTGATGGCTCATGATCATCCGGTGTGGCTTGCATATGTGATGTGTTATACACTTTATATATATATATATATATATATATATATATATATATGCATGCGATGTAGATATATATTAAATATGTATGTGTGTTGACACGACATATTAGGAGATCGATACGAAACAAAAACTCCTCCTACGATAATATGATAGGACTCCAGCAGGGTTGAGTCCTAATCACCCTAGAACTAGTTAATAAAAACCCTGTGAGATTGTAATAAAACCCCACCTAGCCACTTCTATCCAATAAAGAAGTGTGGCTAGGGTTTTGGTTGGGGCCTTATGGCTTAGTGGCCATCGCCCCCTTTATTGGGCTGGTCGGCCAGGGTTTCCACTTGCTTAGGTTGACTATAACCTAGCCGCCGCCTACACCTACTAATGCAGGTCGGCTATAGGAGGGGCAAAAGGAGAAATTCGCTTAGGAAGCCCCCCTAGGGCTTGGGTTTTGAGCTCTATATAAGCTTGTAGCTTCCACCTCTTTTCATTAAGCAAGATTAATATTTTCTTCAGCCTTTGTAGAGATGTCACCGGTGACCTGAGGACATGGTCTGCTTAGTCGAGTCTCTCGAGGGGATATCATCAAATCAGACTCATCTTGTAACAATGGTGATGACTTAACTGAATATCATGGTTGGTCGAGTCACTCGAGACCATGACAATTCGGAGGCTGAATTGACGAGAATCACAAGGAGTTGTGATTGGCAATAGTTGCCTACCTTTTGGGCTTAGTGTAATCAGTTGAGTCCCTCGAGGTTGCACTAAGACGTCAATTGGATCCCAATCCCCACTAGGAGTTTGCTGGATACTTTCGTCTCATGTGTCGAGGGTGTCACGTGATTCACTTGGAAAATAGTGGGAGTATATTAAGATAGAAAATCATATCTTAATTAGTATTTTCTATAAAATTTGCATGTTATTTATTTATGCTATATCTTATTCGTTAGAAACATGTCACTTGCAAAACCCCTACGTGACATACTTAATGCCAACTGCCTCACTGGTCAAAACTATACGATGGATTGGCTCCATAATTTGAGAATTTGATAGGACGCCAGTAGGGTTGAGTCCTAATCTCCCTATAAGTAGTCAATAAAACCCTGCTAGATTGTAATAAAGTCACTCCTATCTTATAAAGGAGTATGACTAGAGTTTAGATTAGCTCTTAGGGCTTAGAAGTCACCGTCCCCCCTTACTGGGCAAGTCGGCCAAGGTTTCCCCCTGCTTAGGTCATCTATAGAGCCAACCTAGCCGCCCCTTGTTCCTGTTAAGGTAGGATGGCTATAGGAGGGGCAAAAGGCTAATTTCACCTAGATAAGTGCCCCATTGGGCTAGGACTTTGATCCTATTTAAGATGTAGCCGCCCCCCTCTTTGAAGGCAAGCAATTATCATCTTCAATTTAGCATTTGTGCTGAGTCTAGGAGGGAGGAACCCCTATAGCGTTCCAAGGGTTGATCCCCCTCAAGGATCAAAATCTATAGGGCTCCTTCTGGGGTCTTATCATCTGGTATCAGAGCAGTGATCTTGCTGCCCTTGTAGCCGTCATCCATGCCTCCGCCTTCCCAAGCAATTCCCACAATTGCTATGACACGTTCTTCCACCTTCCACCCCAGCAACAGATCAAATCAATCTGCCGCTGCCCCTGCCCCCTGCATTTGATATGGAGATCTAGTATATTTTTATCATCCACGTCTCTTCAATACTACAAAATCCTTTACCTTACATGTTGAAGAAGTTTTTCTAAAAGTTTTCTTGCTACAAAATTTTACCGTCATAAACATTATCATCGTTGCAAAGATGAAACGCTGCAGAAATTTTCAACCGATTGTTGCTTATTGAAACTAAACTTTTAATCATCCTTTTTGGTTGAAACTTTTATACAATTTCATAGATTGTCTTAGCTTTTATCTAAGACTAATCTTGTGAAAAAACCTCCTTCTGGATCTGGACTTATAGTGCTGCGATTCTTTGTTGCATAGTACTAAAATTTTACAATGCAGAATCTGCCTTCCGTTTATTGGCCTCTTGAAACCAAACTTTTGTTCATCCTTTTTGGCCAAAATTTTTACACAATTTTCAAGATCAAGTTGACTTTCATTTGGATTTGATTTCGTGGAAAAACTCCTTCTGGAACTAGTTTTCTTGTGCAATCTTTGACTATCATGCAGTTCTGAAATTTTACGACGAAGGAATCTACCTTTCGTCTTTTGCCCTATTTCCCTACTGTTATGTTGCCAAAATTTCGTCAAACATTTTATTGGTATTAACAACATCTGAACCAAGGGTTTTTGTATGATTTCCTTGAACTTTCCTCTGGAATTTACATCGAGAAGTCATCGTTTCTCCGACGTAAAACTGGTTCAGTAGGACAGCACATCGCAGCACTTTTTTTCGCCGAATTCTATCAGATTTGAGTGCTATTTTTTATGGGATTTCGGGCTCTCTTTTCCTCATCACCAAACCCTACCATCCTTACCAAAAACCCTTCAAAACCCTACCCTAAACCAAAACCAAACAGCCCCCCAAATTAGCCACCCAAATCATCCTACTTTCTTATCGATCCACTTACCTTTTTAGCTAACTTTCCTTACTGAGACACCAACCTTTGCTACCATCTATCCTAGATCTAAAATCTATTTTCCTAACCTTCATCTACTACTATCACAGTCCTAAAACCACACCAATTTGTAGCCTAAACTCCACAAAACCGCAGCCCCAAATCAGCCACCCAAATCAACCTATTCCTATCTAAACCAATTCACCTTCCAACCGGCCACCCCCTTCTCCAAACTTCCCATGCCACTAACCCGACAATAGAAAAAAGATCTCAATATTATAGATCTAGAGGCATATGCTATGGCATCAGAGGAGGCTATCGATGCAAAGCTTGAAGCCTTTGGAAACCACACGGAAGACAAGATGCGATTCCTTTTCGCCGAATTCAGCATTGGCCGACTGTCGAACCCGAGGAAATCACAACATAGAGAAAATTTAGATCGGCGAGATGATCCTCAAGAATATGGTCATATCACCTCTGATCTCAATAATCCATGCATGAAGGTTGACTTTCCTAGATGGGAAGAAGGAGACCTGATCGGGTGGATCTCGCGTGCGGAGCGCTATTTTCGATTCTACCGAATCGCCGATGCCACACGGGTGGAGATTGCTGCCATCCACCTCGAAGGAGATGCTATTCAATGGTTTAATTGGTTTAAGCACACCCATGAAGGACTCTCTTGGCAGCGATTCAAGGAAGGACTACTAGACCGCTTCGGACCAACCGATTTCAACAACATCGACGGACAATTGGCAAAGATTCGTCAAACCTCTACAATACAAGAATACCAAATAAGGTTTGAGTGTTTATCTAACCAAACTGAGAATTGGTCTGAGAAATAACTTTTAGGTACTTTTATCGAGGGCCTAAAGCCAGAGATTCGAGGAGAAGTAAAGGCGCGACAACCATACACTCTTATGGCGGCGATTTCCTTTACGTATATCCAGGAAGAACAGTTGAACCACTAGGTACGAAGGACAAGGGTCACTCCCCGACTAGCCATGTCGAGGCCTACTGCCCCCTCTACTGCCATCCAGGCCCCTGCAGCAAAAAAGTTGACAAGAGACGAGCTTCGCGAACGATCGGTCAAGAGATTGTGTTGGCATTGCGATAAACCATGGAGCCGCGAACATCACTGCAAAAAGGGCCGACTCCTCGTGATTGAACCAGCGGAGGATGGAGACAATGAAACATCTGAAGAAGCCCTTGAACCTACAGAAGTAGCCATGGAAGAAGAGTCCCAACTAGCCAACTACGCAGTGCATGCATTGGCCGGCTATTCCAACCCGCAGATGATGAAAGTTAGAGGACTTCTAAAATAGCAACCCATCACCGTTCTCATCGACACGGGCAGCACCAATAACTTCCTCAACAGTAAGATTGCTGCACATTTGGTGCTTCAAATTGAAGGTTGCAACAAGTTTGACGTAAAGGTCATCGATGGCCGAATCTTTAATTACGACCAACGGTGCCCGCGGGTGAAACTACTCCTCCAAGACCAAGAAGTGGTAGCTGATTTCTTCCTCCTACCCATCAATGATTATGAAGCCATACTCGGGATCGAATGGCTCACAACACTAGGTGATATCTCTTGAAATTTTTCTAAATTAATCATGAAATTTTATTGCAAAGGGAGACAGGTCACGTTACGAGACAAGTGCGGGAGCCAAATTTCCATCGTTTCATCACAACAAATGGAGAAAGTTTTGCACAAAGCATATGGAGGATTTTTTATGCATCTCTAGCAGCCATCTAAGGGGGAGAATATACAAATTTCATATCCTAAGCTTGCCCTCTTGCTAGATGAATTCGCGGATGTTTTCACGGAGCCGCGCGGGCTGCCCCCTAATCGACAGCATGACCACCGTATTCCTATTCTGCCGGGCAAACCTCCAGCAAATATGCGTCCGTATCGCTACCCTCACTTGCAGAAGGATGAGATCGAGAACATCGTCAAAGAGATGCTTGACACCGGGGTAATTCGACCGAGTTGCGGCCCTTATTCTTCACCAGTGTTGCTAGTGCGTAAGAAGGACGGTACATGACGGATGTGCATTAATTATCGGGCCTTGAATGCTATCACCTTCAAGGACAAATATCCTATACCCATTGTAGATGAGCTCTTGAATGAATTAAAAAGAGCCAGAGTCTTTACTAAACTGGATCTCCGTTCCGGTTATCACCAGATTCAGGTATGCATTGGAGACATTCCAAAAACTGCATTCCATACGCATAACGGCCACTACGAGTTTCTGGTAATACCTTTTAGACTTTTGAATGCTCCTTCTACTTTCCAAAGCCTGATGAATGACATCTTCCGGAGTTTTTTACGCAAGTTTGTATTAGTGTTCTTTGATGATATCCTCATTTATAGCCCTACGCTTGATATACATTTTCAGCACTTACGAACTGTTCTAACAATTCTCCGGGAGAATACTCTTTATGTGAAATAGTCAAAGTGCAGTTTCTTACAATGTAAAATGGAGTATCTTGGGCATATTATATCACAGGATGGAGTGGTGGTAGACTCGACGAAGATCAAGGCAATGCAAGGATGGTCGAGACCTACAAACATACAATCATTACGCGGTTTCCTTGGATTCACAGGCTACTATCAAGATTTTGTGAAAGATTATGGCAAGATCAGTACCCTGCTCACGTCCTTACTGAAGAAAGACTCCTTATGGTCGGATAAAGCCTCTACAGCCTTCGAGCGACTCAAGGCAGCCATGACAATGACGTCGGTCCTAGCGCTGCCCGATTTTGTCCGCACTTTGGTCCTTGAGGCTGATGCGTCAGGAGTTGGAATTTGGGCTATTCTTATGCAAGATAGTCGACTCCTAATTTACATCGAGGCTTCCCCTACACTTCATATGAGGTTTTTACAAGAGATACTAATTACTACCAAATTTAAAATATGGTTGGATACAGGTCCATGGCACGAAAGAGGAGTTAAACTAGAAGAATTGTAATCCATGCTCACGCCAGATTGGGCTCTCATCATCCTAAACCAAACCAGAGGGCAGTCACCATTCCAGAAAAAAGATTGGCTATCACTAAAGACTAACCATGTGGCAACCTATGCAAAGAAAAAATTTCCCCCTGACAAACGCCAAAGCAGAAGAAAATTTCCTGAGAAAGATAAAGTCCTTCTACATTTCTAGCTCCACCAGCATGAAATTCAAGCATCAAGAAATTGGTCTCCCTATTTCTTTAGGCCTTGAAAAATTGGGGCTCATATTGGGGCCCCAACTTGGAGATCAGATCCGTGCACCAGATCAAAATTACAGTTGATCCTCCAAGTATCCCACCTCAAATGAAAATTTAAAGACGACGACTCAGCTCAAGTTCTTCCAACTGACACCCAAGCTGATGAGGAGCTGAAGACCCGGTTCCCTGAGTTCATGGAACTTCAGCCTTGAGGACAAGGCCGATTTTAAGAGGGCGAGTTTGATAGGACTCCAGCAGGGTTGAGTCCTAATCTCCATAGAAGTAGTCAATAAAACCCTGCTAGATTATAATAAAATATCTTATAAAGGAGTATGGCTAGAGTTTAGATTAGCCCTTAGGGCTTAGAAGTCACCACCCCCCTTATTGGGCAAGTCGGCCAGGGTTCCCCCCTGCTTAGGTCGGCTATAGAGCCAACTTAGCTGCCCCTTGTTCCTATTAAGGTAGGATGGCTATAAGAGGGGCAAAAAGATAATTTTACCTATATAAGTGCCCCCTTGGGCTAGGACTTTGATCTTACTTAAGATGTAGCTGCCCCCCTCTTTGAAGGCAAGCAATTATCATCTTCAATTCAACCTTTGTGCCGAGACTAGGAGGGAGGAACCCCTATAGCGTTCCAAGGGTTGATCCCCCTCAAGGATCAAAATCTATAGGGCTCCTTCTGGGGTCTTATCAGAATTATTCTCACGGTGGAGAAAATCGTGTACGTTCTTGATACAATTGTGCCCATACCGGAAGAAGGGGCAAGTGAGGATGAGATCGCTCGCTATGTAAAGTATATAGATGATTTCACATTGGCAAAATATTATATGTTGGCTTCCATGACTCCTAAGTTACAGAAGCATCATGAGAGCATGGATGCAGATTCTATCCTTCTTCGTCTCCGCCGGCTGTTTGAGAAACAGGAAATAACTCAAAGATATGAGATATCTAAGAGACTCTTCGAAGCCAAGATGATAGAAAGGACATCGGTTGAGAACCATTTCTTAAAGATAATAGAGTGGATCGAGAAACTCACAGGTCTAGGAATAGTCCTAGAGGATAACCTGTGCGTTGATCTTATACTTTAGTCCCTACTAGATTCATTTTCTCACTTCATCATGAATTTTAATATGAGCAAGTTTGAGGTGACTCTCCCTGAGCTCCTCAATATGTTGAGGGAAACTAATAGTGCTATCAAGAAGGAGAAGTCAGTTCTCTATATTGATGAGACCAAAAAGAAAAGAAAGGCCAATAAGATCCTTAAGAAGGGCAAGGGCAAAGGAAGACTGAGTAAGACAAAGGTTGCCAAGAAAGACCCGGCAAAGGACAAATGATAGTGCTTCCACTACGGCCAAGATGGGCATTGGAAGAGGAACTGTAAGGACTACCTTGCAGAGAAGGTGAAACAGAAGCTTGGAGAAGCTTCAAGTATATTTATGATCAGTCTTCACTTGTCGGATTTTCATGATAACACATGGGTATTGGATACCAAGAGTGCTTATCATATCTGTAATTTATTTTAGGTTCTGGCAAGACCTAGAAGATTGGCTAGAGGCGAGATGGACCTCAAGATGGGCAATGGAGCAAGAGTTGCTACAATTGCTGTTGGGGAGGTCATCCTACATCTGCCTGGTGAAGCTATTATTGTATTAGATGCATGCTATTTTGTCTCTTCCATTATCAAAAATATTGTTTCCATCTCTTGTTTTACAAATAGTTGATATAAATTAGTTTTTGAGAATAATAGTTGTTCAATAATTATGGATGATGAGATCATCACTAGAGGGACCCTTATAAATGGCTTATATGTGTTAGACACTTCTCCACACATTATGAATATAAATACGTCTAAGAGGAAAAGAGATGAGGTGATTAATACATACCTATGACATTATAGAATAGGTCATATACACGAGGGAATGATTCAAAAGTTGCTAAATGATGGATTCTTATATTCATTTGACTATGAGTCATATACAACTTGCGAACCTTGCCTTCGTAGGAAGATGACCAACTCTCCCTTTAGTGGAACTGGAGAGCGAGCTACTGAGTTATTAGAACTCATACATAGTGATATATGTGGTCCCATGTCGACTCAGGCTATAGGTGGTTACTCATACGTCATTACATTCACTGATAATTTCTCTAGGTATGGACACGTGTACTTGATGAAGTATAGATCTGAGGCCTTTGAGAAATTTAGGGAATATAAGAATGAGCTACATAACCAAATTGGAAAGAGTATTAAGACTCTTCGATCAGATCGAGGAGGAGAGTACTTGAGTACGGAGTTCACCAATTTCCTCAAGAATAATGGGATTCTATCCTAATGGATACCACTGTATATATCTCAGCTCAATGGTATATCAAAAAGGAGAAATCATACACAATTAGATATGGTGTAATCCATGATGAGTTTCGCTGACCTACTCGTCTCATTCGGGGGATACGTCCTAAAGACTACAGCTTACCTTCTGAATATAGTTCCATCAAAGTCGATAATATCTACACCATATGGATATGGAAAGGAAAGAAGTCCGATCTTAAGATGATTAAGATTTGGGCTGTCCTACCCATGTTAGAAGACATAACCCTAATAAGTTGGAATCAAGGATAAAACGGTGCACATTCGTGGGATACCCCAAGGAAACTTATGGGTATTATTTCTATCATCCCGATGACTGAATGGTCTTTGTTGCCAAGAGAGATATGTTCCTTGAGAAGAGACACATTCTTGGTAGAAAAAGTGGGAGTGAGATAGAGCTGAGCGAGGTTGGAGAACCTAGTTCAAGCATCATTCCAGAGCCCGAGTCTATTCAGGTACCTAGCACACAAGTTCCAACTTTGTGCAGGTATAGCAGAGTATCTCACTTTCCTGAAAGATATGTGGGACATATCAGTGGAGAGGACTCTCAAGATATTGATCCTTAGACCTACGAGGAGGCTATTATGAGTATAGACTCCAGGAAATGGCAAGAAGCCATGAATTCTGAGATAGATTTCATGTACTCTAACAAGGTTTAGAACCTTGTGGATGCACATGAGGTTATGTACCCATTGAGTGCAAGTGGATCTTCGAAAAGAAGATGAGAGTAGATAGAAAAGTGGAGACCTATAAGGCAAGGCTAGTAGCTAAAGGATATCGTCAAAGACAAGGAGTTGACTATAACGAAACTTTTTCACCTGTAGCTATGCTTAAGTATATTAGAATTCTTTTGACCATTGCAGCACACTATGACTATGAGATTTGGCAAATGTATGCCAAAATAGCATTCCTCAATGGCAACCTCAAGGAAGAGGTATATATGATATAGCTAGAGGGATTTGTATCTAGAGAGAGTCCATATAAAGTGTGCAGGTTGCTCAAGTCCATTTATGGACTAAAGCAAGCTTCCAGAAGTTGGAGCATAAGATTTGATAAGACGATCAGATCTTATGACTTCGTTAAGAACAAAGATGAGCCTTGTGTGTATAGGAATGTAAGTGAGAGTGCTATCACCTTCTTAGTATTGTATGTGGATGACATCCTAATCATTGAGAATGATAGAGGAATGCTCTCCACAGTAAAGACTTGGCTATCTAGAAACTTTTCCATAAAATACTTAGGGGAAGCATCCTATATTTTGGGGATTTGGATCTATAGAGATAGATCCAAGAGGATGCTTAGCTTATCACAATCTCGGTACATAGACTCTATTGTCAAAAGGATTGGCATGGAGAATTCCAAAAGAGGTTTTATATCGATGAGACATGAAATATCACTTTCTAGGAGTATGTCCCCAAAAACTCCTAAAGAAAGGACATACATGGATATGATATCCTATGCTTTAGCAATAAGATCTATCATGTATGCTATGCTATATGTACCAGGCCTGATATAGCACATGCTCTGAGTGTCACGAGTAGGTATCAGGCGGATCTAGGTTTAGAACACTGGAAGGTAGTAAAGTGTAT
The DNA here is from genome assembly GCA_029747655.1 of Ensete ventricosum. Lineage (NCBI taxonomy): Eukaryota > Viridiplantae > Streptophyta > Magnoliopsida > Zingiberales > Musaceae > Ensete > Ensete ventricosum. Next base: position 35,732,743 of record JAQQAF010000002.1, on the reverse strand, counting down.
CCTCAAGTACTTGACAAGGACTAAGGATCTTTTACTAGTATATGAAGAAGGTAGCCTCTAAGCTGAGGGCTACACGGACTCGAGTTTCCAGTCCGACATTGATGATAGCAAGTCAAACTCATGGTATGTTTTCACCCTGAATGGTGGAGAAGTAAGTTGGAAGAGTTCCAAGCAATATACTATTGCTGACTCGACCAAAGAGGCAGAATACATTACTGCAATAGAAACAACAAAGGAAGGGGTGTGGATAAAGAAGTTCATCAGAGATTTGGGAGTCGTACCAAGTAATGTGGAGCTGATTCCCATATACTATGATAGCGATAGGGCGATAGCTCTAGCAAGGGAACCCAGGTCTCATTAGAATTGTTCTAAGGAGGTTCCAACATATTAGAGCAATTATGACTCATAAAGATATAACAATAGAAAGAGTTCCATTTGAAGATAGCATTGCAAATCCACTGATGAAGCCGTTGGCTCAGATTATATTTGAGCATCATAGGGGTTTGATATGGATTAGACACATAGGTGATTGACTTTAGGTCAATTGGGAGATTGCTGGTTACAAGTGCCCTGTAAGCCAATCACGTGAGTGATGACACATGTGACATACTGCGTGATCTTTTTGCTTATGATTAATATTGGTATTTTTCACATTATATTATATTATATATATATATATATATATATATATATATATATATATATATATATATATATATATATATATATATATATATATATATATATATATATATATATATATATATATATATATATATAGTGATATCCTTGGTTCTATACAATGGGAATCAGATTGTGATGAGATCACGATAATAAGATCGATTCACCTTTAAACACAGATCCTAAATGATCCCGATCATATGTCACTCGAGAGGGGTATCGAAATAACCAGACAGATCGGTGTACTATATACCCGTCCATATGATGGAGGTGACTGGTCTCATAGCCACTTGTGTGGAGACACTAAGGATATAGTACATGTGCTCATTGGAGAATGAGTTTACTAATTGATCCTTTTATGAAATGCTATATGGTTGATGATACCTAATGTTAGACGATGATTTTATAGTCCTAGTTGTGTATATGGTCCTTTGACTTTAGACACCAAGGATGCCTTGTATGAGTACTCCTTTTTTTGACGCTAGACTTACAGGTTTGGAAAGTTTCAGATATTGTACAACTGATTATCAAGATTGGTAGCTAATCTTATGAAGGCAATTGAGTGTCAATAGAGGATCATTCACTCCCGGTATCATGAGAGAAATATCTCATACGTGCTTGCTTAGACAAATCCCTGCCCAAGGTCATTCGGATTAAGAGAAGAGTTCTCCGGGAGAATCCGATTAAAACGAGACTATGACGGATTCTGTATGTGACTTGATAGTACCATGTCCAATATACGATCTCTGGGATATTAGTTGGATAAAGGATTATAGATACATGGTAACTGTGGATAGATAGGTCCGATGGATTTGATCCCCCTATACCATCTGGGGACTATGACGTAGTAGTCTAGTATGTCCATAGTCGATGAGTCGAGTGAATTATTATGTAGATAATAATTCACTATATCAGAAGGAGTTCTGATGGGAGCGACTCACGGCCAGCTCGGTATCGGGCATAGAGGGTCACACACATATGGTGTATGCTTCAGCAAATAAATGATTGGATGAAGATCAAATTAGCCCCTATTCTTATTAGATGAGATCGTATGCTGATGGGCTCTTTGCTTAAGGCTCAATCAGAGGCCTAAGGAGATTATTGGATAGAGATCCAATAATACAAGGTTAGTGGGTTATTGGATGAAGATCCAATACCCGCTAAGGCAGGACCTCTAGGGTTTCGATGACTCTCTATAAATAGGAGGGGAAATTCATGGTTGATAGGCTGCAGCCTTGGCCTCCCCCTCCTATTCTCCTCCCTCTCTCTGCAAGAGTTGCAAGATCAGATTAGAGGAGATTCGTTGTAGAGATCCATCGTGTAGATACCGCTAGAGAGGAAGACACTCAACTTCCTTCATCCTCTCTATCTGGATCTAGAATATAGGGATATACGATCTCCCTAGGTAAAATAATCTCTCACATGATGCATTTTTTGGTTTTGCGGCTTTCTCGTGACCCTAATATTTTGTACGATGATTTGATCTACGTGGGAAACCAGTTTTTTGTTTTGATTTTTGCTGCACATGTGATGCTCCCGCTGAGGTTTCCCAACAACTGCGACTAGGGCCATTTGCAGGGGTGGTCGCATGTAGCCCGACTGTAGGGGCAGCACCCACGACCAGCCTGCAAGGTGCAACGCTAGCCCACGACCGAGCCGTAGGGGCAGCTCCCACAGCCAGCCTGCAAGGGGTCAGCGCCCGCAAGGGAGGCGCCTGCAGGCACAGCGCCCGTAGGAGCTGTCGCCTGAGGGCAACGACGCCTAACATAGGGGCGGTCGCCTGTGGGCAGGGCGGCCACCAGCCATACGCAGCTCCGTCGCTACGCAGGGGCGGCAACGACGATGACCAACTGAAAGGGGGAGGAGGGCTATGGCATCCTTTTAGTAGATAGACAAATATGCCCCTCGAAATTTGATAAATTTCATCATCTTTCCTTTTGTTCAGAATTCTCAAAATACCCTCTACAATTTTAGAAATTTCGAGGACTGTCCTCTTGTCTAGAATTTCAAAAATGCCCTTGATAATTTTGGTAATTCCTAGCATGTCCTGATTTTCAAAAAATAGTTAATTAAATAGTTTAATAAATTATTATAATACCTAGTATTCCTACATCGTGATTTGTATATGTGATGTATGATATGGATGGATGATTATGAGTCATGTGTTGTGATATGTGTAATTATTATTATTATTATTATTGGGGCCTATGAGCCTCCATTTTTTTCATTTATTATCGGCTTGTGTACTTATAATTATTTTATAATTATATGGAGAGGCACGACGGGAGCGTGGAGGTGATAGTGGGACCCACAATGCCATGGCGAGAGATCATGATGCATTGTGATGTGACGAGGATCTGACGAAATTAATGATGATGAGATCAATGATCACAAGGCATGGAGATGTGCCGATGCATACATAGATCTTATTATGAGTGATTAGGCCCATTGGCTCGGGCTTAATCAGATTAGGTGACGGTTCATGATCATCTGGTGTGGCTTGCATATGTGATATGTGTTATACACCTAATATATATATATATATATATATATATATATATATATATATATATATATATATATATATATATATATATATATATATACATGTGATGTAGATATATATTAAATATATGTGTGTGTGACACGACATATTACGAGACCGATATAAAATAAAAACTCCTCCTATGATAATATTAAGTCGGTAAGCATGAGACAATAAGATTGACTCATGTGTTCTTTCATCGTTATAGGAAGAAATTGAATCATAATATAGGTTGAGTTGGTTGAGTCTCTCGAGACTCACCTATCTATATTATCGAGATATTACCTAAGATATAGAGATGTCACTGGTGACCTGAGGACATAGTATGCATGGTCGAGTCCCTCGAGGGTATATCATCAAATCAAACTCATCTTGTAACAATGGTGATGACTTAACTGAATATCATGGTTAGTTGAATCCCTCGAGACTATGATGGTTCGATGATAGGACCCTAGCAGGGTTGGGTCCTACTTACCCTAGTAGAGTCAATAAAACTATGAGAAATTATAATAAAAATCCAACATAATCGCCTTTATCTTATAAAAAAGCGTAGCTAGGGTTTAGTTTTGGGCCTTAGGGCTTAGTGGCCGCCGTCGCCCCTTACTGGGCTGGTCGGCCAGGGTTTCCATATGCTAGAGTCGGCTATGTAGCTAATTTGGCCGTCGCCTATCCCTATTAAGACAGGTCGGCTATAGGAGGGGTAAAGGGATAATTTCACTTCGGCAACACCCCCCTAGGGTTAGATTTTGAGTCCGATATAAGCTTGTAGCATCATCCTCTTTTAATCAGCCTTATGACCGACTCCTAGGAGAGAGAAATCCCTATAATGTTCCAAGGGTTGGTCCCCCTCAAAGATCAAATTTTATAGAGCTCCTGGGGTTCTATCATATGTTATCAGAGCCACATTCCTGCTGCCCCTACTACCATCTCTGCCGCCTCCACCCTTCGAAGTAATTCCCATAGTTGCTGCAACACACACCTTCATCATCCACCTCAAGCCGCAAATCAAATCAATTTATCGCTACCCCTTGCATTGGACTGAAGATCTGGTAAAAATCCACTACCCACGCCTATTCACTACTGCAAATTCCTTTGCCTTACACGTTAAAGAGTCTTTTCCATATTTTTTTTGCTGTAAAATTCTACCGTCGCAAATGTGATCATCGTTGCGAAGGGGAAACGCTATAGAAAATTTTCAACCAACTATTGATTCTTGAAACCGAACTATTTTCATCTATTTTGGCCGAAACTTTTTACACAATTTCGTAAATCATCTTAGCCCTCATTTAAGATTGATCTCTAGAAAAATTCCTTTCTGAAACCATATTTATAGTGCTACAATTCCTCATTACATATTATTGGAATTTTACGACGAAGGATCTGTCTTCCATCTTTTCATCTATTTTCCTACCATTACACTGTCAAACCTATTTATTGATATTGGCCACATCTGAACTGAGGATTTGTTGACAAATTTCTGTATATTTTCCTCGGGTTTTCCTCTGGAATTTACGTCGAGAATTCATTGTTTCTTCAACGCAAATTTTGTTTGACAGGACATCACATACGCATCACTTTCTTCATCGAATTCTATCAGATTTGAGTGCTATCTCTTTCAGTTTTTTGGACTCTCATCCTTAAACCCTACAATCATCATCCAAGAACCCTACCAAACTACACCCTAAACCGATCCCAATCAGCCTCCAAAACCAGCACTAATCGCAGCCTCCATCTCCACCGATCCACCTATCCAACCGGCCACCTCTTTCCTAGAAACTCCTCATGCTAGTAACCGGACAATAGAAAAAAGACCTCAACATTATAGATCTAGAGGCCTACACCATGGCATCAGAGGAGGTCATTAACGCAAGTTTGAAGCCTTTGAAAGCCACATAGAGGAAAGGATCTGATCCCTTTTCGCCGAATTCAGCATGGGCTGACCACCGAGCCTAAGGAAATCACAGCAAGGAGAAACTTTAGATCAGAGAGATAATCCCCAAGAGTAAGGTTGTACCATCCCTGATCCAAACAATCCATGCATGAGGATAGACTTCCCTAAATGGGAAGAAGGAGACGCGATCGGATGGATCTCGCGCGCGAAGTGCTATTTTCAGTTTTACCGAATCACCGATGCTACCAGGGTGGAGATTGTTGCCATCCATCTCAAAGGAGATGTTATTTAGTGGTTTAATTGGTTTGAGCACACCCATGGAGGTCTCTCTTGGTAGCGGTTCAAGGAAGGACTATTAAATCACTTTGGATTAACCGATTACGATAATGTTGACGGACAATTGGTAAAGATTTGGCAAACCTCTACAATACAAGAATACCAAACAAGGTTTGAACATTTATCTAACTAAATTATGGATTGGTCTGAAAAATAACTTTTAAGGACTTCTATTTAGGGCCTAAAGTCAGAGAACCGAGGAGAAGTAAAGGTGCGACAACCATACACTCTTATGGCAGTGATTTCCTTCGCAAGAATCTAACAGGAATGACTGAACCATGAAGTATAAAGGACAAGGGTCACTCCTCAACCAGCCATGCCGAAGCCTTCAATCCCTTCTATTGTCATCCGAGCTCTTGCACCAAAAAAATTGACAAGAGATAAGCTTTGGGAATGATCTACCAAGGGGTTGTGTTGGCACTATGATAAACCGTGGAGCTGAGAACATCACTGCAAAAAAGAATGGCTCCTTGTGATCGAACCAGTAGAGGATGAGGACATTGAACCAATTGAAGAAGGCCTTGAACTCGAAGATGAAACTATGGAGGAAGAGCCCCAACACGCCAATTATGCAATGCACGTGCTGGCCGATTACTCCAACCCACAAATGATGAAAGTTGGAGGTCTCCTTAAATAGCAACCCATCACTGTTCTCATATATATGGGCAACATAAATAACTTACTCAACAACACTTCAAATTGAAGGTTGCAACAAGTTCGATGTAAAGGTCACTAACAACCGAATCCTCAATTGCGACTAACGGTACCCGCAGGTAAAATTACTCCTACAAGATCAGGAAGTGGTAGCTGACTTCTTCCTCCTACCCATCAATGACTATGAAGCCATGCTTAAGATTGAATAGCTCAAACATTAGGTGACATCTCTTGGAATTTCTCTAAGTTAATCATGAAGTTTTATTGTAAAAGGAAACAGGTCACCTTGCGAGGCAAGCGCTGGAGCCATATCTCCATCATTTTGACATAGCGGATGGAGAAGGCACTACACAAAATATCTGGTAGATTTTTTATGCATATCTAGGAGCCATTCAAGGAAGAGAACGTGCAAAATCTAGATCCTATGCTTGCCCTATTGCTGGATGAGTTCGCAGATGTTTTCACAAAGTCGTATGGGCTTCCCCCTAATCGGTCTCATGACCACCGCATCCCTACACTATTGGGCAAACCTCCAGCAAACTTAAGACCATACTGCTATCCTCATTTGCAGAAGGATGAGATTGAGAACATCGTTAAGGAGATGCTCGACACCGATGTAATTCGACCAAGCTGCAGCCCTTACTCCTCGTCGGTGTTGTTAGTGCGCAAGAAGGATGGTACGTGACGGATGTGCATTGACTATCGGGCTTTGAACACCATCACTATCAAGGACAAATATCCTATACCAGTAGTAGATGAGCTCTTGGATGAAATAAAAGGAGCTTGAGTCTTTACTAAATTAGATCTCTATTTCGGATACCATCAGATTCGGGTATGCACTGAAGATGTCCGAAAATCGCATTCCACACACATAACGACCACTATGAATTCTTGGTAATGCCCTTTGGACTTATGAATGCTCCTTCCACTTTTCAAAGCTTGAGGAATGACATTTTTCAAAGGTTTCTATGTAAGTTTGTGCTGGTATTTTTTGACGACATCCTCATTTACAGCCCTATGCTTGATATGCATTTTCAGCACTTACGAATTGTTCCAACGATTCTTCGGGAGAATACCCTTTATGTTAAATAATCAAAGTACAGTTTCTTGCATCATAAAGTGGAGTACCTAGGGCACATTGTATCAGAGGATGGAGTGGCAGTAGGCCCGACAAAGATCAAAGCGATGCAAGGATGGCCGAGACCTACGAACATAAAATCACTCCTCGGCTTCCTTGGACTCACGAGCTACTACTGGAAGTTTGTGAAAGATTATAGCAAGATCAGTGCCCGACTCATGTCTCTACTGAAGATAGACTCTTTCTTGTGGTCGGATAAAGCTTCCATGGCCTTTGAACGACTCAAGGCAACCATGATGATGACGTCGGTCCTAGCGCTACCCGATTTCAACCGCCCCTTTGTGATTGAAGCCGATGCGTTTGGAGTTGGAATTGGGGCTGTCCTAATGCAAGATGACCGACCCTTTGCCTACACCAACAAGGCTTTATCTTCCTCCCACCTTAAAATATTCGTGTATGATAAAGAAATGCTTGTGATCGTACATGTCATCATGAAGTGGAGACCTTACCTAATCGATCGATGCTCCAGATTAAGACCAACCACTGAAGTCTCAAGTACTTCTTGGAGTAGAAAATATCTTCCCCGGAGCAACAATGATGGGTAACTAAACTCCTTGGCTTTGATTATGAAATTATTTATTGAAAGGGGAAAGAGAATGTTGTCGCAGATGCTCTATCTCGGCTACCAGAGCAAGCCAAAATTTTAGCCGTCTCCATTCCTTCCATCGATTTCTTTGAGAATATTAGGGAGGAATCAAATAATGATCCAGAAGCCCAAGGCATTATATAAAAATTGGAGAAAATTTGAATTCCATGGGCTACTACACATGGGATTTAAGGGAACTACGCTACAAGGGCCGAACTGTGATTGTTCCTTCTTCCGCTTGCATCAAAATTATTTTACATGAGATGCACTCTTCACCTTTAGTAGGACACTCTAGATTTCTGAGAACTTACAAGAGGGTGAAGCATAACTTCTTTTGGAGAGGCTTGAAAAGATTTATTTGTGATTGTCTCTAAATGCGATATATGTCAACAGCAAAAGGGTGAAACAGTGGCAAGTCCAGGAAAGCTGCAGCCATTACCTATACTGGACTCAGCATGGATTGACATCTCCATGGACTTCATTGAAGGGCTACCACTATCACAAGGTAAAAGATCTATTTGTGATTATATCTCTAAATGCGATATATGTCAACAACAAAAGGGTGAAACAGTGGCATGTCTAGGAAAGCTGCAGCCATTACCTATACCGAACTTAGCATGGATTGACATCTTCATGGACTTCATTGAAGGGCTACCACTATCAAAAGGTAAAAGTACGATCTTTGTGGTGGTAGATCGTTTAACAAAATATGCTCATGTCTGTGCTGTGAGACACTCATATACTATTGCTAGTATTGCTCAACTCTTTGTGCAAAATATTTTTAAACTGCATGGGTTGCCAAGGTCGATTGTGAGTGACTGTGACAGGGTGTTTACAAGCAAATTTTGGATCGAACTCTTCCAATTACAGGGCACCCAACTAAATATGAGCACAACCTATCATCACAGACGGACAACCAAACAAAAGTGGTGAACAGATGTCTCGAGGCTTATCTATGATGCTTCACCAGTGATCGACCGAAAGAGTGGACAAGGTGGCTTCGTTAGGCTGAATGGTGGTACAACACAACCAATCATTCATCAACCAAATGTATCCCCTATGAGGCATTGTATAACCGACCGCCCCCTGTAATACCTAAATATGTAATTGGTGCGGCTAAAGTATATCAGGTCGACCAAAACTTGATGGACATTGACAAGCTGCTGCAGTTGCTGAAGGATAACTTAAGGGCCCAAGCCCGTATGAAGCAACAAGCAGACACTTATCGAAGCGAGGGAGAATTTTCAGTAGGAGATTAGGTCTACCTTCGCCTACAACCATACAAGCAGCTGTCAATCAATACCAGAGTATCGATGAAGCTATCTCCATGATTCTATGGACCATATCATATCTTGGATCGTATTGGGGCTGTGGCATACAAATTGAAGCTACTAGAAGACGCTAAGATCTATTCCATCTTCCATGTATCCTTGCCAAAGCCTAAATTGGGAGAGTATGAGTCGGCCCAGACCTAGTTGCCGAGCACTATAAATGATGGTGAGATTCAAGCTCAACCACAAGCTATACTTGATCGGAGGATTGTGATGCACCGTCGATGCCCCTCAATTGAAGTACTAGTAAAATAGAACAACTTACCATTCAAAGGTGCCACGTGAGAATCTTATGAGGAGCTGAAGACTCGGTTCCCAAAGTTCATGGACCCTCAACCTTGAGAACAAGGCTGATTCAAAGATGGAGGGCTTGATAGGACCCTAGCAAGGTTGGGTCCTACTCACCCTAGTAGAGTCAAAACCTACCTAATCACCTTTATCTTATAAAGAAGTGTGGCTAGGGTTTAGTTTGGGGCCTTAGGGCTTAGTGGTCATTGCCCCCTTTTACTAAGCTTGTCGGCTAGGGTATACATCTGCAAGGTCGGCTATGTAGCCAATAGGCCACCACCTATCCTTATTAAGGCAGGTCGGCTATAGGAGGGTCAAGGGGGTAATTTCAGTTGGGCAACACCCCTAGGGTTAGGGTTTTTAGCCCTATAAAAACTTGTAGCCTCCTTCTCTTTTAATCAAGTAATCTCTTTTATTCAGCCTTGTGGCTGACTCTTAAGAGGAGGAACCCCTTTAGTGTTCCATTCGGAGGCTGAACATGACTGGAATCATAAGGAGTTATGATTAGCAAGAGTTGTCTACCTTTTGGGCTTAGTGCAATTATTCAAATCTCTCGAAGTTGCATTAAGATGCCAATTGGATCCCAATCCCCACTAAGAGTCTGCTAAAGACTTCCGTCTCACGTGTCGAGGGTGTCGAGGGTGTCGCGTGATTCGCTAGAAAAATAGTGGGAGTATATTAAGATAGAAGTCCATATCTTAATTAGTTTTTTCTCTAAAATTTGCATGTTATTAATTTACACTATATCTTATTTGTCACTTGTAAACCCCCTACATGGCATACTTAATGCCAATCATCTCACTGGTCCAAACTACACATCTTGGCTCCGTAATTTGAGAAATGTTCTCAAAGAGGAGAAAATTGTATATGTCATTAACACGATTGTGCTCACGTCGGAGAAAAGGACAAGTGAGTATGAGATCGCTCATTTTGTGAAGTATACAAATAGTCCTAGAGGATTGTCTGTGTGTTGATATTATATTTCAGTCTCTACCAAATTTCTTTTCTCACTTCATTATGAATTTTAACATGACCAAGTTTGTGATGACTCTCCCTGAGCTCCTCAATATGTTGAGGAAAATTGAGAGTGCCATCAAGAAAGAGAAGCCAGTTCTCTATATTGATGAGACTAAGAAGGAAAGGAAGGCCAGTAAGACCCTTAAGAAGGGCAAGGGTAAAGAAAGACCGGGTAAGATAAAAATTACCAAAAAATACCTAACAGAGGATAAAGGACAGTGCTTCCACTACGGCTACGACGTGCATTGAAAGAGGAACTGTAAGGACTATCTTATAGATAAGGCAAAACAGAAGCTTGGAGAAGATTCAAGTATATTCCTGATCAGTCTCCACTTGTCAGATTTTCATGGTAACACATGATCATTGGATACTGAGAGTTCTTATCATATTTACAATTTATTGCAGATTCTGGCAAGACCTAGGAGATTGGCTAGAGCCTAGACAAACCTCAAGATGGACAATGTAGCAAGAGTTGTTGCAGTTGTCGTTGGGGAGGTCACCCTACATTTGCCTAGTGGAGTTATTATTGTATTTGATGCATGATATTTTATTCTCTCTATTATCAAATACATTATTCCCATCTCTTGTTTAACAATTAGTAGATCTAAATTAGTTTTTGAGAATAATAGTTATTCAATAATTATGGATGAAGAGATCATCAATAAAGGGACCTTGATAAATAGCTTATATATATTAGACACTTATCCACACATCATGAATATAAATACATGATAGGACTCCAGCAAGGTTGAGTCCTAATCTCCATAGAAGTAGTCAATAAAACCTTGCTAGATTGTAATAAAGCCACTCCTATCTTATAAAGGAATATGACTAGGGTTTAGATTAGCCCTTAGGGATTAGTAGCCACCACAACCCTTACTGGGTTGGTCAGCTAGGGTTTCCCCCTGCTTAGGTCGGCTATAGAGCCACTTAGCCACCCCCTGTTCCTATTAAGGTAGGTTGGCTATAGGAGGGGCAAAGGGGTAACTCGACTTAGGTAAGCACCCCCTTAGACTAGGATTTTGATCCCTATTTAAAGATGTAGCTGCCCCCCCTCTTGAATCAAGCAATTATCAATTTTATTTCAGCCTTATGTCAAATCTAGGAGGGAGGAACCCCTATGGCGTTCCAAGGGTTGGTCCCCCTCAAGGATCAAAATCTATAAAGCTCCTTCTGGGGTTCTATCATCTAGTATCAGAGCAGTGATCTTGCTACCCCTGTAGTCATCATCCACGCCTCCACCTTCCCAAGCAATTCCCACAATTGCTATGACACGCACCTCCACCTTCCACCCCAGCAACAGATCAAATCAGTCTGCTGTTGCCCCCTGCATTTAATATGGAATTCTGATATATTTTTATAACCCACACCTCTTCAATACTACAAGATTCCTTACTTTACACATTGAAGATTTTTTCCAAATTTTATTCGCTACAAATTTCATTTGTTGCAAACGTTATCGTTGTTACGAAGGTGGAACACTGTAGAAATTTTCAGCCGTATTTTTACCTCTTGAAACCAGCTTATTTCTTCTCCTTTCTAGCTGAAATTTTTACACAATTCTCAAGATCAAGTTTACTTTCATCTGGATTTGATTTCATGAAAAAATTCCTACTGGAACTAGTTTTCTTATGTAATCTTTGACCATCATGCAGTTATGGAATTTTACAATGAAGGAATCTGCCTTTCGTCTTTTGCCCTATTTCCCTACTGTTATGCTGCCAAAATTTTGTCAAACTTTTTACTGGTATTAACAACATCTGAACCAAGGGTTTTTGCATAATTTCCTTGAACTTTCCTCTGGAATTGATGTCAAGAAGTCATCGTTTCTCTGACATAAAATCGGTTCAGCAGGACAACACATCGCAACACTTCTTTTCACCGAATTCTATCATATTTGAGTGCTATTTTTTGTAGGATGTTGTACTCTATTTTCCTCATCTCCAAACCCTACCATCCTCACCAAAAACCTTTCCAAATATTACCCTAAACTGAATCCAAATAACCCCCCAAATCAGCAACCCAAATCAGCCTACTTCCTTATCGATCCACTTACCTTTTTAGCCAACTTTCCTTACCGAGACACCTACCTTTGTTGCCATTTGTCCCAGATCTAAAATCTATTTTTCTAACCTTCATCTACTACTATCACAGCCCTAAAACCACACCAATTCATAGCCTAAACTCCATAAAATCGTAGCCCTAAATCTCCCTAAACCGTAACCTACTTCCATCCAAACTGATTCACCTTCCAACTGGCCACCCCCTTCTCCAAAATTCCCATGCCACTAACCTGACAACAGAAAAAAGATCTCAATATTACAAATCTAGAGGCATATACTATGGCATCAGAGGAGGCTATCGATGCACAGCTTGAAGACTTTTAAAACTGCATGGAAGAGAAGATACGATCCCTTTTTGCCGAATTCAGCATTGGCCGACCGTCGAGCCCGAGGAAATCATAACACGGAGAAACTTTAGATCGGTGAGACGATCCTCAAGAACATGGCCACATCACCTCTGATCTCAATAATCCATGCATGATGGTTGACTTCCCTAGATGGGAAGAAGAAGACCCGATCGGGTGGATCTCGCGCTGAGCGCTATTTTCGGTTCTATCGAAATGCCGACGCCACACGGGTGGAGATTGCTGCCATCCACCTCGAGCGAGATACTATTCAATGGTTTAATTGATTTAAGTATACCCATAGAGGACTCTCTTGGCATCGATTCAAGGAAGGACTACTAAACCGCTTTGGACCAACCGATTTCAACAACATTGATGGACAATTGGCAAAGCTTCGTCAAACCTCTACAATACAAGAATACTAAACAAGGTTTGAGCGTTTATCTAACCAAACTGAGAATTGGTCTGAAAAATAGATATTGAGGACTTTTATTGAGGGCTTGAAGTTGGAGATTCAGGAAGAAGTTAAAGCACGACAACCGTACACACTTAAGGTAGCCATCTCCTTTGCGCGACATCAAGAGGAGCGATTGAACTATGAAGCTCGGAAGACTAGAGTTGCTCCCTGACCAGCGGCACTGAAGATTTCACCTCATCCTACTATCAACTGACCACCTCAGCCACAAAAATTAATAAGAGAAGACCTTCATGACGGATCGATAAAGGACCTATGTGGGTATTGTGATAAACTATGGAGCCTAGAACACAAATGTAAAAAAGAAACACCGTTGATGATTGTACCCATTGAAGAACCCAAATATGAAGATATAACTCTCGAGGCCAAGGAGAAGGATACACCATAACCGTTCACCAGCACGGTCCCTACCTTAGCCGGCTACACCAACCAGCAAAAATTAAAGATCGAATGGTTTCTCGAGCAGCAGTCTGTCATCATCCTCATCAACGCCGAGAGCACCCACAACTTCATGATCAGTAAGGTTGCTGCCCACTTAAGGCTCCAAAAAGAATATTACAACGGGTTCGAAGTTAAGGTAGCTAACGGCCAAATTCTGAAGTGCAACCAGAAGTGCCCGCAGGTAAAATTGATCCTACAGGAGCAAGACATAGTTCCTTATTTTTTCCTCCTCCCTCTTGATAGTTTTGATATAGTGTTTGGCATTGATTGGTTGTCCACGATTGGAGATATTTTTTAGAATTTTTCAAAGCTAACCATGTAATTTTTCAGAAAAGGAAAGCAGGTGATTCTACGAGGGAGCCCAGTGACTACAACCACAACACCACACTTGGTTTTACAATTCAAATTCAAGAGTTTCATGAGATTCAAGATAAAAACCCCTCCCACAACTTGCTGAATTTTTGGGCATCTCCACCCAACCGAGCCGGTTACCTCCTCTGAAGCTGGTCGACCCCCCTATGCTGAACAGGTCGAAACTTCTACCAGTTGTTGCTCGACCAGATTGCTTCATACAATCTCAGAAGGTCGAAGATAAAAGGGTCATCCAAGAGATAACAGAGACACAGATTGTTCGACCATGCTTATGTCCCGCTATGACACGTCCCTACATCCTTTTCCCTGGAAATAAGCTACTTCTAAAGTGTTACATCCTGTTGAACTCACCATGGTTGCTGATGCAACACTTCCAAATCTCAGGTGACTTCCACGACTTTCCCCAGGATTGTGCCATGATGCTTAAAGACTTCCTTGATGATAACATCCAATCTATGGTCCAACACTGCGAGAAAATTGAGCCCCTCCAATGGTGAAATCAGAAAAAGGGAAGGATCATTTGTAGGACTCAACGAAGCATGAACATCATCACTCTCATTATAAAGAAAGATGCATCACCTTGGTTGAGTGAAACTATAGCCCTTATAGCCATGATGTCGTCCACACCAAATCGTGGCTAGATGTTTATTATTGGAGTAGACACACCCAAAGTGAGGGTCAACACCATCCTCATGCAAGATAGTCAACGACATGAAAAAGTGAAAATGGGCCCCGAAAAATCACCACTCCTACCCACCTCGGACTCAGATCGGGCTCAGACCACTAGAGATTTTATCAGAGGACAACCCTTACTCCAAAAGAAGGCATGACTACTATTATAGAGCAATCATGTGGCAGCCCATGCAAGAAAGAAACTTCCCCCTAACAAACACCGGAGCAAAAGAAAGTTTCCTGAGAAAGATCAAGTTCCCCTTCATCTCCAGCTCCACCAGCATGAAATTCAAGCCTCAAGAAAGTAGTCTCCCTACTTCTTTGGGCCTTGCAAAATTGAGGATCATATTGGGGCCCTAACATGGAGATCAAATCCGTGCACCAGATCAAAATTACGGTTGATCCTCCAAGTATCCCACCTCAAATAGAAATTTAAAGACGACGACTCAGCTCAAGTTCTTCCAACTAACACCCAAGCTGATGAGGAGCTGAAGACCCAGTTCCCTGAGTTCATGAAACTTTAGTCTTGAGGACAAGACTGATTTTAAGAGGGTGGGTTTGATAGGACTCCAACATGATTGAGTCATAATCTTCCTAGAAGTAGTCAATAAAACCCTGCTAGATTATAATAAAGCCACTCCTATCTTATAAATGAGTATGACTAGGGTTTAGATTAGCCCTTAGAGCTTAGTAGCCACCACACCCCTTACTAGGTTGGTCGGCTAGGGTTTCCCCCTGCTTAGGTCGGCTATAGAGCCACTTAGCCGCCCCCTATTCCTATTAAGGATTGTTGGCTATAGGAGGGCAAAGGGGTAATTCTACTTAGGCAAGCACCCCCTTAGGCTAGGGTTTTGATCCCTATTTAAAGATGTACCTATCTCCGCTCTTGAATCAAGCAATTATCAATTTTATTTCAGCCTTGTGCCAAATCTAGGAAGGAGGAACCCCTACAACGTTCCAAGGTTTGATCCCTCTTAAGGATTAAAATCTATATAGCTCCTTCTGGGGTTATATCAATACGTTTAAGAGGTAAAGAGATAAGGTGAACAATGCATACATATGACATTGTAGGCTTACATGAGGGAAAGATTCAAAAGTTGCTAAAAGATGGATACTTAGATCCATTTGACTATGAGTTGTATGCAACTTATGAACCTTGCCTTTGTGGGAAGATGACCAACTCTCCTTTTAGTTGAACTGAAGAGAGAGCCACTGAGTTATTAGAACTCATACATAGTGATGTATGTGATCTCATGTCAACTCAGGCTATAGGTGGTTGGTTACTCATGCTTCATTACATTCACTGATAATTTCTCTAGATATGGATATGTGTACTTGATGAAGTACAAGTCTGAAGCCTTTGAGAAATTTAGGGAATAAAAGAATAAAGTAGAGAGCCAGATTAGAAAGAGTATTAAGACTCTTTGATCAGATCAAGGAGGAGAGTACTGGAGTACGGAGTGCACCCATTTCCTCAGGGATAATGAGATTCTATCCTAATGGACACCTCCTTATACATCTCAGCTCAATGGTGTATCAGAAAGGAGGAATCACATGCTATTGGACATGGTGTGGTCCATGATGAGTTTCGCTAACCTACTCATCTCATTTTGGGGATATGCCATAGAAATCGAAACTTACATTCTAAATAGAGTTCCATCAAAGTCGGTATTGTCTACACCATATGAGATATGAAAATGAAAGAAGTCTTATCTTAAAATGGTTAAGATTTGGAGCTATCCTACCCACGTTAAATGACACAATCCCAATAAGTTAGAATCAAGGATAAAATGGTACAAGTTCGTGGGATATCGTAAGAAAACTTATTGGTACTATTTCTATCATCCCAAGGACCAGAAAGTTTTGGTTGCCAAGAGGACTGTATTTCGTGAGAAGAAGCACATTCTTAGTGGAAATAATGGGAGTGAGGTAGAGTTGAGTGAGGTTGGAGAACCTAGCTCAAGCACCATTCTAGAATCCGAGTCTGTTTAGGTACCTAGTACACAAGTTCCAAATTGCGCTAGTCTAGCAAAGTATCTTACCCTCCTGATAGATATTTGAGATATATCAGTGGAGAGAACTCTTAGGATGTTGATCCTTAGACCTACGAGGAGGCTATTATGAGTATAAATTCTCGAAAGTGGCAAGAAGCCATGAATTCTAAGATAGATTCCATGTACTTGATAGGACTCCAATAGGGTTGAGTCCTAATCACTTAGAAGTAATTAATAAGAACCTTATGAGATTGTAATAAAATCTCACCTAGTCACTTTTATCCTATAAAGAAGTGTGGCTAGGTTTTATTTTGGGGCCTTAGGGCTTAGTGGCCGTCGCCCTTTTTACTGGGCTAGTCGGCTAGGGTTTCCCCCTGCTTAGGTCGACTACAGAGCCAACCTACCCGCCACTTGTTCTCTCTAAGGTAGGTAGGCTACAGAAGGGGTAAAAGGATAATTTTAGTTAGGCAAGCACCCCATGGGCTAGGGTTTGCAACCTTATATAATGATGTAGTCGCCCCCTCTCTTTTATCAAGCAATTATCAATTTTATTTCAGCCTTATGCCGAATCTAGGAGGGAGGAACCCCTACAGCGTTCCAATGGGTGATCCCCCTCAAGGATCAAAATCTATAGAGCTCATTCTGAGGTTCTATCAGTACTCTAATAAGGTTTGGAACCTTATGGATATATATAAGGGTATCATACCCATTGGCTGTAAATAGATCCTCAAGAAGAAGATCAGAGTAGATGAAAATGTGGAGACTGATAGGACTCCAGCACGGTTGAGTCCTAATCTCCCTAGAAGTAGTCAATAAAACCTTACTAGATTGTAATAAAGCCACTCCTATCTTATAAAGGAGTATGACTAAGGTTTAGATTAGCCCTTAGGGCTTAGTGACCGTCGCCGCCCTTACTGGGTTGGTAGGCTAGGGTTTCCCTTTGCTTAGGTCGGCTATAAAGCCAACCTAGATGCCACCCGTTCCTTCTAAGGTAGGTAGGCTATAAAAGGGGCAAAAGGATAATTTTAGTTAGGCAAGCACCCCCTAGGGCTAGGGTTTGGAGCCCTATATAAGCATATAGCCTCTATCTCTTTTTATTAAGCAATTATCAATTTTATTTCAGCTTTGTGCCGAATCTAAGAGGGAGGAACCCCTACGGCGTTCCAAGGGTTGATCCCCATCAAGGATCAAAATCTATAGGGCTCCTTTTGGGGTCTTATCATCTGGTATCAGAGCAGCGATCTTGCTATCCCTGTAGCCATCATCCACACCTCCACCTTCCCAAGTAATTCCCACAATTGCTATGACAAGCGCCTCCACCTTCCACCCCAATAGCATATCAAATCAGTTTGCCGATGCCCCTTGCATTTGATCGGGAGATCTGGTATATTTTTATCACCCACGTCTCTTCAATACTGCAAAATCCTTTACCTTATACATTGAAGAAGTTTTATGAAAAGATTCCTTCCTGCAAAATTTTACCGTTGCAAACGTTATCATCATTGCGAAGGTGAAATGCTGCAGAAATTTTCTGCCAATTGTTGCTTCTTGGAACTGAACTTTTAATCATCATTTTTGGCTGAAACTTTTATACAATTTTGTAGATCATCTTAGCTTTCATCTAAGACTAATCTCATAAAAAAACTCCTTCAAGATCTGGACTTATAGTGCTACGATTCTTTGTCACGCAGTGCTGAAATTTTACGATAGAGAATCTGGCTTCCCTTTATTGGCCTCTTGAAACTGAATTTTTGTTCATCCTTTTTGGCTGAAATTTTCATACAATTCCAAAGATCAACTTGGCTTTCATTTGGAATTTATTTCTCAAAAAATTCCTTCTAGAACCGGTTTTCTTGTGCAATCTTTCACCAGCATGCAGTTCTGAAATTTTTATGACGAAGGATCTACCTTTCATCTTTTGCCCTATTTCCCTACTGTTACACTGCCAAAATTTCGCCAAACTTTTTATTAGGATTCCCCACATCTAAATAAAGGGTTTCTGTATAATTTCCTTGAACTTTCCTCTGGAAATTACGTCGAGAAGTCATCGTTTCTCTGACGTAAAATTTGTTCGGCAGGACTGCACATCGCTGCACTTTTCTTCGTCAAATTCTATCGGATTTGAGTGCTATTTTTTGTGAGATTTTGGACTCTCTTTTCCTCATCACCAAACCATCCTTACCAAAAACCCTTCAAAACCCTACCCTAAACCGAAACCAAACAGCCCCCCAAATCAGCCTACTTTCTTATCGATCCACTTACCTTTTTAGCTAACTTTCCTTACCGAGACACCTACCTTTGCTGCCATCTATCCCAGATCTAAAATCTATTTTCCTAATCTTCATCTACTGCTATCACAGCCCTAAAATCACACCAATTCACAGCCTAAACTCCACAAAACTGCAGCCCCAAATTTGCCCTAAACCGTAGCCTACTTCCATCCAAACTGATTCACCTTCCAACCGGTCACCCCCTTCTCCAAAATTCCCATGCCACTAACCTGACAACAGAAAAAAGATCTCAATATTACAGATCTAGAGGTGTATACTATAGCATCAGAGGAGGCAATAGATGCAAAGTTTAAAGCCTTTGGAAACTGCATGGAGAGAAAATGCGATCCCTTTACGCCGAATTCAGCATTGGCCGACTGTCGAACCCGAGGAAATCACAGCACAGAGAAACTTCAGATAGGCAAGATGATCCTAAAAAACATGGCCACATCACCTCTGATCTCAATAATCCACGCATGAAGGTTGACTTCCCTAGATGAGAAGAAGGAGACCCGATCAGGTGGATCTCGCGCGCGTAGCGCTATTTTCGGTTCTACCGAACCACCGACGCCACACGGGTGAAGATTGCTGCCATCCACCTCGAGGGAGATGCTATTCAGTGGTTTAATTGGTTTAAGCATACCCATGGAGGACTCTCTTGACAACGATTCAAGGAAGGACTACTAGACCGCTTCAGACCAACCGAATTCAACATCGACGGACAATTAACAAAGATTCGTCAAACCTCTATAATACAAGAATACCAAACAAGGTTTGAGCATTTATCTAACCAAAATAAGAATTGGTCTGAGAAACAACTTTTCGGTACTTTTATCGAGGGCCTAAAGCCAAAGATCCGAGGAGAAGTAAAGGCGCGACAACCGTACACTCTTATGGTAGAGATTTTCTTCGCGTGTATCCAGGAAGAACAATTGAACCACGAGGTATGAAGGACAAGGGTCACTCCCTGACCAGCCATGCTGAGGCCTACTACCCCCTCTACTGCCATCTAAGCCCCTACACAAAAAAGTTGACAAGAGACGAGCTTCGCGAACGATCGACCAAGGAGTTGTGTTGGCATTGCGACGAACCATGGAGCCGCGAACATCACTGCAAAAAGGGCCAGCTCCTCGTGATTGAACTAGTGGAGGATGAGGATAATGAATCATCTAAAGAAGCCCTTGAACCTAAAGAAGAAGCCATGGAGGAAGAATCCCAACCGGCCAACTACGCAGTGCACGCATTGGCCGGCTATTCCAACCCGCTGATGATTGCGCCCACTAAAGAACCCAAACTTGAAGATACGACTCTCGAGCCCAAGGAGAAGGATACACCACAATCGGCCACCCGCAAGGTCCCTACCTTAGCCGGCTACACCAACCTGCAAAAATTGAAGATCGAAGGTTTTCTCGAGTAAAAGTCTGTCATCATCCTCATCGACGCCAGGAGCATACACAACTTCATGAGTAGTAAGGTTGCTGCCCACTTAATGCTCCAAAAAGAAGATTACAACGGGTTTGAAGTCAAGGTAGCTAACGATCAAATTATGAAGTGCAACCAGAAGTGCCCGCGGGTAAAACTGATCCTAAAGGAGTAAGACGTAGTTGCTGATTTTTTCCTCCTCCCTCTTGATGGTTTTGATATAGAGCTTAACATTGATTGGTTGTCCACGATTGGAAATATTTTATGGAATTTTTTTAAGCTAATTATGAAATTTTTCAGAAAAGGAAAGCAGGTGATTATACGAGGGAGCCCAACGGCTACAACCACAACACCACACTTGGAGGGGGTACCAAAAGAAGAATCCAATGGTTTCCCAATTCAAATTCAAGAGTTTCATAAGATTGAAGATACAAAAAACCACTCCCACAGCTTACTGAATTTTTGGGCATCTCCACCCAACCGAGCCGACTACCTCCTGTGAAGCTGCCCAAACCCCTTATGCTGAACAGGTTAAAACTTCTACCAGTTGTTGCTCAACCAGATTGCTTCATACAACCTCAGAAGGTCAAAGATAAAAGGGTTGTCCAAGAGATGACAGAGACACGGATAATTCAACCATACTTATTTGCCGCTATGACATGTCCCTATATCCTTTTCCTTGGAGATAAGCTACTTCTAAAGTGTTACATCCTAGTGAACTCACCATGGTTGCTAATGCTGCACTTCCAGACCTCAGGTGACTTCCATGACTTTCCCCAGGATCGGACCATAATGCTTAAAGACTTCCTTGATGATGACCTCTGATCTACGGCCCAAGACCGTGAGAAAATTGAGCCCCTCCAGTGGCAAAATCAAAAAAGGAGAAGGATCATTTGCAGGACTCAACGAAGCATGAACATCATCCCTCTCATTATAAAGAAAGATGTACCACCTTGGTCGAGTGAAACTATAGCCCTCACGACCATGATGTCATCCACACCAAATCGTGGCCATGTGTTTATTATTGGAGAAAACACATCCAGAGTGGGGGTCAGCACTATCCTCATGCAAGATGGTCAACAGCATGAAGAAGTAAAAATGGGCCCTGAAAAATCACCACTCCTGCCCACCTCAGACTCAGATTTGGCTCACACCACTAGAGATTTTAATAGAGGACAACCCTCACTCCAAAAGAAGGCACGACTACTATTACAGAGCAACCACGTGGTAGCCCATGAAGGAAGAAACTTCCCCTTGACAAACGCTGGAATAGAAGAAAGTTTCCTGAGAAAGATCAAGTCCCCCTTCATCTCCAGCTCCACCAGCACAAAATTCAAGCCTTATGAAAGTGGTCTCCTTATTTCTTTGGGTCTTGCAAAATTGGGGATCACATTGGGGCCCTAACCTGGAGATCAGATCCGTGCACTAGATTAAAATTACAGTTGATCCTCCAAGTATCCCACCTCAAATGGAAATTTAAAGCCGACGACTCAGCTCAAGTTCTTCCAATTGACACCCAAGCTGATGAGGAGTGGAAGACCCGGTTCCTTGAGTTCATGGAAATTCAACCTTGAGGACAAGGCTGATTTTAAGAGGGTGGGTTTGATAGGACTCCAGCAGGGTTGTGTCCTAATCTCCCTAGAAGTAGTCACTAAAACCTTACTAGATTGTAATAAAGCCACTCTTATCTTATAAAGGAGTATGACTAGGGTTTAAATTAGCCCTTAGGGCTTAGTGGCCGCCGCCCCCCTTATTGGGTTGGTAGGCTAAGGTTTCCCCTTGCTTAGGTCGACTATAGAGCCAACCTAGACGCCACCTGTTTCCTTTAAGGCAGGTAGGCTATAAAAGGGGCAAAAGGGTAATTTTAGTTAGGTAAGCACTCCCTAGGGCTAGGGTTTGGAGCCCTATATAAGCATGTAGCCTCCACATCTTTTTATTAAGTAATTATCAATTTTATTTCAGTCTTGTGCCGAATCTAGGAGGGAGGAACCCCTACAGCGTTTCAATGGTTGATTCCCCTCAAGGATCAAAATCTATAGGGCTCCTTCTGGGGTCTTATCAGAGACCTATAAGGCAAGGCTAGTAGCTAAAGGATATCAACAAAGGTAAGGAGCTGACTATGACAAAACCTTTTCACCTACAGCCATGCTTAAATCCATCAAAAAAAATTTGGCCATTGTAGCACACTATGACTATGAGATCTGACAGATAGATGTTAAAATGGTATTCCTCAATGGCAACCTCAAGAAGGAGGTATACATGATACAACTAGAGGGATTCATATCCAGAGAGAGTCTAGATAAAGTGTACAAGTTGCTCAGGTCCATTTATAGATTGAAGCAAGCTTCTGATATGACTCCAGCAGGGTTGAGTCCTAATCTCCCTAAGAAGTAGTCAATAAAACCCTGCTAGATTGTAATAAAGCAACTCCTATCTTATAAAGGAGTATGACTAGGGTTTAGATTAGCCCTTAGGGCTTAGTGGCCGCCACCTCCCTTACTGGGTTGGTCGGTCAGGGTTTCCCCCTGCTTAGGTCGGGTATAGAGCCAACCTACCTGCCCCTGTTCCTATTAAGGCAAGTCGACTATAGGAGGGGTAAAGGGGTAATTTTATTTAGGCAAGCACCTCCTTAGGCTAGGGTTTTGATGCTTATTTAAAGATGTAGCTCCCCTGCCCCTCTCCTCTTGAATCAAGTAATTATCAATTTTATTTCAGCCTTGTGCCGAGTCTAGGAGGGCGAAACCCCTATAACATTCCAAGGGTTGATCTCCCTCAAGGATCAAAATTTATAGAGCTCATTCTGGGGTTCTATCAGCTTCCTGAAGTTGGAACATAAGATTTGATAAAGCAATCAGATCTTCTAACTTTGTTAAGAAAGAGGATGAGCCTTGTATGTACAGAAAGATAAGTGGGAGCGTTATCACCTTCTTGGTATTGTATATGGATGACATCCTAATCAGTGGAAATGATATAGGAATGCTCTCCACAGTAAAGACTTTGCTATCTAGAAACTTCTCAATGAAGGACTTAGGGGAAGCATCATATATTTTAGGGATCCGGATCTATAGAGATAGATCCAAGATGATGCTTGGCATATCCCAGTCTAGGTACATAGACTCAAATGTCAAAAGGTTTAGCATGGACAATTCCAAGAGAGGTCTCATTCTAATTATATATAGAATATCACTTTCTAGGTATATATCCCTAAAGACTCCTGAAGAAAGGGCAGACGTAGATATGATAACCTATACATCAACAATAGGGTCTATCATGTATGTTATGCTATGTATTAGGCCTGATATAATGCATGCTCTGAGTGTCATGAGCAGGTATCAGGTGGATCCAGGTTTAAAACACTGGAAGGCAGTAAAATATATCCTTAAGTTATAGGTGCCCTATAAGCTAATCATGTAAGTGATGACATGTATGACACGCTATGCATTCTTTTTGCTTATGATTATTATTAACATATTCTCATATTATATTATCTATTACATATATATATTGTGATGTCTTTGGTTCCATACAATGGGAATCAGATCGTGATGAGATCATGATAATGAGATCGATTCACCTCTAAACATAGATCCTAAATAATCCTGATCATAGATTACTCGAGAAAGACTTTGAGATAACCGCATAGACCGGTGTACTATATACTCGTCTACATGATGGAGGCGGTTAGTCTCATAGCCACTTGTGTGGAGACATTAAGGATATAATATATGTGCTTATTGGAGAATGAGTTCACTGATTAATTCATTTGTGGAATACTGTATGGTTAATGATACATAATGTCATACAACGATTCCATAGTCGCAGTTGTGCATCTGGTCCTTAGACTTGAGACACCAAAGATGCCTTATTTGAGTACTCCTTTCTTTAATGTCGGATTTATAAGTTTGGAAAGTTCTAGATTTGATACAACCGGTTATCAGGATTGGTAGTCAACTTTACGAAGGCAATTGAGTGTCAATAAAGGATCATCCACTCTCGGTATTACAAGAGGAATATCTCATATGTGCTTGCTCAAACAAATCCCTTGCCTGGGTCATTCAGATTGAGAGAGAATGAGTTATCCGGGAGAATTTGATTAGAGCGAGACTTAGATAGATTCCGTATGTGGCCTCGTAGTATCATGTCTAATATACGGTCTTTGGGATATTAGTTGGATGAGGGACTATAGATACATGGTAACTATGGACAAATAGGTCCGATGGATTTGATCCCCTTGTATTGTCTAGAGACTGTGGTATAGTGGCCTAGTATGTCTATAGTCGATGAGTCGAATGAATTATTATAGGGATAATAATTCACTATATCAAAAGGAGTTCTGATGGGAGTGACTCACGGCCAGCTTAGTATTGGGCCTAGAGGGTCACATATATATGATGGATGCTTCAACGAATAGAGGATTAGATAGAGATCCAATTAGCCCCTATTGTTATTAGATGAGACCTTAGATTGTTGGGCTCATTGCATGAGGCCCAATTAGAGGCCAAAGAGGATTATTGGATAGAGATCCAATAGTACAAGGTTAGTGGATAATTGGATGGAGATCCAAACCCACTAAGGCAGGACCCCTAGGGATTTTTGGTGGCTCTTTATAAATAGGAGGGGAGGCATAAAGTTGATAGGTTGTAGCTTTGGCCGCCCCCTCTTATTCTCCTTTCCTCTACACAAGAGTTATGAGACTTAGGATTGCGATTGGAGGAGTATCGCTACAACGATCTATCATGTTGATACCGCTAGAGAGGATGACGCTTGACCTCCTTCATCCCCTCCATCTATATATGAAAAATAGGGATATATGATCTCCCTAGGTAAATAATCTCTAACACGATGCAGGTTTTCAATTTACTGCTTTTTCGTGACCCAATATTTTGCATGACAATTTAATCTACATTGGAAACATGTTTTGTTTTGATCTTTTGCTGCGTATGTGATTCTCTCGCTTGGTTTCCCAACACTATGGACGTACGAGGCCACTACGCCATAGTCCCAAATAGTACGAGGGATCGAATCCATCGGACCTGTTTGTCCACAGTTACCATGTATCTATAATTTCTCATCCAACTAATATCCCAGAGACCATATATTGGATATAGTATTGTCAGGCTATATATAGAATCTTTCTTAGATTCGCTGTAATCAGATTCTCCTAGATAACTCCTTCTCTCATAATCCGAATGACCATGGCTAGGGATTTATCTGAGCAAACACATATGAGATATTCCTCTCGTGATACTGAGAGTAGATGATCCTTTATTGACACCCAATTACCTTCGTAAGGTTGGCTACCAATCTGAAACTTTCCAAACCTATAAGTCCGACGTCAAAGAAAGGAGTACTCAAACAAGACATCTTTGGTGTCTCAAGTCTAAGGACCAGATGTACAACTGAGACCATGGAATCACTATATGATATTATATATCATTAATCATACAACATTCCATAGGTAGATAAATCAATCAGTGAACTCATTCTCCAATGAGCACCTGTACTATATCCTTAGTGTCTCCACACAAGTGGCTATGAGACTAACCACCTCCATCATATAGATGGGTATATAGTACACTGATCTATCTGATTATCTCGATGTCCCTCTTGAGAAACTTATGATCAAGATTATTTAGGATCTATGTTCAAAGGTGAATCAATCTCATTATCGTGATCTCATCATGATCTGATTCCCATTACACAGAATCAAAGACATCATAATATATATATATATATATATATATATATATATATATATATATATATATATATATATATATATAATAGATAATATAATGTGAGAATATGTCAATAATAATCATAAGCAAAAAGATGGCGCAGTGTGTCACACGTGGCATCACTCACATGAGTGACTTGCAGGACACCTGTAACCAGCACAAACTACATAGATAATTTTACAATTTGAGAATTATTCTCATGACAGAGAAAATTATATACGTCTTTGACATGATTGTGCCCACGTCGGAGGAAGGGGCAAGCAAGGATGAGATTGCTTGCTATGTAAAGTATATAGATGATTCCAACTTAGTAAAGTGCTATAGGTTTGCCTACAGGACTCCCGAGTTATAGAGGCAACATGAGAGCATGAATGCCAATTTTATCCTTCTTCATCTTTGTCAGCTGTTTGAAGAATATGGAAGAACTCAAAGATATGAGATATGTAAGAGTCTCTTCTGAGCTAGGATAATAAAAGAGACATCGGTTCATAACCATGTCCTAAAGATGATATAGTAGATTGAGAAACTCATAGGTCTAAGAATAATCGTAGAGGATAACCTATGTGTTGATCTTATACTTCAGTCTCTGTTAGATTTCTTTTAGTTCATCATGAACTTTAATATGAGGAAGTTTGAGGTGACTCTACTTGAGCTCCTTAATATGTTGAGGGAAGCTGAGAGCGCCATCAAGAAAGAGAAAGACATTCCTATATGTTGGTGAGACAAATAAGAAAAGAAAGGCTAATAAGGCCCTTAATAAGGGCAAGGGAAAATCGAGTAAGACAAAGGTTACCAAGAAAAACCTGATAAAGGATAAAGGCTAGTGCTTCCATTATGGTAAAGACGGGCACTAGAAGAGAACTGCAAGGATTACCAAGTAAAGAAGGCGAAGCAGAAGCTTGGAAAAGCGTTAGGTACATTCATGATCATTCTTCATTTGTTAGATTTTTTATGATAACACATGGGTATTGAATATCGAGAGTACTTATCATATCTGTGTAGGTTTTAGTAAGGCCTCGGAGATTGGTGAGAGGCGAGATGGACCTCAAGATGGGCAATGAAGTAAGAGTTGTTACAGTTGATGTTGACAAGGGCACCCTACATCTGCTTGGTGGAGCTACATTATATTAGATGCATGCTATTATATTCTCTCTATTATCAAAAATATTATTTCTATTTCTTGTTTGATAGTTAGTAAATATAAATTAGTTTTTGAGAATAATACTTCAATAATTTTGGATGATGAGATCATCATAAGAGGGACCTTGATTAATGGCTTGTATGTGGTAGATATTTCTTCATATATCATGAATTTAAATACGTCCAAGAGGATACAAGATGATGGTGAACAAGGCATATCTATGACATTGTAGGCTATGTCATATCCATGAGAGAAGAATTCAAAAGTTGCTGAAAGATTGATAATTAGATCCATTCGACAATGAGTCATATGCAACTTGAAAACCTTGCCTTTATGAAAAATTAATCAACTCTCCTTTTCGTAGAACCGGAGAGAGAGCTACTGAGTTATTGGAACTAATACATAATGATGTATGTGGTCTTATGTCGACTCGGGCTATAGGTAGTTACTCCTATTTTATTACATTTACTAACGATTTCTCTAGGTATGGACACATGTACTTGATGAAGTACAAATCGAGGGCTTTAAGATATTTAGGGAATAAAATAATAAAGTAGAGAGCCAAATTGGAAAGAGTATTAAGACTCTTCGATCAGATCGAGGAGAAGAGTGTTTGAGCACGGAGTTCACTCATTTCCTTAGGGACAATGAGATTATATCCCATTGGACACCTCCTTATACATCTTAGCTTAATGGGGTATCAGAAAGGAGGAATCACACGCTGTTAGATATTGTGTGGTCCATGATGAGTTTTGCTGACCTACTCATCTCATTCTGGAGATATGCCATAGAGACCGCAACTTACCTTCTGAATAGAGTTCCATTAAAGTCGATAGTGTCTAGACCATATGAGATATGAAAAGGAAATATGCATAATCTTAAAATGGTTAAGATTTAGGGTTGTCTTCCCTACATTAAAAGACATAATCCCGATAAGTTGGAATCAAGGACAAAATGGTGCAAGTTTGTGGGATACCCTAAGGAAACTTATGAGTACTATTTATATCATCTTGAGGACCAGAAGATCTTTGTTGCCAAGAGGGTTGCATTTCTTGAGAAGGAACACATTCTTGAGAAGCAGCAAAGGAAGGGGTGTTGATGAAGAAGTTCATCAGGGATTTGAGAGTCGTATCGAGCAACGTGAAGTCGATTCCCATATACTATGATAAAAATGGGGCGATCACTCAAGCAAAGGAACCATGGTCTCATCAGAAGTCCAAGCACGTTATGAGGATGTTCCACCTGATAAGAGAGATCGTAGCTAAAAAAAGTATAGCAATGGAAAGAGTTCCATCCGAAGATATCATTGTAGATCCACTAATAAAGCCATTAGCTCATATTGTCTTTGAGCGTCACAGGGGTCTGATAGGGATCAGACACATAGGTAATTAATTTTAGGTCAAGTGGGAGATTATTGATTACATTTGCACTGCAAGCTAATCACATGAGTGATGACATGTGTGATACACCATATAGTTTTTTATATTATTATTAATAGAATATTCTCATATTATATTATATATTATATCCAACAATATATCTTTAAGAGGTTTGATGTGTTATTTATTATTTCTTTTCAAATGATTTTACCTTTGTTGTTGTCTTTGAAGGTAACAACTCCTTCACTTAAGCTAGTGAGCTTAGAAAAATAAGATGAATCTCTGGTCATATGCCTTGAGCATTCACTATCATGATATCATTTGATGCTCCTATCTTTAGTTTCGAGATAACCCTATAAGAAAGATATTTTTGGTTTAGGTGCTCATTTTACATTAGGTCATTTATAAAGAACTTTATCTTTCTTTTCTAATTGTTTGTTGTTGTATAGATTTCTCTTGGGAATCCATACAAATTGATGTGGACTATATTTTCTAAATAGTCATTTGTTTGCCTTATGTCCCAATTTTCTATAAAAGTTACACTTGATTCTTGATGATACATTTAATGTAGGTCCTTTCACAAAGATGGTTGGCTTTTGTTGAACATTACCAACAAAGCTTATATCATTTCTACTATTAATATGACCCTTATTGGCAATGATCATATTTATGTATTTGTTCCCGATTTCAAATTTTTCTAATGTTGTCTTAAGCATGATATTTTCTTCTTTAACATTATCTAGCATCTCATATTTAGAACATGTGTTATGTGATACTAATGAATTATGCATTTCGTCAAGCGTACTACTAATAATTCATGATCATTCTTAAGCAACTTAAAAAGATTTGCTAAGTTTTCTAAACTCATCAAATAAATCATAAAATATACTTAATAATTCTGAAAAATAAATACTTAATGAATCACTAACCTCATTTTCAATCGCCATTAGAGCATAAGCAACTTCATCTTTGGAGTGGTCTTCTTTGTCTGAAGGCTTCAATCATCTCAAGTGGCCGAAAGTGTTTTCTTCTTGTGTGTTGGCTTCTTCTTCAAATGAGGACATTCATTTTTGAAATATCTCAGTTTTTTACATTTGTAGCATATGACATTGTCCTTCTTCAGTTCTTTTTTTATTTTTATAGTTTTTATTCCTTTTTATAATTTTTTTAAATTTTCTTGATAAAAGTGTAATATCATGATCCTCATCACTAGAGGTTTCACTCGATGAGTCATTTGTTGTCCGAAGTACTATATCTTTTCTATTCTTTGAAAGGGGTCCATCAAGCTCATGAGCTTTACAATTTAGTTCATATGTCATAAGAGAGCCAATCAGTTCTTCAAGAGACAAGTTACTTAATTCTTTGACCTCTTGAATAGTGGTTACTTTAGGATCCCAATTTTTAGGTAAAGATCTCAAAATTTTACTAACTAATTCAAAATTTAAAAAATATTTTTCAAGTGCTTTAAGGCCATTGATGACATCCGTGAAACGGGTGTACATATCTCCAATGGACTCACTTGGATTCATTCGTAATAACTCATAATTATGAATTAAAATATTTATCTTAGATTCTTTTACTCTACTAGTCTCCTCGTGTGTGATTTCTAAAGTATGCCAAATATCAAAAGCTGATTCACAAAAGGAAACATGAATTAACTCATTCTTATCAAGAGTATAAAATAAGTCATTCATAGCCTTTGCATTTAAAGAAAAATTCTTCCTCTCTAAGTCATTTAGCTCATTCATTGGCTTGGAAAATTTTTTTAATCTATTCTCAATAATATTCCATAAATCAAGGTCCAAATAGATAAGAAAAATATGCATCTGTGTCTTTCAATATGTGTAATTCATCCCATTAAACATGGGAGGACATGAAATGAAATGTCCCTCATTCATGCCAAAATAAGTCATTTACTTAGGTGGTTGTTAATTTAATGAGTAATAACCTTATTCTGATACCAATTGTTAGGGTCAATTAGCACTAAGAGGAGGGGGGTGAATTAGTGCAAGTGTAAATTTTCATTTTAAACAAAAACTTTTTGGCTTTAAGCAAGATAGGAAGATCCAAAGCTTTTCGTAACAAGTGAATGATTCAAAGAAGATTGCTAAGTTATTTGCTTACAAATTATTTAAGAAAGAGCAAGGAAATATGAAAGATAAGCAACATCGTAAATGAAGTGTTTGACGCGGAAACCTTACTTTCAAAGAGTAAACGAAATCGGAAGCGTCAATACAAAATTAGTAAGCAAGGAAAGCAAATGAATAACTCACAAGTTTTATAGTGGTTCGACACCAACGAGCCTACGTCCACTCTCCAGTCCTCCTTTTAAGGCACACCGGCATCCACTACTGATATTCTTTGGGTAAAGATCAAACTCTTACACTTTGCTTACATGGGAGACTTCAAGAATTTTCTAACTCTAAGCTCTCTCCCTTCCCTTTTTCTTTTTTCGTACAATTCAGATAATTTTTTTCACAGAATGTAATCCATAAAATTATTGTATGAAATGTAAAAAAACTTGGGATATTTATAAACCTCGAATGGCTTCAGAAATTAGAGCCAAAAATTTAAACATACCCGTAAAATCTAGGTACGGGCGGTTCAGCCATGGCCCTAGGCAGGTCAACTACTGAAAGCACCCAGAATCCTGGGTATGGGTAATTCAGTCGTCCAGCCTAGGTGGTTTACCCGTCGTCAGTCGCCCAAAAACCAGGTATGGCGATTCAGCCACCAACCTGGGTAGTTCAATCGTTGACAACCGCTGGCAGCCGCCCTGTTTCTAGGATACGGGCGGTCCAATCGTTGCTTAATGATAGTTTACCCACTGAAATCTCTGAAAAAGTGGTTCCCTCACTTTTCGAATTCTGGCTTAAACTTGATGTTGACCAATTCTTTGGTCAACTAATTGAGCTCAACCTGAGCTCAACCAAACACCATAGTGGACCTAGGTTGCCTCATTGAGTTGATTTGGATTCCTTCCAAATCAAACTCAATTTGAACTCGAACCCTAACTATGACTCAATGATTACAACTTTTAATGACCAACAAGCTAAACTAAGACATAACTCTTGCCAATCCGACAGCCTCCGGCATTCTTGCAACAAGTCTTCCAATTTTTTTTCGACGATCTCTCTGTGTGCTCCCAACGAGCTTCCTGATCCCTTCGGTGAATCTCCTAGCAAACTTCCGACGAGGTCCCACTGCATCATCCAAACTTGACCCGATACCCAAGCTTGATCTTGGCCCATCATCTGTTTGTAACTCCATTGCTCCTATCATAGTTAGACATACAATTCTTCCTCTAACACACATATTAGATTAAATACTCATCAGTTGATTTCATCATCAAAATCTGAGATTCAATCATTATCATAAATTTCTTCCTGATAAAAGTTTACAAATCAACATAGATTAATGATATTAGACATTTTTCATCAAAAATAAAAAAATAAAAACATAGTTGAAGAATTCATTAGGATGAGATGGTGGATTTAAGGATGATAATATAAGGATGTTTAAGAATCAAATGAAAAAGGAGGTGGCTTGGAACCAGATAATATTAATATTATTTAAATTATGATAATTAATAATACTTAAAGCTTAATAAAGAAGATTCTTGGTAAAATTAGAAATAGAGATATAGCTTTAAGATATGGTGGTGGCGTGAGGATGTTTAAAAAGCAATTATTAGTAAAATATCATATTTAAAGATCGGTATAATTTTAAAAATGAGAAAATTTTAAAAAATATAATTTAATAATAAGCTATAAGAGTAATTAGAATGATAAAATATAAAACTTATAATAATATTTTTTTATAATAAATTAGGTACTAAAGATTGAAAAAAGATATATATATTGAGTTGCTAAAGATAGAGAAAAAAATGTAAGGATTTAGATAATATTAGATGTATTAAAGATGAAGATCAAAGAATGATTATTCATGCTGATAAAATAAAAAATTTATATTTTAAAATTATTTAATGAACATTTCACAAATGACATTTTCAATAATAGATAATAGTGATAAATTTACTAATTATAAATTTTTCATAAAATTAGAGTTAGTAAAGTATAATATGCCTTATAGCTAAGAAAGTGGGACATAATAGTATCTCAATAGATGTTTGAAAAAGTTTAGGAGACATTAGATAAGATTATAAGATTCAAAAACATGTCTGATGAATGGAGGTCTAAATGAAGGTAAAGCTTTTTAGTGTTAATTTATAAGAATAAGGGTAACAAACAAAATTATTTTAATTATAGAAGAATTAAAATCATAAGTCATCTTAAAAAAAATATGTATATAATTATTATATTGATGTAAATATGTATAATAACGTAGCTATGAGTGCTACAATTATAAAGAATGTGTCTAATGAATTATCTATTAGTGTAGAACTATGCAAAGGATCTATTTGAGGTTTTTATTTTTTTACATTTATAATGGATAATTTTTTACTGGATATACCATCTTTGTATATCCTATTATATTATCATAGTTACTGAGAGTCTAAAGAAAATTCATTATAACTTGAGATATGACGGTAATCATTATAAACTAAAGGATTTGGTTTAAGTAAGACTAAAATTAAATATATGAGATGCTATTTTAGTAATAGGTCTCATTAAGTAAAAATATTAGGTATCTTTGATTCTTCATTTAATAACATCAAAAAATAATTAAGATATTATTTATTGAGTAAACACATTATGGTTAAATGACGATGTTGTGTGATCATTAATTACTTTTAATATTTAAAATAATAATAAAATATTTACAATGCTTTATGGATCTAAATATTAGGTAATTAAGAAATAATATATAAAAATATTTATATCACTGAGATGAAAATATTAAGGTAGATTTATAAAGTCACTAGGAAAGATATTTTTTTATTTATAAACAATTAGATATTATTTTGATAAAGGATACAAAAAAAGAAAATCACTTAAGATAATATAGATATGTATTATAGTTAGAAGGCGTGAATAATCATTATTAGTAGTATAAGGAGAGGTCAAGAAAGACATAAAAAGTTATTAATATAAACTATAAATAAATATTTAAATAATTTTAAGGTCAAAATTTTTATTGATCCCTCGTACTATGTCTCAAAATCAAAATCACCTTCTGTACTTTAAAACTCGTCTAAGTGACCCCTTGTACTATGCCTAAAAATCAAAGTCACTCTCCGTATTTGAAAACTTATCTAAATTACCCCCCTATTATGATTTCACATCAAAATAGCCCCCTCTATTAGAAATACAACGTAAAATAATTTAGAGATTTATTTATTATCAAAATAATTTAAAATTTGGAAAAGTAGTTTCTAACGGAGAGGGGGCTTTATAATTTAGTTTAATTTAACTAAACTTATACATTTTATCCATCTCAATAATGATAAAATATTATATATTCCACCTCTAGTAGTTAGGACTTTATAGCTTTGGTTTTGTTGTTGTTTTGTTTGTTGCATTATTTTTCTTGGAGATCATAAATTCTAACGTATTTTTTTTCTTTTTCCTTTTTACCGACAAGTTTAAAATATATGATATTTCTGATCCTCGTTGTCCTCCCATGACAACGTATAAGTTGTTCTTTTTAATTATGTTGTCAAAAATTAATAGAATATTATGTAACGTGGATTAGTGTGACCAGAATCTAAACTTTCTTACCGAGATTTAAGGATCACAGTAATCTTTAACCTCAAAATTTATTTTATTTATTTACTTGTTCCCTTAGTTTGTGTCAGTTATGTTTCTTTCGTTAATTAATATATTTATTAGATGTATTGGCTATGATTATCCATAGTCGTTATGATTATTATTGCCCCGAGAACAGCTGTTTGGTTTTATATAGCGAAAAATCTTCTTCTCGTTGCTTCTAAGATGCTTTTCTCTAGAAAATTTATCTTAAGATGTTTCACATGATCTTTTTTTTATTCTTCTCTTATGCTGCTCGTGATATTACATCAACCTCCCTACGATCGTGCCCGTAAGGGAGGAAGACCAATCTTATTCTTGGGGAATGGATTCAATCACAAATGAAAAATACTTAGAATAATTGATAGAGATTTCAGATTATTTCTAAATCTTGTTATTTTTATTTTTGTTGATCAAATTAGACTTTAAAGTTTTTTTTTTAACCGATCAATCAGAGGAATGAGGAATCCAATTTGATCCGATTGGGTCATGTGTTATTTCTTTCTTTTACATCTCATTGAGAAAATTGTCACAATGAGCATGAATCGTATGTGTTTGACATGGGATATGGATTTCTGTTGCTTTTTGCATATCTCTTGGTATGCTTCGACACATAGCATGTGGAGTCCAAGCTTATCTTTCGTGTGGGCTACTACTGTTTTTTTACTTTGTTGTTTGTTCTCCGCATTCTTTAATTTTGAGACTTCTATTTTAAAATAAAATTTCTAACAATCTCACACAAAGCTTGAAGTTTTTATAATTATAATATAAAATATTTATTGAAATAACCTACTCGGTGCTTATACTATGCAATGGTGAAGTGTCATTAGAGGATTAAGCTTCACTAATAGTTTCCATTTGAAGAAAACAGAGTGAATCAGCTCCTAAACTATGTTCCTTTGATCTAAACTTTAGTTATCACAAACAGTAAGATACGTATATATACATCAGCCTCCCTATGATCGTACATACAATGAAAAAATATCAGTTTTATCTTTGGGGAATGGACTCAACCATAAACCTGCACGAATGGAAGAAATCATTTCTTAGGACAATTGATATTAAATCTTGTTCGTTTTTAGTTTTATTGAACAAATTAGATTTAATTTTTATTATCGAGTGTTTTACCCCAACAAACCTATACTTACAAGTTTGGAAATATTATCTTTATAATCCACAAAAAAAAATTAATTTGGCCAATTCAAATTTAATACCTTCAAGTTTAAATTTATATTATAAAAAAAATACTTTAAGATTTTTTAAACGTTCTTATCATCATAACAATCAAAAACAAATATTTCGACGGGTACTAATAAAATGAGCATACGCCCAAGTGTTTAAATATAGAGGGATAAATACACAAGTCATTGGTTCTTAATTCCAAGATCGAGAAACCTGTCGACATAAGGATCAGAGAGACACGCAAGACTTGTTGTCGTAACATTTAACGACAAGAGACATGCAATCAAGTCTCTAGGTTTCGTTGATATGACTTCACTGAGAAATATGGCACATTGACAAGAATTTGTTGACATAACCTTAGTTCATGCGTGTCGTGTGGCTATGAGCTGAGCTGGATTGTGGGGGAGAGATAAAGCCGATGAGGTACGTCATATTCGATTTAATGCTTGTCAAAGTAACTTAATTGACAGTGCTCCGTGTAGAGAAAATTAGTTTTAATTTTGAATTTTAAAGCACAAACCTATAAAACAAACTGAGGCTTTTAGAGTAATCCGAAATAAGATTGAATATATTAATTGGGTTTAAAGGAATATTAAGAAGATAATTAAGGATGCTTTTGGAATGGATGAAGAAAGAGTTTACATAAATAAAAATATTTAGGGTGAATTATCAAAAAAAAAAAGTGAACTTTTTTAAAAGCCTTTATAGGAAAGTGTCCCCATTTCTTAACTTCACCAACAGCATCTATTTCTTTTTACCTAATATCTAAACTCCACTATCCACCTATCAAAATTTTTCTCTCTTTTTCTTCTTTTTTCTTTGGATAAGGGCATAGGTGAACTTATCATTTTTACACCTTATTATAATAATTTTCTAGTATTATTATAAATATTATAACCATAGTATCAAAACCATGGTGTCAAAATATTATACACATAATGTTTTGATCAAAATTATTATTGACCTCTCGTATTATGCCTCAAAATCAAAGTCACTCGTCATTATTTAAAACTCGTCTAAGTGACCCTTCTTATTATAATTTCACATCAAAGTCACCTCCTGTATTTTAAAACTCATCTAAGTGGCCCTCTATACTATGTTTCAAAATCAAAGTCATCATTCTTACTTTAATACTCGTCTAATTGATCCCCCGTACTATGCCTTAAAATCAAAGTCACCCTATACTTTAAAACTCACATAAGTGACCCCTCATACTATGCCTCAAAATCAAAGACACATCGTACTTTAAAACTCATATATGTGACTCCTCGTACTATGATTTCACATCAAAGTGGCCCCCTATGTTAGAAATAAGGTTACGCTGTTAGGTAAAATAATTTAGGAGATTATTTTTATTTGAGGATTACAACTAAATAGTCTCATAGGCCTAATCAATTTTTTCCTCTCTTTCTTCTCCAATCTCTATCATCATTTGTTTTTGCAACTCTAATCTGTCTTTCTTCATCAACCTCTGTCGACGTTAGTTTGTTCATTTTTTTGCTATCTTTCTACCTTTCTTTTTTTTTTCTTTGGCGTTAGTTTCTTCACCTTTCTATTGTTTTTCTGCATTTCTATTTTCTCTTTGCTTGAGATTTGCCATTGTCAAATCAACAAAGTCAATAAAAAATGCTGGCATCATCCATAATACTCCAAAAAATGTATAGTCCACGGAGGGGGTACATCTGTAGCAAGACTTCCAGAATCATGTCTTATTTTTTTGTATGATAAATTCCTGAAGGACATTTCATCTCAAACTACTTGATGATGATCTGAGAATACTTGGTCCGAAAATTCTATTCTTTGTTTTACGAATATCTAGAGGAGTATTGCTTTATGTATATATCTTTAACTACTTGCAAGACTTTCTGTAAATGAACTTCAATTTTTATCTATTGATGTATCATGTAAATTTTTAGATTTTTCCTATATGTTGGTATGAAGGTTTATGTTACGTGTCTCATCTATTTCATGGTACTTCTGAATTGTGATAAACTACAGAATATTTCTTATGTTTAAAATTTAGGTTTAGATTTTATTGTTGAAGTCTTGCATTAAATTCATATAACCAATATGCTAATAGTGCATGCACCATTTAGCAGGTGTCCCTTGGATAGAAGATGAGCATCTTAATAAACTGGGAAAAGGTGATTGCCGTGGAATAGCTCGAAACTTTATCATATGTAGGACCCCAACACAAGTTGCAAGCCATGCATAAAAATATTTTAAAAATAAACATTGTTACCCTTTTTATTAATAGAAGGAGTTTGTTTAATATTTATAGAATAGTAGGGGGGTCATTTTGATGCGAAGTTGTAGTATGGGGGTCACTTAGACAAGTTTTAAAGTACGGGGGTGATTTTGATTTTGAGGCATAGTACGAGGAGTCACTTAGATGAGTTTAATGTATGAGGGGTGACTTTGATATGAAATCGTAATACGGGGGTCACTTAGACGAGTTTTAAAGTACGAGGGGTGACTTTGATTTTGAGACATGGTATATGAGGTCACTTAGACTAGTTAATGTACGGGGGTGACTTTGATGTGAAATCGTAGTACGGGGGGTCACTTAGACGAGATTTAAAGTACAGGGGCTGACTTTGATTTTTAGGTATAGTACGAGGGGGTTACTTAGACGAGTTTTAAAGTACGATGAGTGATTTGATTTCGATGCATAGCACAGGGGGTTACTTAGACAAGTTTTAAAGTAATAGGAGTGACTTTGATTTTGAGACATAGTACGGGGGGGTCACTTAGACGAGTTTAAAGTATTGGGGTGACTTTGATGTGAAATCATAATACATGGAGTCACTTAGATAAGTTTTAAAGTACAAGATGTGACTTTGATTTTGAGACATAGTATGAAAGGTCAATAAGAATTTCGACCTAGTGTTTTTACTAAATTTATAAAAAAATACTAAATTATAATATTATTTTGATATTGTTAAAGAAATATTATAATTGGACATGGATTGAGCCGTAGAAAATAAATGAGAGAAAGGAAGAAAAAACAGGTATTTACGTATTAGAAAACAAGACGATACCTGTTAAAAAATTATTTAAGGGGAGACATTGCTTGGAAAAAAATATAAAAAAGTAGTTTTTTATGAGAATTCATTCAACAATTTGGTGTATCTTAAATTTATTATTCAACACAATGCTTATTATGATGCTTAAACGGGGAGGATAACATCTTAATTCGTATATTTACTAGGTGCATTTTATATTAATAGAATAATCGAACAAAATAGTTTGATTTATTGATCAAATATTGAACGATAAAAAATATCATATACAAAACATTAAAAATATTGAGGTGAAGGTAAATAATAGCTACTAAAGATATATGAAAATTAATTTTTGATCGGTTGTGTTGCTCGAGATGAAGAAGTGTTTAAGATAATATATTAATTTAGATAAGATAAACAGATACATATTATTAGTGTTTAAAAAAAATCTAAGTTTAGTATAAATAATAAGACTTAATATTTAACTAAATGTATTATTTTGTCTAGTGTAGGTCCCAATTCGTTCTTACTTTCGGTTAATTACTGGAAAGCTCGATGGTAAATTCCATTTGATGTTTGACCGATTACATAAGACCAAACTGTATGCATAATTTCCATTATTCTACTTGTTGATGGGACACATCATCCACTAATGCTCGACTACTCTCAAGTATTGTTGTCGCGTGGTGACGACCCTCATGCACATCAGATTCTTGTCATGGGGGATCTATTGATCGGATCAAATGGAGCCGTAATGGCTTCGATGGATGTACACATCATCACATGGTTGTAGTAATGTTGTATTAGTCTACATGGATTCCTTTGGGCCCACAACTTTTGAACTCTCATCCTCTACTTTCTTCTTCGTCTGCCCCCGTCCTCAACTTTCTTTATCCGTGGCTTGTCCTATGCATCTCTTCAACTCCATCTCATCTAAATTGGTCATATCATTATTATTGTGCCAGTGGGAGTTCCTCAAACGGAACATTGTCATCAAGTAGAGACGTAACATCGATGTATGATTGGACGAACAAGCTCGGACATTGAATGAAGTCCTGCTCAAGTGGATGTCATCCTCGTCTTTGATTTGTGTGTGTGTGTGTGAGAGAGAGAGAGAGAGAGAGAGGGAGGTGATCACATTAATCTTAATCCTTTCTGCTATTGTTAATGAATCAGTTCTCTTTTGGATCTCATGTTGGAGAAGAAGTTACCCTTGTCTCCCTTCCTCAGCCATTAAATTGGAGGCAAGCGGCTGATGTCCCAACAAAGTCACCACTCTTCTCATTAAGCGGCGCCGGTTCCTTATTCTTGCTGCCTGATGCTCTTATATTCCTCATCTTTCCTCCAACTTCACCATGGCAGTGTAATTCCTATCTCTCTCTCTCTCTCTCTCTGTAGATATAGTTTTGTAGAGAACTCTGATGCCGTGCACATAGGCTTGACAAGCTGCTGTCAACATGATACAGATCGATGCTTCTTGCATGCAGTCTTCAATTTAAGCTCAGCAGAACTTTCTGCTAAAATTTCAAGATGTTATAGATAGGAGAAGAGTCACTTGAGCTTCATGAACTGTGAACTAACAGCAAATCTACAAATGATATGGAACAAATCGATGCGTTTCTTTCACGTTAGCTGCCACTGTCTTGATAACACTATCTTGGTCAACAGCAGAGCAGCTTGATCAAGCAGCAGCGTCTAAGAACAGTTGCTTAAAGCGCCTCAGAGAAAGTGAGAGAAGATGGAGTTCTGGTCTCTGCTCATGGTGGCTTCCAGGCCGGTACTGCAAGTGCTGCTTGTAGGCCTCATCGGAGCTTTTCTTGCATCTGGCTATGTGAACATCCTTTCCTCCAATGCACGCAGAGACGTCAACAAGGTTAATCAACCACACTTTTGCATCAGCTCACAACACTTTTTTCTTTGCTTCAGACCTCAACAGCTCACCTAATTAGTATGCAGATCGTGTTTGTTGTCTTCATCCCAGCCCTGGTGTTTGCAAGCTTAGCAAAGACTGTGACCGCAAAGGACATCATTTCTTGGTAAGCTTGCTTTCTGTTGCTTCCAAGCCGATACATGATTCCAAGTGAAAAAATAATATATATTTTTTACTGGCTGTGTCAGGTGGTTTATGCCTGTAAACATTGGGATCACATTCTTGATT
Source organism: Ensete ventricosum (assembly GCA_029747655.1). Taxonomy (NCBI): domain Eukaryota; kingdom Viridiplantae; phylum Streptophyta; class Magnoliopsida; order Zingiberales; family Musaceae; genus Ensete; species Ensete ventricosum. The sequence goes on along the minus strand of JAQQAF010000002.1, from coordinate 35,691,912 downwards.
GGTGGAATCCTTGGGTGGGCTGCAGTGAAGATCTTGAAGCCGGAGCATCACATTCAAGCCCTTGTCATTGCAAGTTGCTCAGCAGGTAGCCATGAACATCTCCTTGTGTGTGACATATTATTGATGCTGGCTAATTCATCCTGCATGCATAAAACAGGTAATTTAGGTGCTATGCCCTTGATTATTATCCCAGCAATCTGCGATGAGGATGGCAATCCATTTGGGTTATCCAAGACATGCCGTGTCCAAGGAATCTCCTACGCATCTTTTTCGATGGTGGTAAAGTAGAAGCAGTTATTAGATTTGGTTCAGCAACAGAGATATCCCCTTCTGAAACTAATTCTACTCTGCAAAAGTATAGGTGCAAGATTAAGGGGATTCCAATTTGTTCTTGTGGTTGATCTTCGTCTACATGATGCATTTTTCGCTTGTTCATGCAGGTTGGAAATTTGTTCATATGGACACACACCTACAGTCTAATTAGAAAATCTGTGTGTCATTCTACTGGAAACCACAGACGTGATGTGCTGACAAGGATGAACAAGAATCCAGAGACGAACAGGAAAACTAGAATGTTTGATGCGCAAGAGGAACAAGATTCCGATGATCAACAGGCCTTGCTTCTGCCACCATCTGATGCAAGTGACAGAATTGCAGAACATCAAAGTGTAAGTGCCACACATAGATTACTATACAGTCGATGCTTCCAGGACTAGAATTACACTTAGAATTTTGCGTAACAACAAAAGCTGATGATGAAGAAGAAAAAAACAGTAGTATCATTGACAGGTATCTTTAAAATCCAAGGGGGCAAAAAAATGCTGAATTAACATGCATATTTATGTTATGAAGGAGACTGAGGGACAATTGCTGGGCAGAAATCTCAGCAACATATTTATGCACATTTGGGAGAAATTGAAGGAGACCTTTTACGAAATCTCGAAGGAATTGTTATCTCCACCAACAATTTCTGCGGTATCTTTGTCTACCTTAAAGTAGTAATTGCATCTGCTTTTGGACATGACATAAGAAGGTAAAAATTGTTGAGGAAAAATCTGACTCACTAGAATCTTGATTCTAACTCAGATAATTGGCTTCACTGTTGGTGCTATACCATGGTTAAAGGCATTCATAGTTGGAGAAACAGCCCCACTCAAAGTTGTTCAAGATTCCATGACATTACTGGGGTAAGCAACAATATCTTCTTCTTTCCTAACTAAATTCAATCACTCGAGACAAAGATTTCATTGCTTGTGATACACTTCTGATACTCGGAAACAGGGATGGCACAATACCCTGCACAATCATCATTCTGGGTGGCAATCTTACAGAAGGTTTCCAATTTGCAACTTTTGCCTATTTTTTCGATATGGAAGTCAAATTCTAGATTAAGATTTGCAATATTGTCCTAAATGTCAAGCAGGACTGCGCAAGTCAACAGTAAAGCCTCTGGTAATCGTAGCGATCATCTGTGTGCGATATGTCATCCTTCCTCTCTCTGGCATTGCTGTGGTCATGGCTGCAGGTCATCTAGGTTTCCTGCCACGATCTCCCCTGTATTGCTTTATCCTACTTATACAATATACAGTCCCCCCTGCCATGAGTATCGGTACGAAAATTTTCTTCTTGTTTTGTATCAGTAACATTACATGTTCCATTCATCATTCAGTGTACAGCTATCAAACCAGCCTTCTATTATTGATGGCTACTCCATGCTACCTTATGATGAGGATGAAAAGAAATTGATTGCAGGTACAATGGCACAATTGTTTGATGCATGTCAAGAAGAGTGCTCTGTGATATTCCTATGGACTTACTTGGTTGCTGCCTTCGCGGTCACAATTTGGTCAGTCGTCTTCATGTGGATCCTATTATAGAATTATGTTTTGAGGAACAATTTACATTCGAAGGATTTGTTCTTTGAGTTTCTATGATTCAAGAAGGAAGAGATGGTATAATTCTTATCCAATGAGTTGAGATAAAAAAGCAACAGCATCTAACATCGAATTCCTATTTAATCTTTCCATTTATTTCTTCCTTTCTCTTACACTGTTGTGGCATGGTTTTCATAGAAATTGGATAATCTCTTCCTTTTCTCATTTCTTCATCATATAAGTTTCTCTTCTCAGACTTTCTGATATAGGTAATAGCAAGTATTAGTATGAAATGCATGTCTTGCTTCATGAATCAGATAGACAACCAGGATCAGTTATATACAAGAAAATTCAAACTGCTATCAAGACCTTATCAAGTCTAATTATTTGCCTGACCAAGTCACAGAGTTGAATTTTTTTTCTATCATTAGAAATTTCTTGCGAATCATGATTGTTGATGTCAAGAAAGCTAAAAATAAGCACTAAAATAACGAGATATCAAGTTGACTAACTAGAGGAGAATGTACCGATCATCACATTTTTACCTAAACTTGCACTCTTGTTGGCCTACATAGATCTCCGGCCAAAGAAAAAAAAAGTTAAGCTAACCTTGACATGGAAGCAAATACAGAACATCTAATCCAATTTTAAAGTTGATAACCAACATTAGTAAGGGAAGTTTATTCCAGCATTAACATTTATGCAACCAGATCCATGGTCTCTGTGACCTGTAGCATCTCTGTTAGGAGTGCCGTGCTGATAAATTGTGTAGCATTGTAGACAATGGAATAAATAGCTGTTTAACCAACAAGGTTTGTACATAGACGAATTCGACAGAAGGTATGCCAGTCAATGGACCCATATCAACCTATCTTGTATGATCTTTTTGTTAGCTTGATAAATACTTTACCAGGTTCAAACTTGCCGTGCGAGTTCTAATTTAACAGTCTCGGTGAATTAAAATTTATTCCTAAAAATACAACTCGAGAGTCTCAAAATCGAAACTCATATGATAACTTTGTGGAGATGATACTTTATGAAAAGAATGTATAAAATTTGAAATAAGTTGAAGAAGTCTTACTGTCACATCCTACTCTAAAAAATATGAGAACATGAATGGTGAGACATTAGCTTTTAGGATGATGGTTGACGAGGATAAATTTCTGAGAAAGTTGGATCTCTGCGTCAAAAGTCATATGTTCAATGTTGTATATGCAAAGAGTTTAGACATATTAGGAGAAATTATTTGGGAAAAAGAAATAGGAAGATGAGGTTAGTGAGCCCTCTTTTCAAAATAATCGGTATTTAAATTCTATTTATGTTACTCATGTTTTCAATAAAAAGGATTGTTATGATTTATTAAATAATAATATAACTAGAAAGTTGAGTCTATACGATGATTTGAATGTAGTTTATATTCCAAATATGTAGAATAATCTAACTTCTTTGAGTCTTTTAGATTCTCAAGGTCATGGATATAAGATTGAAGGTAGATATCTAAAATTATTCAGAGTTGTATGGTTCTAGGAAGATTACAGCAAAGGTTGTATCATCTAGAAGAAAATATAATAGAGACCTCAAAAAGGCTAGAATTATGTTGCATATGCTAAGGATAATAGATACGTTCAGCAACTAAGTCTTGTACGCAGTGCAAAAAATAAAAGGTGATATTCATGGTTTCTGTGATATGACGATTGTGAAAAAAAAAAGAAAAATTCTATTAATCGTAAGACTATGAGATTGAGGTCGCTCTTTGGAATCAAATAGCGTCATTGATTCAGTTCCAACTGCACATGATATATTGGTCGATTTTTTATTAGAATCAGCTATTAGACTATGAATTGATTTGGTTTGTGTAAATATGATGAACTTTTTAAGCTAATGATTCAATTTCTATATAAGTCAAAGTAAGAAAATACTCATCAAAGTAAAGATTATTAGGGTTGATAAGTATTTTAGGAGGTTCAAACTAGTTGGGAGTGAATTAAGATATGTTCGTATAAATATATCTTGAGTCTCAATATTTTAGTAAGAGAAAAACACAAGATACTTTGGGTTTTTTTGTATAAGCATAAAAATTATAATCATACAAATTATTATGTAGAAAATTATTATGTCAGGATTGAAATCAAATAATACTATATCTGTTTACGATATGTACCTTTAGATGCCATCTGATCAATATCCAATTAGATCTTCAAGAGCACCGCTTTTCGGATCTGAACAATTTTGAATATCGATCTGCAAGAAGAACTAGAATGGATCTAGACCCTTTTTCCTCTCTTCCTATCCTTTCGCAGGACCACTGTAATTGATGGTTTTGGGAGATCAAGAGAATAACCGTAATCTCTTGCTCTGTTCACCCCTTTGTTATTCTGTGTGTTAGGTTTATAGTAGGTCCTGTCTATTTATAGGCAAGAGCAGAGGGTCTAGGGTAAGTTATTAGGAGAGTTCCTTCCATCAAGGACATCCCCTAAAATATCTCAATATAATATGATTTTTATTTAATATTAATTAATATCTTTTATCAAAATCTAATTAATCTATAATATATCTTATTCAATTAATAAAGGACCACAAAATCTTACATTCTCCTACTTGGCCAATTAATTGATAAGATATAAAAGATATCCAAAATCAAAATAAACAAAATAAAATTTATTTAAAAATAATTTTATACAATTAGATTCTAAAAATTTTAAAAAGTATTTTATACATAGCCATGATTTTAAAAATAAGCCAATAAGTACAATAATATCACATTCAGTCCAACTATCAATGTGAGTCATAGCGGTTGTATATCATCAATGTCGCACTTCCTTCTATGTACTATAACATTATTAGTCTTTCCTTATATAGTCTAGAATAACCCCTGTAATTTGTCTTGTCAAGAGAATCTTATTTCTTGCATTCAACTATAATATACATAATCATAAACACAAACAGGATAGCATAAACAAATAACTTTAATTATACACAAAAATATCAATAATAGCATCATCCACTTAAACGAGCATCACCATATCCTTTATGGCTTGCTCACAAGCCCCATTCTAAGAACATATTTTTAAAATATTTTACACTATAAAGCTTTAGTAAATGGATCAGCAATCATCATAGTGGTGCTCAAATTTTCAATTGATACTTATTGGTTATGGACTCTTTCTCTAACCACCAAGTACTTTATCTCAATGTGCTTAGAACCACTAGAGTACTTGTCATTCTTAGAGAAGAAAATTGTTGCAGTATTATCACAAAATATCTTCAGCGGCTTGGCAACTGAGTCGACCACACCAAGTCCCGAGATAAAATTCTGCAAGCATAAAGTTTGATTTGTGGCCTCAAAGCATACTACAAATTCAGCTTCCATTGTAGATGATGCAATAAGTGATTGTTTTATACTTTTCCAAGAAATTGCCCCACCAGCCAGCATAAACACAAATCCTGAAGTGGATTTCCTGCTATCGAGGCAATTTGCAAAATCAGCATCTGAATATCCCGTTGCTTCAATTTGATCTGATTTCCTAAATGTGAGCATATAATCTTTTGTCCCTTGCAGGTATCTCATTACTTTCTTTGCAGCTTTCCAATGTTTCATTCCTGGGTTACTCTGGTATCTACCCAGCATTGCCACTGTAAAACTGATATCTGGCCTTGTACAGGTTTGAGCATATAATAGACTTCCAATTGCTCACCCATAAGAAATATTCTTCATTTGATCCCTTTTTAAGTCATTTTTTGGGTATTGGTTTTGGTTGAATTTTTTACCTCTACTAATAGGTGTATCATTGGCTTTATAAAGTTGCATATTAAATCTTTCCAAGATACGATTAATATAACCTTTCTAAGACAGTCCTAACAAACTTTGAGATCTATCTCTGAATATCTCAATGCCAATAACATATGATGCCTCATTCATATCAACCATCTTAAAATTCTTGTTGAGAAATATCTTGGTTTCGTGCAACAAACCAAGATCAATATTAGCAAGCAATATATCATCCATATATAAAACTAATATAATAAACTTACTCCTACTAACATTCAGATATATACACTGATCAATAATATTTTTCTTAAATCCGAAGGAAGTTATGGTATCATGAAACTTTATATACCATTATCTGGAAGCTTGTTTAAGGCCATAAATGAATTTCTTAAGTTTGCAAGCCCAACTTTCCTTTCCCTTTTCTAGGAATCCTTCAGGTTGTTTCATATAGATTTTCTCATCTAGATCCCATTTAGAAATGTTATTTTCACATCCATCTGATGTAACTCAAGATCAGAATGAGCTACTAATGCCATGATGATCCTTAATGAGTCCTTTCAAGAAATTAGAGAAAAGGTCTCATGATAGTCAATGACTTCTTTCTGAGAAAAACCTTTGGCCACAAATCTGGCTTTATATTGTTCGATATTGTCCACCGAGTCACGTTTAGTCTTAAAGACCCATTTACAATCGACTCTTTTATAATTATTGGGCAATTCAACGAGTTCCCAAACATCATTCTAGTCCATTGATTTTATCTCATCTTTCATTGAATCATACCATTTTTCAGAATCATTACTTTCTATAGCTTGTAAAAATGATAAGGGGTCTCTTTTCATTCCTATATCAAAATCTGATTCTTGCATATATACCACATAATCATCAGAAATGATATGTTTCCTTTTTCTTTGAGATCTTCTAAAATCTACCAATTGTGATTGTTCTACAAGACTATTAGCGGTGACATCAACATCATATGAGAATTCATCAATGTTATTTTGTTATTCACCCTAATCAATTCTCTCATTGATTTAAGGAACGATAATTTCTCGAATAAGAGATAATACAGGAGAAGAAGCCTGAATCTCCTCAATATCAAAATTAATCCTTCGAGCCTTTTGACTCCCACTGATTTCGTTATTTTCTAAGAATTTTACATTACCAGATTCTACTATCTTCATATTATGATTAGGGCAATAAAATCTGTACCCCTTGGATCTTTCTGGGTAACCAATAAAATATCCAAAAATTATTCTTGGATCCAATTTCTTTTTATGTGGATTAAATACTCTTATCTCTGTAGGACACCCCCAAATATGTAAATGTCTCAAACTGGGTTTTCTACCAGTCCATAACTCAAATGGAGTTGATGTAACTAACTTACTAGGAACCCTATTCAAGATATACGTAGCTGTCCTAAGAGCATTACCCCACATTGACTCAGGTATAGAGGAATAACTCATCATGCTCCTAACCATATCCATAATAGTATGATTTTGCTTTTCAGTAACACCGTTCTGCTGTGGCACACCTAGTAATGCATACTGAGCACAAATACCCTGCTGTTCTAAGAATATAATAAAAGGACCAATAATCTGACCGGATTTATCATATCTACCATAAAATTCACCACCCTTGTCAGATCTAACAATTTTAACTTTTCTATCTAATTATCTCACGACCTCATTTATGTAGACTTCAAGAATATCAACGGCTTGAGACTTTTCATGTATTAGATAAATATAGCCATATCTAGATAGGTCATATATAAATGTGATGAAATACCTTTCTCCACTAAAATAAGGAATATTGAGTGGTCCGCAAATATCAGTATGAATAATTTCAAGAAGTTCTTTACTTCTTGTGGTATTTTTCTTTGTATGATTAGTTTGATTTCCTTTAATGCAATCTATGCAAACATCAAAATCAGTGAAATCTAAATTTTCCAAAATATTATCCTTCACTAATCTTTCAATTCTTTCCTTGGAGATACACCTCAAACGTCTATGCCACAATATAGAAGATCTTTCATTATTGGAATTGTGTTTCATTCCAATACTTGATTGTCGGGTCCATAATGTATTTGCAAACTCAAGATTCAAATTAATTCTATATAAACCATCACATAGAATTCCAGAACCAACTTTTATTGAATTATAACATATGCTGAGTTTACCATTACCAAAAGAAACACAATATCCTAACTCATCAATTCTAGACAGAGAAATTAAATTTCTAGAAATTGTAGGAACAAAACATGTACCTTTCAGATCTATCGGATGACCCGTCTCTAGGCAGGCGTAAGCGATAAGTCCCTACTGATACCATTTTTGCTTTGAGACGATTTCCTATAATTATGAATCTTCCATGTTCTTTTGGTTTCCGGATTGAAAGGAATCCCTACATATTATTAGTAACATGAGTTGAAGTGCCAGAATCAATCCATCATATATTAGAAAAAACTTCTGTAATGTTTGATTTAAAACACACAAAGGTTTAATTTATACCTTTCTTTTCGAACCAAGTCCTATGTTTAATGTAGTCATTCTTTACATGTTCTTTCTTACCACAAAATAAGAATTTTACTGTAATAGCTTTCATTTTAATAGTCTATCTAATACTTCCAAACATGGTAAATTTTTTTGATGGATGATGCTTCGATTTTCTTTTCTTGTTACTAACTCCTTGAGTAGTAGTCAATACATTATATGAACTTTTCTGCCTTAATCTTAATTCTTCATGAACACATATACTAGTTAACTCATTCAAGTCTCACTTATCCTTATTTGTATTGTAATGAATCTTGAATGGGCCAAACTGAGAAGGAAGAGAATTAAGAATGAACTGCATAAGGAAAGATTCATCAACATTCATTCATAACGCCTTAAGTTTTACAGCTTTGTCAGCCATATTGATGATGTGATCCTGAACTCCTTGAGTACTATCATATTGAGCTGTAGTCAGTTCTTTCATTAATGTACCAGCCAATGACTTATCAGCAGATTTAAATCTATCTTTAATAACTTTTAAATATTCACGTCACTAGTTGCAACTAGTAATAAAGTTTTTATATTATTTATAATTATCATCCTTATGAACATTAAACTGAGCCAATCAGATCTTTTCCAAGCCTTCATTTTATTGACTTATTCCACAGTACTTTTATTAGTTAATTATGCAGGCTTTTCAACAAGCAATGCCAAATCAAGATTTAATACGCCCAATGTTAATTGCACATGCTCTAACCATTCTGAATAATTTGATCTAGAGAGTACAGGGACACCAAAAGCATGAGAATGTATGGATGAGAATACCACTGCAGAATATAAAATAACATTAATGCTTTGAGTTTTACCAAAATATAATGAACAATTGATATCATCAATATTTAACGTTTGGGTAAAAATATTGACATATCTAGTGTTCACTCAAGATCATTTATGGAGGACTGATTTCATCCTTATGGAATAGTTTTGCTACCTTTGGGTATACAATTCTAAACTACAAGGATATTCAAAATAGTATCATCTTACCCTATCACATAATTATTTAAAATAGATTATCCTTTAGGATTATCTAAATCTCCTAATTATGCATGTAATTTTAAATGTTATTTTCTTAATGTCATTGATGACTTGTTCTTTAATGTAATTTTATAAATCATTGATCTATGTCACTTTGGTGACTGCAAAACCAATGCAGTAATAAAAATATAAATTAAATTATCCTATGAATGATAAGACTTTAATTGTATTTCATATCCTATAAGCCTATCATCCCAGACTACTTTGGTAGCTAGCTACCAGTCAGGTATAACTTAAGGAGATGAATTACAAATAATATTCATCAAGTTCATTTAAACTAATTTATGTTGAAATAGTTTAATAATATAATAACAATCATAATAATTATTGAATACTTAATCAGTAGGAAAAAAACTCATATGATAACTGTAATCATGATAATACATAAATCATACATTCATCTGAAAAGTAAATATCATTTCACAATTACTAACATTTGCATATAAATAACTGAATAAATATCAAAGAAATAATAATTAGATTTAACACATGCAATCAATAATTCATATGAGAAAACTATAAATAATAATAATTTATAATTATTCTAAAATTAAATTAATTAATTTTATTTTATTAGAGAAGCCCATAAGTCTAATTAAATAAATTGATCAAAATAAAATATAATCAATGAATAATTAAAATATAATCATGATTAACTTTTATTAGATTATATATTATTCAATTTTATAATTGAGAAAATAAACCATAATTTCTCAATTTTACAATGGCAGAATTATAATTCCAAAAGGATATATAAAAAAATTATAGAATTTATAAAAGATTATAGGATTAATAAAACATAAAAATGGTAAAACTATAAATAATCTTATTCAGTCGATGGATAAAACTATAATTTCGATGAATGACAAAACTATAATTTTAATTTAATGATAAAACTGTAATTTTCTTTTTAGGAAAAAACCCTAACTTCTTCCTTCCCTACTACCGTCGCCGCTTGTGCGGCCGCCAGCACGTGGCTGCGACCTGTGCGGCCGCCAGCATGTGGCTGCGGCCTGCGCGATTGCTAGCGCGCAGTTGCGGCCTGCACGACCATCAACGCGTGGTTGCAGCCTGCGCGGCGGTCTGCGTGCTGCTGGCCGCTGGCAGGCGGGGCTGCCGCCGTTAGCGTACAAGGTCGCCTCTTGCACGGCCTCTGCTGCACGCGGTGGCCGCTTGCCCGTGCGGCTGCTGCCACCGCGGCTGTGGTCAGCCGCTTTGTGGCAAACCCGCGCGTGGCCCTTGCTACACGCGGTTGCCTCCGCGTGCAGCCACCGCTTGATGCGGCTATCGCCTACGCGCGACCGACTGGGTCATTGACAACATCACCAACGCTACTGATTTGTACGCACACTCGGTGCTGTCGTAGGCAGATCCAGCCAAAAACGTAATAAGATTGCTGCATCTTTTCTACGATGCACAACAACCATCAAGAATCGTTTGCAAGCAGATGATTGAATTTAACAGATAGGAATATAGATCGATTAGATATCAGATCAACGCATCGTAAACAAAAATAATGGATCTAATATTTTTGATCTCAAAACCTAGGCTCTTATACCAATTGTAAGCATAAAAACTATAATCATGCAAACTATTATGCGGAAAACTATTATGCCAAGATTGAAATCAAACAATATTAGATCTGTTTACGATACGTACCTTTAGATGCCATCTGATTAAGATCCAATTAGATCTTCAAGAGCACCACTTTTTGGATCTGAACAATGCCGAATATCGATCTGCAAGAAGAACTAGAATGGATCTAGACCTCTTCTCCTCTCTTCCTATCCTTTCACAAGACCACTGTAATTGATGGTCTTGGGAGATCAAGAGAATAACCGTAATCTATTGCTCTGTTCACCCCTTTGCTGTTTTGTGTGTTATGTTTATAGTAGGTCATGTCTATTTATAGGCGAGAGCAGAGGGTCTAGGGTAAGTTATTATGAGAGTTCCTTCCATCAAAGGTATCCCCTAATATATCCCAATATAATATAAACTTTATTTAATATTGATCAATATCTTTTATCAGAATCTAATTAATCCATAATATGTCTTATTCAATTAATAAAGGGCCATATAATTTTACACACACTTTGGAGGGTTTATCTCTAGCGGATCTAAAGAAGATTTAAAGAAGAGTCTTTTAGATCTATGTAAGAAGGTATACAAGGAGATTGTTCTTGATCGGGAACAAATCAAGGTATTACAATTGAGATTATAATCAATGATCTTATAATTGATCTCATATATTAAAAAAAAGTTATATATATAGATGAGAGTTATGGAACCATATTAAATATTATATTGAATTTATGATATATTCTTTGATTATTGATCTATATGATTTTCTATTTTGATATTAATTTTAAATTTTTTTCTTCTCTCCATCCGCTAACATCTTTTACATAAATCTTGCTTTGGACAAGAGACATCTTTTATATAACAAGACCTTGATTTGGACAAGAGGGAGTCGGATGCTTTGTCAAGACCAATAAGTAAATGAACTACCACAACACTATGTGATTGGCTATCATGTTAAAGTTACGAGCTGTCCCAGGAGATAGAGTTGGACAACTCGAACAAAGTAGTGATCGGCCTTAGAATGGTAAGAAAGCCTCCACATGCCTTTGATACCAAAGGGTTCGAAAGCGAATAGTTTATAAATATAATAAAAAGCTTAGAAATTCTTGGTTGATTGAACCCATTTTAAATATATTTATTTTTATTTTTCGTAGATTTTTATGGATAAAAGATTTAGGATATATAAAAAGGGTCCTTTTAGGGTCACATCGGAGCAAAAGTTTTAACTTTTCACCATAGATCAAATCTTGATTTAGAAATCAGAAAAAAAATAATTAAGAAAAATTATAAATTAAACTGTAGAAAAAAAAATCAAAAACATACGTCTCTAAGGCTGTCCCACAGATAATCTTTGATAGTTTGCCTTAAAATCTATTAGAAATCTAAGAGAATAAAAGAAATTTAAACATATAGATACAATCGGAAGACTAAGCCATAATAATAACTGAATCTTAAAAACAAAATCAAAATTTATAGATACAACCAGAAGACCAAGTCATAATAATAACTGAATCTTATTAAGAAATATATATTATATAATAGAACAGATTAGAGATGCAGCAGAATTATTAAACAAAAGCCCAAATAAAAGAGCTAAACAAAGCAGTAGAAGCTATAAACATTTCTGATCCTAAAGCTATTGAGCAAGAAACTAAACGATAGTAATAAAGCTACATACAAAAGTAGAATATGCTAGAGAAATACTCGTTAAACATAAAAAAGTTAGATTTTATTTACGGCATCAAAATCCGGTGAAACAAAGAATAAAAAAAAAATGGAAACTCGATGATGAGGAATTAGCAACCAATATATAGTAGACAAACTACTAATAGGTGGCTAAAAAAGGAAAAGAATTGGCACTATAAGATTAGGTGATACACAAGTATCTCTTGAAAATAACCTTAAAAAATAAAAAACATATTTCACCTTATAAAATTATTAGAGCAAATTATGGTTGTCCGACTTAGAAGTCGAGTTGGATCCAACTTGGTTATTCTTCAAGCCAACCTCATGAAATTTTGCTTAATTGGATGAGCTTCGAATCCTGCAAAATTATATCAGTAGCACTCTTAACAAACATTCCTTGGAAGGTTAAGTTACTAGCTAGTCAGACTAGTTAAACTGAGAGAGTGTATCTATGTATCACTTGGAGCCATTATTCTCATTTATTGGGTAGTTAGTGCGTTAATAGAGGGCATAAAATTTGATTGAAACCATCGTCATCTAATGCCAAATCTGCAACTGTCTCCATGTGGTTTTCATCAAGGATGATTAACTAGACTTATTAGCTAATTGATTGTTTTTGGTTTGAGTGATAGGAGTTCGCTTGCCAACTATCTATACCTAATGTGTCTTTCATGTGACACAGCAAGTGTAGATTGCTATAGTCGACTAGTCAGCTACGTGTTCTTGATATGTAGGATGAATGAGGTCAACATGTCAACTTACAAAGATGATGTGTTGGCCACATCAATTTTGCCATATCACAAGTCCCTCGTTTCCTAGGTTGGGAGAGCAACGAAATCAGGTCGAGAAGTAGAATCAGGGTGATTAGGTGCAATAGAGGATGGTGGCGAATACGTCGACCAAGATGATCAGGCATGGTAGAGATTGACAAAGAACAGTCAAGAATACACTATTGAATCTCAGATTTTGATGATGAAATCAATTGATGAGTTATTGATCTAACAAGACTGATCAGAGTTGATTAATGTAGGATTAACTACGATAGAGAGAAAATTACAATCAGATGTTTGACTAAAGTCAAGTCTAGGTATCAGGAGCTTTCTACAATCAAAGCTTGTTAGAGTGAGGACGACGCGGTTGGGAACTCGCCTAGAGTATATCGGGAGCTTACCAAGAGTATCAGGAGCTTGCTAGGATGGCGCAAATGAGTTCGCCGGAAGAAGACTAAGACTCGTCATAAGATTGTCGGGGGTAGTCGAAATGCTTATCGGGAGTTTAGAAGGTCTTGATTGGATTTGTTGGCCATATTTATTGTAATTAATTAAGTCATAGTTAGTATCGTTAAGGTTTAGTTCTACCTGAGTTAGATTTGGAAGGATCTAAATTAACTCAAGTGAGGCTAACTAAGTCCACTACGGAGAGTGGATTGAGCTCAGGTGGAGCTCAATTGGTTGACCTGAGAAATGGTCAACAAAAGGTACAAGACGAGATTGAAAAAGTGGAGGGAATCACTTTTCGAGGATTCCCGACAGTTGTATTGCCAAGGCCGATGGTTGTACCACCCAGTCAACGATTGTACCACCGCCACCCTATTTTGTTGGCTGCTTTCGGCGGTGGCACCGCTGGCACCAATGGTGGTACCGCTCGTACCCTGCTTGTCGGTTGTGTTTGAAATTTTAGCTTTAAATTTTGAAGCTAATTGAGGCCTATAAATACCCCAAATTTTCTTGCATTTTGATACAACAATTTTGGGCTAGATATTCTGTGATAAATTATGTGTGAAAATTATAAGAAAAAGAAAAGGGGTAAGGGAGAGATGAAAGTCTTGTGAAACTTGTAGTTCTCTCTTGTAAGGTTGTAAAGTTCATCTCCTAAGCCTGGTAAAAGGAGAGAGGAAGCTATAAGGGTTTGATCTTCACCCAAAGAAAATTGATAGTGGATGTCGATGGGTCTCGGGGAAGAGGACTCGGGAGTGGATGTAGGCCAGGTTGAGGCCGAACTACTATAACTGTGAGTGTGCCTTAATTGCTTTTATTTTATTTTTAATTGCTCTTAGACTCTTGATAATTAGATACGAAGTTTCAATCTCTCAACTTCTTTAAATCGATTTCTAATCGATTTTTTGAAATATAAAGAGAAGCTTCCATTGTTCACTCTTTACTTTCCGTAAGCAAAGATTTTTAAATCGAGCACTATTTCTCTTGCACTAATTAACACCCCCACCCTCTTAGTGCCAATTGATCATAATAATTGGTATTAGAGCGAGGTCTTACTCATTGAACTAATACTCATTTGAGTAAATGGCTTTGTTTGGTATGAATGAGGGATATTCTATTTCACGTCCTCCCATGTTCAATGTGATAGATTACACATCTTAAAAAATTTGAATACATATTTTCTTGATTTATCTAGATCTTGATTTATGGTGTATTGTCGAAAATGGTTTTTAGAAGTTATCTGATCAAATAATGGTTGGATTGATCATGAAAAATATATGTTTTCTTTAAATGCCAAAGCTATGAATGTTTTATTTTGTACTTTAAACAAAAATGAGTTTGATTGGGTTTGTTCTTATGATTCTGCTTTTTATATATGATAAAAAATAAAAATCATATATGAAAAAACAACTAAATCAAATGAATCATTAAATGAAATGATCCGTGAAAATGAACTTGAAGAATACTTTCCAAAGAACAGGAAGGAAAGAACTTCGGGAAAACAAGAATAAAACCTTCCAAAGAACAGAAAGGATTATGAACTGAGAATGATATATGATTCCTCGAGTGAAACCTCGAGTGATAATAATCTTGAACTTGAACTCTTGACAAAAGAACTAAAAAATTTAATGAATATGAATAATGAACTTAAATCGGACAAAATCTCTTGCTATGAACGCAAGAACCTAAGGCGCTCAAAGATGAAGTGCACAACCAAGAAGTAGAGAATCTCGTGCTTATGACCATCAACAATGAGGTAATTAATTTCTCTAATGTCTCATTTACTTTTGATGAATTATCAAATATATTTCATAAGCTTTATGATGAATTTAGAATGATTAGCAAATCCAATGAGCTACTTAAGAAAGAGCACGTATCATTAATTAGTAAACTTGAAGAAATACATAAAGTAGCACCATCACACAATTCATGCACTAAATATAAAATTTTAAATAATGCATCAACATCACATATTTCTTATTCTAAGTGTGAGTCACTAGAAGTAACTAAACAAGAAAATAACATACTACAATAAACTCTAAAAAGTCTTAAGATAGATAATAAGTCTCTATACATGATCCATGTTGACAAGGGTCATGTTCATAGGGAAGGTATTGACATTGTGAGCAATACTCATTAAAAGCTAACTACCCTTATTAGAAGATCCATATTACACTATTTGCCCAAAAATAGATGTAACTTTTATGATAGATGTAGACATTTTGCCTATAAGTGTTTATTTATAAAATATAGTCCACATAAATTAATTTAGGTTCTAAATGAACCATAAACAATCTCAAGCCATTAGAAAAAATGAGAATAACTTTTCATGAAGGATCCAATGTAAAATAGATACCTAAACCAAGACCCCCCATACTATAAATTTGTTCCCTAACAAGACTAGGAGCACTAAATAATATTTTGAAGATGGATGCTCAAACTACATGACTTGAGATCTAACACTCCTTTCAAGCTCACTTACCTAAGTAACAATAATAAGAACAATTATTGGAATTAAGTTTATTGATAAAAAATCTTATGATGGTTTATGATTATAAAATTAATCTTAATTATCTTTTGATTATGAATGATGATGCATAGCTAGAGCATGCCAAAACTAGAACCTTGTTTATTATTAATAATTAATAAAAAAATATTTATATTGAAATTTATGAAAATGAGATTTTGATTGAATGCTAAGTTCAAAAATAATTGGCTTGAATATTTGTTGATTTAAATGCAAAGGTTATTGTTGAATGACTTAAATATTATGGTGTTTTTGGCTAAGTTAAATATCATTATTGGATGATTGATTTAAATGTTACATGATTTAAATGCTATGATAGTGTATGGGTTGTATGATTAAATGATTATTGTTGAATGATATAATTTGAGCATAAAACAATATAGAAAAGAAAGAGAAAAATCATGCTTCATTTTATAGTATTTTTGAAAAAGTAAAAATATTTTTGAAATGAAAATGAAATGAGCATGGTAACTCATTTCACTTAAGTCAAAGAATTAGACTCACTTAACAAAAATTATTGAAATTCTAATAAATCAAAGCACTTGTTGGAAAATACTTTATTGCAATGATTTTGATGATTTCTTTTGGAAATAATACTTAGATTTTTAGTTTTGAAATGTTTAAAAATATTTTACTTGGTTGAAAATATTTATTATAATCTTGATAAATAAAATTCAGTTTTTGATGACAATACATAAAGGCATTTTTGAAACAAATCATATGAAACAACTAAAAAAGAGGATAATTCTTCTTCAAAATATCTTTAAACTATCAAAGCTTCAATAATAGATAAAGTGATACCATTATTATTAAATCTCTTAAATTACAAAAATGAATTAGAGAACTTTAGCTATTTTCCTTTAAATAACAATCTATGTTGCCTTCATTAAAATTTTCTAAAAAGTAATTTTTGATGATGATTTTAGATATATTTTTAAATGATTTTAAAAAAAATTTAATGAATCTATCTAACTTTGTTGATATTTTGATGATTTTATCATGATCTTGATAAGTTGAAAATTTGTAACTTGAAATTCTTATATAAATTAAGTTCATTCAAAGAAAATTATATAAATGAATCATAATTTGTCTCTTCGGATCTATAACTTGAAAATCTTATTATGAACCATATTATTGACAACTTAAAGTTTTATATATACAAATCAAGATCTTTTATTTTTTTC
This sequence comes from Ensete ventricosum, assembly GCA_029747655.1. Classification (NCBI taxonomy): domain Eukaryota; kingdom Viridiplantae; phylum Streptophyta; class Magnoliopsida; order Zingiberales; family Musaceae; genus Ensete; species Ensete ventricosum. The sequence goes on along the minus strand of JAQQAF010000002.1, from coordinate 35,674,490 downwards.
CTTGAAATTAACTCATGATCATGATATTTATAATTTGATATTTTTATGAATGAAGACTCTTCTTTAATCTCATAAGATTCCATTTTATTATCTAAGAGAAGATTTATTAAATTAAATCATGTCTTTGGTAATTACAATTTGATCTTTTATCTTTAATGACATGATTCCTTGTACTCATGGTCATATTTAGAACATAAATGCAAGAGAAAAATTAAACCATCATATTCTTTCTTGACAAAGACCAAAGGGGGAAATAAAATTATTAATATGATTAGAAGCAAATTTGATATGATAACATTAAATGAGAAACAATTTGTTTAGAAGAAAATTTAGATTTCTAAATACATGCGAATTGCATAATTCACAATTTGAGCTTGACGTATTATCATATTTTCTTTTGGATTTCTTGACCTATACAAATTGAGTTTCTTATCAAAATTTACATGAGATGATCTTCAAAATGCATGATTTGCTATATTTCAGATTTCTTGATTTGATATTGTGTTTGAAATTCTGCATAAGAATAATGCATAAGTGGATCTTAGATTTCTCAGATTTTTTAGCTCATCTTTAAAATAATTATTTCAAAATTTATATCTACAAGATTGAGGTTGAGAGCTAGGAATGCTAAACCATGAGAATGCTTGAATTGCTTGATTTACTACTCTTGTTTGAAATAAAATGAATTAAAGTGAATGGATAGTTCTTAACTTTTGGATTTCGAAATTTACAAGATAAAGTTCTATTTTTGAGATATGATGTTTCTCACTTACTCCCTTATTTTTTCTTTATTATTCAAAGAAAGGAAAGAAAAATTTTCATAAGAAAATTATGGTTTTATCCTATTTTATTAAGGGGGAGCAATGAAAAATTTATTTTATAAAATTATGAAAACTTGACACATGGTGACCTTATATATCATAAAATAACTTGCTTATTATTTCATATTTTTTTTATGATGACAAAGGGGGAGACATAGTGAATTGATGACACTAAAGTGATACATACATGTCAAAAAAAAAATTATGAGAAAATTATTGACACATGTGCATTGAAATCATTTACTCTATTTCATTTTTTGTTGATGACAAAGAGGGAGATGACATATTGATGACACATGTAGAAAAATAAAAAATAGATATTTCTCCTATTTTTGTTGATAAACAAAGAGGGAGAAATAACTAATAACTTAAGGAAGAGAACTTCAACTTAATGTATGATTGATACATAATTAATGTTATCTCATGATGATTTTTAAAATAAGAAAATTTTGCATGAAATTCTTGGAATATCCTTGAAAATTTGATGATTCATGATTGGTTGAAATAAATATCATAATTCATATATGATTTGATAATCTTGAAATTCATGGTATATCATTTCAAGATTCGAATAGATGATATGATACTTGAATTCAAGGGTATGTGATTCTATTGAATTTAAGCTTTTTCTTATTTGACTTATGGCATGGATTTAGGGGGAGCAATGTTTAACTCCCGTCATTAATTGATTATCATCATCAAAAAGAAAAATTTTTATTGAATATCAGATTTTGATGATGAAATCAATTGATAGGTTATTGATCTAACAAGGTTGTTAGAGTTGATTGACACAAGATTTACTATGGCAAAGAGAAAATTAAAATCAGAGGTTTGGCCAAAGTCAAGTCTAGGCATCGGGACGGAGTGAGGATGATGTAGTTGGGAACTCTCCTGGAGTGCATCGGGAGCTAACCAAGGGTATCGGGAGCTTGCCAAGATAGCGCAAGAGAGTTCACTGAAAGAAGATCGAGATTCATCGGAAGATTGTCGAGGGTAGTCGAAATGCTTGCTGGGAGTTGGAAAGGTCTTGATTGCATTTGTTGGCCATATTGATTATAATTAATTAAGTCATAGTTAGTGTCGTTAATATTGAATCCTACTTGAGTTAGATTAGAAGGATCCAAATAAACTAAGTGGGGCTAACCGAGTCCACTATGGAGAGTAGATTGAGCTTAGGTGGAGCTCAATTGGTTGACCTAAGAAGTGGTCAACAGAATGTACAAGTCAGAATTGGAAAAGGTGGAAGGAATAACTTTTTTGGGATTCCCGATGGTTGTACCACTGTCGCACTATTTTTCAGGCTACTTTCAGCAGCGGTGTCGCTAGCGTACTAGCGCGTACCCAACTTTTTAGGGTACGTTTGAAATTTTGGTCCAAATTCTAAAGCCAATTGAGGCCTATAAATATATCAAGTTTTCTTACATTTTATGCAACAATTTTGAGTTAGAAATTTTATAATAAATTATGTGTAAAAATTGTAAGAAAAAGAAAAGGGGTAAAGGAGAGAGAAAAGTCTTGTAAAACTTGTAGTTCTCCCTTGTAAGGTTTAAGGTTCATCTCCAAAGCCTGGTAAAAGGAGAGAGGAAGCTGTAAGGGTTTGATCTTCACCTAAAGAAGGTTGATAGTGGACGCCGGTGGGTCTCGGGGAAGAGAAATCGGGAGTGGATATAGGTCAGGTTGAGGCCGAACCACTATAACTGTGAGTGTGCCTTAATTGATTTCATTTTACTTTTAATTGCTCTTAAGCTCTTGATAGTTAGATATGAAGTTTCAATCTCTCAACTTATTTTAAATCAATTTCCAATCGATTTTATTGAAATATAAAGAGAAGCTTCCATTGTTCACACTTTACTTTCCGTAAGTAAAGATTTTTAAATCAAGCACTATTTCTATTGTACTAATTCACCCCCATTCTTAGTGCCAATTGATCCTAACTTGCACCAACCAATATGGCTGGGCATGGTGAAGATGAATGGAGAATAACGAAAAATACATCGATCGATATGACCAAGCATGATTGATACACATAGAGAACACATTGGTCGATATGATCGGGCGTGGTAGTGACCAATAGAGAATGGAGGCCAACATGATCAGGTGTGGTGGAGAACATGCTAACTACCATAGTTGAGTGTGGCAATGATCGATAGATAACATGCCAATTGACATGGCCGAGCATGGAGGAGGCCGATGGAGAAAATAGCAAAGAAAGAACAAGCTAAAATGGTGGTCGAAATGACGAAGCATGGTAAAGATTGATGAAGAATGACAAGGAACATGTTGGTCGACGGGGGCTAGGCGTCGTAGTGACCAATGGAGAATGGACCAACCGACATAGCTGGACATGGTGGAGATTGACAAAGAACAGTGGAGAATGCAATGATTGACATGGGTGGCTATGCACGTGTGCTGCATACATATCTTCCTTCACTAGGTGGGAAAATTCAAGTGGATCTGATATGATCTAACAACTTAAAAAATTATTTCATAATACTTGAATTCAAGAGTATGTGGTTCTCTTGAATTTAAGTTTTCCTTATTATGACATAGATTGAGTTAGAAGGAGTATGGTTGTAATTAGTGAGTCATAGTTAGGTTCGAGTTCTAATTGAGTTTGATTTGGAATGAATCTAAATCAGCTCAATGAGAGACAACCGGGTCCACAAATGGGATGGATTGAGCTCAGGTTAAGCTCAATTGGTAGACCTAAAAATTGATCAACATGAGCAAGATCCATTAGGGTTAAGTTGCATACACCTTTATAAATAGGAGAAACACTAAGGCACATAGGCTAGAGTTTTGTGTGACCATCCCTCCTATTCTCTTCCCTCCTCCTCCTCCTCCTCGGCTGATAGCCTTCTTAGTGGTGCAAGAGGAAACAAAAAGGGGCTGACCCTTCTTGATCAGTGCTGCGAGGTGGTGCGCGAAGATTGTGAGGATTCGCTCTGCTAGGGGAGGAGCATCGCTCATCAATCTACTATGTGGATCATCGTTAGAGAAAAGTACATATAACCTCCTTTATCCTCGCCTTTGGATCTAAGTTTTTAAGGATATATGATCTCTCTAGGTAAAACATCTAACACATGACATGCAAATTTTTTCGGTTTTATGATTTTTAAGCACCAATCATCGTATGACGATTTGATAAATGTGAGAAACCAGTTTTGTTTCTATTTTTTGCTGCACATGTGATGCTCCTATAAGGTTTCTTAACAATCCTGAGGTAGCATCGACCAACTGGTCAATTCAGAGAAGGGGGTAGTTGTCTTTCGGACATGCTATGTTAAGATTGATGTAATCAACACATTCTCTAATTTTCATTGGGCTTTTTAACCAATACAATATTAGTCAGCTATTGGGGCGTATTGTACTTTGGGTGATGAACCTCGCTTGTAGTAGTTTATCCACTTCATCGCTAATTGTCTATTGTCGCTTGGGAGTAAACTCACGAGGCTTTTGCTTTATAGGCTGAACTCAAGAGAAATATTCAGGTGGTGGTGTGGTGCATTGGGATCTATTCCTAGCATGTCTTTTGATGACCATACAAACACCTCAGTGTTTTCTCAGAGGAAGTTAACAAGTTGCACCCGCTTCTCCTTGCGAAGTGTCGTTCCAACATTAACAACCTAGTCTGGATGAGCATTATCAAGAGGTTTCTCGACTAATGTCTCATATCAAGCCTTCTTCGATAGGGAGACTACAGTTATATAGCACTAGCAAAACTCCTTTGAGTCACTTCTAACTTCCTCGACGCCAGTTCTTGTTGGAAACTTCATTATCATGTGATAGATTGATACCACAACCCTTAGCTTATTGAGTATGGGTCGGTCTATGATTACATTATCGCTGAGGGGATGTCAATCACCATAAACTTGGTCATCATCGTCTTGGAGCAGGGTTTAACACCAAACATGACATGTAGGCTTATGGTCTTGAGAGGGGAAATGGAATCACCCGTAAACCCCATCAACAAAGAAGCCATAGGAGTAAAATCATCAGACGAGAGTCTGAGTCTTTTGAATGTGTTAAAGTAGAGGATGTTGATAAGACTATCAGTGTCAATCATGACCCACTTCACCTAAGTATTAATCATTCTTACGAAGACTGCTAGGGTGTCTTCATGGTTTGGATTGAGGCACTTCATCTCCATACCTTTGAAACTTATTTCTAAGTCATCTTTTGACCTCGGGCAATTCTCGAGGTGGCTCAAGCATAGGCTTTACAGCCCAAGGTGCTATCCCCTCCCAAGGCAGGCCTATCAACAATGTTGTGATGAAGGCTCTTGAGGTCTTTAGATAAATATCTCGAGGTGCTCGCGACGAACGAGCTCCTTAATTTATGTTGGGAAATCATAAGAGTATCACATGCGCAACAGAAAAATAAAATAAGAGGTTTCCTATGTTTATCATGTCGTCATGCAACGATTAGTGCATGAAAAATCATAAAATAAAAAACTATGAATCGTGTGAGATTTATTACCTAGGGAGATCATATATCTTGAAACTTCTAGATCTAGTAGGAGATAATGAAGGAGGCTAGATGTCCTCCTCTTTAGCGATATCTACATGATATATCGATGCATCGATGCTTCTCAAATCACAGTCAAAAGCTACAATTTTTATGTACATTCTTCATAGTTTTTGCGCACCACCTTGCAACAAACGTGGAAGAAGAACTCCTTTCTTTTTTTTTATCCTCTCAAAATAGGGAAAGGAGTGGTTGGCTGAGAAGAGATGAGAGAGACGAGAATAGGAGGAGGCAGCCAAAGATGCGGCTTATCACCTTGTTGGTCACATTATAGAGAGTCACCTAAAACCCTAATTGATCATGTCTTAGTAGGTATTGAATCTCTATCCAATTATCACACCTCTTGGGTTCTATCGAATAATCTCAATTTATTTTCAATTGGGCCTCATGCAAGGAGTTCATTAATGTTGGGTCTCATCTAATGACAACAGGGGCTTATTGGATAACTCATATCCAATCCTTTACTCGCTGTAATTATCCACCATATATATGTGACCCTCTAGGCCCAATACCGAGCTAGCCATGAGTTGCATCTGTTAGAACTCTTTCTGACCCATAACTCTTTCTGACTTAGTAAATTGTTATCTCATAATAATTCACTCAACTCATCGACTATGGACGTACTAGATCACTATGTCATAGTTCCCAGATGGTATAAGGGATCTAATTCATTGGACTTATCTGTCCTCAGTTATTATGTATTCATAGTCTATTATATATCTAATATCCTAAAGATCGTATATTGGACATGGTACTGTCAAGCCACATACAAAATTTGTTTGAGTCTTGCTCTAATCAGATTCTCCCAGAGAACTCTCTCAATCCGAATGACCCTGGCTAGGGATTTGCTTGAGAAGAACACATGAGATATTCCTCTTATGATATCGAGAGTGGATGATCCTCTATTGACACTTAATTTCCTTCATAAGATTAACTACTAATCCCGATAATCCGATATACCAAATCTAAAACTTTTCAGATCTATAAGTCCGGTGTCAAAGAAAAGAGTACTCAAACAAGACATCCTTAGTGTTTTAAGTCTAAGGACCAAGTATACAACTAGGACTTAGGTATCATTGTCTGGCATTAGGTATCAATGACCATCCATCATTCCGTAACCAGATCAATCAGTGAATTCATTCTCCAATGAGCATATGTACAATATCCTTAGTGTCCTCACACGAGTAGCTGTGAGACCAACTGCCTCCATTATATGGATGAGAATACAGTATACTGATCTGTTAGGTTATCTCAATATTTCTCTCAAGTAACCAATTATCAGGATTATTTAGGATTTATGTTTAAAGGTGAATCTGTCTTATTATCGTGATCTCATCACCACTTGATTTTTATTGTACAGATGTAAGGACATCACAATATATATGCAACAACCAATATATATAATATGAGAAAATATCAATAATAATCATAATGTAAAAAGATTATATAGCATGTCACACGTGTCATCACTCACGTGATTGGCTTATAGGGCACTTGTAACCAACATTCTCTCACTTGATCTAAAGTCAATCACCAACGTGTTTGATCCCCATTAGACTCTTGTGATGGTCAAAGATAATATGAGATAGTAGCTTTGTTAGTGGATTTGCAATGCTAACTTCGGATGAAACTCTTTCCATTGCTACATCTTTGCGGGCTACGATCTCTCTGATCAAGTGGAACCTCCTCAGAATGTGCTTGAACTTATGATGAGACTTGAGATCGTTTACTTTAGCGGTCACCCCATTTTTGTCATAGTATATGTGAATCATTTCCTCGCTGCTTGGTATGACTCCTAAATCTGTGATGAACTTCCTCATTTACATCTCTTTCACATCTCTTCTTTCGCTGCTTCTACTACATCAATATATTCCACTTATGTGGTTGAGTTAGTAGTAGTATATTGCTTGGAAATCTTTCATCTTACTGCTCCTCCATTCAGAGTAAAGACATACTTTGAGTTCGATTTGCTATTGTCGATATCAAACTAGAAACTTGAGTCCATGTAGCCTTAACCTGGAGGCTACCTCCTCCATATATCAGTCCTTAGTCATTCTCAAGTATTTAAGGATGCACTTTACTGCCTTTTAGTGTTCTAAACCTGGATCCGCCTAATATCTACTCATGACACTTAGAGCATGCATTATATCAAGCCAAAAATTTTTTATAACAAACCTTTTGATAATGGAGTCTATATATCTGGACTGAGATAAGTATCCTCTTGAATCTATCTCTATAGATCCAAATCCTCAAAAAGTATGATGCTTCCTCTAAGTCCTTCATAGAGAAATTTCTCGATAGCCAAGCCTTAACTATATAGAGCATTCCTACATCATTCCCAATGATCAAGATGACATATATATATAGCACCAAGAAGGTGATAGCACTCTCACTTACCTTCTTATACATACAAGGCTTATCTTTATTTTTAACAAAGTCATAATATATGATCGCCTTCTCAATCTTATGTTTCGACTTTGGGAAGCTTGCTTCCATCCATAGAAACCTGAGTAATCTGCACACCTTATCTGGACTATCATTGGCTACAAATCCCTCTGGCCATATCATATACACCTTCTCGAGGTTGTCATTGAAGAACATAGTTTTCACATCCATCTGTCAGATCTCATAGTCATAGTGTGTTGCAATATCCAAAAGAATTCTGATGGATTTTAGCAAGGCTATGTGTGAGAAGGTTTCGTCATAGTTAACTCATTGCATTTGATATCCTTTGGTCACCAACCTTGCCTTATAGGTCTCCATATTTTCATCTACTCCGACCTTCTTCTTGAAGATCCATTTGTAGCTGATGGGTATGATACCCTCAGGTGCACCATAAGGTTCCAAACCTTATTGGAGTATATGAAATTCATCTCAAAATTCATGACTTCTTGTCACTTCCTAGAGTCTATACTCATAATAGCCTCCTTGTAGGTCTTAAGATCAATATCCTGAGTGTCCTCTCCACTAATATGTTCTACATATCTTTCAGGAGGGTGAGACGCTCTACTAGACTTACATAAAGTTAGAACTTGTGTGCTAGGTCTCTGGAATGGTGCTTTAGCTAGGGTCTCCAACCTTGCTCAACTCTATCACACTCCCACCATTTCCACCAAGAATGTGTTTCTTCTCAAGAAACACAACCCTCTTGGTAACAAAGACTTTTTTATCCTTCGGATGATATAAACGGTACCTCCAAATTTCCTTTGAGTATCCCATGAAGTTGCATCGCTCCATCCTTAATTCTAACTTGTCTGAGTTGTGTCTTCTAATGTGGGCAAGGCAGCCCCAAATCTTAACAACCTTAAGATTTGGCTTCTTTCCTTCTATGTCTCATATGGTGTAGACATTACCGACCTAGATAGAACTTTGTTCAGAAGGTAAGCTGCAGTCTCTTGGGCATATCCCTAGAATGAGCTAGTAGGTCAGTGAAACTCATCATAGACCACACCATGTCTAACATCGTGTGATTCCTCCTTTCTGATACATCCTTGAGCTGAGATATATAAGGAGGTATCCATTGGGATAGAATCCCATGGTCCTTGAGAAAATTGGTGAATTCTATACTCAAGTACTCTCATACCGCTGCTGCCCTCCTCTGCAACAGTCATGTACATCGCTGCCCCATCTTCCTCCTATTGCAGCTGCACCCTTGCTGCAACCAACGCCACCTGCAGCCACGAAGTCGTACCGCAACCACAGCTGACGTTGCTACTGCCCTTTTCTTCCTCCACCATCGCTACTGCCTTCGGACTCAGATCTCATGGCTGTCATCTTCTGACAAATATCAGCCACCTAAAAAATCACAACCTCGACGATATTGCAGTGTTAACATTGCAACATCACCGAAGGACTGCAACTGACGTTACTACTGTCATTTTCTTCCTCCATCGTTGCTGCTACACTTAGCTGCCATTCTTCACTTGGAGATTTCACCACCGTAGCATCGACATTGCTACCATTGCTGCCTTTCACCTGAAGATTACAGCTATACTCTTTAATCGGTTAATTTGACAGGTTGGAGATCCTTACGTCATGATATCGGTGTGCTTATTCAAAGTCAAATTGGAGGCTCTTGAGACACGTATGGATGTTAAATTATGTGCTCTCTTTGAGGAGTTTAGATTCAGCTGACCACTGAGCCTAACAAGATCACAACGTGATGCAAATTTGGATTGCAAAAAGAACGTTAGCGAAGAACTAGCGATGATCCATCAAATCTCCACTATCCAAGAGTATCAAACCAGGTTTGAAAGGTTATCGAATCAAACTTATGATTGGTCTGAAAAATAGATATCGAAGACTTTTATTGAGGGCTTGAAGCCAGAGATTTAGGAAGAAGTTAAAGCGCGACAGTTGTACACACTTAAGGTAGCCATCTCCTTTTCGCGACATCAAGAGGAGCGATTAAACTATGAAGCTCGGAAGACTAGAGTCGCTTCCCAACCAACAGCACCAAAGCTTTCACCTCCACCTATTGTCAGTCGACCCCCTCAGCCACATAAATTAACAAGAGAATACCTTCATAATAGATCGACAAAGGGCCTATGTGGGTGTTGTGATAAACTGTGGAGCGTAGAACATAAATTTAAAAAGGAAACACCATTAATGATTGCGCCCACTGAAGAACCCAAACTTGAAGATACGACTCTCAAGCCCAAGACGAAGGATACACCATAACCGACCACCTGCACGGTCCCTACCTTAGCCAGCTACACCAACTTGCAAAAATTGAAGATCGAAGGGTTTCTCGAGCAGCAGTCCATCATCATCCTCATCAACACCAGGAGCACACACAACTTCATGAGCAGTAAGGTTGCTGCCCACTTAATGCTCCAAAAAGAATATTACAATGGGTTCGAAGTCAATGTAGCTAACGGCTAAATTCTGAAGTGCAACCAGAAGTGCCCGCGGGTAAAACTGATCATACAGGAGCAAGACGTAGTTGCTGATTTTTTTCCTCCTCCCTCTTGATGGTTTTGATATAGTGCTTAGTATTGATTGGTTATCCACGATTGACAATATTTTCTAGAATTTTTTGAAGCTAACTATGAAATTGTTTAGAAAAGGAAAGCAGGTGATACTACGAGGGAGCCCAGCGACTACAACCACAATACAACACTTGGAGAGGGCACCAAAAGAAAAATCTAGTGATTTTTCAATTCAAATTCAATGGTTTCATGAGATTGAAGATAAGAATCCTCTCCCATAGCTTGCTAAAATTTTGGGCGTCTCTACCATATCGAGCCGATTACCTCCTTTGAAGCTGTCCGACCCCCCTATGCTGAACAGGCCAAAATTTCTACCAGTTATTGCTCGGCCAGATTGCTTCCGAGAACCTTAGAAGGTCAGAGAGAAAAGGGTCGTCCAAGAGATGATAGAGACACTAATTGTTTGGCCATACTTATTTTCCACTACGACACATCCCTACATCCTTTTCCCCGGAGATAAGCTACTTCTAAAGTGTTACATCTCGTCGAACTCACCATGGTTGCTGATCTCAGGTGACTTCCATGACTCTCCCCAGGATCAGACCATGATGTTTAAAGACTTTCTTGATGATGACCTCTGATCTACGGCCCAAGACCGTGAGAAAATTGAGCCCCTCTAATGGCAAAATCAAAAAAGGGGAAGGATCATTCACAGTACTCAACGAAGCATGAACATCATCCCTCTCATTATAAAGAAAGATGCACTACCTTGACCGAGTGAAACTATAGCCCTCACCACCACGATGTCGTTCATACCAAATCATGGCCATATGTTTATTATTGAAGCAGGCACATCCAGAGTGGGGGTTAGCACCATCCTCATGCAAGATGGTCAATAGCACGAAGAAGTAAAAATGGGCCCCAAAAAACCACCACTCCTACCCACCTCAGACTCAAATCAGGCTTACACCACTAGAAATTTTATCAGAGCATAGCCCTCACTCCAAAAGAAGGCACGACTACTATTACAGTGCAACCACATGGCAGCCCATGCAAGGAAGAAACTTCACCCTGACAAACATCGAAGCAGAAGAAAGTTTCCTGAGAAAGATCAAGTCCCCCTTCATCTCCAGCTCCACCATCACATAATTCAAGCCTCAAGAAAGTGGTTTCCCTATTTCTTTAGGCCTTGTAAAATTAGGGATCACATTGGGGCCCTAACCCGGAGATTAGATACGCGCACCAGATCAAGATTACAGTTAATCCTCCGGGTATCCCACCTCAAATAGAAATTTAAAGATGACGACTCAGCCCAAATTCTTCCAACTGACACCCAACCTGATGAGGAGCTGAAGACCCGGTTCCCTGAGTTCATGGAACCTCAGCCTTAAGGACAAGGCTGATTTTAAGAGGACGGGTTTGATAGGACTCCAGCATGATTGAGTCCTAATCACCTAGAACTAGTCAAATAAAATCCTGTGAGATTGTAATAAAACCTCACTAGCCACTTCTATCCTATAAAGAAGTATGGTTAGGGTTTAGATTGGGCCTTAGGGTTTAGTAGTCATCACCCTCTTTACTGGGCTGGTCGGCCAGGGTTTTCCCCTGCTTAGGTCAGCTATAGAGCCAACCTAGCCACCACCTATTCCCTCTAAGACAGGTAGGCTATATGAGGGGCAAAAGGATAATTTTAGTTAGGCAAGCACCCCCTAGGGCTAGGGTTTGGAGCCCTATATAAGCATATAGCCTCCACCTCTTTTTATCAAGCAATTATCAATTTTATTTCAGCCTTGTGCTGAATCTAGGAGGGAGAAACCCCTACAGCGTTCCAAGGGTTAATCCCCCTCAAGGGTCAAAATCTATAGTGCTCCTTCTAGGGTTCTATCATATATAAGAAGGCTCTTTTAGCATCTTGGGATAACTAAAGCTCATCGGATGAAGAAGACTACATCAAGGAAGAGGTTGTCAACTATGCTCTTATGGCCATCTATGATGAGGTAAATGAGTCTTCCGATATCTCTTTTCCTGAATTACTAAATATTTTTCATGAGCTTTATGATGAATTTAAAAAAATAGTAAATCTTATAAACTACTTAAGAAAGAGCATGATTTATTAGTTAGTAAACTTGAAGAAATATATGAAGTATCACTATCACACAGTTCATGCACTAAATATAAAACCTTAGAGGAACTTAGAAAGGAAAATATTATATTCCAACAAATGTTAAAAAAATTAAAATAGAGAATAAATCCCTAAATATGATCCATGCAAATAAGGGTCATGTTCATAGGAAAGAATGTATAGACTTAACAAAAGCTGACTATCTTTATTAAAGGACCCATTATAAACTCACCATCAAAAATTAAATGTAACTTTTGTGATAGATTAGGACATATAGCTTACAAGTGTTTATTTAGAAAATATAGTTCACATAAATTAATTTGGATTGTTAAAAAAATCATAAACAACCAAAAATCTCTAGTTAAATTAGGTAGAGCTCTTTATGAGGGACCCAAAGTAAAATGGGTATCTAAATTAAAATCATCTTTCTTATAGGTTTGTCTCCAAACTAAGGCTAGGAGCACCAAGTGGTACCTTGATAGTGGATGCTCAAGACACATGATCGAAGATTCAACTTACTTTTCTAAGCTCACTAGCCTAAATGAAGGAGTTATCACATTCGAAGACAACAACAAAGGAAAAACCATTGGGAAAGGAACCATATGTTACAAATCAAACCTTTTGATTGAATATGTACTATTAGCTGATGGTTGAAACATAATCTACTTAGTATTAGACAATTATGTGATAAATGATATATTATTAAATTTAAAGCAAATGCTTATATAGTTAAAATACCACACAAAAATAAATTTTTGATTGCCTTAAGAAACATTAATGTGTATACTATTGACGTTGAAATTTTTTATGATGAAACCTGCATTTTAGCTTTAAATGATGATGCTTGGATTTGGCTTGTGCCATAGGAGAATCGAGAGGCGTGGCTCGAGGTAGGAGTTTGCTCGTCCGTTGGTCTTGTCTTAGGGCTTGTTGTCACGAACGGTTGTGTGGAGCCAAAACTACCCAAAACAGCTTCATTTTGGGGCGTCTTTCGTATGGTGCAGTGATCGCTCTAAGTGACGTGAAATGTCAGCCATCTCAGCACCTTGGAACCCCCCGGGTGGCACCGAGATGGATAAGATTTCAAGTATATATCGAGCGTGAGCATTCATCAATAATTGAATTTAACTAGCGTTTAATACTTTGTGAACCGTTGTTTGTGGACTTACGACCAGTCATATAGCCCTCTAGAGTCCTGTTTTGCTTTCTTTCTCTCTTTTCTCTATTGCACTCAAGGTGTTTGACAAATTTCTTATAAGTTTCCCTCTTCGCGAGATGTCAGGACTTGTCCATCACTTATTTTCAAGCTAATCAACTTCTTCTTTGTAGGTCCTTCGGGACCCACACGAGGTTGCAAGTGGGCTGACCCTTTACGGGCAAATAACGCTTTGGTGTTTCAAGACATAGGAAATCCCAACTAAGTCTAGAACATTGGGCAAGGTCGCTTTATGACTTAGGCAATTCCAGCTAAGTCTTCTAGTTTGTCGCTATGGTGCCACATGACTTAGACAAATTCAGCTAAGTCCGTGACACTATGGTCTTTGTCAGATATAGCATAGCAGGCTAATAGGGATTGGGTCGGCGACGGGATAGTTTGGACTAGGTCAGTAATAGAACACCATGACTGGACTAGCAATTAATTTGTCGAGACTGGACTAGCGATCGATTGGCCGAGACTTGGCCAACAAGGACTAGCTAAGACTGATTGCCAATGGTCGTGATTGAGTCAATAAGGATTGGCCGACAATGGACCGACCGAGACTGAGTCAGTAATAGACTGGTTGAGATTGGTTGGCAATATATTGGCTATGATTAAGTTAGCAAGGGCTGGCCGAGATTGTTCAGCAATGGACTGGCCAAGACTAATCGGCAATGGATTAGTCAAGACTGAGTTGATAAGGATTGGTCAAGACTGGTCGAGATTAGGTCATGCTAGCATGAAATTACTAAACCAAATCTCAACTAAAGATTTAGTAAGAGGATTACCTAGGCTTAAGTTCTTGAAAGATAAAATGTATGACACTTGCCAAATAGGAAAGTAGCTAAAATGTAGCTTTAAGTCAGAAAATCAAATAAGCACCTCTATGCCACTACAATTGATCTATATGGATTTATTTGGACCAATTGATACTACAAGCTTAGGATGTAGCAAATATATATCTGTCATAGTAGATGAGTATAGTACATATACTTGGACTTATTTCTTGGCATACAAAAATATTCTTTTAAATAGTTTTTAAAAGTTTGTAAAATTATTCAAAATGAAAAGACTTTATGATTTTGTCAATACATAGTTATCATGGTGGTGAATTTTAAAACAATGAGTTTCAAAATTTTTGTGAGTCAAATGAATATATCCACAACTTCTCTACCCCTAGAAATCAACAACAAAATGGAGTAGTAAAAAGAAAAAATAGGAATTTACAAGAAATGACTAGAACTATGTTAAACGAACATAGTCTACCCAAATATTTTTGGGTCGAAGTCGTTAACATGATATGCTATGTTATGAATAGGATTCTTGTAAGACCATTACTCTCTAAAACTCCTTATGATTCGTGGAATGGTAAAAAGAAACCTAATATTTTATATTTTAAATTTTAATTACAAATGTTTTATTTTGAATGAAAAGGATGTCTTAGGAAAATTTGATGCAAAATCTGATTAAGGTATTTTTCTTAGTTATTCTTCTAGTTCAAAAGCTTATCGTGTATTCAATAAAAGAACTTTAGTAATTGAAGAATATATTCATGTTGTTTTCAATAAGATTTCTGAACTGAAGAAAATTAATTTTGATGATGATTTTGATTTTGGTGTTTTGAATTTAAATGATAACCCTCCTAAAAGCAACTTGGATGAATCTATTTTTAAACTCTTACTTAAGGAATGGAAGTATCTAAATGATCATCCTTAGGAGCTTATAGATACATCAAGAGATGTTTAAACTTATTCTTCTTTGAAAAAATTTTGTGCTAATTCCGTATTTCTTTATCAAGTTAAACCAAAATGCATTGATGAAGTCTCAAGATATGACTCTTGGGTTATTGCATTGCATGAAGAGTTAAATCAATTTGAGAGAAATGAGGTATTCCTAGACCTAGTGACCGTTTAGTGATTGGTGCTAAATGGGTCTTCAGAAACAAGCAAGATGAAAATAGTATCATAGTTAGAAACAAGGCTAGATTATTGGTCAAATGTTTCAATCAAGAAGAAGAGATCGATTATGAAGAAACATTCGCTCTTGTGGCTAGACCTGAAGTAATAAGGATGCACCTTGCCTTTACATCTTTTAAACATTTTAAGTTATTTCAAATGGATGTTAAAAGTGATTTTCTTAATGGTTTCATTTCCGAAAAAGTGTATGTTGAACAATCCCCTGGTTTTGAAAATAGTCTTTTCCCGAATCATGTTTTCGAACTTTCTAAAGCTCTTTATGGATTGCAACAAGCCCCTCGGCCTTGGTATGAAAGACTTAGCTCTTTCTTTATTTCGAATAATTTTTTAAAAGGCAAGTTTGATACCATATTATTTTTGAAGTATTTTAAAAATATTTTTTTTGTTATTCAAATTTATGTAGATGATATAATTTTTGGTTCAATAAATGAATTCTTATGTGAATATTTTGCCAAGTGATGAGCCAAGAATTTGAGATGAGCCTAATGGGTGAATTAATTTTTTTCTTAGGATTATAAATAAAATAATTAAATGATGGTATCTTTATTAGTCAAACTAAGTATACCTTAGACTTGTTAAAACATTTTGGTATAAAAAATGTTAAGGCCATAAACATACCTATGAGCACTTCTATAAAATTAGACTTAGATAATAAGAGAGAAAATTTTGATCAAAACACTTATAGAGGAATGATAGCTTATTGTATTTAATTGCTGCTAGATTGGATATAATGTAAAGTGTTGGATTGTGTTCAAAGTTTCAATTCAATCCTAAACTTTCTCACTTTAAGATAATTAAACAGATATTTAGATATTTAAAAGGAACCTCTAACTTAGATTTATGTTCTCATAAATATAAAAACTTTGATTTTCTTGTGTATGCGGATGTCGATTTTGGAGGTTGTAGAATAGATAGAAAAAATATTACCAGGACATATCAATTTTTAGGACATGCTTTTATTTCTTGATCTTCAAAGAAATAAAATTTGGCTGCTTTATCTATCACTGATAGCTGAATATATTACAGCTGGTGAATGTTGTGCCCAAGTTATTTGGATGAAAAACACCTTAGAAAATTATGGAATTTATTTAAAAAAAATATCCCTATAAAATGTGACAACACTAGTGCAATATGTTTAATTAAAAATCTCATTCAACACTCAATAACTAAATATATTAATATTAGACATCACTTCATTAGAGATCATGTGAATAATCATGACATATCTTTGGAATTTATTGATACTAAGCATCAATTAACAGATATTTTCACTAACTCATTAAATAAAAAATAATTTGATTTTATTAGAAGAGAGTTAGTAATGCTAACTCACCTTATGTATAATTTGCAACTTTCTTAATTTGCTATTTTATGGATTTCTTGAATATCTCCTGGATTTATTGGATTTTTGAGTTCATCTTCGAAATAATCTTTTCGAAATTTACATCTATAAGTGATGTGATGTTTTCACATCTCTCCTTCATTTCTTCTTCTTATTCGCAAAGGACAAAAAAATTTTAATGATAAAATTATGTCTTTTATCCTATTTTACTAAGAGGGAGCGATGAAACAACTTCTTTATGCACTAAATGTTTAGATATCTAATCAATATTTATTTTTTAACGAATGCTAAGAAATTTGACACATGATGAGATTATGTGCCTTGAAATTATTTGCTCAATATTTTACCTTTTTGTTGATGATAAATGGGGAGAAATGACATTGACGACACATGTAGAAAAATGGTAAAAATGGACATTTCTTTTTTTGTTGATAAATAAAGGGTGAGAAATGATTGATGACTTAAGAGGGAGAATTTCATATTAATGTATGACTGATGCGTGAATTTGAATATAATGTTGTATACTTTAAAAATCTTTGATGAATTGATGGTTGATGACTTGCGGTTAAAATGTTTGAAATTGATGCTATACATTTCTAAAATTGATGTATGAATGTAATGTTGCATCTGTAATGTATTGATGAAAATTATTTGAAATGTTATACCATGATACTTGAATTCAAAAGTGTTTGGTTCTCTTGAATTGAAGTTTACTTTATTTGGATTATAGCATGGACATAGGGGGAGTAAAGGTCAACTCCCGTTATCAATTGGTTATCATTATAAAAAAGGGAGAGATTGTTGAATCTCATATTTTGATAATAAAATCAATTGATGAGTTTTTGATCTAACATGTGTTAGATAAAATAATGCAAGGTTAACTATGATGGAGAAAAGGAATTACAACCAAATGTTGAGCTAGAATCAAGTTCAGGCATCGGGCCAAGGTTTGGAAAGTTCACTGGGAACACACCAGGAGATTACCAGAAGAATATTGTAAAACTTGCCAAAAGATTATCAGAGGTTGCCAGATTGTCGGAGGTTATTGGATTACCGGGGGTTAGGTCGATTGTTGAACTTGATGGCCTTGTACAATTATAATCAGTAAATCATAGTTAGTTTTGAGTCCTAATTGAGTTAATTTTGGAAGGAATCTAAATTAACTCAAGTGAGACAAACCTGGTCCACTTTAAGTTTGGGTTGAGCTCATTTGGTTGACCTTAGAATGAGTCAACTAAAGGTACAAGTTGAAAATGAAAAAATATAGAAAACATCTTTCTGGGATTCCTAGTAGTAGTACCATCGTAGACAGCGGTAGTACTGCCCAGGTCGGTGGTAGTACCATCGTCGCCCTATTTTCAAGACAACTTTTGGTAGTAGTATCGTCGATGCCGATGGTAGTACTGCCCGTACCCGGATTTTTTAAATATGTTTGAATTTTTTTGCTTCATTTTCTAAAGCTAATTGGGGTCTATAAATATCTCAAGTTTTCTTACATTGAGAGCAAGAAAATTGGTAATAAAGCTTAAAAGAAAAGTATGCAAAAAGTGTGCAAGAAAGTGAGAAAGAAAGGGGGTAAGGGAGTGAGCAAGAAATGGTCGTAATCCATGTGAAAACCTTATAAAAGTCTTGAGAATCCCCCTTGTGAGTTGTAAGTGAAATATTTATAAGGTTCTCTCCTGAACTTGTGAAAAGAAGAGAGTTGGTAGTGTAACAGTTTGATCTTCACTCGAAGAAGGTTATTAGTGGACACCGACGGGCCTTAAGGAGGAAGACTTCGAAAAGTGGATGTAGGCTAAGTTTTGGCTGAATCACTATAAACTGTGAGCTTTCTAACTTTGCTTTTTGAATTTATATTTTACTCAAGTTTTCTTTAAGCAAGATAGTAACTTAGCATTGTTCAAGGTTTAGTTGCTCATGCACTCTACTTAAATAAAATGCTTCTGATTTTTTGTTTTATTTCCAGCAAGTCTTTTAAAACTATTGTTTTTTCAACTCTCGCTAATTAATCCTAACACCCTCTATCATCCTAGCTTGAAAGAGACTCTTGGAACAACTGGCGAAGATGAAGAAGGATTAAATTGACATCCATGCTCTTATGTTGCCTTTGTAGCTCAGGAGTCATAGAGGCCAACATATAACACTTAGCTAAAGTTGAATCATCTATATATTTTATGTATCAAGCGATCTCATCCTCGCTTGCCCTTCCTCTAGCATAGGTAGAATCGTGTCAAGAACATATGCAATTTTCTCAGCTGTGAGAATAATTCTTAAATTACAGAGCCAATTCATATCGTTTGGACTAATGAGACAATTGACATCAAGTATGTCATTTAAGGGGCTTACAAGAGACATGTTTTTGATAAATAAGATGTAGCATAAATGAATAACATACAGATTTTATAAAAAATAATAATTAAGATACATAAGTCTATCTTAATGTACTCCTACTATTTTTTTGGTGAATCATACGACACCCTCGGCACGTGAAATAGAAGTCTCCGACAGACTTCTAGTGGGGATCGAGATTCAATCGACGTCTTAGTGAAACCTCGAGGGACTCAACCAATCACACAAAGCCCAAAAAGGTAGGCAACTCTAACTAGTCACAACTCCTAATTTTCATCCTTTCAGCATCCGAACCATCATGGTCTCAGCCACTCGACCAACCATGATGTTTAGTCAAGTCATCACTATCGTTACAAGATGAGTCTGATTTGATGATATGTCCTAAAGGGACTCGACCAAGTATACCATGTCCTCAAGTCACTGGTGGCATCTCTTTATCGTAGGCAAGATCTCGAATAGCGAAGATAGGTGAGTCTCGAGAGACTCGACCAACTCAATCTATGTTGATATTTAATTTCTTCCTATAATTATGGAAGGTCACATGAGTCAGGCTAATATTATTGCCTCACACTTATTGACTTAATATTATCATAGAAGGGAGTTTTGTTTCACTCTTCTAATATATCGTGTCACATACATATATTTAATATATATCTATATTATATATATATATATATATATATATATATTAGGTGTATAATCAATCACATATCACATTTGCATATCACACCAGATGATCATTAACCTTCACCTAATATGATCAGGCCCGAGCCAGTGGGCCCAATCACCCACAATAGGATCTATATGTATATGAATGTATCTCCATGCCCTGCAATCATCTATCTCATCATCATCGATTCCATTGGCTCCTCGGTGCATCACCATATGTCGCACCTCTTCATGTAATTACATAATAATCACAGACATGCAGGCCCAACAATAAATGAGAAAAACGGAGGCTCGCAGGCCCTAATAATAATAATAATAATCACATATACATACATCATGTCACATGGTCCATGATCATCCATCTACATCATACATTACATGTATATATCATCATGTAGGATTACTAAATAAATAATACTTAATTAAACTATTTAATTAATTATATTTTTAGAATATTATGATATCCTATCATAGGGTGCCCCATATGGCAAGAAAGACGCCCCTTATGTGGCTAGGTAACCCTAGCCGTTATGGGCACCTCTACAGCCAGGAGTCCCTTGCCATAGGGCAACCTTAGGCGGCTAGGAAACCCTAGTCCCCAAGATGTTTCTTGTAGCCAACATCCTTGTCTACAACCTGCCATGGGCAACCAACAAGCCCTGGCCACTAGGTAGCCCCTTGCAGCTATGAGTCCCTAGCTACAGGGTTACCACAAGTGGCTAGGAAACCCAGCCACTAGGGTTCCCCATGCAACCAGGACTGCTTGGTCGCATGGGGTACTTAGCCATGACTAAGAGTAGCACGTTCTGCTCTCTACCATGCTGGTTTATGGCCAAGCTAAGAGCATCAAAACATAAGTTGGGCAGCAACAATTGTCGCTATTTTCCCCCTTTTTCATGTTAATAATTTTGACGTCAAAGGGCCTCTCTATAGCACATCTCAATATTGAGAAAGAATGTTGTCCAGATCTGAAAACTACGATACGATCGTAGCAAGTTACGTAGAAAATAATCTACGTGTTTCAATTTCATTACATGCAGTTTAAAAATCAAACATTGCATGAGCAACCTAACTTTGATACCACTATTGGGAAACCATGAGAGCATCACACAGGTAGCGGAAAAATAAAACAAAAGATTTCCCATGTTTATGATGTCGTTGTGCAATGATTGGTGCATGAAAATTAGCAAAATTGAAAACTACGAATCATGTGATATTTATTACCTAGGGAGATTGTATATCCCTGAAACTTCCAAATCCAGTATGAGATAATGAAAGAGTTCAGTTGTCCTCCTCTCTAGTGATATCAATACAGTGGATCAATATAATGATGCTTCTCAATTGCAGCCAAAAGCTCGTAACTTTTGTGCACCTTCTTTGTAGTTTTTGTGCACTACCTTGCAGTAAATGTGGAAGAACTCTTTTCTTCTTCACTATCCTCTCATAGTAGGGAAAGGGGTGGTCAGTTAAGAAGAGATGAGAGGGAGGTTTTGGGATACCATGAGAGCATCACATGCATAGTGGAAAAACAAAACATAAAGTTTCCTACCTTTATCACGTCGTCGTGCAACGATTAGTGCACAAAAAAAAATTAAAAACTATAAATTGTGTGAGATTTATTACCTAGGGAGATCGTATATATCTGAAACTTTCAGATCCAATAAGAGAGGATGAAGGTGGTTATATGTCCTCCTTTTTAGCAATATCCACACAGTGGATCGATTCAGCGATGTTCCTCAAATCGCAGTAAAAAACTCATAACTTTTGTGCACTATCTTGCAGGGAACATGGAAGTAGAATGAATAGGACCCTAACAGGGTTGGGTCCTCAACTATTGAGTTATGTTCTTTAATGAGTCATGTTGGTTGGTCCAGTTAAGTCAATTATGAGTCCTAGTAGGAGTTAGAGTCTATTTAATTAGGAGTCCAAGTATGAGTCTATTTTAGGAGTCCAAGTTCAATTACGAGTTGGTTAAGAGTCTCTATAAATAAATGGTGTAACTATTTTATTTTGAGCAATCAATGAAGAAAATATATTTTAGCTAATAGGCTGATAGGACCCTAGCAAGGTTGGGTCCTGCTCATCATAGTAGAATCAATAAAACTCTATGAAATTGTAATAATAACTCTACCTAGTCACTTATATCTTATAAAGAAGTGTGGCTAGGGTTTAGTTTGGGGCCTTAGGGCTCAGTGGCCACCGCCCCCCTCATTGGGCTGGTTGGCCAAGGTTTCCATCTACTAGAGTCGGCTATGTATCCAACTAGGTCGCCGCCTATCCCTATTAAGGCAGGTTGACTATAAGAGGGGCAAAGGGGATAATTTTACTTAGGCATCACCCACCTTGGGCTAGGGTTTAGAACCCTATATAAGCATGTAGCCTCCTCCTCTTTCTATCAAGCAAGTAATCTCTTTTGTTCAACCTTGTGGCCAACTCCTTGGAGGGAGGAACCCCTATAGTGTTCCAAGGGTTAATCCCCCTCAAAGATCAAATTCTGTAGAGCTCCTTCTATGGTTCTATCATCTGGTATTAGAGTCACTTTCCTACTACCCCTACTGATATCTCTATCGCTTTCACCTTTCCAAGCAATTCCCATAATTGTTGTATCATGTGCCTCCATCTTCCACCCAAGTCGCAGATCAAATCAATCTACTGTTGCCCTCTGCGTTTGAATTAGAGATCTGGTAAAATTCTATGACCCACACCTATTCACTATTGCGAAATCCTTTGCCTTACAAGTTGAAGAGTTTTCTGCTAATTACAAGTGCCCTACAAGCCAATCACATGAGTGATAGCACATGTGACACGTTGTGCGATCTTTTTTGCTTATGATTAATATTAACATATTCTCACATTATATTGTTTGTAACATATATATTGTAATATCCTTGGTTCTATACAATGAGCATCGGATCGTAATGAGATCACGATAATAAGATCAATTCACCTTTAAACATAGATACTAAAGAATCCCGATCATAGGTTACTCAAGAGGGACATCAAGATAACCGAACAGACCGGTGTACTATATACCCATCCATATGATGGAAGCGACTGGTCTCATAGCTACTTGTGTGGAGATACTAAGGATATAGTACAGGTGCCCATTGGAGAATGAGTTCACTGATTGATCCGCTTATGGAATGTTGTATTGATGATACCTAATGTCAGACAACGATTCTATAGTCCTAGTTGTGTATCTGGTCCTTTGACTTGATACACCAAGGATGTCTTGTATGAGTTCTCCTTTCTTTGACACCATACTTAAAGGTTTGAAATGTTCCAGATCTGGTACAACTGGTTATCGGGATTGGTAGCCAACCTTACGAAGGCAATTGAGTGTCAATAGAGGATTATCCACTCTCGGTATCACGAGAGGAATATCACATATGTGCTTGCTTAGACAAATCCTTAGCCAGGGTCATTCGGATTCAAAGAGAAAGAGTTCTCTGGTAGAATCTGATTAGAGCAAGACAAACTGATTTCGTATGTGACCTGACAGTACCATGTCCAATATATGATCTCTGGGATATTAGTAGGATGAGGGATTATAGATACACGATAACTATAGATAGATAGGTCCGAGAGATTCGATCCCCTAATACCGTCTAGGAACTATGGCGTAGTGGCCTAGTACGTTCATAGTCGATGAGTCAAGTGAATTATTATAGAGATAATAATTAACTATATCAGAAGGAGTTCTGATGGGAGCGACGCACGACCAGCTCAGTATCGGGCATAGAGGGTCACACACATATGGTGGATGCTTCAGTAAATAGAGGATTTGATAAAGATCCAATTAGCCCATATTCTCAATAGATAAGACCCTATACTAATGGGCTCTTTGCTTAAGGCCCAATTAGATGCCTAAGGAGATTATTAGATAGAGATCCAATAATACAAGGCTAGTGGATTATTGGATGGAGATCCAATACCCGCTAAGGCAGGACCGCTAGGGTTTCGGTGGCTCTCTATAAATAGGAGGGGAGAATTGTCCTTTCTCATCCATAATTATTAAAATACCCTTGACAATAATAAAAATTTCGAGCATGTCCTAATTTTTAGAAAACTAATTAACTAAATAGTTTAATTAATTATTATATATCTAGTAATCCTATAAATGATGTGATGTACAGTGATGTAAGATGTGGATGGATGATCTTGAGCCATGTGTTGTGGTGTGTGTAACTGTGATGATAATAATAATAATTATTATTATTATTGGGGCCTGCAAGCCTCCATTTTTCTCAGTTATTATTAGGCCTGTGTGCCTGTGATTATCTATAATTATATAGAGAGGCGCGGCGGGAGCGTGGAGGTGACAGCAGGACCCACGATGCCGTGGCGGGAGATCATGACGCATGGTGATGCGATGAGGATCCGACGGAACCGATGATGACGAGATTAATAATTATAGGGCATGGAGATGCGCTGATGCACACATAGATCCTATTGTGAGTGATTAGGCTCATTGGCTCGGGCTTAATCATATTATGTGACAGCTCATAATCATCTGGTGTGGCTTACATATGTGATGTGTTATACACTTACTACATATATGTATATATATTTGCATATGATGTAGATATATATTAAATATGTATGTGTGTGACATGACATATTAGGAGACCGATACAAAATAAAAAATCCCTCCTACGTTAATATTAAGTCGGTAAACGTGAGGCAATAAGATTGACCCACGTGGCCTTCTATCGTTATAGGAAGAAATTGAATCACGACATAGGTTGAGTTAGTCAAGTCAATCGAGGCTCACCTATCTACATGATCGAGTTCTTACCTACAACATATAGATGTCACCAGTGACTTGAGAACATGGTATGACTTGGTCGAGTAGTCGAAAGCATATCCATCGAATCAGACTCATCATGTAACGATGGTGATGACTTAACTAAACTTCATGGTTGGTCGAGCAGTCGAGACCATGATGATTCGAAGGTTGAACATGACGGGAATCATAAGGAGTTGTGATTGGCAAGAGTTGCCTACCTTTTGATCTTAGTGTAATTGGTCGAGTCCATCGAGGTTGCACTAATTGGATCTCGATCCGCACTAGGACTTTCGTCTCACTTGTTGAGGGTGTCGCATGAATCACATGAGAGTACATTAAGATAGAAGTTCATATCTTAATTAGTATTTTCTGTAAAGTTTGCATATTATTTATTTACACTATATCTTGTTTATCGCTTGTAAAACTCCTATATGGCATACTTGATGCCAACCGCCTCATTGGTCTAAGAGCTTCACAATTTGAGAATTGTTCTCACGAAAGATAAAATCATATATGTCCTTAACACAATTGTTCCCACGCTGGAGGAAAGGACAAGAGAGGATGAGATTGCTCGCTTTGTAAAGTATAAAGATAGTCCTAGAGGATAACTTGCTGTTCCCACGCTCGCGTTGATCTTATACTTTAATCCCTACCAGATTCTTTTTCACAGTTAATTATTGACTTTAATATGAACAAGTTTGATGTGACTCTACTTGAGCTCCTCAATATGTTGAGGGAAACTGAGAGTACCATCAAGAAAGAGAAGTCAGTTCTCTATATTAGTGAGTCCAATAGGAAAATGAATGCTAGTAAGACCTTTAATAAGGGCAAGGCAAAAGAAAGACCAAGTAAGGTAAAGGTTGCCAAGAAATACCCAGTAATGGACAAAGGACAATGTTTCAACTGTAGCCAAG
Source organism: Ensete ventricosum (assembly GCA_029747655.1). Lineage (NCBI taxonomy): Eukaryota > Viridiplantae > Streptophyta > Magnoliopsida > Zingiberales > Musaceae > Ensete > Ensete ventricosum. The sequence goes on along the minus strand of JAQQAF010000002.1, from coordinate 35,648,852 downwards.
ATGGGCATTGGAAGAGGAACTTGATAGGACTCCAACAAGGTTGAGTCCTAATCTCCCTAGAAGTAGTCAATAAAACCATGTGAGATTATAATTTTGGTAGGGTTTTTGGGCAATGATGGTAGTAGGGTTTGAAGATGAGAAGGAGAGAGCTCAAAAATTGAGTGAGATAGCAACAAAATATGATGGAATTTGATGAAGAAAGTGATGCGTCCATGTTGTCCTACCAAACCAAATTTACATCGGAGAAACATTCTTAATGTAAATTACAGAGAAAATTTGAGGGAAATATATAAAATTTAGATAGCAAAACCTCGGTTCACATGTGGGTAATATCAGCAAATAAGATCGATGAAATTTTTGCCGTGTAACGGTAGGAATATTGATGAAAAGATGGAAGGTAAATTCTTCATTATAAAATTCTAGCAATATGTGACGAGGAATTGCAGCACAATAAGACTGGTTTCAGAAAGGATTTTTTCTAGAGATCAATCTTAGATAAAGGCTAAGATGATCTATAAAATTGTGTAAAAATTTTGTCCAAAATAGATGAGCAATAAAGCTATTTCAAGAAGCAATAGTGCAGCTAAAAATTTCTACAGCGTTTTTCCTTCACAACGATGATCACGTATGCGACGGTAGAATTTTGCAGCGAATAAAATATGAAAAAGCTTCTTCAATATGTAAGGTAAAGGATTTGCAGTAGTGAATAGGCATGGGTAGTGGAATTTTACTAGATCTCCAATTCAAACGCAAGGGGACAGCAGCAGACCGATGGATCTGCAGCTTGGGGTATAAGATGAGGCGTGTCTTACAGCAATTATGGGAATTGCTTGGATAGGTGGAGGCAGTAATGATGGCAGCAAGGGCAGCAGGAATGTAGGTCTGATACCAGATGATAGAACCCCAGCTGGAGCTCTGTAGATTTTGATCTTTGAGGGGGATCAAACCTTGGAATACTATAGGGGTTCCTCTCTCCTAGGGTCGGCCAACAAGGTTGAAGTAGAATAGATTCTTACTTTTTAAAAGAGGAGAAGGCTGCAAGTATTTATACGGCTCAAAATCCTAACCCAAGAGGGGGTACTACCTTAATAAAATTACCCTCTTGCCCCTCCTATAGTCGCCCTGCCTTAATAGGGATGGGCGGTGGCTATGTTGGCGCCATGGCCTCCTACAGCTGCTAGAAACTCTAGTCGACCAGCCAAGTAAAGGCGGCGACAGTCAATAAGTCCTAAGGCACGAAATAAACCCTAGCCACCCTTCTTTATAGGATAGAAGTGACTAGGTGGGGTTTTTATTACAATCTCACAGGGTTCTTATTGATGACTCCAAGGGTGATTAGGACTCAATAGTGTTGGAGTCCTATCAGGGGCATGGCTAGGTGGTAGTCTTTTTGGCAGAGGGCAATGGTAATGGCGAAGGAGGAGCAGTGCTAGTGCTGCCAACGATTGTTGTCGATGCCGATAGCAAGGAGGGGAGGAAACAACGACGACCAGTAGTTGTAGCAGAAGGCTAGAAGGTGCGGCTGTAGTGGCGCAGGAGAGAAGGGAAGAGCAGGGAAGAGGCAAAAATGCCTTCCCTGAAGGTTGAGAGTGACATGGATGGGGCTGGCACAGGTGAGGGCTGGGGCTGCACAGAGGATGGCGGACGAGGGGGTGGTCCACGGTAGAATGGAAGGCAACGGATGTTGCTGCATGCATTACTGGGAGGACACGCCAACAGCATCGGCTCTGGCAAAGGTAGGTTTGGGAGGAAGATGGTAGCAATGGAGGGGCAGCGACATCGTCTTTGGTGGAGGCACAGGAGATGGCAGCGGCAAGGGGGAGTACACTTGCGATAAGAGCAGCACTGATGGTGGGAGCTACTGGCAGTGTGGCTGCATGGGCTGCAAGCGGTAGATGAGGTTGATCATAGGTCACGATTAGCAGAGGAAGAAGAGGTTAGTGAGAAGCAACAACGATGTTGTTGTGTGCTGGTAGAGAGGAAGGCAGCATGAGCGATGTGAAGGCTGCACTGTTGCATGGGCTATAGGCGGCAAATGAGGGCAGGAACAACTGTGGTAGGGGAGGTTGCAACGGCAAGGGAGGGGCAACAAGATCATGCCTAAGCGGTTTGAAGGTGCGCTGACAGCGTCAGACAAGGCGAGATCCAGGGACGATAGCATTGGGATTCACAGGCAGGGGAGGAGGTGATCTTCCTTGTGGCTAAGGAAGAGAGAGCAAGGTGCAGGGGGGCGGGGAGGGGCAGCAGTGGCTAAGGGCTGCGGCTATGGTAGAGGAGGGATGGCAAGGTAGCTAAGGGCTATGGCTGCAGTGGCGGAATTGCGCGAAGATGGCTACAAGATGGAGGAGAAGTTGCAATAAAGATCGATTGTGGAATCACAGCGGGAATGCCAATGATCGCTACTATGATACCAGATGATAGGAACTTGCACTGATAGCAGATGATAGAAGCTCTGATAACATATGATAGGAACCCCTAGGGTTCTATCATGGAAGAGGGGGGGATAAACAATCACTTCAAAGGGATCGGGCCTCCTTGATCACTTCAAGGGATCGAGCCTCCTTGATCGCTTCGAGAGGATTAATCTCCTAGGGTTTTGCCAAATGGCTGAGACCATATTTTCTTCTTTGATTGATTGATTACAAAGGAATAGTTATATCCTTATTTATATAATACTACCGAGAGTACCTATGGACTAGGACTCCTAATTAAATAATAAAAAATTAAATAAACTCCTAACTGACTCCAACAACGCTAACCAAACCACATATTACATGGCTCAAAAATTCAAAATTTTAATGGGTTCCTAACATCATCCTATATGATGCCAAAGTCGAAGGGGCTTTGGGGCACATTCACTTTATCTCGGTGAAGCATTTGATAGAGGAACTAAGGTGACTCAACTTATGGTGGCAAAGTTGGGGTAAAAAAACCTTGGCACTGGACAAGTGGACACAAAAGTTGGTACTCTTAAATAATATGCTACAGTATTCTCATTCGAGTTGCCATGAAGGAACCAATGTATTGCGAAGATTGTGTTGGGTGGCAGAGGCCCATGATCAAGATAATGGCATAGATTTAGAGAGCTGCTAGGCAATAGACTATCTTAGAGCTGCACTTCATCCGAGTGTGACCCAAGAGCGAGAGGACGAAGGTCAACTGCTAACTGAGCAAATACAATCGGAGGTGGCAAAGACCTTATAATGTGCTGACAGAGGCCATACATGAAGAGATTGCAGAGTCCAAGCTCATCTCGTAAAAATCATAATGCAATGGAGATGTTACCAAGAAGAGCAAATCATGATAGAATAGTTGAGGTAATGCAATGCACATGGGAGAACTCCTACAAGGGACTTGATCATACGGAGCTATGATAAGGAGCTACTAGGAGCTCCGCTTTGTTGAACAACATGATGATAAGAAGGGCTATGGATTCAAATAGTTAATATTATGGTATCGTAGAGGTAGGTCTTTCATGCATGCATAAAATTTTATATCAGATGAAATCCTTTGTCTTCAGCATATAGAGTTGTATACCACAAAGGGAGAATTTTGAGTGCAAGTACCAACGAGTCCCATGGGGGGAGACTTGATCATATAGAGGTATAATCAGAGTGACTAGAGAGTTGGACTGCTCCAGAGCTTATATTCGCTTAAGAGAGCTTAGCAAGTCAGATGATAAGGCTGAGTAAGCAAACATTGTTACCAATGCCACCACAGAGAATGGAATTGTGAGCCCTGTAACAAGTTGGCGAAGACCATGCACGGAGTTATAGCCCATCTTTTTATTAACCAATAGGAACTGCTAAAAGAATATAAATGTGTTGAAGTAGGTGGTCGAAAAAGACCAAGAAGCAATGACGAGTCCAGAGGGAAGTACCTACCCAAAACCAAGCATCGATTAGAATAGAGGTAGACTCGGAGGACTACTATAATACACTATAATACCATAGAGATATATATTGATCATAAAGAAAGTGACACAAATACGAGATGACAGATAGCAGAGTCATTAGCATGACAGCGCCATGTTACCATAGAGGTAGGACTTCTGTGGTGTCATTGATCTCTTACTCTCATGAAGAATAGTGCTTGGTCATGAAAGGGGCTAAGGTGGTGGAGAATGCAACGGGAAACTACAAGTACCGAGATAAGACTAAAAGGAAAATACCAGGAAACTCGTAAGACCAGTATCAATGAGCTTCCCATCAAAATAGTCAAAAATGAGAGACTTGGGTTAATGCAGGAGTGCTCAACCAAGAAATGAAGTAGGCAGTACATGATGTTATACCTTTTCTACTCAAAGGAATAGGTGATAGGAATGATAAAGAAGATGATACAATCTCTAAGACGACTGAAACTATCAAAGACTTGCTCCAAGTCAAGGTAAAATTGTGAGCAAAACTTTTTACATTCCAGAAGTTCGATGAAAATGAGAAGAAGGCAAATCGCAGTAGCTATCTCAACACAAAGAGTGCAAATACTTTGGGTGCTTTGGTAGTATGAGCAAAGTGCAGGTAAAAGTTATTAACTAGCTTGATGCATGGAGTACAACCCTCGTGGAGGCGGGCGAAGTCACCTTTTTCTTCTCATGTCTTAAGAGAATGCGCGAAACTGAGTACCATACTTCTCTTATTTATCTAGTAGAGGAGCAATGCACATGTTTACAGACCCTTCAAAGAAACTTATTGGAAGATAACAGTTATCAAATTCTTACTAGTGGTGATCAGTTCCCAATGAAATACTAATTGAAAATGGAAGTAATGTAAACCTACTTGGAGATAACAACTAAATAAAAGAAGAAACGATTGGTAAATTTTACAAAGGAAAGACCAATAATAAAATACAAGAGGAATCAAAGTCTACGAGGCATTGCTTGTTAAAACTTCAACAAACATCCACCCAATTCAAATAGCATAAGATGTGTGAGAGACTACTACATAACAAAGAATATTTTTTCCTTCATCTAAGGGATCTGTAGGAATCAACAAATATTAGCACAACTTGATTGACCCCACACCAGAATCAAGAATCATTAGTGTGTTGAAGTAGTATGACGGATCAAAGTTTGACTATTCAACAATAGCGATGAAGAGCAGTTAGGAGCGAAAAGGTGCATTACAAAAGAAGCAAAAGATTAAATATTTAACAAAGATGAGGAAATACAATATATGCAAAGGCTTCAACAAGGACATCAAAGAAATAAGTGTGAGAGAATGTCACAGATAAAGCTTTAAACAAGACATTAAATGTAATACTCATTTATGTCTATCTCTTTTGGTTTTGTTCATGCTTTACACAACATGTAAAGGGCTTACAATAGGCCTAATAGCCCTAGTTTTGTTTACTTTTGTGATCATTTCACACTTGTAAATACATATTATATATGATCATCACATAAAAGCAAAATTGCCCATAAATAGACTCTCCAAATAGTAATTTAGGGGGTTTTTTAGTTCCATAGAGTAGTGCAAAGTGTTAACCAATACATCACCTAGGAACTACCTATATGGTACACAGTTGTTTATTATTGGTTTGGAGTAGTGTCTAGGGTTGGTTTACTGTTTTGTTTCGGAATAATGTCATGTGACATTCAAGGGGATCTTTGGTCATAATGGACCACCTTAGATCTTTTGTCGTGTAACTGTTCAGAACTTATAAAGTCTATGTTTGTAACTTGTATTATCTATAAAGTATTTATTAAAATGACTGCTTATGGGATCCCGAGCTAAACGCTTTATCTAACTCATCTTCTCTCTTACATGTCTTTCAGGAATCAAAAGAGATATTGAGGAGGTTGACTCTTTACCGATGGACATATAAGGGCGTTGTACTAATTAAGTAAAACCAACTAAGTCCATATAAGTCGACCAAGGCATATCTGACAATCCAGTGAATGATGTCATTGTTCCTTTGTCATAGCCCCTTGACATCGCCTCCATGCAAGTCATTGGTATCTCTCTCTCGGGCTACTACGTTGAGTCCTTGATTGACTTGAACTTGCTTCCAGCTCTAGCCATCAACAGCAATGCTGGTTGTTCAACCCAAGGATTATTCTACATGCAGTAATTAGCTTCCTACGGGAGGAAGCCAAGTAAATGAAGCTAGACATGTATAAACAATAAGTTATAATCAATGTTATTTCTTAGCCCAAAGTATATATAATTGCAAGAGAACTACATAGCATTTTGCTTCTAGAATAGTAAGCACATTATCATCGTTACAAGATCCATCCCACCACTACACTTTTCATATCCTTCAACTCAAAAGCACAAAAGTATCTATAATTTACTAGTGTCGTAGGGTACTAGACTATCTCGTGCACCCAAGCTAAGTCGATGCCAACAAGCAACTAAGCATGCTTGATATGTTCTTGTTTTAAGGTGGTTTTATAACCAACTGTACTAGATCAAGAACTTTTCAAACCTGTAAGTTTGGTGTCAAAGAAAGAAGTACTCATATAAGACATCATTGGTGTCTCAAGTCTAAGGACCAGATACATAACTGGGACTATGGAATCACTATCTGACATTAGGTATCATTAACTATATAGTATTTCATAAGCAGAGCAATCAATGAACTCATTCTCCAATGAGCACATGTACTATATCCTTAGTATTTCCACACAAGTGACTATGAGACTAGCCACCTCCATTATATGGATGGGTATATAGTACACTGGTCTGTCCGGTTATCTCAATGTCCCTCTTGAGTAACCTATAATCGGGATTATTTAGGATCTATGTTTAAAAGTGAATCGATCTCATTATCGTGAACTCATTATGATCCAATTCCCATTGCACAAAACTAAGAACATCACTATATGCAACAGATAATAGAATGTGAGCCAATACTAATCATAAGCAAAAAGATTACGCAGCGTGTCACACGTGTCATCACTCACGTGATTGGCTTGCAAGCACTTATAACCAGCATATATGACCTAATAAGCTACGTCGACGGTAATTTTAATTATTTGTCAAAAAGGATCCAAATACCAAGTGAACCCGAACTCATACCAAATCCTGGTCACAAACTATGGTTACGTCAAGATTATCTTATCCTCTGAGTAATTCAAGCCTCAGTCATTGCATTCGTCGCACCACTGATATCTTCATGCAATACCATAGTGAAAGCATGGTGCAAGTTACAAACCACACTAGTCAATCGCTCACATACTCACATGCTCAATCTCCTCTCCACTTTAATGAAAATAAAACAAGAGCAAGGTACTATTGCTAACTATCTATAAAATATAAAAAATTATCATCGATGACTTAACTTTGATAGGCCATTTCCTCACTGATGAAGAAGTCATAGTTTATGCTCTCAATGGACTCAGAGACAAATATAAGGAATTATCAGTAGTAATTCGGACATGCAACTCACCAATGTCATTCAAAGAAGTCTATGACAAACTAATTGACTATGAGATATATTTAAAACATGAGGATAAGATGCTAGTACTGACCATCATAGCTCAAGTCAATCAAAAATCAAAGAGAAGGAGCCACTGAAATATAAGAATGCCAACAAAAGATCAACCGAAATACCTTCTGGACATATGGGTAACACACAATTATATCCCCATTATCTTTTCAATCTGAACTTCAACAACTATCAAGGTGGCAATCTTAGTACCCATCAGCAACCTCGGCATCCCAACATCCAAACCAATAAAGAGTCATTTGTTAGTTGTGTGATAAAGTCGGATACTCAACAAAAGTCTATCGATCTTGACCCAGCCTTCCTGCTACATCCAATTAGCCTCAAACGAATACCATGACTACTTCGACTACTCATCCAACCAATTGGATTGTGGATTCTGGCGCTTCTCATCATTTCATCTCTGATCTTCAGAATTAATATATCCACAATGACTATAGACATAATGATAATATCATCATCAGTGACGGTAATGGAATTTTCATTACTCATACTGGTTCCACAATACTTAATTCATACACTACCACTTAATTTACACTTGATGATATTCTGTATATATGGATACCACACAATTATATCCCCATTATCTTTTCAATCTAAACTTCAACAACTATCAAGGTGGAAATTTTAGTACCCATAAACAACCTCGGTATCCTGACCATCCAAACCAACAAAGAGTCATCTGTCAGTTGTGTGATAAAGTCGGACACTCCACAAAAAGTCTATCGATCTTGACCCAACCTTCCTGCTACATCCAATTAGCCTCAAGCGAATACCATGACTGCTTCGATTACTCATCCAACCAATTAGATTGTGGATTCTGACGCTTCTCATCATATCATCTCTGATCTTCAGAATTAATCTATCCACTATGACTATAGAGGCAATGACAACATTATCATCAGTGACGGTAATGGAATTCCCATTACTCATACTGGTTCCACAACACTTAATTCATATACTACCACTTTTACACTCGATGATATTCTGTATGCACCTTACATTAAAAGGAATCTCATTTCTGTTTCTCAATTCTACAAACAAAATAACACCTCAACTGAATTCTTTCCTGACTCTTTTTTGGTAAAAGATTTGAGCACGAGGGCATCCTTGATCCCAGGCCCGAATAAAGATAACATTTATGAGTGGTTGTCAGCTTCCCAAATCATCCAACCTTTTGCTCACTCTTCAGTTATAGCTTCATTTGATGTGTGGCATCGTTGTCTTTGTTATCCCTTATCCCTTATCCAATAAAAAAATATTTTCTCATTATTCTCTTCCAACTATGAAAACCAATAACATTATAACTCATTTTGAAGTTTGTGTTAGCAATAAAAGTCATAGACTACACTTTTTTACATCCTCTATTTCTTGTTCTATGTCATTTGAAATAATTTACCGAGATATTTAGGGTATTGAATCTCATATTTTGATGATGAAGTTATGATAGAACCCTAGAAGGAGCCCTATAGATTTTAATCTCTGAGGGGGATCAACCCTTAGAACGCTATAGGGGTTTCTCTCTCCTAGAACTCGACACAAGACTGAATAAAAGATTAAACTTGCTTGATAAAGGAAAAGGGGCGGCTATATCATTATATAGGATTCTAAACCCTAGCCCAAGGGGTATTTGCCTAAGTAAAATTACCCCCTTTGCCCCTTCCATAGCCGACTTACCTTAGTAGGAATAGGGGGCGGCTAGGTTGGCTCTATAGCCGACCTAAGCAGGAGGAAACCCTAACCGACTAACCTAGTAAAGGGGGTGGCGACCACTAAGCCCTAAGGCCCAAATCTAAACCCTAACTACACTTCTTTATAGGATAGAAGTGGCTAGGTGGGGTTTTATTATAATCTCACAGGGTTTTATTAATTATTTCTAAGGTGATTAGGACTCAACCCTACTGGAGTCCTATCAAACCCACTCTCTTAAAATCAGTCTTGTCCTCAAGGCTGAGGGTCCATAAACTCTGGGAACTAGGTCTTCAGCTCCTCGTAAGACTCCTATGTCACGTCTTCGGATGGCAAGTTATTGCACTTCACGAGTACTTCAGTCGAAGGGCGTCGTCGGTGCATCACAATCCTCTGATCAAGTATAGCTTCAGGTTGGGCTTCAATCTCACCATCATTTGTAGTGTTCGGCAGCTGAGTCTATGTTAACTCTCGTTCTCTCAATTTTGGCTTTAACAATAATACGTAGAAGACGAGATGGATCTTAACGTTATCTGGAAGCTTTAATTTATATGCCATGACCTCAATACGCTCCAAATTTTGATATGGTCCATAAAATCATAGAGATATCTTCATCGGTGCTCTGGTGTTGATTGACAGTTGCTTGTATGGTTGTAGGTGAAGGTAGACCTAATTTCCTACTGAAAATTCTCGCTCGCTCCGATGAGTGTTTGCTTATTGCTTCATGCGGGCTTGAGCGGTAGTTAGGTTGTCCTTTAGCAGCTGCAGAAGCTTGTCCCTGTTAATTAAATTTTGGTCAACTTGATCTACTTCGATCGCACCAATTATATATTTCGGTATTACAGGGAGTGGTCGACCATATAATACCTCATAAGGGGTGGATTTAGTTGATGAATGATAAATTATGTTATATCACCATTCAGTCCAAGGAAGCCACCTTGTCCACTCTTTAGGCCGGTCACTGGTGAAGCACTACTAAACCCAATCATCGGTTGTATCATATTTGAAACTTTCTAGACCTATAAGTCCGTCGTCAAAGAAAGGAGTACTCAAACAAGACATCCTTAGTGTCTCAAGTCTAAGGACCAAACACACAACTAAGACTACGGAATCATTATCTGACGTTAAGTATTATTAATCATACAGCATTCTGTAAGTTGATCAATTAGTGAACTCATTCTATGATGAGAACCTAAATTATTTCATTAGTGTCCCCACATAAGTGGCAATAAGACCAACCACCTTCACCATATGGATGGGAATACAATACATCGATCTGTCCAGTGATCTCGATGTCCCACTTGAGTAATCTATGATCGGGATTATTTAAGATTTATGTTTAAAGGTAAATTGATCTCATTATCATGATCACATCACGATCTGATTTCCATTACATAAATCTAAGGATATCACAATATATATGCAGTAGACAATATATATAATATGAGAAAATATCAATATTAATCATAATGTAAAAAGACTATGTAATGTGCCACACGTGCCATCGCTCATGTAATTGGCTTGTAAAGCACCTGTAACTAGCAATTTGCTCTTTTAGATCTTGATAATCCTTTGTGTCGTGCCCATAGTCACGGTGGAAATAGTAATATTTAGATCTATCCCTCCTTTCTAATGGCATCTTCATCTACTGAGGGTCTTTAAAGAACCCTTTTTTCTTTCTTTGTAAGAAGACCTCGATTCTTCGGTTCTTATCATATTAAGGCGGGTCAAATCAGGTCTTTTGCTAGGCAACTCAAGTTAATCAATTTTTCTCCATCATGGTGACTTTAGGGTTGGGACTAATGATGGCTGCTCTGGTTATGGCCTTTTATATGTCTCCTCACACCTATTAATGACCATCGCCTCGCTGTGGCCCTTTGGAGCACCTTGGGTATATCGTTGGTGGCCTTTCCACTAATAACCAGAAAAGACAAGAAGGCCTAAGCCCCATCGTGAAGGCTTGAATCACGAGTGATGAATGAGCTTCTTGTACACCTTGGATCTCGTTAGTGAATTAAGTGACAAAGCTAGATAATGTCTCTTCCTCCCCTTGGTTGAATCCAAGCAATATTGTTGTCGAGGGCTTCGAGTGTACATTTCCAAGGAAATAGAGCTCAAATTCCTTCGTAAGCTAGATAATGAGTCAATCGAGGGTGGCGTCAGGCAAGTGTACCACTCTCGCACTGGGCCCCTTACTGTTGTTGGGAATGTATGGTACATCGAAGCATTTGAGGTGTCGTATAGAGACATCTAGGTGTGGAAGGCAGTAGTGTGTTCAAGTGGATCGGTATTGTCGTTAAAATCGATAAGAGGTGAAAGTTGGTCGTCATTGACTCTTCTTGAATGTTTTGGGTGAATGGGGATAATTCAATATAAGATCGGCTAAAATCTCCCCATTGGACAATAGGAATTCCCATCACATTGGTCCATTTGCCTCAGCCAGACCTTTAAGGAAGTATCTATTGAATTCACTGATTGAGTTTCAGATTCATGAAGAGCATGGTGGTATGGTAGTGTATTAAATTTCATTATTGGGGAGAGGGGGCTCCCTAGGTTGGCAGCTCCGTGGACCTCGAGCGACCAAGAGATATAGTTAAGGAGACTCTCAAGGGTTTTGATGCCAGTGGCGATTGATGCATTGACCATAGCTGAAATGATGGTGTCGCATGTTGGGTAAGCTGAGGTAGGAGTTGGGCAGTAACTTATAATACACCCATGAGCATTTGCATTTAATTGACAAGGTTTAAGAATACCTCGATGGGAATGAGCAGGTGACTCAAGTTCATCTCGGAGTGAAGAACCTAGGTCATTGAATAGATGTCAATACCCTATTTGCGTCTATGCCAAGGTAGACATTTCTACATGTGGGAGGGATGGCAATTATCCCTCCTGAGTAAAGACGCTATGGGTAAGAGGAGAGGCCTCCTCGCTGGAGCGTATGTTATGGGGGTGAGTAGATGGATGTTCTTGTGATATTGGGCCATCCTCCCTATAGTGCCAAATTGATAGAGAAAAATGTCATTAACATTTTGATCAACCCAACATGGTCCAAACTCGTGTGCACAGAAATGTCCAAAGTGCCTCTAAGGTGGAAATGTCGCTCGTGCTCTCGAGGAGGCTCCGTAATGGCTGTAATGTGGCTTTGAGGTGGATTCGAGATGAACTTGAAGTGGCTCCAAGGTAGATATGAGTTGACTTGGAGGTGGAAGTATTGATCTTCCGAGGTGCCTCCTGCAAGAAGACCAAGGTCGGGTGGGGTTTCCTAACCCGATCCCTTCGATATTTAAATTAGTAATTTGATGTCTCAAATGTAGGTTAGATTAGTTATTATGAAGAAATTATCATTCTAACCATCTTTTGTCATAAAGAATGATACAAAGGTTTAGGACTATCCTCGTAAAGGAAGGAAGAGAACAGAGTTTGTATTTCTTTTCTTATCATAATAAATGATAAGAAATTTAGTATTTCGTTATTATGATCTTATACCCAGGGAGGATGGCATAGGTCTTGCATGGTGATAACATTATCAACTATTGATAAATTTTCAATCATATATATATATATATCAGTTTTTTAATGGATCGGAGGATTACAGAGCACACAGTAATGACATTGTTCTTTTGAGATCAACAAGCTTCTCCCACCTCTTTCTACTTCACAGAAAGCAAGACACAAATTTATATCATCGAGAGCTCTTGAAGGAGAAGGCAATTGGTTCTCGTTCTTTGAGATGTGGCCTTCTGTGTGACACTTCGTTCTCACTGCCCTGTCGCATTGTTAGAAACCATGTGTTCTGTTACTTTCCCATGGAAGCTGACAAACGAAGGTGTTCAAATTTCTACACTCGCTCGTCCTTTACGTGGTTTGTCTTCACAGTGCTCAAAGGTGCATGCATCCCTGTTTTCTAAGGCACGTCAATTAGTATCAAGAACACATTCTTTGAATGGGTAAGTGGAGCAGAGCATCATCTTCCCTGATTGAAGCAGTGGATATAACTGTAACCACAGCATCGTCCTTACGATAAGCTGTCTTACACGGCTTAACTGGTCATATTTTTTATTTGTTTACCGACTGATGATTATTATAGAGTATGTGTTTTTTTTTTTTTTTTTGGTTTGTGTGTTATGCAGTAATAATATTATATTTAGTTCTAACACAGCCGCCTACATGTCACCAAATTGCCTTGCGGATCCCGTTCTACGTTTCACGTGGACATCTTTTCCCATTTTATTGAAGCTAAAGGCCCGACTCCCGAGCACAACTCCTGCCCTCCCATATCCGTTCCTCGACGAGCCAATGCCTCCGGCCGCCAGATTTCTCACGACGTCAGCCCCGTCGGAGCCGCACACCTACGTGGTGGTGATCCTCGCCGCGCTGCTATGCGCCGCGGTCAGCGCCGTGGGTCTCGCCCTCGTTGCGCGCTGCTGCGCCTGCCCCTGGCACTCCCTCGGCGGCGGAAGCCCCCGGGCGCCGCCTGACAAGGGCCTCAAGAGGACGGCCTTGCGGCAGCTGCCCAAGGTCTCCTACGGCGGCGCCTCTGGAGGAGAGGAGCCGGCGGAGTGCCCGATCTGCCTGGCGGAGTTCGAGGAGGGCGAGCAGCTCCGGGTGTTGCCGCAGTGCGGGCACGGGTTCCACGCCGGGTGTGTCGACGCATGGCTCGGTTCCCACTCCAGTTGTCCGTCGTGCCGACGGGTGCTCGTCGTCGCCGCGCCGCTCTCCCTGTTCCAGGGGTGCCGCGAGGGATCCGTCGACGCTGCGGCGCCCGCGTCGGCCTCGGCGGCGGGGCGCGGAGGCGAGGGAGGATGGTGACGCCCACAGGTTCCTCCCTCAAAAGTGACATCTTGAGCTCCCTCTTTTCTACACATCTTCATGAAACCAAACCAAAGTGAGACCCTTTATTTCCCTTCTTAGATCTTGTTGAGCTGTGGATTTGTGATTCTCAAAAGTAAAATAAATTTCGTACAAAACACCAGAAAATTTTTTCTCCTTTTTGATGAAGATCTCATGAGATATAGTTAAATTAGATAATCTAAAGATCAAAGTCAGATTTATGGATAATATTTGTTATCTTGTTTAGATTATATTCTCTTATAATAGTTATCCTCAACAACTGTTAAGACAGCTGATGAAGGACACTGGTCATCCCTTTAACCTAAACAGAGACTTCTATGGGATATGTTTCTTGTTGGATTTACCCAAAGATTCCGTTAGTTTGGTGGGATTAGTTAAATTGCAACACAAAGTGTTAAAAGATCTCGTCTTTTGCAACATAAAGTGTTAAAAGATGTCGTCTTCTCCTCCACCCAACACACAGTGGGCCTCAGCATCAGCAACACTTGGTTCAGCTGCGACTCTGGCTTCACTAGAGAACGGCTAATAACTCCATCTTTGAAACTTGATTCTGTTAGATCCACTGCCTAGGATCTTTCCTTCTTTTATCAGATCACATACCTCTTTTTGTCCAAAGTAGTTGGGAAGTGCTGCTGATCTGTGTTGTCAAGATGACTAGTTACCGTAGCAGTAGTGATAGGTAGAAGTATATGATGGTTGAAGGTTTTACCAACTATTATAGCTCATAACACATGGTTTAATATATATCTTAAGGCACATGGTTAAACTGAAATAATCCTCGGCCACCATAGATTCATTATCCAGACTGTTCCGTATAGGTATAAAGAATAAGGGAGGAAGGGAACTTTGCATGAATCTTATAGCGGACTTAAGTTACTAGGTATGATCATCAAAAGTTTGTGACTATGTATGATCATCAAAAGTTTAAACTCTGAAAAGTTCTAAAAACCCAAAAAAAACAAAAAGAGTGGTATGTGAACTGTTGACAGAACTTTACATGAATTAGTTGCTGACGGCAAAAACAGATCAGATTAATAAAACTAAATAAATCCAAGTAAAATATCTAATGCAATCCATTTATCTTGGAAAGAAAAAGTGCCCAAAATAAAGGATGGCACAAATGCTGAATTCTACAGATAAAATGTAATGTGATACAATTGGATCCGAACTTCCTTAGCAGCCATCGAACATTGATGCATATCATCACAAGCAGAAGATATGACCAACTTAAGTTGAAAATTTTGCAACCCATACCAAATAAGAAGCTATAATTTTCAGAGTTCTAGGAAGAGACAACATGAAGAAAGAAGTCATGAAAGAAAGCCAAAGTCATTGTAAATAAATCTTAACATGGATCAAATGCATAAAATTTCTTTTTTTCTGCCTGATGCCTTAGTCTTAAGAGTTCCAAACTCACTGACAAGTTTTCCTGTGTCTTTCAATGATCCCCTCCTGCTGCCATATCTAAGCATTTAGGACTCCAATGCCTAGAACAAGGAAAATATGCTTAAATTGTGACCTCCAAGACTAAGAACTTCAGAGCTCCCAAATGCATTTCATGCAGTAGTAATACTGACTCCATCAAACACCATATAGAATGAAATTCAAGAAAAGAAAGATTGATGCTCACAGACCACCATATCAAAGACAAACATTTGCTGAATATAAGCAATTGACAGAGTGACCTTTAATAGCTTGTTAATATCCTCCAGTCCCTTAATCATGCTCGGTTCCCGTTCCATTTTCATCTCATCCCAATCCTATTCTCTCTAACCATCTTAAACTTCAATTTTGATCTTCGACCAGAGAAGAACAATTCCTAGATATTCAATGGTAATTGTAGTCCCTCATCCAAATAAGTAAAAGAACTCAATCCATTGCAGCTTGTTTTGCCCCAACAGCAAAGAACTCCGTGATGACCTCAAGTGGCATGCCCTTTGTTTCAGGAACTTTCAAGAACACAAATACCAAAGCCATGGTGCACACAACTGCATATATTCCAAAGACACCAGCAAGGCCAATAGAATTGAGCATAACAGGAAGTGTGTATGTGACAATGATGTCACCAATCCAGAATGTGAGGGCACAGATGGCTATGCACACACCACGGACCCGGGTTGGGAAGATCTCGGCACAAAGAATATTGGGAATTGGGCCAAATCCCATCACGAAGCAGCAGAAATAGATAACAACACTGACAGTCGAGAGCACAGCGTGAACCACAGTTCCCATGTCCACAAGGTTAGCCACAACCAAGACAACCAGTGAAGATATCAAGACAGGGATTGTGGACAGCAGAAGGAACCTGCAAGTTTGGAGATTGAGCAAAGGGGTTCTTGCTTAACCTATGATATACAGGGGAGTGAAAATTTGCCCTAAGGAAGAAAGTGACTTACCTTCTTCCTGAGATATCCATGAGCCTCATGGCAAGACCAATACTTGGAAGCATCAACAAAGTTGTGAGAGCACTAATGAGAATAGATGCTGAAGCCGAGCCAATCCCAATATTTGCTAGCAAAACTTCAACACCAGCTTGCTCAAGAATCTGAGGAGTGTAGTAGAGAACCCCATTTATGCCAGCAAACTGCAGGAGTAACAAAATAATGTTAGAATGACATCATCTAGAACAATATAGAGGTGAATATGATGCTACTTCTCAGAAGAGATCTAATGGATAGATAAACATAGAAGTCTAATTATAGGCACAAGAAGCAATAGATCTTGATTGTCATTTAATAGTAAGAGACAGGTAACAAGTAGCAAAACATATTATTTATCAGAATCAACTAATTAAAATTTAAAACAGAAGCAGAAGTTGCGAGCTCAAAGCAACTCTCAGTACAAGAAAAATCCATGAACCTCATAGGTACAACAATAATAATCGTTAAAGCCCTAGAAGAAGTATGTTGTATGAGTTTTGTATGAAGAACTATATGCTTAGTCTCAAAAAGTTCACTGAGACCAAAGTTTGGATCAGATTATGCTATAAAATTAGAGGATGGAATAAGAGCATAAATGGTAGTGCGGGGCTTCCTGGTTCTGGCAAGGAAACCTATTACATAACTACGGAATATATTATCTTCCTTTTTGCAAATTACAATGAGCTCAGAGCAACCTATGCAAGTTTCCTGAATAGTGCATCAGAAAGATTAATTGTGAGTTCAAGATTGCATAAAAGCCTGAAGGTTGTCACACTTTATAAACTGCATGTAACATAAGATCATGATCGATACTGCATCACCACCCAAGATAAGATAAGAAAGTGAAGCATTAGGTAAAGGACATTCTTGAAAGAAGAATATAAAGATGCTACTGGAGACAGGTAAAGAAAAGTAAGCCAGGAAAACCAGAAGCAATCAAAAGTATATCCTTGAAAATTTTGTAGATTGACCTGACAACATGAGACTAAGGAAGCCAGAGCAGATACAGCCACAGAAATTCCCAAGTAAAAGTAGAAAATAACTATTTAATTTCAAAACTCAATTTTAAGCTGGTAGATTTGAAGTTTCGATTTTATAGGAGCAACAAACAGAAGACAAGGAGTGGCATAACACTTGGATGCAGAAGATGCAGACGAAGCACCTTAAGAACAACAATAGAGTAGCTACGGGAAAAAACCGAGAAGAAAGCTCGAGAACATTTATGTACATCTGACAACAAAATTCAGCTATTAATCTCATCCAATTTAACTTAACCAGATTTAAACCTCCTTAAAACAAAGTTAACAAGCCTCAGATATGGCTTTTTTCTGGTAGCAGGTAACTTTTCACATTATCAATGGTCACTCTTTCAATATGCAAATATCAGAATAATGTTTTAGAAAGCATCCGTGGTAGGGCAATGATAAAGCTACTGCATACTGAAACAGAAGCTTCTACCACACAGACAATTCAATTAAAATGTCATACAAAAAAGTTTGAACCATTAATAGGTAAATAGATGTTGAGACCAAATAAAATTTTATAGGATGATATTTATTTTTATTTATGGGTTTTTTCAAATGATAAGTTTATAAAAGTAAAGGTATAATTGAGTGGATGTCACAATAAACTATGTATGGTAGTACTGAAATATTTTTTTTCCTCAATAATAGAAAATTGCTAATAAGGAAAAACTAGAACACATGCGATCATATTTTCATGCTCACACAAACTAAAAAACTATATATGGTAGTACTGAAATAATTTTTTTTCCTCAATAATAGAAATTTGCTAATAAGGAAAAACTAGAACACATGCGATCATATTTTCATGCTCACACAAACTGCATATGTATCCTAGAATGTACATATACAATTACAGCATACTGTAGCAATCCAGGCTGATGCAGAGTAAACCTCATATATGACCACATTTTGGAACACTACACCAGAATGTTACTAGTGTAAATGTAGATCACAAACATGGTTTACCAAAGTCCATTTCTATAAGAAATAAATAACATGAGAAGACATTTAATCAGCATCATCATCTTTCATTGCATTTAGTAAAACTAACCTGCTGAAGTATCTGGATCCCAACTCCAACAAGTAAAGCATGTTTCACACCAGGTTCAAAAATATCTTGCCAATTTGGCCCTTTAGAAGCTGCTTCTGATGGATGAACCATGGCTGGCCCCACAGGGTGCTGATCCACAAGCTCCTTATAGAACAGAGCAGGTTGGCTCACCAAAGCAGCAGCCTGAACAAATTCACCTTCTTCAGGAATATCAACTCCTGGAAGGGAAACAAGGGAACCTCTCCTCGACCCAGGAATGCCCTCCTGGTGTAAATATATTCTTTTGAACCCACCTTCCTTTTTCCCATCTGCACCTTCTCTCTCAGACCATTTCCATGCCAATTGCCATCCCCCACCAATACCCATACTACTAACTGCCTCTCCTCCATTCTGCATAAGACTGCTATTTCTCCTCATGCTCATAATACTTCCATGCTGTTGGCCAATATCCTTCACTTCCACGTTTGTTGTTTGGCGAGAAAGCAATGGACTTTGTAAATTGTCATCAGAATCACCTCCTCCAGCATCAGATGCATAACCTTCACCCTCCTGTTGAAGACTTTCCTCATCCCACTGCTCGGTTTTGTGTTGCTGATCTGCAACACTAAACATGCTTCCGAAATTAGGAAACAATGTGCTTCGCATGCTACCCATCTCAGGTAATTTTTCATGGACACTTCCAAATAGGGTAACCAGAGGATCCATTAGCAGCACACTACGCTGATTTTCCACGCTACCACGGCGTGATACAAGAGCAAGGGAACTTTGGCCTTTGACAGGCCGGGCAACCCATGAAAGGCCTTCTTCAGGCCCATACAACGTGATACGGTCCTTATCAGCAGTTGCCCCCTGGTCATCAGTAAGCTCATTAGCCGGTCCAATTACATACTCTTCAATGGAAGTCTCACCACCTACTCCCAAACCCTCGACAAGAAGAGCCATTTCTCCTGTATATTTAAAAAGAAAAATGGAAAAATCATATCTCAGACTTCTTCACACATCCATTTTGTTTGTCCCAGAAATCAAGATCACAAACTACCAAGCATAAATTATCAAACAATAAGCTAATGTGAGATCGATAGTGCTAGAATAAGCAGATTTAGTTACATTATGGTAAAGAATCAGTAGGTTTTTCTAGAGTAACATAAAGAAAAATAAAAGAATTCAACTAATAGAAATAAAAAGATATACAAGATGGAGAGAAACCAAAAAATTTGGCCATAGTAATTCTCTCTGACATTAGAGGTCTCATGTAGATTTGCCTAATGAGACAAGAATAAGCATAAAGAGAACAAGCAACCTATGCAATATTATTTTGTTTTGAACGATCATTCTTGTCAAAGAAGCACGTTAATGTGAACATCCATAAATATATACACAGTGTTTTGACGTGAAAAAAATGAATGATATAGCTACACTATCATATAACAGCAATGACACACAGATGCTCAAAAGTGGAACTCATAACAAATACAGAGTTTATGAGACTAAGTATGAGAAAAGCCAACACATGATTGTTGTAACGTATTACTAGTACTGAACTCTTTGGTAATACCAATCACACGCCTTTATTTAACTAACTGACTACCAAAATTTCCATCGCTGTACAAAACACTCAATAAGATACACAACAAATTTATCTTGCATATCCACTTGGCCAAACAGCCAGCATATAAACATTTCATGTACAAAAATTTAACTATTACAACTGCTACAACTTAATAAAGGATATAATTAATTTTAACTAAAATGAATTTAGTAGCATTTTGGGGCAACATTTACCAGAGACATCTTCCCTTCCCCGCAATCTCTGCAAAACCTGTTTGGCCTCAACCATTCTTCCTTTGCTTACAAGCCATCTTGGAGATTCCGGCAAAAAGAAAATGGTTAGTGCAAAATAAAGGAGGGAAGGGATAGAGAGAACTCCCAGCATCACTCTCCAGTCCGTGTTCACCGTTAATGACATTGCAAAAACCATACAATATGATATAAACATTCCTCCAGAGCCACTGAACTGTGGGAGGGTATTCAATGATCCCCTTATCTCTGGTGGAGCCGTCTCAGAAATATATACAGGAATGAGTGTGACCGCTAGACCAATCCCAAATCCATCAATTAGCCTCGCCAAGAGTAGGACATAGACATTGGGCGACCACAACATCACTAGACCACTAAGAAAATAGAGAATTGATGAGATGATTAGCATTGGTCGTCTCCCAACCCAGTCTGATACTGGACCAGAAAATGTTGTGATGATAGTAGCCCCGATAAGCGACATAGCAACTATTAGTCCCTCTATGGTAGGCTCAGAATCCAATTTAAATTCCTTTTTGATGTACAGTATAGAACCTGCATAAGCATCAGCAAAAATTTAAATAAAAAGTTAAAAGTTCTCAGTGACTTAACATAATGAACTTAGTAATAGAAACAGATGACCAAACATCAGAAAGAATCTTGTCACATGTTGACAGTAATGTGCATCGTGCAGTGCTATGACCAATAATGGCTAATTTTGACATTATTATCTACGAGAGATATACAATTCTTCAAGAATACAGGAACAGCAGCTGCAAGAATATCAACTGGGAACGATTCAGCTGGTAACCCACCTTTAGAATTTTGAAGTGCTTAAATGATGAAAAACATTGTATCCCAGCTATGAATGGCTGAATCACGTCTAATTTTTTTTTAAAAGACTAGCTGATAATTACTATCGGACAAGCCAAAGACAATGATCACAAGTACAAGTTTACCTGCAATGGTAGCATTGTCCCACCCCTGCAACAGGTTACCAATTGAGGCAGCAATCGCAACAAGAACAGCACCCCGCATCTTCTCCTATGCGACCAGAATGCAGCTTAACAAATGAAGGAACCTAAAATAGGAGAATCTCATATCAGATTTCTTTACAAAAACCAAACAAAAGCTAAATCCTAAGTAAGCTTATGCAGTTACCAAAAGATTTAGATATTCATCATAAGACAGATATTGCAACATCTTGAACTGAGACCAACCAAATCAAATAGAATTTGAAGCACTGAATCAAAATTTAGTGAATCTTCATACCCTTTCAAGGAAAACCAAGATCTGTTGGTGGATGGGCCAAGGATTCAATAATGGCAAACATGATGGCCACAACAAGCCACTTCCATGAGTTAAACCCGAGGAGTGGCACCAGATCAGAAGGACGACACCAGATTAGATGCCTCCAGGCTCACTCCTTAGAAGGGGGATCTTCGCCTAGGAACAAAGTTCACAGAACGGAGAGGTATGCTTCTTTGGCGGAATAGAAAAAAGCCAAAAGCAACAGAGCTAAACAACAGCAAAAGTAGTGCCTACAGTACCCCTCAGAAATTTCACCGAACACACTGTCTCCTCTTCTCTATTGCGGACTGAGCTTTAAGTAAGCATTCAGAAAAAAGGAAAAAATCGAAGAACACCAGTGCAGTGATTTCCCGAGTGCGTCAGAAAACCGGTATATAACTCAACTTTGCAGAATTTTCCGCAGAGAAACCCGCCAAGATCGTAACTTTCCGCCGGAAAACACTGAAGCTCACCCTAGAAAAGCAAGAAATCACCCCAAGATCAGATCTTTGAGCTGGAACAGCCAGAAGCTTTCGTCTCTGACAACAACCAGATTTCCAGATTCCAGAAACTCCTGATGACGCAGGGTAGATCGCGCTCGTCGATTTGTCTGCTCTTTTATGCTCCAAAACTTGAAGAGATTTCTAGCAATGGGAAGAGCAAGAAAGGAAAGCAAAGGCTAGAAAGGAAGTACCATTGGCTCCAATGACAGCCGATACCGATCTGTCAGCCCTAAATCCTTCCGCTTCCCCGACAACCCGAGCGCATGAATGGGAGGAAGGCCTAACATGCCCCGCTTTCGGTTGCTTTTTGAACCCTAAACATGGGAAAAGACCGGGTTCCTTCAAACCCACCAGGCGTAGAAGGGAAGAAGAGGAGGAGAGGAACTCTAGAGAGATTTGGATGCCGAAGGCTACGGAAGAGGCGCTTGATCCCTTCTTCCTTTTATATATAAACCAAAGAAAAAAAAACACCTTTTTTTTCTCTTATTTTTATTTTATTTTTCTCTATATATCTAAATATCATAATTATTATGTAAATATATCCAAGACGACAAAAAAGTAATTCTGAATTTTCAAATTATCAAATAAAATTTGGTTCATATCTTTGTTTCTTCTGCATGTTATTATGCAGATTTTGAATAATCCAGGGCTGCATGTAATATTGTGCCAAAAAAAACTAAAATACGCAGAAACACACTTACTCGCCAACTCTACCTTGACAGCTACGGGGGTAGCCATCCCGTACCCCACTCATGTTCATCCAATCATTGCGGGGGTACAGACGCAAGACGGAACTGGCGCACGGATATTTAGAAAAAGGAGGTACTACTAAATCTTTTCTTAAATCGTCAGAAAGAAATATGATAAAAGCAAATCATATGTAATTTGCTATTTTGCTTTTTTTTATATATATAAAATAGACTTCCATAGCAGACACCTCGATGGCAAAAAAAATAATCGAATCATGTTATTAAGATAAAAAAAAGAAGCCGGTTAGAGTTCTTACTCCATTTCATAGCTACGAAAAGTTCCGTTATTGAGTCTAAAAAGGATAAATGATCCTTAGTTGTTATTTAGTAATAAAAATATTTCAGTTTTTAGGGAAATAGACGTAAGGACGGAGGAGAAGAAAACGTTGTTATTTTCATGAGTCTCCTCCCCACTCTTTTATAATAAGCTCGTAACAAATTATTTTTTTCACTCTCACATTGTAAATCTTGTATATTTTCTATTTATTTTTTAAAAAATATCAAATTCGTGATTTGATCCACTTGATCCCAGTCGATGTTCGATCCCGTTCTCATAATTATGTCCTATATTAGGATAGAAATGTCGCAATCTCGAGCTTAAAATATCTCTTTTAAAAATCCAAAGACATCTCGGTCGCCTCACTAGCATCCATCGATCGCATGCATCCATATGATGATGCATGTGAACTTAATTAACAAATATCACTCGTAGAGATTGACCTCTTGCGTGGAAATTGTGGTTCGTTGGCGAATATTCGTGCTTGATGCTCTCGGAGGAAATAAAGTGATCGATGACAACATATTGGTTTGTTAGCATCTTATTATTATATTGTGATGTAGTATTTATATTGCGACAGGTAGTTACATCATCATCTCAAATCAAATCTTATTGTAAGTGACATTAGGAATTTGGCTTCCATCGTCAATGTCCGGCAAAGCAATATTTTTGCGCACAAACCTGATAACTTAGATCCAAGAACAAGAACAACTACATAGAGAGCTGAAGCTTCCTCTGTATTGTAGAGATTTTTTTAGGGTTAAGATTAATTTTAGCCCTATTATATATTTTTGGTCATGGTCACTTAAGTTTTTATAATTTATTTATATCTAAAATAGTTTTTATATTTTTAAAAATACATGATATAAGTTTCTCTCGTCAAGTATGAGTTAACATATGTTAAAATATATTTATGTAGCAGACTGACTCATAATAAACTAATAATATAATAATATATATTAAGTTAAAAAATATCCATTTACCTTGTATAGTTTAGTCATGGGTCATTTAAACTCTTATAGTTTTACTTCTATCTAAAATAGCTCATATATCTTTAAAAATATAGTATATAAGCTTCATCCATCATGTATGAGATGATAAGCATTAGAGTCTATTTACGTAGCATATTGACTCATAATAAATTATTAAATATAATAATATATAATTTATTTATTTTTTTAAATTATCTTGTTGAGGAAAAGAAAGCGAGCGGAGGTCGTAGTGACGGACGAAGGTGGAGTGGCAAAGGTATGAAAGGTCAAAGGTGAAGGTGAATGAGAGCTAAACCATCACATTGTAAGCACGATGGGTGGGGGCATAAGAAATGATGAAGTATGAGATAATAGAGATAAGAACGCCTAGGAGAAGAGGGACAAAGAGACCATTGCATGACTAGCGAAGACTAATCGACACACATCAAACCTTAGACAGGACCGGAAGCACTTGAACTTGTTGCCAGTATGAGAGATGTTGTGTGCATACAATGTCCTGTTAGATCGTAGTGGTTCAGTGTTGCTGTTGCTGGTCACTTCCATAATGATGTATCCTCTCACCATTGATGATGGTCTCAATTTTTTAATTTAAATTATACTTATTATTATATTAATTATGTATCATGAGTTAGAATATCACGTAAGCAGATTCTAATGTATGTTAACTCAGACAAGAGGAACTTATATGCTATGTTTTTAAAAAAATAAAATTATTTTATACATGGGCAAAATTATAAGGGTTTAAGTGGTCCATGATTAAAATCACATGAGCTAAAATGGATCTTTTTAAATATGCCGACTCTAACATATGTTAACTTAGACTTAACGAAAGGGGTTTATGCTACGTTTTTTAAAATATGAGTTATTTTATACACAATTAAATTATAAGAATTTAAGTGATGTATGGCCAAAATCACATGACATAAATTTAACTTTAACCTTTTTTTAACACACCCACTAATTAATAAAGATTTTATCTTTTTTTTAAGACAAGCACAATCAACTAATTTTTTTATTTAATCAAGATTTTGTTCGCATAGTTATTGTAATTGTATTGAATATAAGATCAATACAATTATATTGATTAAACTAGTGGGCGAATTGATCATATCATAGGTTTAATTTTTTTTACAGATACTATATAATTATATGTTATATTAAATATATCATGTATACCGATTGTAAATGCAAGATAATTGTGCAACAACTCAATCTTAGTTAGTTAGGGAAGGCTATATGTAATGGCTTTAAATTTTATCATGTTATTTTACGCAAGAGGCATGACCTAATTCAACACATTCAGGTCAATTAACAATGTATTTTTTAGTAAAGAAAATATTACACATAATTTTGTATCTCACTACTAAGATTTTGATGAGACATGGTCTCAAACTGTAACTAATTAGTGAAAAGGTGGATGTTTATTAATTAAATCTTTTGATGGTGATAGAACATATTTTGGTTCGTCCAACATATATTTTCATATCATCTTCTAAAAATCAAGTAGATACGATCGACTCAACTCAAATCATGGTCTTGGAAAGAAATACTATCCTAGACCACCGCTCGAGAGGCTAGGCACAAGTCGCATCACTTACCTCCATCATGAGGTTTCCTTCTGTATATCATCTACACAGTAAGACATGTTTCAACTCAGACAATGGCTCATGGAATGATTGTGCCTACTACAAATACGCAATAAAAATAACCATCACAAACAATTGGAATTAGTAGACAGGTCGGGGGTTCAACCACCAACCAGCGTATGACGTTAACCTACCACCCACGCACATTAACCCACTTTGTATGACATTTATCTCCCTAGATAGTATAAAAGGTGCCCAAGCAAATGAGCAAAAAATCTTTCTTCCACACTAGACATACTATATAGACCGATTCAACAAGCTGACTTGATCGTTGGAGGCACCTAGTCAAGGTAGCTCCTTCCCCTCTCCGACCACGACTTTAGTGCAAACATCGATGACTAGAGAGCCAATGAGGAGCAAAAGGACGCACTCGCAAAGAGGAAAGCTCCACCCACGGAGGCCAACCAAACAAGGTCCCCTGACCGAGGATAAGCAACTCCTCCTAGAACATTGTAACCAACTTCGAGAGACTATAGCTCCATTGAGGACCAAAAGTCGACTCTAGCATGAGACGACCGCCTAGGTTCCCGATCTACCAACAGATGTCCCGATGAGCCACGCCACTAGTCACTGCTTCCAAACAGTAGGACAACCATCACCCATCTCCTTTGTTGACCACGTAGCCACTGCAATCCCTTTCGCGGCATTGTTGCCTATAGCATTGATAGCAGTGATCTCTCACTACCATAAGCCCACACTTCCTTTGCAGCCGCACCGAATAGGACAATACTGATGCCCTTGACCCAACATCAACAATAGGAATTGAGAATTACGGATCTGCAGTCCTATGCAATGACTATCGATAACTTAGTGAAAGCCCAACCAAAAGCATTGGAAACTAGAATTCAAAACCAATTGCAGGAAACCCTTGATGATTTCAAAAGGAGTCTATTGGAGAGCTTCAGCAAGATGAAAGTTCAAGTCTTACATTAAACTAATCTGGAGACATAGGAAATGGGCACCAAGAACACGGTGCTAATTACCCACACATGAAAGTGAAATTTCCAAGATGGGAAAATGGGGATGCAACCAGTTAGATCTTTAGGGCAATTTTTTTTTTACATTCATAGAACTCCAGAAGAATCCTAGGTGAAAATAGCTTCAATCCAATTAGAGGAAGATGCAATCCAATGGTATGACTAGTATAAAACACGTCATAGGATTCCTTTGTGGGAGCAATTCAAGAAAGGATTTCTTGTTTGCTTTAGACCATCGGAGTACGAGCATATTGATGGGCAGCTCGTCAAAATCCGTCATATAGTGCTAGAATATCAGAGTCGATTTGAACGACTATTAAATTAAGCCAGAGATTGGTCAGAATGACAAATGGTGGGTACATCCATCGAAGGTTTAATCCAGATATCTGATGTCAAGTTAAAGCTTGCCAATCTCGCACTATAACAACAGTGATCTCATTTACATGTTTGCATGAGAAAAAAAATGAACATGGAGTATTGTTGAAATAGAATTGATAACAACCAAATGATTAGCATGTCGCCTACCCCATCTATTCATAACCGGAACCCTAACAATTAAATACTAACCCGAGAATAACTCAAGAAGAGATCAACAAAGGGTTTGTACTAGCAATGTAATGAAAAGTGGAGTAAGGAGTACCGATGCAAATAAGGGCGGTTTCTAATGATCGAACTAATTGAGGAGAAACCAAAAGTTGACAATGTAGACTTCGATCATGAAGGTATAGATTCTGATAAAGATATTGGACCTATTACATATACAGTGCATGCATTAGATGGCTACTATAACCCGTAAACTATGAAAATTTGTGGAATTTTGAAACATCAACATGTTACTATTGTAATTGATACTGGTAGCACTAACAATTTTATGGACAATAAGATTACTGACTCATTAGCCTACCACATTGAAGGCTATAACAAATTCGAAGTAAAGGTCATTGATGGACGGATTCTAACATATGATAGCAAGTGTTTGAAGATAAAATTGATTATACAAGGACAATAATTGCTAGTAGATTTCTTTTTTATACTCTTAGAAGACTTTGAAGTGGTGCTTGGAATTGATAGTCATCCTCAAGCGTGGAAGCAATGTTATAACTATCACTAGTTATCGGATGGAGAGGATTCTTCAGAAGACCACAATAACTACTATGTCGGAAGGCTGGCCCATAACTTACACTATCACGAAGTGGAGACCCTGCTTATTTGATCAACGAGTTGTGATGTGTTGCATATATCCTATGACTAAAGTACTAAAAAAAAATCTCCTAGAGTTTGACGCTACTCAGCCTTGAAGACATGGTTGATTTGAAGAAGAAAGGAATTGTTAGGAACCTATTAATTTTCTAATTTTTTTAGTCATATCTCTTTAAGTTTGCTAGTATGTAGGAGTCAGATAGGGGTTTATTTAAAAATTATTATTTTACTTAGAAGTCCAAGTCCTAAGAGACTTTGGGGTGGAACTCTATAAATAAGGATTTAATTACTTCTTTTTTCATCAATAATATTTAAGTCTTTGGCAAATCATAGGAGGCTTATCCTCTCAAAGTGATCATTTATCCCTTCTCACTCTCTTTTATGATAGAATCCCTAGGGGTTCTTATCATCACTTTTGTGCCCCTCCTTCCTGATGCGAGGATTGACGAATTTACAAGGCGGAGTCGGTAATGGATCCGTCTAACGAAGATAAAGGTAAAATAATCTTTTCACCCAAAAAGTGATTTATGAATTTTTTTTAAAATAAAGGTGCTCCATGAAAATTTTATGAAAGTAAGATATTTTTTCAAAAAATTACCCTAAAAATATTTTAACAAAAGGAACTCATCTAATTAGCCGATGGAATTCATCTCACATTAAATAAGAAAAACATTGTTATTGCCAAGTCCCTTAATCAACTTTGCACATGTTCTCAATAGATGATTCACGGAGATATTTGAAACAAGAATTCCCCACACCTAAAACAGACTTAAAACTGCTTACAACACACATCACGTCGCACATGAGATTCCTGAGAAGACAATACAGGGAAAGTAGAGACATGTCGTATCCCTTTTATTTCAATGTGGCCATCACTTGGTAGCAAAGATGTGAACTTATGCGATGGGACTAATAAAATATCTGCCATTATGAATGATGCCGACAGGCAAAAGCTTGAGAAGCTCAGCTTATTAATTGCAAGAGTTTTGGGGTCTAATGGACCCCACGAGACGGAATCAAATAAAAGACAATGAATGGTTTGTCGATTCTTCTTGACCTTCAAGCAATATAATTAGGCTCAATTATGGGATCCTTGCTGGAGATTGGCCCACCTTAAACTCGATGTCACATCATGTGTTCACCCTTGATTTGGAAGTTGGATCCGAACATTGTGGATCCAATTAAGACATTTTGGTCGTCACAATTTTTGTACACATTACAATAGTTGGCACGAAGCATATGTTGGCGTTTGCAACATGGAGAGCAATACAATAATTGGTTGGATCTGACATCCTCTTGATTGATATTTTCGAATTATTTGTGTCCAACAAATTTTTAAATATAAATATAAATTCATTCTGTGGATAGTAAGAATATAAACGATACCATTTTAGATTTCTACCCTCTGTCTGATTTAGAAAAAAAAATGCTATTTTAAAATTCTGTTTATAAATACAATGTTGAAGAGGACCAGGTAACACAAATCTTTTTTCCAACTCCAAGTGTTTCTCATGATCTACAACAAATGACATGCACATCTATTTTTATTCTCTAACTCAAAATTCATTTTTTATCAACTAAAATGAACACAATACTAATATATAAAAAAAAGACAAAATAGCAAAATCTATCTCATTGTTAATTATTTTGGTCCTCCTTGTCTTCTTAGTACTTCTATTTAGCTGGTTGGAGTGTCTTTTTTCGAGGTGTTGTTTAGTTGAAGCTGAATCATTTCGCTGAGCAGAAAACAGCATGACGCTGCAGTATCTCGTTGGACGTACATGACATTGGCTACTTCTCATCATCACACGGTGGCCGTCAAAATCCATTTCACGATCTTGATGGAGACAGTGAGACAAGTGAGAGTGCCAATAATGCATCTGATAGGTGGAAACACCAAAACTATCACTGTTATCGGAAGAGAAGTAATGTGGAAGGTAATGAGACTGATCACTTGGACCACCTTTTTCCCATTATTAAAGCATGCAGACTAAACCCTTTTTGTATGCTTCTAGTTTGTCACCGGCGAAGATAATATACCTTGTTGAGTGTCCTACGTTATTGGTGTAAAAAAAAGATAAAGATAAAGAAAAATTATATCTAGTGGAGCTCATTAAACAGACTAGATGAGGTATATTATATATATATATAATATTTATATTTATATTTATATGAACATCTTAAAATCTTGGAACATTTTTGCTTCAAGTTTTGTGCAAAAGCAAGTTAATTACTTAAAAAAAAAAAAAGTAATTAATAAAAGGGTAGGAGGAATATAAGAGTCGTTAAGCTATCTACGAAAGGTGAGAATCACACAAAATTTAGTTGGAAAAAAATGAATCATGTGACCCAGAGGCATGCTTGGCCACCCAATCCACATAATTTTACTTTCACAGCATTAAAAAAAATTTCAACAGATAAAAGATATTACTCAAAGTATTGGCCCTCTAGGCTCTCTCTTGTGTTATAGTACTTTCACAAGGATAGTTGCATCACTCTAATTCTTTCGACAACATACTATTAGAATTGTAACTACACCAGAGGAAGGATGAATTAATACTTTTATAATAACGTTTCTTTTTAAAAAAAAAAATTAAAAATTTTAATTAAAAAATATATATATATAATATGTTTCATTAAAAAGTATATGGATAGTAAGTAAATTACTAAGTATGACATGGCAAAGTAATGAAAGAAATATAAATTAATTTATAATAGTTCTATTATCTCGACTTACGCCTACTCTTGATTCTCTTTCCTCGAGGTCAACGACTTTTACTACTTATTTTTTTAATGGACAAAAATCAACTACCTTGTTATAATATTTTTATTTTATCCGGCTTAGGAGATAACCTTTATACTAATTCTTTTACGAAAGATTTCACACCTCCTTAGAATAACTTCTAAATTCAAGAAAGAAGAGACTTATACACTTTAAGAGAGTTCACAACACTTCAATTCTCAATATTTGATTCTTGCATCAAGCAAGGATAAGTGGGTATTTATGGACCCCAAAGGCATAAAAATAGAGTCAAAAGTTTAAATCCCTGATATTTCGGGGTACTAGCGGTACTACCATTAGCGCCAGACGGTACTACCATCGAACTAAGCCTCGAAATATGAACTCTAATAGTATCACCACCAGCTTGGGCAGTACCATTGTCGCTTGGATGGTACCACCATCAATAGGGTGGCACCACTGCCACAGGGGGTGCTATCAATGTCGAAATACCCGAAAAAACATAAACATTACTTTTCGACTCTTTGGGTAGTACCACTGCATGAGCTTGATGGTACCACCATCTAATCCTACTCAATGTTATCAAATTGACCTTCCAACATGCCCAATTTGATTAATTTAGGCTCAATGGGCTTTTAATTAAGTCGGCATAATTTTGACCCAATATCAGTTTAATTTGACTCAAAATGATCATGATCAAAACTTCACCACTCTAATTACAATAACAAATCCTTCAACATATTGTCCAGCATTCCAGTATGTCATCTGATTATCTGACACTTCGTTCAAATCTCTGACGCTTAATCATTTCCTTCGACGTATCACCCGATCTATTGACATGTTGACTTCTTATAACATCTGATCTTTTACCGCAATATATGATCCTTCCGACCTGATGCCCTAACTCATGGCACGAAGTCTATCCTTCTGCACGTCAACCAATCCTTCAACCCGATGTCTAATCTGTGACATGATGCTTTCCAGCTCAACGTTTTATTTTTCTAATTTGACAATTTGCCCTTCGATGGTTCGAGTCTATGATTGAAGTTTTTCATACATTACTATCGTAAAAGCATATTAGTCCATAAATTCATCAATTGATTTCATCATCAAAATCTAGAATTCTATAATCTCCCCCTTTTTAATGATCACAATCAATTGATGACGGAGTTTTAACTAAGCTCCCCCTGTCTATATGCCATTTAAGATTTTATACTAAACTCAAATTCAAAAAATAATAACCTTTCAATACTACCCTTTCAATTCAAGTCAAAATAATTTTAATCAGAATCATAGTGATTTTTAATAGTAGTCATTGTAAGAATTATATGTATAATTTTAGTTAAATAATCACATCATATTCATAGCTAAAATATCAAAATAATTTCAAATCTCATTAAAGACAACATGTATAAGAGTTATCATTACTTCTCCCCCCTTTGTCATCAATAAAAACTAAAAATATGCAAGTTAATACTTCTCTCTCCCTTTGTCATCATAAAAAAGAAGAGAAGGATATCATGGTATCATGGTGCTACTTCTCTTCAATGTACTAATTATAAAACTACTTTGATATCACAAGAAGGATATTAATATCGAAGATAGGTTTAAGTCATGAGAGGTCAATTGATGATGTGGTAAATAACTCATGAATACAAAGAAGTCATATGAAATAAATCTCACATCAAGAAATCAAGATAATAATCTATTGGGATAAATCTCTTATTTAGTAAAAAGAAAGAATTATAGGAGAACAAATAGTAAAAGATCTTGTTTCATATAAAATAAATCTCAAGTTATAAATATCAAGAAGTCAAGTGAAATATCATAATTTATTTGGATAAATCTCTTTTTCAGTCATTAGCGAAAAGAAAAAAATATAAGAGAATGAATACAAAATAAATATCAAATCTTGAATATTAAGAAGTCAAGTGAAAGATCATGATTCGTCTAAAAAAATCTTTCTCAGTCATTAGAAAAAAGAAAGAATTATATGAGAACAAATACAAAAAAAAATCTCAAATCTTAAATATTGAGAAGTCAAGTGAAAGATCATGATTCATTTTAAAAAATCTATTTCTCAATCATTAACAAAAAGAAAGAATTATAGGAGAATGAATACAAAATAAATCTAAAATCTTGAATATCGAGAAGTCAAGTGAAAATTATGATTCATTTAAAAAATATTTCTCAGTCATTAGCGAAAAAAAGAATTATAGGAGAACAAATACAAAAAAAATCTCAAATCTTGAATATTGAGAAGTCAAGTGAAAAATCATGATTCGTTTGAGAAAATCTTTTTCTCAGTCATTAACGAAAAGAAAGAATTATAGAAGAATGAATACAAAATAAATCTCAAATCTTGAATATAGAGAAATTAAGTGAAAGATCATGATTCATTTGAAAAGAGTCATTGGCGAAATGAAAGAATTATAAGAGAATGAATATAAAATAAATCTCAAATCTTGAATATCAAGAAGTCATTATGATTCACTTAAAAAAATAATCTCATATTTAATAAACGAAAGAATTATATGAGAAGAATTAGTAAGATATCATGATTCATGTATTTGAAAGATTCGTAATTCTCTTTTAATAAAATTAAATTATTTTTCATTTAGTGGCTTAGTAAAATTATCTAATAATTGATGTTTTATGTCAATAAAATCTAAAGATATATCATGGTTGCTAATATGATCCCTAATAAAATGATGTCTAATATCACTATGTTTAGTCCTAGAGCATAGTATTCATATTTTATAATGTCTAATATCACTAATGATATATCATTGTTGCTCAAGCAATATTTCATATTTTATAAGGATAATTTTTAGGTAAAGTCCATAATCTTCTAAAGTATTCTTTATCTAAATTACCTGAGCATAGTATTCACCTGTCACGACATGTTCAGCCTCGGCTGTAGATAATGAGATAGAGCTTTACTTTCTGAAAGACTACGAAACAAGTGCATGACTTAGGAACTAACTTTTGGGAAATCATTAGAGCATCACATGTGCATCAGAAGAAACAAAACAAAAATAGTTTCCCACGTTTATCATGTTATCGTGCAAAGATTGGTGCGCGAAAATCGTAAAATCAAAAACTACGATACATGAGAGATTGATTACCTAGGGAGATCGTATATCCTTGAAATTTTAGATCTATATGAAGAAAATGAAGGAGGTCAAACGTCCTCCTCTCTAGCAGTATCCACACAATGAATCGTTGCAGTGATGGGCCTCCAATCGTAACCTAAAACTCGTAACTCTTGTGTACCTTCTCGTAACACTCGTGGAAGAAGATATACTATCTCCTTCACTACCCTCTCGCAGTAGGGAAGAGCTACTCAGCTAAGAAGATGAGAGAAGGAGGAGAATAGGAGGAGACGGCTAAATGTGCAACTTATCACTAATGTATCGCCCCTGCCTCCTATTTATAGAAAGCCACCAAAGAACCCTGATGGATCTTGCCTTTGTGGGTATTGGATCTTCATCAAACTATCCACTAATTTTGAATTATTGGATCTCTATCCAATAATCTCAATTAGCCTCTAACTGGGTCTCATGCAAGGATTCCATTCATGTTAGGTCTTATCCAATGATAAAAGAGGCTAATTAGATAACTCATATCAAATCCTCTACCCATTGAAACATTCACCATATGTGTGTAACCCTCTAGGCCCAACACTGAGATGGCCGTGAGTCCACCTGGTTAGAACTCCTTCTGACTCAATGAATTATTATCTATAATAATTCACTTGACTCATCGACTATGGACGTACTAGGTCATTGCGCTATAGTCCCCAAACGATATAGGAACTCTAATCTATTGGACTTGTCCGTCCTCAATTATCATGTATCCATAGTCTCTCATCTATCTAATATCCTAGAGACCATATATTGGGCATAGTACTATCATGCCATATACAGAATCTATCCGAGTCTCACTCTAATCAGATTCTCCCAGAGATTCCTTCTCTCTCAATCCGAACGACCATAACTAGGGATTTGTTCGAGCAAGAATAAATATGATATTTTTCTCGTGATATCGATAGTGGATGATCCTTTTTTGACACCCAATTGCCTTCGCAAGGTTAGCTACCAATCTCGATAACTGATTGTACCAAATCTAAAACTTTCCAAACCTATAAGTCTAACATCAAAGAAAGAAGTATTCAAACAAAGGATCCTTTGTGTCTCAAGTCTAAGGACCGGATACACAACTTAGACTACAAAATTACTATTTGATGTTATATATCATTAACCATACAGTATTTTGTAAGCAGATTAATCAGTAAATTTATTATCCAATGAGCACATGTACTGTATCCTTAGTGTCCCCACACAAATGGCTCTGAAATCAACCGCCTCCATCATATAGATGGTATATAGTACATCAGTATGTCTGGTTATCTTGATGTTCCTCTTGAGTAACCTATGACCAAGATTATTTAGGATATGTGTTTAAAGGTGAATCAGTCTTATTATTGTGATCTCATCATGATCTGATTCCTATTGCAAGAACTAAGGACATCACAATATATATAAAATAGATAATATAATATGAGAATATGCCAATAATAATCATAGTAAAAAGATCGTGCAGCGTGTCACACGTGTCATCATTCACATGATTGGCTTGCAGGGCACCTGTAACCAGCAATCTCTAACTTAAACTAAAGCCAATCACCTATATGTCTGATCCCCATTAGACTCTTGTGATGCTAAAAGATAATTTGAGATAATGACTTCGTCAGTGGATGTGCAATGTTATCTTCGGATGTAACTTTTTTCATTGCTCCATCTCTACAGGCCATGATCTCTCTAATCAGTTGGAACCTCCTCAGGATAATTCTGATGAGACCTGGGTTCCCTTGCTAGAGCTATCGCCTTGTTGCTATCATTGTATATGGGAATCGACTCTACGTTGCTTGGGATGACTCATAAATCCCTTATGAACTTCTTCATCCACACTCATTCCTTTACTACTTTTGCTGCAGTAATATACTCTGCCTCTATGGTTGAGTCAGTAGTAGCATCTTGTTTGGAACTCTTCCAACTTACTGCTCCTCTATTCAAGGTGAAGACATACATTGAGTTTGACTTGCTATCATCGATGTTAGACTAGAAAGTCAAGTCTGTGTAGCCTTCAACTTGGAGGCTACCTTCTCCATATACCATTAAAATATCCTTAGTTCTTCTCAAGTACTTAATGATATACTTTATTGCTTCTCAGTGTTCCAAACCAGGATCCGCTTGATACCTGCTCGTGACTCTCAGAGTATACATTATTTCAGGCCTGGTACATAGCATAACATATATGACAGACCCTATCGCTGAGGCATAGGGTATAATATCCATGTTTACCCTTTTTTTAGGAGTCCTTGGAGACATACTTTTAGAAAGTGATATTTCATGTCTCATTAGTATGAAACCTATATTGGAATTCTTCATGCTAAACCTTTAGACAATGGAGTCTATATACATGGACTGGAACAAGCCAAGCATTCTCTTGAATCTATCTCTATAAATTTGAATCATCAAAATATAGGATGATTCCCCTAAGTCCTTAATGGAGAAGTTTCTAGATAGCTAAGTCTTAAACTCTGGAGAGCATTCCTACTTCCCAATGATTATGATGTCATCTACATACAACACCAAGAATGTGATAGTGCTCTCACTTACCTTCGTGTACACATAACACTCATCTTTGTTCTTAACAAAGTCATAAGATCTGATCACCTCATCAAATCTTATGTTTTAACTTCTATAAGCTTGCTTTAGTCCATAAATGGACCTAAGCAACCTGCACACCTTATCTGAACTCTTTCTAAATACGAATCCCTTAGGTTGCCATTGAGGAATATGATTTCATATCTACAGGTGAGAAGGTTTTATCATAGTCAACTCCTTACCTTTGACTATATCCTTTAGCCACTAGCCTTGCCTTATAGGTCTCAAACTTTTCATATATTCCGATCTTCTTGAAGATCCACTTGTAGCTAATGAGTATAATACCCTTAGGTGCATCCTCAAGGTTCTAAACCTTGTTGGAGTACATATAATTCATCTCAGAATTCATGACTTCTTGCTTCTTTCCAGAGTCTATACTCATAATAGCATCATCATATTTCTAAGGATCAATATCCTAAGTGTCTTTTCCACTGATATATCCTATATATCTTCTAGAAGGGTGAGATACTCTACTAGACCTATGTAAAGTTGGAACTTAGGTGCTGATGTACTTGGTTAGACTTGGACTCTGGAATGGTGCTTAAGCTAGGTTCTCTAACCTCGCTCAACTTTATCTAACTCCCACTATTTCCACCAAGAACGTGTTCCTTCTCAAGGAACATAACTCTCTTGGTAACAAAGACCTTCTGGTCCTTAGGATGATAGAAATAATATCCACAAGTTTTCTTGGGGTATCCCACGAACTTGCACCTTTCCATTCTTGATTCCAGCTTATCAGGGTTGTGTCTCCTAACGTGGGCAAGGTGGCTCCAAATCTTAACTACCTTAATATCAGGTTTCTTTTCTTTCCATATCTGATATGGTGTAGACACTACTGACCTATATGGAATTCTGTTCCGAAGGTAAGCTGTGATCTCCAAGGCATATCCCTAGAATGAGACATGAAGGTCACCGAAACTCATCATAGATTATATCATATCTAACAATATGTGATTCCTCCTTTCTGACACACCATTAAACCAAGGTATATAAGGAGGTGTCCATTGGGATAGAATCCTATGGTCCTTAAGGAAATGAGTGAACTCTATACTCAAGTATTCTCCTCTTCGATCTAATCGAAGAGTCTTAATACTCTTTTCAATCAGGTCCTCTACTTCATTCTTATATTTCCTGAATTTCTCGAAGGCCTCGAACTTGTATTTCATCAAGTATACATGTCCATACTTAGAGAAATCACCAGTAAATGTAATGAAGTAAGAGTAACCACATATAGCTTGAGTTGATATAGGGCCATATACATCACTATGTATGAGTTCCAATAACTCAGTGGCTTTCTCTCTAATTCCACTAAAAGGAGAGTTAATCAACTTTCCATGATGGCAAAGTTCGCAAGTTGTATATTATTCATAGTCGAATGGATCAAAGTATTCATCTTTAGTAACTTTTGGATTCTTCCCTCGTAGATATGACCTAGCCTACAATGTCATGGATATGTCTCGTTCATCTCATCTCGTTTCCTCTTAGACGTACTTATATTCATGATGTGTGAAGAAGTGTCTAACACATATAAGCTATTAATCAATGTCCCTCTAGTGATGATTTCATCATCCAAGATTATGAACAACTATTATTTTTAAAAACTAATTTATATCCACTAATTATTAAACAAGAAATAGAAATAATATTTTTGATAATAGAGGGAACATAATAGTATGCATCCAATGCAATAGTAGCTCAACTAGGCAGATGTAGTGTGACCTCATTAACAGCAACTACAGTAACTCTTGCTCAATTACCAATCTTAAGTTTAATCTCGCATCTCGCGAGTCTCCTAGGCTTTGTTAAAACCTGTAATGAATTACAGATATGATAAGTACTCCCGATGTTCAATACCCATGTACTATCATAAAAATCTAACAAATGAAGACTGATCATGAATGTACCAGAAGCTTCTCCCCGTTTCAGTTTCACCTTTTTTGCAAGGTAATCCTTGCAATTTCTCTTCCAGTGCTCGTCTTTGTCATAGTGGAATCACCAGCTTTTGTCCTTTATCGGGTCTTTCTTGGTAACCTTGCTTTACCATATCTACCCTTGCCCTTGCCATTCTCAAGGGATTTATTAGCTTTCTTTTTCTTTTTTTGTCTCACCTACATAGAGAACTGACTTCACTTTCTAGGGCTAAGTCATGTCAAGGACATACGTGATTTTCTTCATCGTGAGAATAATTCTCAAATTACGAAGCCAATCCGTATAGTTTAGACCAGCAAGGTGGTTGGCATAAAGTATGCCACATAGGGGGGGTTTACAAGCGACATGCTTCTAACAAACAAAATGTAGCATGAATAAATAACATGCATATTTTATAAAAAATAATAATTAAGATACGTACTTCTATCTTAATCTACTCCCATTATTTTCTTAGTGATTCACATGATACCCTTGACACGTAAAACGAAAGTCATTGGCAAATTTCTATTGGGGATCGAGATCCAATCGATGTTTTAGTGCAACCTTGAGTGACTCAACCAATTGCACTAACCCCAAAAAGGTAGGTAACTCTTGTCAATCACAACTCTTTGTGATTCCCATCATGTTTGGCCTCCGAATCATCATAGTCTCGACTGCTCGATCAACAATGAAGTTCAGTTAAGTCATCATCATTGTTACAACATGAGTCTGATTTGATGATATGCCCTCGAGTGACTTGACCAAGCATACCACATCCTCATGTCATCGGTGATATCTCTATGTCTTAGGTAAGATCTCGATCACGTAGATAGATGAGCCTCGAGTGAATCGAGCAACTCAACCTATGTCGTGATTCAATTCTTCCTATAACAATAGAAGGGCACGTGGGTCAATCTTATTGTCTCACGCTCACCGACTTAATATTATCGTAGGAGGAGTTCTTATTTTTTTATCGTTATCGTAATATGTTGTGTCACACATACATATTTAATATATATATATATATATATATATATATATATATATATATATATATATATATATATATATATATATATATATATATATAGTAGGTGCATAATCACATATCACATATGCATACCACATAAACCATCACCTAATGTGATTAAGCTCGAGCTAGTGGGCTAAATCACTCAATATGATCTATATGTGTATCCACATATCTCCATGTCCTGTGATAGTCTTTCTCGTCATCATCGACTTCGTTAGATCCTCGATGAATCACCATGCATTGGGATCGCCCACCACGACATCATGGGTCCCGTCCATGCTCTCGTCATGCCTTTACGTGTAATTATAATATAATCATAAGCATGTAGATCCGATAATAAACAAGAAAAATGGAGGCTCGTAGGCCCCAATAATAATAATAATAATCACATTTACATATATCATAATACGTGGCTTATGATCATCCGTCCATATCATAAATCATATGTACATATTATCATGTAGGACTACTAGATAATTAATAATTAACTAAACTAATTAATTAGTTTTCTAGAAATCGAGACATGCAAGGAATTTCCAGAATTGTTAAGGGCAAAGATTGGTGCGTGAGAAATCATAAAATTGAAAACCATGATACGTGAGAGATTGATTACCTAGGGAGATCATATATCCCTAAAATTCTAGATCTAGATGGAGAGGATGAAGGAGGTTAAACGTCCTCTTCTCCAGCGATAACACGATGGATCATTATAACAATGCTCCTTCAATCACAACCCAAAACTAGCAACTCTTATGTACCTTCTCACAGCACTCGTGGATGAAAATTTGCTATATTCTTCGCTACCCTCTCAAAGCAGGGAACAACTAGTCGGCTGAGAAGATGAGGGAGGGAGGAGAATAGGAGGGGGGCGGCCAAAAGTGCAGCCTATCACTAACGTGCTGCCCCTATCTCATATTTATAGAGAGCCACAAAAAAAACCCTAATGGATCCTGCTTTAGTGGGTATTGGATCTCCATCCAACTACCCACTAATTTTGGATTATTGGATCTGTTAGGATCAAGTTGGTACTAGGGGGTGGGAGGGGGGCGGAGAATCAGTGCAAGTGCTAAAATCTCAGTTTGAAAAGCTTTGCTTGTAGTAAAACTGAAATTGAAAGCTTTTCTGGGAATTCATTAAGAGCAAATAACTGAACAATTCAAAACAAAGTCAAAAGATGATGTTCTTGCTTTTCTCCAAATTAGCTAATAGCAACTAAATTTAATAGCAAAATTAAAGAAGAGATATAAGAGAAATACTCACAAAACTTTTATAGTGGTTTGGTCAAAACCTTGACCTACATTCACTCCCGATCCCCTCTTTACTCGAGGCCAATCGGTGTCCACTAAAGATCTTCTATAGGTGAAGACTAAACCCCTTATACTTTTCTCTATTTCAAAAGTTTAGGAGAGGAACCTTTTATAAGGTTTTATCTCTTCCCTTAGACTTAACACTTGAAACACTCAAGGGAAGCTCTCAAGTTTTACAACATTTTAATAGAATTTTTATCTCCTTTTCTTGCGCTTTCTTGCTCTTGTTCTTACTATCCAAGCAAGAAATTTTTTTGGACATTTATAGATGCTGGTTACAAGTGCCCTACAAGCCAATCACGTACGGATGGCACGTGTGACACGCTGTGTCATCTTTTTACTTATGATTAATATTGATATATTCTCACATTATATTATTTGTTACATATATATTGTGATGTCCATGGTTCTGTGCAATGAGAATCGGATCGTGATGAGATCACGATAATGAGATCGATTCACCTTTAAACACAGATCATAAATAATCCCAGTCATAGGTTACTCGAGAGGGACATCGAGATAACCGGATAGACTGGCATACTATATACCCGTCCATATGATGGAGGCGGCTAGTCTCATAGTCACTTGTGTGGAGACACTAAGGATATAGTACAGGTGCTCATTGGAGAATGAGTTCACTGATTGATCTGCTTATGGAATGTTGTATGGTTAATGATACCCAATGTCAGATAGTGATTCCATAGTCCCAGTTGTGTATCTAGTCCTTAGACTTGAGACACCAAGGATGCCTTGTATGAGTACTCCTTTCTTTGACGCTAGACTTACAGGTTTAGAAAGTTGAAGATCTGGTACAACTGGTTATCGGGATCTGTAGCCAACCTTACGAAGGTAATTGAGTGTCAATAGAGGATCATCCACTCTCGGTATCACGAAAGGAATATCCCATATGTGCTTGCTCAGACAAATCCTTGGCCAAAGTCATTCGGATTGAGAGAGAAGGAGTTCTCCGGTAGAATCTGATTAGAGCAAGATAAACTGATTTCGTATGTGACCTGATAGTACCATGTCCAATATACGAACTTTGGCATATTATTTGGATGAGGAATTATAGATACATGGTAACTGTGGACAGACAGGTCCGATAGATTTGATCCCCCTTGTACCGTCTGGGGACTATGGCGTAGTGGCCTAGTATGTCCATAGTCGATGAGTCGAGTGAATTATTATGGGGATAATAATTCACTATATCAGAAGGATTTCTGATGGGAGTGATTCATAGCCAGCTCGGTATCGGGTCTAGAGGGTCACATACGTATGGTGGATGCTTCAGCGAATAAAGGATTTGATAAAGATTCAATTAGCCCCTATTCTCATTATATGAGACCCTAGGTTGATGGGCTCCTTGATTAACGCTCAATTATAGGCCTAAGGAGGTTATTGGATAGAGATCCAATAATGCAAGGCTAGTGGGTTATTGGATAAAGATCAAATACCCATTAAGAAATGAGCCCTAGGGTTTTGGTGGCTCTTTAAAAATAGGAGGGGAGACTCATGGTTGATGGGTTGTAGCTTTAGCCACCACCTTCTATTCTTCTCCCTCCCTCTGAGTAAGAGTTGCAAGATCAGATTGAAGGAGTTTCGCTGTAGAGATCTATCATGTGGATACCGCTAGAGAGGAGGACGCTTGACCTCTTTAAAATCAATCTCTCACATATTACGATTTTTTTAATTTTTTATGGTTTTTCTCGTGACCCCAATCTTTTGCACGATGATTTGATCTGTGTGAGAAACCGGTTCTTATTTTGATTTTAGCTGCGCATATGATGCACCCGCTGAGGTTTCCCAATAGTGGTATCAGAGATAAGTTTTTTGTGCGAAAAATTGGTTTTAAACTGCGTGTGATGAGATTGAATCGTGTAGAACTATTTTATGCGCTTATTACAGCGATTGACAGCGAAAGTAGGCGCTGCCTGCAGGGGAGGGGTGGCCACATGCATGCTGTCTGCATGCAGAGGTGGCTGGCCACGGCCAGGCCCCCTGCATGGGCGGCCGGCCATGGCCTGGCTACCTGTAAGGGGCGACCGTCGACAGGTGCAACAGCCCGCAAAGGGCAGCCGCTGCTTGCGCAGGGGCAGCGACTACGGCATAGTGAGGGTGAAGGAGGGCTAGGGCATCTTTTTGATAAAAAGATGGTTATGCCCTTCAAAATTTGAGAAATTTTAGCTTTGTCCCCTTTATACATAATTTCTTAAATGCCCTCAATAATTCTGAAAATTTCGAGGACTGTCTTCTCATCAAAATTATGAAAATGCCCTTGATAATTCTAGAAATTTCAAACATATCATGATTTTCAGAAAAATAATTATTTAAATAATTTAATTAATTATTATTTATATCTAGGAATCCTACATATGATGTGATGTATGATGTGGATGGATGATCATGAGTCATGTGTTGTGATGTGTGTAATTATGATTATTATTATTATTGGAGCCTGCGAGCCTGTGTTTTTCTCGTTTATTGTCGGACCTACGTGCCTGTGATTATTTGTAATTACATGAAGAGGCACAGTGGGAGCGTGGAGGTTACAGCGGGACCCACGATGCCATGGCGGGAGACCATGATGCATGGTGATGCAACGATCCGATGAAACCGATGATGACGAGATCAACAATCATAAGGCATGGAGATGCGCCAATGCATATATAGATCCTATTGTGAGTAATTAGGCCCATTGGCTCGGGCTTAATCATATTAGGTGACGGCTCATGATCATCTGGTATGGCTTGCATGTGTAATGTGTTATACACCTATTAGATATATGTATATTTGCATACAATGCAGATATATATTAAATATGTATGTGTGTGACACGACATATTAGGAGATTGATAGAAAATAAAAAAAACCCTCCTACGGTAATATTAAGTCGGTAAGCGTGAGGCAATAAGATTGGCCAACATGGCCTGCCATCATTATAGGAAGAAATTGAATCTCGACATTGGTTGAGTTGGTCGAGTCACTCGAGGCTCACCTATCTACGTGATTGAGTTCTTGCCTATGACATATATATATGTTATCGGTGACCTGAGGACATGGTATGACTTGGTCGATGAGTCGAGAGCATATCCATCGAATCAGACTCATCTTGTAACGATGATGATGACTTAATTGAACTTCAGGTTGGTCGAGCAGTCGAGACCATGATGATTCAGAGGCCGAACATGATGGAAATCACAAGGAGTTGTGATTGACAAGAGTTGTCTACCTTTTGGGCTTAGTGTAGTTGGTCGAGTCCCTCGAGATTGCATTAAGATGCCAATTGGATCCCGATCACCACTAGGAGTCTGTCAAAGACTTTTGTCTCATATGTCTAGGGTGTCGCGTGATTCGCTAGGAAAATAGTGAGAGTATATTAAGATAGAAGTTCATATCTTAATTAGTATTTTCTACAAAATCTACATGTTATTTATTTTCGCTATATCTTGTTTGTCGCTTGCAAAACCCCTATGTGACATACTTGATGCCAACCGCCTCATTGGTCCAAAGACTCTGTAATTTGAGAATTGTTCTCACGAAGGAGAAAATCCTAAATGTCCTTAACATGATTGTGCCCATAATGGAGGGAAGGACATGCGAGGATGAGATCACTCGCTTTATGAAGTATATAGATAGTCCTCGAGGATAACCTAAGAGGATGACCTATGTATGATCTTATACTTCAGTCCTTATCAAATTCCTTTTCATAGTTCATTATTAACTTTAATATGAACAAGCTTGAGGTGACTCTATCTGAGCTCCTCAATATGTTAAGGTGACTCTATAAGAGGATGACCTATGTATGATCTTATACTTCAGTCCCTATCAAATTCCTTTTTATAGTTCATTATTAACTTTAATATGAACAAGCTTGAGGTGACTCTATCTGAGCTCCTCAATATGTTAAGGGAAGCTGAGAGCACCATCAAGAAAGAGAAGCTAGTTCTCTATATTGGTGAGACCAATAAGAAAAGAAAGGCTAGTAAGACCCTTAAGAAGGGCAAGGGCAAAGAAAGATCGGGTAAGACAAAGGTTGCCTAGAAAGACCCAACAAAGGACAAAGGACAATGCTTCCACTATGGCCAAGATGAGCATTGGAAGAGGAACTGTAAGGACTACCTTGCAGAGAAGGCGAAATAGAAGCTTAGAGAAGCTTCAGGTATATTCATGATCAGTCTTCACTTGTTAGAATTTCATGATAACACATGGGTATTGGATATCAGGAGTGTTTATTATATCTGTAATTTGTTGTATTTTCTAGCAAGACATAAAAGATTGACTAGAGGTGAGATGGACCTCAAGATGGGCAGTAGAGCAAGAGTTGTTGCAGTTGCTATT
Source organism: Ensete ventricosum (assembly GCA_029747655.1). NCBI lineage: Eukaryota > Viridiplantae > Streptophyta > Magnoliopsida > Zingiberales > Musaceae > Ensete > Ensete ventricosum. The sequence continues at coordinate 35,603,884 of JAQQAF010000002.1, read as the reverse complement.
GGGGAGGTCACCCTACATCTGCCTAGTGGAGTTATTATTACATTAGATGCATGTTATTTTGTTTCCTCTATTATCAAAAATATTATATCCATCTCTTGTTTGACAATAAGTGGATATAAATTAGTTTTTTAGAATAATAATTATTTAATAATTATGGATGATGAGATCATCACTAGAGGGACCCTTATAAATCACTTCTATGTGTTAGACACTTCTCCACATATCATGAATATAAATATGTCTAAGAAGAAAGGAGATTAGGTGAATAATGCGTACCTATGGCATTATAGGCTAGGTCATATACATGAGGGAATGATTCAAAAGTTGTTGAAAGATGGATACTTAGATCCATTTGACTATGAGTCATATGCAACTTGCGAACCTTGCCTTCATGGGAAAATGATCAACTCTCCTTTTAGTGGAACTGGAGAGAGAGCCACCGAGTTATTGAAAAGTGATGTATGTGGTCCCATGTCGACTCAGGCTATAGGTGGTTACTCATACTTTATTACATTCACTGATGATTTCTCTAGGTATGGACACGTGTATATAATGAAGTATAAATCGGAGGCCTTCGAGAAATTCAGAGAATATAAGAATGAGGTAGATAACCAAATTGGAAAGAGTATTAAGACTCTTCAATTAGATCGAGGAGGAGCGTACTTGAGTACAGAGTTCATCCATTTCCTCAGGGACAATATGATTCTATCCCAATGGACACCTCCTTATACACCTCAGCTCAATGGTGTATCAGAAAGGAGGAATCATACGTTGTTAGATATGGTGCAGTCCATGATGAGTTTCGCTGACCTACCCGTTTCATTCTGGAGTACGCCCTAGAGACTAACTACAGCTTACCTTTTGAATAGAGTTCCATCAAAGTCGGTAGTATCTACACCATATGAGATATGGAAAGGAAAGAAGCTCGATCTTAAGATTGTTAAGATTTGGGGTTGTCCTGCCCACGTTAGAAGACACAACCTCGATAAGTTAGAATCAAGGATAGAATGATGCACATTCGTGGGATACCCAAAGCAAACTTGTGGGTATTATTTCTATCATCTCGAGGACTGAAAGATCTTTGTTGCCAAGAGAGCTGTGTTCCTTGAGAAGGAACACATTCTTGGTGGAAACAGTGGGAGTAAGATAGAATTGAGCGAGGTTGGAGAACCTAGCTCAAGCGCCATTCCAGAGCCCGAGTCTGTTTAGATACCTAAAACACAAGTTCCAACTTTACGTAGGTCTAATAGAGTATCTCACCCTCTTAAAAGATATGTGGGACATATCAGTGGAGATGACAAGGAGTTGACTATGGCGAAACCTTGTCACCTGTAGTCATGCTTAAATCCATTAGAATTATTAATCCTCAGATCTACGAGGAGGCTATTATGAGTATAAACTCTGGAAAGTGGCAAGAAGCCATGAATTCTAAGATAGATTCCATGTACTCTAACAAGGTTGGAACCTTGTGGATGCACTTGAGGGTATTGTACCCATCAGTTGCAAATGAATCTTCAAGAAGAAGATCGGAGTGGATGGAAAGGTAGAGACCTATAAAGCAAGGCTGGTAGTTAAAGGATATCATCAAAGACAAGGAGTTGACTATGGCGAAATCTTGTCACCTGTAGTCATGCTTAAATCCATTAGAATTATTTTGACCATTACAGCATACTATGACTGTGATATCTAGCAGATGGATGTCAAAACAACATTCCTCAATGATAACCTCGAGGAGGAGGTGTATATAATACAGCTAGAAGGATTCGTATCTAAAGAGAGTACAGATAAAGTGTGCAGGTTGCTTAGATCCATTTATAGATTGAAGTAAGCTTCCCGAAGTTGGAACATAAGATTTAATGAGGTGATCAGATCTTATGACTTCGTTAAGAACGAAGATGAGCCTTGTGTGTATAGGACGGTAAGTGGGAGTGCTATCACCTTCTTGGTGCTATATGTGGATGACATCCTAATCATTGAAAATGATGTAGGAATGCTCTTTACAATCAAGGCTTGGCTATCCGGAAACTTCTCCATGAAAACCTTAGGGGAAGCATCCTATATTTTAGGGATCGAGATCTATAGAGATAGATCCAAAAAGATGTTTGGCTTGTCCCAGTCTAGGTACACAGACTCCATTGTCAAAAGGTTTGGCATGGAAAATTCCAAGAGATGTCTCATACCGATGAGACATGAAATATCACTTTCTAGGAGTATGTCTCCAAAGACTCATGAACAAAGGGCATACATGAATAAGATACCTTATGCCTCAGCGATAGGGTCTATCATGTATACGATGATATGTACTAGGCCTAATATAGCACATGCTCTGAGTGTCACGAGCAGGTATCAGACATATCTAGGTTTAGAACACTAAAATGTAATAAATTGTATCCTTAAGTACTTGAGAATGACTAAGGATCTTTTACTTGTATATGAAGAAGGTAGCCTCCAGGCTAAGGGCTACATGGACTTGAGTTTTCAGTCCAACATTGATGATAGCAAGTCAAATTCAGGGTATGTTTTCACTCTGAATGGAGGAGTAGTAAGCTAGAAGGGTTCCAAGCAAGATACTACTGCTGACTCGACCATAGAGACAGAATACATTGCTGTAGCAGAAGCAGCAAGACGAAGGGGTGTGGATGAAGAAGTTCATCAAAGATTTGGGAGTCATACCAAGCAGCGTGGAGCTGACTCCCATATATTGTGACAGCGATAGGGCGATAACTCTAGCAAGGGAACCCAAGACTCATCAGAATTGTTCTGAGGAGGTTCCATCTGATTAGAGCGATCATGACTCGAAAAGATATAGCAATGGAAAGAGTTCCATCCGAAGATAACATTGCAGATCCACTGACGAAGCCGTTGGCTCATATTGTATTTAAGCGTCACAGGGGTCTGATGGCGATCATACACAAAGGTGATTGGCTTTTGGTTAAGTGGGAGATTGCTGGTTACAGGTGTCCTGCAAGCCAATCACGTGAGTGATAGCACGTGTGACACACTATGTCATCTTTTTACTTATGATTAATATTAGCATATTTCTCACATTATATTATTTGTTACATATATATTGTGATGTCCTTGGTTTTGTGCAATATGAATCAGATCGTGATGAGGTCACGATAATGAGATCGATTCACCTTTAAACATAGATCCTAAATAATCCCGGTCATAGATTACTCAAGAGGGACATCGAGATAACCGGATAGACCGATGTACTATATACCCGTCCATATAATGGGGGGGCTGGTCTCATAGCCACCTGTGTGGAGACACTAAGGATATAGTACATGTGCTCATTGGAGAATGAGTTCACTGATTGATCAGCTTATGGAATATTGTATGGTTAATGATACCTAATGTCAGATAGTGATTCCATAGTCCCAATTGTGTATCTGGTCCTTAGACTTGAGACACCAAGGATGCCTTGTATGAGTACTCATTTCTTTGACGTTAGACTTATAGTTTGGAAAGTTTCAGATTTGGTACAATTGGTTATCGAGATCGGTAGCCAACCTTACGAAGGCAATTGAGTGTTAATAGAGGATCATCCACTCTCGGTATCACGAGAGGAATATCCCATATGTGCTTGCTCAGATAAATCCCTAATAAGGGTCATTCGGATTGAGAGAGAAGGAGTTCTCTGATAGAATCCGATTAGAGCAAGATAAACTGATTTCGTATGTGACCTGACAGTACCATGTCCAATATACGATCTCTGAGATATTATTTGGATGATGGATTATAGATACATGGTAACTGTGGACAGACATGTCCGATAGATTTGATCCCCGCTATATCGTCTGGGGACTATGGCGTAGTGGCCTAGTACGTCCATAGCCGATGAGTCGAGTGAATTATTATGGGGATAATAATTCACTATATCAGAAGGAGTTCTGATGGGAGTGATTCACGGCCAGCTCGGTATCAGGCCTAGAGGGTCACACACATATGGTAGATGCTTCAGCGAATAGATGATTGGATAAAGATCTAATTAGCCCCTATTCTCATTATATGAGATCCTATGTTGATGGGCTCTTTGATTAAGGTCCAATTATAGGCCTAAAGAGATTATTGGATAGAAATCCAATAATGCAAGCTTAGTGGGTTATTGGATGAAGATCCAATACCCACTAAGGAAGGAGCAATATGATTTTGGTGGCTCTCTATAAATAGGAGGGGAGACTCATGATTGATGTGCTGCAGCTTTAGCCACTACCTCCTATTCTCCTCCCTCCCTCTGAGCAAGAGTTGTAAGATCAGATTGGAGGAGTTTCGCTGCAGAGATCAATCGTGTGGATACCGCTAGAGAGGAGGACACTTGACCTCCTTCATCTTCTCTATCTAGATCTGGAATATAGGGATATACGATATCCATAGGTAAAATCAATCTCTCACACATCACAATTTTTTTTATTTTTTGTGGTTTTTCTCGTAACCCCAATCTTTTACACGACGATTTGATCTGCGTGGGAAATCAATTTTTGTTTTGATTTTCGCTGCGCATGTGATGCACCCGCTGAGGTTTCCCAACAATAGACCCCAATTAGTATTAAGAAATGGAACCAAAATCCAATCAATCCTGAAAAACCCGAGTTCTAGTAGTACTACCATTGGCACCAACGATACTACCACCGAAAGTGCCTCCAAAATAAGGGCAACGGTACTACCATCACACACCGATTGTACTACCACTAGAAATCTTGAAACAATGCTTTTCCTATATTATTTCATACCTGACTTGTACCTTATATTGACCCCTTTCTAGGTTAACAAATTGAGCTCAACCTGAGCTCAAATCCAACCTAAAGTGGACCATGTTGCCTCACATTAAGTTAATTTGGATTTCTTTCAAATCTAACTCAATTAAGACTCAAATCAATTGAATGCTAACTATGACACACTAAAACATATAAATATAATTACCCTTGTTGTTCGACACGTCAATTGATCTTCTGAACTCTCGATAAACTTCTTAGCATCCTCTGGCGAACTCTCGACGAGTCTCTCGATCATCTTTTAGCGAACTCCCAACAAGCTCCCGATCACCTTTGACGAGCCCCCGGCAAACTCATAGCAAGCTCCCGATTACCTTCAGTGAGCTCCCGATAAACTCTCGGCAAGCCCCTGATCACCTTCGACGAGCTTCCGGTGATCTCCCAATGAGTTCCGACTACATCGTCCTCGATCCAATGCTTGAACTTGACTTTGACCCAACATTAGATTGTATTTTCTTTTTATCATTGTAGCCAATCCTGCATCACTTTCTCTAACACACAGGTTAAATAATAAAACTCATCAATTGATTTCATCATCAAAATTTGAGATTCAATAATCTCTCCCTTTTTGATGATGACAACCAATTGATGACGGGAGTTAACCTCAATTCCCCCTTATGTATATGCCATAGAACAAATAGAACACACTTGAATTCAAAAGAATCCATCACTTGAATTCAAGTATTTTGTCGATATTGAATTTATTTCAATAACAAAATTTTTAAAGCAGACAACTTTCATCACAAAAATTTGTATTCATCATACATTCATTCATCATATCACTTTCGAACATTTCAAGGATCTCAAAACATTTCTTATATCATTTCTCCCCCATTGCCATCAACAAAAAGGAGAAATTCTCAACTTATATTTGAACATTCTTAAACATTTATTATATAAAGAAATTTTTTTCTCCCCCTTTATAAATAAAATAGAACAAGAAGATGGGGGTGCCAAAGATCCAAAAATTTAGTACAGAAAAGTCAAATATTAAGAATGAAGATACATTTAAAAGCATTTAATTAGGGATTTAAAAGATTCATCACAAAAAGAAATTCGAACAATATCAAATCATTGCATTTGGAAGATCATCTTATGTAAATTTTGGTAATAACCTCAATTTGTAAACATCAAGAAATCTGAAAGAAAATATGATAGTAAATCAAGCTCAATTTGTATATCATGCATTTCTCATGTATTTAGAAAATTTCAAATTTCAAATTTTTTTCGAAGCAAATTGTTCCTCATTCAAATGTATAAGATTTATCATATTCAATTTTCTTCTAACCAAATTGACAATTTTATCTCACCCTTTGGTCATTATCAAAAAAAGGAATATGATGGTATAATTTTTTCCTTTTATATCCATATTCTAATTACAACCATAAGTACAAAGAGATCATGTCATTGAAGATGAAAGATCAAATCATAAATACCAAAAGACATTATCACTCTCTTTTTTTCTTTGTAAATAATGAAAATAAGTCTTAAGAGATTAAATAATCTTGATTTATCTAAGATAAATCTTAAGACACCTAATTCATTTAGATAAATCTTCTTAATAAAACAAAAAAATAATCTCGATTAAAAATCTCAAATTATAATTGTTAAGATCATAAATCTCATTTTCATTAAAAAGAAGAAATTATAGGAATTAAAAGTGATTCCCATAAAGGATAAGTTAAGTCAAGAAATGAAGACAATATTCATGATTAGACAAACATTCAATTTTCAATTCATCTCAAATTTAAGAAATATTAATTTAGTGATAAGGTATATCATTCATGTGTTATAAGAAATTCATAAATAAATCATGTCATAAAGGATATTAATATTAATTCATGAATACCAAAAGATATAATTTAATTTTGATAAATCTCCTCTTAGATGACAAGAAGAATCTTAAGAGATCGAATAATAAGAAGGATCTTGATTTATATAAAAATATCATTATAAAATATTGAGAAGTCAAGATCATGATTAGGATGAAATTTTTTTCTTTAGTAAGTTACAAAAAAGACATAGAAGAATGAAAGATCTCAATTCATGTATAAGAGATTTCAAATTTTAAAGATCATGATTCAAGCTATAATTTTGAAAAAATAAATTATGATTCATTTAGATAATTCTCTTAAAAGGAAAGGGTCATAGTGAATGATCTTGATTTATATGAAGATCTCAAATTATAATTTTCAAGATACCAAGGTCATAATTTGGATAATAACTTTTTTTAAGTTTAATCATCAAATCATTTTTGTAGCTTAAGAGATTCAACAATAAAGGTATCACTTTATCTTAAATTGAAGGGTTGATAGGATAAGAATATTTTCAAGAAGAATTTTTCTCCTTTTAAGTTATTTAAATTCTTGTGATTTGTTTCAAGAATGACTTCCAAATCCATGGTCATTTGAAACAAAAAATCGAGATATAAGAATAACATCAAAATCATTATAATAAAATATTTTCAAATAAGTAAAATATTTTTAAACATTTTAAAACTGAAAACTAAGTATCATTTCAAACGTAAATCATTAAGATCATTACAATAAAGTATTTTCAAACAAAAACTTTGATTTATTTTAATTCTAATAATTTTTTCTTCTTTAGACTTAGTCCAATAAATTATCATGCAATTTTCATTCACTTTTTAAAAAAATTAATTTTCAAAAACACTCAAAAGAGAAGCATGATAATTTTTTTTAAAAAAATTTATTTTAATTCATTCAACAACAAACAACCTATTTCAATATACAACCATTCAACCATTTAAATCATTCAATAATAACATTTACAAGCTAACTTAATTAATACTAACATACAAGCCAATAATTTTTAACCTATCATCAAAATCCCTTTTTTGATACTTTTGCATTAAAAATAGCTAATATTTCTTTATTCTAATTCATTTTTGTACTAACATGCTCTAGTTTTCCATACAAAATTCTTTTAATATCAAAAATCAATCAAGATTAATTGTATAACCATGAATCATTAAAAGATTTATTACCAATAATTTTAATTCTAATATTTTTTCTTATTATTGTTGTTTAGGCTAGTGAGCTTGAAAGGAGTATTAAATCTCAAGTCATGTGCCTTGAGCAACCTTTATCAAAATATCATTTTTGTGCTCCTAGCATTGGTTTGGAGATAAACTTATAATAAAAGAGGTTTTGGTTTAGGTACCCATTTGACTTTGAGTCCCTCATGAAAAGTTCTACCTATTTTTACCAATGGTTTTTAGTTGTTTATGGTTCTTTTAGGAATAAAAATCAATTTGTATGGACTATACTTTCTAAATGAACACTTATAGGTAAAATGTCCTAGTCTACCACAAAAATTATATTTAATTTTAAGTGAAAAGTTTAATGTAGGTCCTTTAATGAAGATAGTTAGCTTTTGTTGAGGGTTACTCATAAAGCCAATATCTTCTTTCCTATGAACATGACCCTTATTTGCAAGGATCATGTTAAGGATTTATTCCTAATTTTTAATTTTTCTAAAGTTTATTGTAATATAATATTTTTACTTTTTAAGTTCATCTAAGATTTTACATTTAGTGCAAGAATTGTGTGATATTGATGCTTCATGTATATTTTCAAGTTTATAAACTAGTGATGCATATTCCTTCTTAAGTAGTTTATAAGTTTTGCTAATCTTTTTAAATTCATCAAAAAGTTCATGAAAAACATTTAGTAATTCATCAAAAAAAGGTGAGTTAATTACCTCATCGTTGATGGTCATAAGCGTGAGATTCTCCACTTCTTTTTTGTTATGCTCTTCATTTTCGGAGTACCTCAGCTTCTTGCGTTCATAGCATGAAGTTTTATCCATTTGAAGTTTATTTTTATTTTTTTATTTATTTTCATTAATTTATTTAGTTCTTTTATCATAAGTTTAAATTCATAGTTCTCATGACTCAAGGTTTCACTCGAGGAGTTATTTGTTGTTCTCAGTTCAATTTCCTTCATGTTCTTTGGAATGTATTGTTCTTGTGTTTTTAGTTCAATATCCTTCATATTTTTTGAAAGGTGTTCATCTTTGGTCCTCAAGGTAATTTCCTTATTCTTTGGAAGGTTTTCTTTAAGTTCATCATTGCAAGTTATTTTATTTAATTTTTATCACTTTAATTTAGTTATGCTTTCATGTGTGACTTCTAAATAATGTCATATATCAAAAGTTGAATTATAAGCAGAAACTCGATTAAATTAATTTTTCTCTAAAGCACAAAATAAAGCGTTCATAGCTTTGGCATTTAAGGAAAATAATTGTCTTTCATGATCGTTTCAATCATTTATCAGATTAGATGACTTATTAAAATCAATTTTTATCAAAATCCATCAAAATCAAGAAATACGTATTCTAGTTTTCTAAGAGGTGTAGTCCGTCTCATTGAACATAGAAGGACGTGTGATGCATTGACCCTCGTTAATGCCAAAAAAGCCATTGAACTCACTTGGGTGTTAAATCAATTGAGTGTGATGTAACTCTTATACTAACTGTTAAGATCAAATTGGCACTAAGAGGGGGGGAGGGTGAATTAGTGCAAGTGGTGAAATCTCGGTTTGAAAAACTTTGCTTATAGTAAAATCAAAATTGAAAGCTTTTCTAGTAATTCATTAAGAGCTAATAATTGATTGATTTAAAACAAAGCTGAAAGATGATATTGATGCTTTTCTCTGAATTAGCTAATAATAACAAAATTTAATAACAAAATTAAAGAAAAGATAGAAGAGAAATACTCACAAAGCTTTTAAAGTGATTCAGTTAAAACCTTGACCTACATCTACTCCTGATCTCTCTTCCCTCAAGGCCAATTGATGTCCACTAAAGATCTTCTTCTATGGGTAAAGACCAAATCCCTTATACTTCTCTCATTTTCATAGGTTGAGGAACCTTTTACGATGTTTTATTTCTTCCCTTAGACTCATTAACACTTGAAGTACTCAATGAAAGCTCTCAAATTTTACAACATTTTAACATAATTTTCACCTCTTTTTCATGTGTTTTCTTACTCTTTTTCTTACTATCAAAGCAAGAAAACTTGAGGTATTTATAAACCCTAATAAGCTTTAAGAAATGAAGCCAAAATTTAACCAATCCCGAAAAACCCAAGTACTGGTAATACTACTGTCGACACCGACGGTACTATCATCGGAAGTGCCCCGAAAATAGGGGTGATAAGTGTACTACCATCGCCTAGGTGATACCATCGTTGCCTACCAATGGTACTACCATAAAAAATCCCAAAATAGTACTTTTCCCCTACTGTTTTATACCTGACTTGTACCTCATGTTACCCTTTCTAAGTCAACGAAATGAGCATAACCTGAGCTCAAATCCAACCCAAAGTGGACCGATTACCTCATATTGAGTTAATTTAGATTTTTTCCAAATTTAACTAAATTAGGACCCAAAATAACCAATGCTAACTACGACACACTAAGGCATATAAATACAATCACCATTGTTGTTCGGCACGTCAATTGATCTTCCAAACTCTTGGTGAACTTTCCAACGAATTCTGGCGAGTCTCTTGATCATCTTTTGGTCCTGTCGTACTCTCGACAAGTTTCTAATTACCTTTGATAAACTCCCATCATGCTCTCGATTACCTTCGGTGAACTCCCAGCGAACTTCTGACAAGCTCTCGATTACCTTCGGTGAGCTCCTGGCGAACTCCTAGCAAGCCCCTGATCACCTTCGACGAGCTTCCGGTGATCTCTTGGTGAGTTCCCACTGCATCGTTCGAACCCCGATCCGATGTCTGAATTTGACTCTGGCCCAACATTATATTGTATTGCCTTGTCACCGTTGTAGTTAATCCTGCATCACTTTCTCTAATACATATATTAGATAATAAAACCTTTCAATTGATTTCATCATCAAAATTTGAGATTCAACAGTATCCCTATCTAATAATCTTAATTAGCCTCTAATTGAGCCTCATGCAACAATCTCATTAATGTTGGGTCTCATCCAATAAGAATAGAGGCTAATTGGATAATGCATATTCAATCCTCTACTCGCTGAAACACCTACTATATATGTGTGACCCTTAAGGCCCAACACCAAGCTGGCCTGAGTCCTTCATGTCAAAACTTTTTTTGACTTGTTATCCTATAATAATTCACTTAACTCATCGACTATGAATGTACTATGTCACTACGCCATAGTCCCCAAACTATACATGGGCTCTAATCCATTAACCCTATATATCCTCAATTATCGTGTATCTATATTCCCTTATACATCTAATATCTCAGAGACTGTATATTGGGCATGGTACTGTCAGGCTATATACATAATCCGTCTGAGTCTCGCTCTGATCGGATTCTCCCGGAGAACTCTTCTCTCAATCCGAATGACCCTAGCCAATGATTTGTCCGAGTAAGAATATACGGGATATTACTCTCGGGATACCGAGAGTGGATAATCCTCTATTGACATTTAATTATCTTTGTAATATTGACTACTAATCCCAATAACTGGTTGTACCAAATCTGAAACTTTCCAAACTTGTAAATTCGACATGAAAGAAGTATTAAAATAAGGCATCATTAGTGTCTCAAGTTTAAGGCCAAACACACAAATATGTCTACATAATTATTGTCTAACGTTAGGTATCATTAACCATACATCATTCCATAAGTGGATCAATTAGTGAACTCATTCTTTAATGAGCACTTGTATTGTATCATTAGTATCCCCACACAAGTGGCTATGAGACCAGCTGCCCCCAACATATGGACGGATATACAGTACACTAGTCTATGTTTAAAAGCAAATCTATTGCTTCGATGTCCCCAACATAAGACTGATATCCAGTTATTTCGATGTCTCTCTCTACTAACCTATGTTTGGGATTATTTAGGATCTATGTTTAAAGGTAAATCAGTCTCATTACTTGATCTCATTACAATCTGATTTCCATTGTAGGATATCATAATATATATATGTAACAAATAATATAATGTGAGAATATGCCAATAATAATCATAAGAAAAAATATTATGCAGCGTGTCACACATGTCATCATTCCCGTGATTGACTTATACGACACTTGTGACAAGCATTGACATGTTTCAGAAGTACTTTTTTTGTCTATTCTATATCCTTTAAAGTCGGGATCAAGGTAAGCAATTAAATCAAAATTTTCATTTTGAATACCATAATCCAAGATTGGAAGTTCCTTTTAAGTATCAAAAATTTCTTTTAATTGCTTTATAATGAGATTGTTTAGGATTGGATTAAAATCTTTCACAAAGTCCAACACTAAACATTATATCAGGTCTTGTTGTAGCAAGATATGATAAGCTATCTATCGTACCTCTATAAGTCTTTTGATCAAAGTATTATACTTCATTGTCCATATCTAATTTGACATAAATGTTTATCAGTGTATTAACAGCCTTAGCATTATCCATGTGAAATCATTTAAATAAATCCAAGGTATATTTAATTTGAGCAATAAAAATTCTATCATTTAGTTACTTAATTTGTAATCCTAAGAAAAATATCAATTCATCCATCAAATTTATTTTGAATTCTTGGCTCATACTTTTGGTAAATGATTCACATAAAGATTTATTTGTAGAACCAAAAATAATATTATTAACATAAATTTAAATAATAAGAAAATTATTTTTAAAATATTTATTAAATAATGTAGCATCGACCTTATCTTTCAAAAAATTATTTTGAATAAGAAAAGAGCTAAGCCTCTTATACCAAGAGGCTTGCTTCAACCCATAAATGGTCTTAGATAATTTATAAATATGGTTTGGAAAAAGATCATTTTCAAATTGGGTGGTGCTCAATATAAACTTCTTTGAAAATAAAACTATTAAGAAATATACTTTTGACATCCATTTGAAATAATTTAAAAATTTTAAAACATGTATAGGTAAGGAGTATCATTATAGCATCAAGTCTTATCACAAGAGCAAAGGTTTATTTACAATATATACTTTTGTTTTGATTGAAACCTTTGGCCATTAATCTATTCTTGTTTCGAACCATGATGCTTTATTCATCTTACTTATTCCTAAAGACTCATTTAATGACAATCACAAGATGATTACTAGATAGATTTGAGAACAAGCATACCATCCTTATTTCTTTCAAATTGATTTAATTTTTCATACATTGTTAAGACCCATAAGTCATTTTTGAGAGCATTGTCAATGCATTTAGATTCAATTTCAGATAAAAGAGTAGTATTTGCATAAATATTTTTAGATGAAGAACGAGTTTGAATATCTTTTGATATATCTCTAATAATTAGCTCTTTAGGATGTACATCTACATACTTCTATTTCCTGGGCAAGGTTTCTTTGGAAGTAGATATATCCACGTTGCTTTGGAGAGGAGAAATTTCATTCAAATTTAAATTATCAAATTCAAAATCATCAACAAAATTATTTTTATTAACTTTAAAATTTTATTAGAAAAAACATGGATAAATTCCTATAAATTAAAAAAACTAAAGTTCCTTAATTCCAATTTGTGAGATTATTTTCATACTTGCATGTCCTAATCTCCTCTACCAATGCTATGTATCATCGTTAAAAATTGAAAAGCAAGTTTCAACACAAAAATATCAAGATAAATAGTATAAATATTATCATTTCTTAAAGCAATCATACAATTATTCTTATTTGGTATTTTTGTGATTTAAGCATTATATTTAAATTTAAATTTTATCCCCTTATCACAAATTTGACTAATACTTAATGAGTTATGTCTCAGATCATCTACTAAAAAAATATCTTTAATTAAAAGATTTGATTCAATATTCAATGCTAGTGATTTTTCCTTCTCTGAAGGTGATATATCCTCCATCTTGGCTAGTGAGCTTTAAGAAGTGTGTTGGATCTTCGGTCATGTGCCTTGAGCATCCACTATCAAAATATCATATTTTGCTCCTAGCTCCTGTATATAGACATATCTATAAAAAAGAGGGGTTTGTTCTATGTGCCTATTTTATTTTGGGTCATTTATGGTTAGATCTTCATTTCTTGACTTTTGGTATCAAATCGTTTATCGTTTCTTTAGGAACCCAAACTAATTTATAAGAACTATATTTTTTAAGAGTGCATGTATAAGCATAATGACCAAGTATTTCATAAAAAAATATATTTAACTTTAGGAGAAATATGTATTGTGTGTTCTTTTATAAATTTTGTTGGCTTTTGATGAGTGTTGCTACTCATAAAGTCGATTCATTCCTTTTTATATAGATAATCTTGGTTAACAAGAATTATATTTAATAATTTATTTTTAATTTTAAACTTTTTATATTTGTTGTAATAACATATTTTTCTTTTTAAGTAAATCTAACTCTTCATATTTAGTGTAAGATGCTAACATATAATTATCATATGTATATCCATTTTACGAATGTCGTCAATGGTTTAAAAACTCTTGGTAAAAGATATACCAATCTTGAATTAGTTAATAAGATTTTAAGAACTATTTCAAAAAGTTGAGATCCAAAAGTAACACATATTCAAGAAGCAAAGGACTTGAATAACTTTCCTCTTGAAGAACTTATAGGATCTTTAATGACCTATGAAATGACCTACAAATCACATAATGGACAAGAAAAAAACCTTTCAAAGAATAGAAAGAATATTATACTTAGAATTAAAGAAGCTCATTTGAGCAAAAGCTCAAGTAATGATGATAACATATCGAACTATGCATTGATAGCATTCAACGACAAGGTATTTGACTCTTCTGAAAAACTATATTATGATGAATTGCTTGATGCATTTCATAATTTGTATGATGAACTTAAAAAAATTGATAAGAAATAAAAATTACTAAAAAAAAGATAATATATATCTCTCTAATAAATTTAATAAATTAAAACAATAGTTTCACTTGACTTCATTTTAAATAATTTATAATTATATATTAAAATATTAATTTTAGATTCTTTAACTCTACTTGTGCCTTTATGAGCAACTTTAAATATGTATAAAATATTATGTGAAGTGTCATAATTAGAAATACAATTCAACTCATTTTTGTCTAAAGCATAAAATAAAATATTCATAACTTTAGTATTTAAGAAAAATATTTTCTTCTCAAAGTCATTTTATTCATTGGTTTAGAAGATTTTTAAAAATCATATTCAACAACGTTCCACAAATCAAAATCTATAGAAATAAAAAAAATTCTCACTTATATTTTCTAATAAATATAGTTCATCTCATTGAATATAGGAGGACGAGTGATAGAGTGACTCTCTTGATTGCTAAAAAAAATAATTAAATCTCTCTTAGATATTAATCCAATTGAAATAACTATACTATGATATAAATTACTACTGCTTTCACAATAAGGTTATGATTTGAAAATTTCTATCGAATATAAGGGTAATGAATAAATATATTAGTAAGTAATGATAAGGTAAAGCAAGGAAAGAAATACAAACCGATTTATAGTTGTTTGGTCATCTCGACCTACGTCTGCTCCCGATTCCTCTTCTCTTGAGGTCATCGACTTTCACTACCAATCTTTTTTCTAACGAATGAATATCAACTACTCTTGTTACAACCCATCTCCTTTTACTAGGCTCAGGAGAGAACCTTTACATAAACTCTTTTACAGAAGACCTCAAACCAACTTAGAATAACCTCTAAACTACAAAAAGAAGAGATTTAAACACTTTCAAGAGGGTTTAAAACACTTAAATTCTCAAGATTTCATTATTGCATTAAGCAATGATGAGTGGGGTATTTATAGATCCTCAAAAGCTTCAAAAATGGAGCTAAAAAATCAAATCCTGAAGATTTCAGGGTACTATCGGTACTACTGCTAACACCATGCGGTACTACTACCAAATAGAGCATAGGAATATGAACTCTGGTGATACCACCATTAGCTTGGACAGTACCATCATCACCTGGGTGGTACCATTACCGACAGGGGGTGGTACCATCATCATAATTCCCAAAAAAAGTATAAACAATTATCTACTCTCTGGGCGGTATCATTGCTTGAGCCTGGAGGTACCATTGCTTAGGCCTGCTCAAGATCACTGAATTGACCTTCCAATATGCCCAATTCGACCCTGGTTCAGACCCAATGGGCTCCTAATTAAGTTGAGATACTTTCGACTCAATACTAACTTAATTTAATTAGAAACGACCATGATCAAAACATAACCACTCTAATTACAACACGTAGCACATTGTCTAACATTCTAATATGTCATCCGATCATCCGACACTTCGTCTGAACCTTTGACACATCATATTTTTCTTCGACATATCGCTCGATCTATTGGCATGTTGACTTCCCACAACATCCGATTTTTTAACGCATGATCCTTCCAGCCCAATGCTTGAACTCATGATATGAAGTCTATCCTTTGGCACATCGACCAATCCTTCAACTCGACGTTTAATCTTTGACATAATGCTTTTCTAGTCCAACGTTTGATTTTTCTACTTCGACAATTTGCCCTCGGATGATTCGAGTCCATGATCAAGTTATTTCTGCGTTACTTATTGTAAAGAATATATTAATTCATTAATTCAACAATTAATTTTATCTTAAAAATCTGACATTCTACAAGCATTTGTAGCACCCCTCTCATTGTTTTTTTTCCTCATGAAATTTGAATCGAATTATATATATATATATATATATTCTTGATTTTAAAATGCTGAACTTTAAATCAATTATAATGACCCATTTAGTTTCATAAACCAAATCAAATATTTTTTCACGTTTTATCTACAAATTAAACTTTAATATGATGTCCAGGAGGTCGAGTTCGATAGTGATTCCACGATCTATCTAACAGTACAATGTAAAGCCAAGTTGGACACGCTCTCTGGTCTGCTGCTGATTACTATGCACAACCTGTGAAAGGAAAGAGAGCAAAGGAGATTTCTGAGAGGATTTTGCACAGCACAATCAATCAAGCCTGATAATGTAAAGCCAAGTTGTAGTTTCGTGAGGTTGCAGTCTGTCAAGAATAATAGAGGCTCTGAGATTTTATTATTTCAGAGCGTGGAAAATTTTTATAGTATAATTATAAAATTTGGACGGGATCAGTCTGACCGAAAAAATTGGGAACCCCCTCAATCAGTTCCATTCGCTAATTAGACCGTCTCAATTTTAAAAATTTCTGAAATATCATCATTAAAAATATTTATTTTTAGAGAATTATAATTTATTATAAGGGTGATAAAAAAAAATCTGTTATATTCATGATAAGAAAAGATTTCGTACATCAATCAAAGACACATGATCGCATATTATTTATACGTGACCATATATTCTTACGTTAACTCTTCTATACTGACACTGTATATTAATTTATCATTTCAAAGATCATATCGATAATGATCGACTTTGTGGACCATATATAGGCCAAGAAGCACTATAATAACTCCACAAGATTGAGCTCATACTTGCCTAATTGATTATTTTTATGGTTCATACTTTAACACAAGGATAAATCTCACCAGCTTAGCGAATGATGATGAAAGAGCTTAGTCATCTCTTTCATGTTGCAAGTCTGCTCGATCGCCTCGATTATTCTGAATCAGAATAACACAATAATTCTCAAAAAACTATAGGAACCCTGATGTCATATAAAGGAAAGGGAAAAGAATTAAACAATAACTATAAGAATAATATCCTAACCTGGGGAAACATGAGAGAAACCCTTTCTCTTTACGTGATCTATCTTTCTTCTCATCAAGCTCTAATTATAAGAATAATATCCTATCCTGTTTCTATCATATTATAATAATATTATTCATAATGTTTACTTCGATCTGACATCTATGTTTCTTAGCATTACTCCGGGCCTGTAGATTCGAAGACCGTCGCAGCGACAAGCTATCTGCTGTTTTAGTCTTATCAGCCTACCACGATGGATATCTATCCACTTCATCAACAATCCAAATATAGAACTGATATAATTTGATTTCTATTTATGCATATTCCTATCTCATTTTTCAATGTTGTCCTCTTACGTTAGCGCAAATCTTTCTATTTGATTCTGTCACATGACGAAACAAGCTTTTCAACCAGCTCAATCATTCACCAAGTCAACCCAGTACGTCATGTTGCTTTTAAATTTCTAGTTGCCTTCTCCATCGCAAAATGCGCCATTCGTATACTCTTACGAATTTGATAGTCAACGCGCGTCCCATCTATCTAACTGGACTCCGTAATCTATTATCTCAAAAGTCAACATCTCCAACATCCACAACCACACCTCCTCATTGAGTTGACCACCTCCATCAGAGCCCGTCGTCTCTTCCTCCCTCTCTCTCTCTCTTGCTCTCTCTTTCTCGTCATTAGAGACCAAAAGAACTCCTGCTTGTTTCAGAGAAAGCCAGGAGGAAGCATGGGAAGATTGGGCTATGATCCACGGATAAACCATTTCAGCCACCCCCACCCCTTGGAGCTCGCATCTCTGCAACAGTCGCTCACCCCGCCGACGTGTGCCGGCTGTACCTTTCGTGCCTCCGGCTGGGCTTACTCGTGCAAGGCCTGCAACTACACCCTCCACATCTCCTGCGCCGAGATGCCGCAGCGCATCCGCCACCCGGCGCACCCCCAGCACAGCCTCACCCTCCTCACCGTCCCCACCTACAAAGAGGGCTCCTTCAACTGTGACGCGTGCGGCCGCGACGGCGCCGGCTTCTCGTACCACTGCGAACCATGCGGCGTCGACCTGCACAGCATGTGCGCCTCCATGCCGCTCTCCGTCAGCCATGGCGCCCACGAGCACCCCCTCAGCCTCGTCTTCTCCGTTCCTTACGAGAATAATGGGTTCTCGTGTGACCTGTGCGGGGGGATGGGCTCGAGCCACTGGCTCTACCGCTGCGCCATGTGCGAGTTTGATGCCCACATTGGGTGTGCGACGGCGAAGATGTTGCAGGCTCAGCCAAGTCCACCGCCAACGCTGCCGCCGCGACACACGGTGCCACGACCGCGAACACTGCAGCAGCAGACCCTTTACCCGGTGGGGGTGGGCATGGGGGTGAGCAACGGAGTTTGGCAAGGTGGTGTTCCGGTGGGCTACCCGCGGATGCCGCGGAGAGGAAGGGGTAGCGGTGGTCTGATAACCCAGGTGGTCCGAGGGTTCGTCACCAGCGCGGCGCAGCAGATAGGGCAGAGCTTGATGCAAAATATACTTGAGGGCGGAGGCGGCGACGGAAGTGGCGGTGGCGATGGAGGTTCGACAATGGACGTAGGATCTGGAGTCGGTGACTCATTCTTTGGCTCGGATGAGTAACCCGAAGAAGCTGTTTATGATCAATCAATCCTTTCCAATTGTTACAGAAACGTGAGACTTCTTTCGCACTTCATTTTCTTCTCCACTTTGATCTCTCTTTCGTGGTCTCCTCTCGATCCTGGATTTATCTGTAAAAACACTACATTAATTCGAATCTATCATGAAATGTTGTTCTCGATTTGGGTCAACGATCCCAACATTGGAAGTGTGAAAAGGTTCTATAGTTTCCTGCAGCCTAATGTTGTGGGGTGGTGATTCCACGAGCATCTGAGCAGATCAAGAGCTTGAGCTTTCAAGACGGTTGTTCATATCATGCACTACACCAAGCCCCGACTCATTGATTCATTACTTTCGATATTATACATTAAAAAGTAAAAGTTTATTTTATAATGCAATATATCAAGGGATTATACAAAGAAAATATTATTCTGAAATGCCTCTTGACTATAAAATGAACTCAAGAATGCTGATCATCTAAAGATAAAATTCCAAACCTCAATGAATTTGATGATGCAGAAGCAAATCAAGTAAGATGATAAAAAATAATCACGGAAAAGAATGATTATGAATAATATGAAAATATTAATGAGAAAGGATGAAAAGGATCCACAAAATATGATGAAAAAAAAAAGGATAAGATTAGAGGGAGGGGCTGAGTTACACTTTTTGAGAAATGAGATTACTATTTATAATCTCCTCTTTTTAATTTATAATCTCACCTTAAAAAAATTTAATATTTCTAAACTGTAACTTTGTAAATGATTGTAAATAACTGTTTCTTCCTCTTCTTTTTTTTGACGTCAAGGGGTCCACAAGCGATGGCGATGAGAGATGTCGACGACCAGTTGAGAGGTCATCAACAAGGAGTGAGATGAAATAAGGGATTATAAAGAATAAAAAAACTGATAATATTATTATTATAAATGATAAAATAATACTTTATTAATGTATAAAAAATATTCATAGCAAAAGACTTGTAAAAATGGACTATGAACAGTAAACTTATTGAGAAATACATTCTTTTGAAAAACAAAACTAGAATATCCTAAAACAATAAATAAAAGAGTAATAATGATAGAAAATATATTGTGATATGGATAGAAAACAATCCAATTAACAATGTTAAATAAAAACAGCCAAAGTGTACATCAACATAATTGCACAAATAACTTCATTAAAAGTTTAGTAGGAAGAAAACCAGTCTTGCTTGACAAATCAAGAGTTAAACCAGAAAAAACGTTTACAGTAACAGACAAACAAAAGAGCCGAGAAAATGTTGCATGCTGGATTCAGGTACAAATCACGCTCGGTACCGCTGCTGAGTTTGCCTTGAAGCCTGGCGCACTTCTGACCTTGGTTTTGCAACTTCAACAAAAATGACTCTCCCATCCAGGAACTAATAGAATTAAAAAGACAATCAACTCACTGTAAGAATTAACTCACGTATACATACATATACATATATACACACATATATATATACACTTCACAATTGGCAAATATCTATGTACAAGTTCAGGCCAGTTTGACGCAACTCTGTTAATTATTTTCAACTTGCCCATCCATAAAGAGTATTTTTGGGAGAAGAAAGAGATGACCAATTGAGTTTATACCCCCATAGTTTCATGGATTAATGGACTAACATACACCTGAGTGCCTTGATAATAGCAACTTTTTTGCTAAAAATTCTGGGTATGTACAGGCTCATTCCATACAAATTATTCCATTAGTAACTTGGTTTGTGGTAAATGACAATCCCTCTACATGGACTGACATGCTATGAACCAAACTGACATCCAAGCTGAGTTACTTCTAATCGTCAATAAGACGTCTTGCAATAGGAGTAGAAATATACTAAGAGAACAATTGGATTTCATCTTGCATAAGAACTCGAGAGAAAGTTGAGTTAAATGTAGTGCCATGACAAGGAACTTAGTTATTTCAGGATTCCAACTGGGTTGCTAAACTGGAATAACTTCTCACCACACTGAAGATGAAGGTCATTAAATGAAGACACAAAGAAGTGATATAAAGAAAGACAAAAAAAGGGCATGTTATGATGATTAATTAGATAACTGTGGATATGTCACGAATGTGCAGGTGAAGAACAAGATGATATTGCCAGAAGATAAAACTGTAAAATGACATGTAGGAAATAAAATAAAAAAGAAAATACAAATGGTTGTCCAAATAAGTTCATAAAACACTAAAATCCCATCATGATAATTAAGTCTGTCAAGGTCAAAATGCCTGAAATGCAAGAGGAACTCAAACCCAGTGAACATGGGAAATATCGAGGATAGAATGAAACAGGTGGCAGAATAGTAAAAGATAATTTAGCTATCTTTTATCCAAAACTAATGAGGAGTACCTGATGTCGCTAACTTCTTTGACAGATAGTTAAAGGAGTTAAGAGTGCTAAAGATGAACTATACGATATTTAGGTCTTCTGCACTTCTAGAACATATGTAGACCTAACTTTACATAGCTTCTCATATTTTGATCCAAAAAATTGCTCCTACCCTGAGTGGCCATCTATGTTAATGTAACACTTCTTTTGTAAGGTTAAGCATATAAAACATATTGATGACTTCCTAATAATATACCATTTGTTGCTTCAAGAAACAACAAGACCATGTTAAAGCAACCACTAGTGTTGCAAGGCTAGGTAAAGAAAATTTTACCCAATACAGGATCCAGAATCTCTAGCATTTCATGAACGTTTGTTTGAATGCAACAGCAAGACATGTCAAGATCTTAGTGCTACTGCATTATGCATAATTTGCAGGATTTGCTAGCACACATCATAATATTTCACTGATTAGATGTCACAAGGATATTTAGCAAGTGCATAATGTGGCTAAAGATAAGGACAACTTGTCTTTCAACAGAAAGTTGTAACTTATTGTTTAAATTACATAATCTTACTGTACTAATTATGCTACAGATATATGAAGGTACTAAAATAGTAATAATATAACTAATTGACACTTAACATGTTAAATTTATCATTCTCTACTATAAAGTCAACCCCTAGACTTTAAACAATCCAAAAGAAGAAATCTAATATGGATTGGCAAAGTTACCTTTCCATGCATCCCCTCAATGGCCTTTTTGGATTCCTCTTCGGTGGCATAACTAAGAAAAGCAAAGCCTCTTGGCCTATTTGCTATTCTGTCCATGACCAGGTTAACTGCAGAATAAACATAAAGAGGTGAACAAAGCCAATAACTAGTATAGATTTACATCACGAGAGACTTCATAACTATCCACATAAAGAATATTCAAACAAATACATCTCATGAACTAAAAGGTGGCATAGCAATATTACATGCACACAAAATAGTGGCACATTGTTACCTTCTACAAGCTGACCAAAGATTTGGAAAGCATTTCTAAGACTTTCCTCAGTTGTACGAAATGAAAGACCTGCAAGAAGCAGCCCAGTAAAATGAGAATTTGTTGAAAATTATAAAGTAATAAACTTTCTAATTATATGTAACCATTTATGGTAAGAAATGAAAGACACTCAAGAAGCAGCCCAGGAAAATAAGAGTTTGTTGAAAAATAATAAAGTAAGAAGCTTTCTAACTGCATGTAAGCATTTGTGCTACAATATTGTTAAACAAAAGAGAGGGCTAAGCATTAAACAAAAGAGGATAATGATATACACAGATACAGATCCAACCAACAGAGGGCCGTACAGCCCCACAAAGAACATGGCTCAATAAAATTCTGCAACGCTACAGGCACTGGATAATAGTGTTATCAATTATGACATGTGAAAATTATACCAAATAGACAAGTACTCGGTTGCACACATCTAGAACCAAAAAGGATTAACAAAACTAAGATTGCATAAATCAAGCTCCTGGAAGCACATATTAACAAGCAGATATTGATGCAAACACAACCATTAGAGTAATGTAAAACCACAGCAAAAACCTGGAATAAGCAAATTTCAAGCACATCAAGTTCAGAGTTGTAGAGCTACTCGCATGGATTGAAGCTTATAAATCTCGAAGCAATTATATATATTCCAGTTGCAAATTGTATTTTTTCTAGTAATCAATCACACGCTTAGAGTTACAGAACTTGTTGGGAATAGAGACAATAAATATAATTAAGGGGTTAAGGTGTAAAGAGAAACAGAGCTCAAAGTGAATGAAGATGGTTTAAATAGACTACCTAAGTCATAAGCAATAGGATGAATGTCAAGGTGATGACCCAAACCATAAGTTGCGATTAGTGGATATGCTTGTTACAGTTTACCTATTTTCCATCGAATATAACTGGATTCTTGACCATTTTGTGACTGAAAAACTTAGATTTTTTTTTCCTTTCTTCCTTAGACTATGGCGGCTATTCGCCATTCAAATTGACGAGAGAAATACATACGATTTAAACCAAAAGAATCAAGAAAACTACATGGGCGAAGGGAAAAAAGAAGGTACCACTAACATAGAGCTTGGTGGAGGGCGTAGCGCCGCTAGAGGGGGTCGGAGGGAGGCAGCAGGGCACCGAGAAGCCGCCGCTGCTCCGACGCAAGGTCGCGGCCGATGGCCATGGGGAGCGAGAAGCCCGAATAGAAGGAAATCGGGAGAGGAACGAAGAGGAAGACGACGTGGAGGATGTGATGTAGAGGGGATCTCTTCTTGCTCGGTGAGAGGATGACGGCGGTGGGGAAACAAGGGAAGCAGCGGGGAGAAGGCCCGTTGCCATATCTCCACCCTTACAGGAAGTGGGCGAGTGGATAACCGACCGATCCCGAGTCCGAGCTCTGGATTATTGTGGTGGTCTTATTTATTTATTTAGGTAAATTTTCGAATAAAAGCCCCGAAAACTTTCCGTGTCCTCGTTTCAAAAATTCCATCTAAATTTTTGAAAATGATAAAATAACCTCTAATAATTTTTAAAACTTTTTTCCTTAAAAACTACATTTTTTCATCACGTTCTTAATGAACCATAAAACTTGAACCCTTTTAAAATATAATATATTAAATAATTTAATTATATATATATATCAATTTATATTATTAAAATAATAAAACCAATATAACAAATTCAATTATAAAATATAATAATAATAATTTTATAATTAATTATAAAGTAAATATCTATATGATCATTATTTTTTATTTTTAAGTTCTCAAATATTTTTATTAATTTTGAGTCTTAAAAAAGTTATATTTATCTAAAGATATCTATAAATGTTTATTTTAATTCTTTAAATTATACTTTTTATCAATGTAGGATGAATTCAAATATTTTTTGGAAGTTATTTTGACAAAGCTAAATAACTATTTTTTTTCATAATTTTTAATTTCAATAGTGCAAGTGGTTCAAGGTATTGTTTTTTTAGATCAAATTTTTAGACTAGATTTTCTACAAACTCAAATTAAAAAAGATTATGGAAGAATAAAGTATTGATTAAAAAAGAAATTAAAGATAATGGATACAATTTTATAGTGTTTAGATGTTAAAATTTTAGAAAACTATCAAATAACTTTCCTAAAACAGAACAAAATGTTCATCAGCGTCCAAGACAATGGTTTTCTGAAAATCTCAGATTATTTTAACCCGGATATGACACAGTTGCGTTGTCTTTTAGTTTACTCAAAAACAGTGTTAGTGATATAAGGGCTTTGATTTTGTAAACCAAAATTGTAAACTGTTCAGATGCTAAAAATGTTGAATGATGATAAAATTAATTGATAGGTTAACATGTGTGTTAGGGATGATTGATGCAGGATTAACTACGACATAGAGAGATGTGGGCCACAGTCAAGTCCGAGGCATCGGATCAGGGTTCAGACAATGCGGTATGAACTCACCGAGAGACTCGTCGAAAGTTTGTCGGGAGTTCACCGAGGGCTCGTCGAAGGGATCAGAAGCTTACCGGGAGTTCGTCGGAAGCTTGCTGAAGGTATTAGAAGCTTGTTGAGAGTTCGTTAGGAGCTTGCCAGGATGGCATCAGGAGTTCGCCTGAAGAAGATCAAGAGACTCGCTAGAAGATTGTCGGGGTTGTCGAAAAGCTTATCGGGAGTCAGAAGGGTCTTGTTGGTCACATGATTGTTAAGTCATAATTAGCATCGGTTTAGATTTAAGTTCTACTTGAGTTAGATTTGGAAGAAATCCAAATTAATTCAAGTAAGGCAAACCAGGTCTATTATGAGGATGGATTGAGCTCAAGTTGAGCTCAATTGGTTGACCTTAGAATTAGTCAACATAAGGTACAAGTCAGGATTGGAAAAATGGAGGGAATCAATTTTTCGGATTCCTAGTGGTTGTACCTTCATTGCCCAGTTTTCCTTGTAGATTTCGATGGTTGTACCGTCGGCGCTGATGGTTGTACCGCCCGTACCTAAATTTTTCGGATATGTTTAAATTTTGGTTTTATTTCTGAAATTAATTTGGGTCTATAAATATCCCAATATTTTTTGCATTTAGTATAATACTTTGGGTTAAAAATTTTGTGAAAAAATAGCGTGTTAAAATTGTAAGAAAGAAAAAGGGCAAGAGAGTGAGGAGAAGAGTTGTATTCTTGTAAAGTTTCTTTTGTGAGTTTGTAAGGTTCCTCTCTTGAGCAGGTGAAAAGGAGAGTGGGAAGTATAAAAGTTTAATCTTCACCCAAAGAAGATTGATAGTGGATGTCGGTGGACCTTGGAGAAGAAGACTCGGGGAGTGGATGTAGGCCAGGTTAAGGTCGAACCACTATAAATCTGTGAGCATCTCTTTACTTGATCTTTTTTATTATGCATGTTCTTATACGAAGCTTTCTTTTATCATGATCATAACTTGGCTTCGTTCAATAAGCTTATTGCTCACTTACTCAATGAAATGCTTTCGATTTTCGGTTTTGCTCTAAACAAAAAGTTTTCCTTAAACCGTGATTTTTACACTTGCACTAATTCATCCCCCCCTCTTAGTACCAATTGATCCTTACAATTAGTATCAGAGCAAAGTCTTACTTATTGGACTAACACCCATTTGATTAAATGATTTTGTATGACATTAACGATGGTCAATGCATCACAAGTCCTCATATGTTCAATGGGACGGGCTACACCTCTTGAAAAATTTGAATGCCTATTTTCTTAATTTCTCTAAATTTTGATTTATGATGTATTGTCGAAATTGATTTCAGAAGTCATCCAATCAAATAAATGATTGGAATGATTATGAAAAACATTGAATGCTTTGTTTTGTGATTTAAATAAAAACGAGTTTGATCAGGTTTCTTCTTGTGATTCGGTTTTTGATATATGACGTAAATTAAAAATCACATATGAAATCACAACTAAATCAAATAAATTATTAAATAAAATAATCCATAAAAATAAACTTGAAGAACATTTTCAAAAGAAAAAACTTTAGGAACACAAGAACAAAACCTTCAAAAGAATAGAAAGGATTGTGAACTGAGAATGAGATATAACTCATCGAGTGAAACATTGAGTGATGAAAACCTCGAACTTGAACTCTTGATAAAAGAATCAAAAAATTTAATGAATACGAACAATGAACATAAATTAGACAAAATCTCTTGCTATAAAGGTAAGAAGTCGAGACGCTCCAAAGATGAAGTGCAAAACCAAAAAGTGAAAAATTTCACGCTTATGGCTAACCACGATGAGATAAGTAACTCACCTGAAAACTCTTTTACTTTTAATAAATTATTACTTTCTTTTTATGAGCTTTATGATGATTTTAGAAAGATTAGCAAATCCTATAAATTACTTAAGAAAGCATAATTCTTTAGTTAGTAAATTTGAATAGATGCATGATGCATCACCATCACACAATTCATGCACTAAACATAAAACCTTGAATGATGCATCAAAATCATGTTTTTTTTATTCTAAGTTTGAGCCACTAGAGATAATTAAACAAGAAAATAACATACTAAGACAAACTCTAAAAAGGCCTAAGATAGACAATAAGTCTCTGAACATGATTCATGTTGATAAGGGTCATGTTCATAAGAAAGGTATTGGCATTGTGAGCAATACTCATCAAAAGCCAATTACAAGACCCACATTACACTCTTTACCTAAAAATAAATATAATTTTTATGGTAAATGTGGATACTTTGCCTATAGGTGTTCATTTATAAAATATAGTCCACATAAATTAATTTGGATTCCTAAAGGAACCATAAACAACCTCAAGCCATTAGAGAAAATAGGAAGAACATTTCATGAGGGATCCAAACTCAAATAGGTACCTAAATCAAAACCACTCATATTATAAATTTATCTCATAACAAGGCTAGGAGCACTAAATGATATCTTGAAAGTGAATACTCAAGACATATGATTTGAGATCTAAAATAATTTTAAAGCTTACTAGCCTAAATAACGATAACAAAAAAATTATTAGAATTAAAATTATTGACAATGAATCTTTTGATGGTTCATCATTATACAATTAATCTTGACGATGCATAGCTAGAGCATACTATTATGAAAATGAACTAGAACTAAAGAACCTTAGTTATTATTAATAAAAAAATATTTATATTTAAATTTATGAAAATAAGATTTTGATGATAATTGAATGATAGGTTCAAAACCATTGGCTTGGATATTTGTTGATCTAAATGTAAAGAATATCGTTGAATGACTTAAATGTTATGGTATTTTTAACTAAGTTAGCTTATAAATATCATTATTGAATAATTGATTTAAATGATTGAATAGTTGTATATTAAGATTGAATGTGTGTTGTTAAATGTAGATTACTTTTGAATTTGAACATAAAATAGTTAAAAAATTAGAAATGAGTTTGTCAACTCATTGAAGTATGTGTAAAGAGTTATACTCATTTAAATATTGGAACTGAGATATATTAAATTTTTACTTTAAAGATGTTTTATCATTTTGATGTGTTATAGTAATTATCTTGATGATTCATTCTAGAATGAAATTTGGTTTTTTAGTCTTAAAATGTTTGAAAATATTTTACTTGTTTAAAAATATTTTATTATGATCTTGATGTTTTTTTTATAAATGAAACTCAGTTTTTGAAGATAAAGTCATTCTTGAAACAAATCATATGAAACAACTAAAAAGGAGAATAATTCTTCTTGAAATTTTTTTATCCTATTAATTCTTTAACAAGAGATAAAATGATACCATTATTGTTGAATCTCTTAAACTATAAAAATGAATTAGAGAAATTTAGCTATTGAAAAACAATCTATGTTTAGAGAACTTTAGCTATTGAAAAACAATCTATGTTGCTAATCAAGACATTAAAAATACCAAAAAATATAAAAAAATTTCTAATATATATATATATATATATATATATTCAATGGTGTCCTCAAAAATATCATATATGTTCATCTAGATGCAATTAATGTTGTCATAAAAATTTCATCAGATTTTGACTAGGATTTGACCCACTTATATTATTTTTAATTTTTTGTTGACCCCAAAATTAATATAACTGATCTAAGGGCTTTAATTTTATAAACCAAAATTTTAGGATAGGTTTTTCACTTATTTAGAAGCTCAAATATTAAAAGACATTGCATGGTCACATCATATTTTATTGAAAATTAAAATAAAGAAATTAAACAAATTATGCATTGTTTAGACGCTGAAAAACCAAAAAAAATCCAAAAAATTCTCTAAATTAATACAAATTATCATATATGTTCATCTGGATGACATTCAATAATGTCCTAAAATTTTTATCAGATTTTGACTAGGATTTGAGCTCGTTATACCTTTTGAGTTGATCTCTAAAAATAGGTAAGTGATATAATGACTTGGATTTTAAAAATCAAGTTTTTAGGATAGGTTTCCTATCTATTTAAAAGCTCAAATGTAAAAAAAATCCTGTTTCATATTGTACTAAAATTAAAAACTTAGAAAAATTAAAAAAAAACAATTCAAACTGTTCATATATGTTCATTTGTTTGTAATATAATGATATTGTAAAAAATTTATCAGATTTTCATCAGGATTTGACCTAGTTAAACTGTTTTTATATTGACCCCAAAAATAATATAAGTGATACAAAGGCTTCGATTTTGTAAAACAAATTTTTAGTATAGATTTTCTATCTATTTAAAAGCTAAATATTAAAATACCATGGATGCATAATAATTTGGTGAAAATTTAGAAAGTAGAGAATTAAAAAATTCCAAACTATTCAAATGCTGGAAAATTATAAAATTAAAAAAATCATATATGTCCATCTAGGTACCTTCAATGTCCTAAAAGTTTCACTTGCTTTTGATCACGTTTTGACCAACTTATATTATTTTTATTTGGCCCCAATGAGTAGGTCAAGCGCTTCCATTTATTCGATCAAATTTTAGGATAAGTTTCCTATATATTTAGATTTAAATGTTAAAAAATATATCATCAATGCATCATATTTTGATGACAATAGAAAATAGAGAAAATATAAAATTTTCAAGCTCTTTGGATGCTAAAAGAACCCAAAAGATATATATAATTCTCAAAAATATAAAAGCTTTACACTATTTTTTAATATTAAAGTTTTACCTATTTATAAGCTCAAATTTTAGAGAAAATTAAAAAAATAAATTGTTAGATGTTGAAAAAATAAAAAAATCAATACAATTCTACAAAATAGAAAAAGTATTATATACATCCATCTGGGTGCACTTCAATAGTGCTCTCAAAATTTTACTAGATTTTGGCAAGGATTTGATCCAATTATACTATCTATTTTAGTCAAAACTAAAAATAGTGTAAACGATATAACGGATTAAATTTTGTGAAACAATTTTTTATGATAGGTTTCCTACCTATTTAGAAGCTCAAATGTTAAACTATCAAATGTACTAGAAGAATATCTAAAAAAAATCATACTAAAAAAATATCACATATGTTCATCTAGGTGCGATTCAATAGTTTACAAAAAAAAATTACTAGATTTTGATTAGGATTTGTCCTAGTTACAGTTAGGCTTATTCTTGATTGACCTTAGAAGGCTAATTTACTTGATTATAGAGTAAATTATTAAAAAAATTAATGGTGAAATCTAGATAAAATTTTAGGTTAAGTATAGTTTCTTTTATAAGAAATTTTCTCAAAATTTTTTCTTTGGATTATTATAATGAATTATCATAAATCAATAATTCAAGGGATAGGGTTCTCAATTAAGGTATCTCATAACCCTATGGTACCAATTTGATATGTAGCACTCCTTAGGATACTCGATCATTAAAAAAAATATGATGTTTCCTTGATATCTTTATTTTAAGGTTGTATAAATTATCATATATAGAATATATTTTTAAAAATATATTTTGAATGATATGATGATCGTGGGCTAGTCATTAACTAAATATAAATGTACATAGTTTGTAAGCATAAAATATATATATTATTATTATTATTATTATTTTATATATATATATATGTATATATATATGACATGAGATGTGGGAGTGTATGTGGATTCTATGACATGAGATGTGGGAGTGTTTGGATATGTTACGATGCACAATACTCCTATATGTTATAACATACAGTGTGAAAGGACACATACATATTATGATATGTGGTGTGAGAGTGTACGTATGTATTATGTCATGTAGTGTGAGAGTGCATGTACTATTATGATTGTGGTGTGCGAGTGCATATATATATTACGACGTGTGGTATGAGAGTGTACGTATATGTTATGACGTATGGTGTGAGAGTGCATATATATATTACGATGACGTGCGGTATGAGAGTGCACGTATATGTTATAATATAGGGAGTAGAAGTTCATGAATTTATTATGTTTCCTACTTGTGCACATAACTATTTTAAATTATTTCGACGTAGAAGTTTGTCTATATATTTTGCATATGCTCTGTTGTATGGTTATACATTGTAAAGAAGTCATATAACGAGGGGTGTGCCATTAAACGTTTTATGTTAATGATTTTAAAATATTATATATATGATATGATACATGCTCACTTGAATAAAATTATAAAGGAGAGTGTCTAATTTACTACAGTCATCTCAAGTAAATCTTTTTGATCCTATAGTATTCTCTATAGCTCACAATACTTGTTTCATAGCTTTTAATCCAAACCTCTCAAATATGATAGCTCATGAATATTTTCATTAGAGAAAGTTAAAGTTGCTTCATTAATAGGTGGTTTGGAAGGTAGAAAGTTAAAGTTGTTTCAAAGTATTTTTCTTCATGACTAAGGAATATATTAAAGGGGTTAGTTAATAGATATAAAGCACTTAATTTCATAGTTTCATATACATGAGGGGTTATTTCATGCACTAGTACTTATTTTAGTATTTTAGGGCTCGAAAAAAGTTTAGAATATGATGATATTAGCCAATGATCTTTGAGTTCTCTCTTAAACTCTATATCTCTTGGATGCTTCCTTGAGTGTGTGTCTCTTGTTACAATTCTGTATCCTTGTTTAATATCTTTGGGATGATAAATTTTTTATATCTCTTTGTGATTTTAAATTTGGTGGTGAACTATTTATCGATTTTATACAAGTTCTATCACGAGTTTATTTTTTTCTACAACTCGACTATCTTTTTTTTTTTTCGAATTTCGTTCCTTCCTCTTTCTTCCTTCCCCGGTATATATTTGGTATCAGAGCTAAATGCTAGAGATCATGACAATATGGTATAGAAAAGAAGTAGTGGGTGAAGGTAGCGACAATGAAGATGGTATTGAATCCTTGAGGTTGCAGCTACAAAGATTGCTACACAGTCTACAAGAAAAAAATAAAATCACTAAAGAACTTCAAAGTAGAAACAATCAGTATAAAAATGATACAAAAAAATTTGGTTCTAGTGATAATACACCTCCTTACCCAAGAGAGTTGAAAAAAATTTCAGTCAAGGCGTGGAGACCAAAACGAGTGGCATAACAAATAGAACCCAAAGTTGGACATTTCGGAGTTTGAAGATAGAATCAATATTGATGATTTTATTGATTGGCTTAATATGGTGGAAAGAATATTCGATTTTCATGAACCACTAGAACAAAAGAAGGTAAAGCTTATGACACTCAACTTAAGAAGGAATGCATCTTTTTAGTATAAAAATCTAAGGAAGCAAAGAGAACGTGAGGGGAAGAGTAAGATTATGACATGGGAGAAAATGAAAATGGAGTTGAAAAGAAAATACTTACCTGACAACTATAGGCAAGAAATCTTTCTCAAAATCTATGATTTTAAGGAAAGAGATCTTAGTGTGAAGAAGCAGCAAAAGTTTGAAATGGGTTCTCGATACGGGGCGAAAGATGGTTATACAAGAGGAGAAAATTCCAAGTCTATTCTCCAAATCAAAGTAATATCGAAGATGTAAGACAAGATTAAAGGATCAGATAGTTTTAGGCATATTGATTCAAATTATCCAAATAGGAGGATTGTTATATTTATTGAAGAACATAGTGATGAAGAAGAAAATGAAGCCAATGATGAACCAAACTATGATGATGATGAGGAAGAGGTAAGTTATACTTATCATGGTTTATCTACGGAATTAGTACAAATAAAAAGTACAAGTACAAAAGACTAAGTTTTAAAACTTTGTTCAAAGTAAAATCAAAATCTAAAGTGTTTCTCATAATTCATTGAAAGCAAGTAAGTGAGCGATTAAACTTAAGATCGAATAATAATCACGATTTAGCTACGGAATGTACAAATAAAAAGCAAGTAAAAGAAGGCTCACAAATTTATAATGGTTCGGCCAAAAGGTTGACCTACATCCACTTTCCGAGTCCTCCTTTGTCGAGGCCAGTCGGTGTCCACTAATGATCTTCTTCCAGAGGTGAAGATCATGTTGAATCTCAAATTTTGATGATAAAATCAATTGATGATTATTGAACTAACAATGTTGTTAGAGTTGATTGATATAATATATAATTACGATAGAGAGAAAATTACAATCATAGGTTTGACCAAAGTCAAGTCCATACATCGGGCCGGAGTGAGGATGATGTGGTTGGGTACTCGCCTGGAGTGCGTCAAGAGCTCACCGAGGGTATAGGGAGTTTGCCGGGATGGCACAAGGGAGTTCATCGGAAGAAGACCGAGACTCACCGGAAGATTGTCTAGGGAAGCCAAAAAGCTTATTGGGAGTTGGGAAGGTTTTGAAGTGGATTTATTGACCATGTTGATTGTAATTAATTAAGTTATAGTTAGCATCATTAAGGTTTAACTACGACGAAGAAAAATAATTACAACCAGATGATGCCCAAGATCAAGTTTGGGCATCGGGCCAAGGTTCAGATGATGTAGTAGGAGCTCGCAGGGAGTTTGCTATGAGTTCACCGAAGGAATTGGGAAGCTCGCTAGGAACACGCCGGGAGATCACCGGATGAAGACCATAAAACTCACAGGAAGAATGCTAGATTGTCGGGGGTTAGGTCAATTGTTAGACTTAATGGTCATGTATGGTTGTAATCAAATGAGTCGTAGTTAGCTTCGAGTCCTAATTGGGTTTGATTTGAAAGGAATCCAAATCAACTCAATGAGATAACTGGGTTCTCATTTGAGATTAGATTGAGCTTAGGTTAAGCTCAATTGGTTGACCTAAAAATTGATCAACATGAGGTACAATTCGGAATTGGAAAAGTGAAGGGAATCACTTTTTCAAAAATCATGGCGGTTGTACCGCTGGTGATCGATGGTTGTACCGTTGGTGAGCGACGGTTGTATCATCGCCGCCCAAAAATCTGGGCAGCAAGCGACAGTTGGACCGCCCAAGCCGACGGTTGTATCGCCCGTACCCTATTTTTAGATTGGCTTTTGACGGTTGTACCACCCATACCTAGATTTTTGGAATACATTTAAATTTTGGCTCCAAATCCTGAAGCCAATTGGGGCCTATATATACCCCAAGTTTTCTTGCATTTCATACAGCAATTTTTGGGTAGAAATTCTGTGATAAATTATGTGTGAAAATTATTAAAAAAAAAGGTAAGGGAGAGAGGAAAGTCTTATAAAACTTGTAGTTCTCCCTTGTGAGGTTGTAAGATTCATCTCCTAAGCTTGTTAAAAGGAGAGAGGAAGCTGTAAGGATTTGATCTTCACCCAAAGAAGGTTGATAGTGGATGCCGGTGGGCCTCGGAGAAGAGGACTTGGAGTGGACATAGGCAAGGTTGAGGCCTAACCTATAAATGTGAGTGTGCTTTAATTGATTTCATTTTATTTTTGATTTCTCTTAAACACTTGATAGTTAGATACGAAGTTTCAATCTCTCAACTTATTTTAAATCAGTTCCTAATCAGTTTTATTGAAATATCAAAAGAATCTCCCGTTATTCACTCTTTACTTTACAAAAGAAAGGTTTTTAATTAAACATTATCTCTCTTGCACTAATTCACACCACACCCCCCCAATCTTAGTGCTAATTAATTATAACAATTGGTATCAGAGTAAGGTCTTACTCATTGAACTAACACCCACTTGAGTAAATGACTTTATTTGGCATGAATGAGGAACATTTTATTTCATGTCCTCCTATGTTCAATGGGATGGATTATACGTCTTGGAAAATTTGAATGTGTATTTTTTATATTTTGATAGATTTTAATTTATGGTGTATTATTGAATTTTTTTTTTGATTTATACCCAAAGACTCTTAAGTGATCATATGATATATCTTTCCCTTTTCATACTCTCTCTGGAACATCACTATTCAGAGGAACTGATGAAGAAAAATTCATCAAATCAACTGTAGTTCTCATAGCCTCCCCCCAAAAAGACTTAGGTAACTTGGCATGGGAAAATATACACATAATCCTTTCTTCAATAGTTCTGTTCATCCTTTCTGTCACACCATTTTGCTGAGGAGTTTTAGGAACTGTCTTCTCAAGCTTGATACCATAAAACCTACAATAATTTTCAAAAGGACCCCTGTACTCACCACCATTATCTGCTCGAACACACTTCAGTTTTCTTCCTGTTTCTCTTTCAACACTAGCATGAAACTCTTTGAAAACATCGAGTACCTGGTCTTTAGATTTTAAAGCAAAAGCCCAAACTTTTCTAGAATGGTCATCAATAAAAGTAACAAAATAAAGAGCACCTCCAAGAGTTATAGTTTGCATAGTACATATATCAGTGTGAATCAAATCAATGACATTTAATTTTCTAGATGATGGATAAGAATGAAAGATAACTCTATGTGTTTTTTCGGCTAAGCAATGATCATAAGTTTTAAGAGGTGTACCAGCTTTGGTAAGAACTGCTTTTTAACAAGAGTTTGAAGTCCCTTCTTGCTGATATGACCAAGCCTTTTATGCCAAAGATCTATACTTTCATCTTTTTGGATCACATTAATCTCTCCTTTGTGTAGCTTAGCCTCCATAACATAAAATGAATTCTGCTTCTTTGCTCTTGCCACAACCAGAGAACCTTTAGTGAGCTTCTATTTGCTTTTACCAAAATAGTACATAAACCCCTCATCATCAAGTTTCCCTATAGATATCAAGTTTAGACGAATATCTGGAACATGTATTACATCTTTGAGTATCAATTTGCTCCCAGTATTGGTCTCCAAGCAAATATCTCTAATACCTATAATCTTAAATGTATCACTGTTTCCCATTTTGCCATTGCCAAAATCATCAGCAGTGTAAGATCTGAAGAAACCACCATGAGAAGTAACATGAAAAGAAGCACCAGAGTCAATTACCTAGTTACTATCCTGAGCTGCAAGATTAACATATCCATTATCACAAATAATAATAATATCACCTTCAGTAGCAACTGTATTAGTTTCTTTTTCATTTTTCTTTCTTTCATTTTGTTCTCTCTTCCATAACATACACTCTTTCTTCATGTGACCTGGCCTGTTACAATGAAAATACTTGATATCTCTTCTGGACTTGGATCTTCCTCTATAACCATGTGGATTTCTGCTATGACTTCTTCCACGTCGTTCTTGTTTTTCAATAGCAAGTGCACCAGAAGAAGATTCTCCTTGTTCTTTCCTTCTGGCATCTTCATTTAGCAAACTATCTTTAACCATATCTATAGTTAGAGTCCCCTGTGGCGTGGAGTTAGAAATTGTCACCACATATGTTTCCCAACTTTCTGGTAAAGAGCTGAGGAGTAGCAGTCCTTACATCTCATCATCTATATTCATTTTCATAGTAACTAACTTGTTTGCAAGACTCTGAAACAGGCTTATATGCTCAATAATATTACCACCATCTTTATACTTTAAATTGACAAGTCTTCTAAGGAGAGAAATTCTGTTTCTCACTGTCTTCTTTGCAAAAAGATTTTCTAATCTTTGTCAAACAACATCAGCTCTGGTTTCATCAGAAATGTGCTCATGCAGATTTATATTCATCCATCTTCTAATATAGGCAATGGCCTTTCTGTATTGTACCTCCCATTCATCATCATCCATAATAGAAGGTTTTACTTTAACTTTGATTGGCTTATACAAATCTTTGCAATAGAGCAAATCTTCCATCATACGTCTCCAAGTGGAATAGTTCGATGAGTTCAATTTAATCATACCATCTGACTCTTCCATTTCAATCACACAAGAAAAGTTACACCAAATAACCTGTGCTCTGATACAACTTATTGGGAAAAAACTATAGAATACGGAATAATATCTTTCCCTCTTTGTGTATCAAAATGGGATTCTCACCAAACTTACCAACTCGTTACCAAAAGATAAATATTAACCAAAGTAAGGTAATAAATCATCCACAAAATGAGACATTAAATTTTAACATGGAAAAAATACGGACTGTAGTCCACTTAACTTCCACTATCACCACTATTGATAATAGGTTTAAAATGAAGCTTCTCTAGACAACTAGAGGATCACCATAACATCAAGAATATATATCTTGGTTTACAAATAAGATAGCATCATCAAACTATATGGATCTCACAATAGAAAAATACCAAATCTCTCCAACTGGGTATTGCAGGAAACCATCATAGAGAGGATAGATTATAAATCAATACCGTTAGGATTGTAGAGCTTGCTGCAAGAATTCTCCGTATAAGATTTGAGCCAAATCTGAAAAAGTTTCACCGTTCGATCATGTCAAAGCTCTCTCTCTCCTTATTCTTGCCTTTCTCTTTCTCCTCACTGTTCTCTATTTTATGTCGCTGCCAACATCAACTTACCACACATACGCACACACCTCCACTTAGGGTTTTCTAACTTTACTTTTTTTTTTTTTTAATTTGACAGGTCCAAGCCCACGTATGGGTTGGACCCAACAGATTGTTATTAATTAAGTCATAGTTAGCATCATTAAGATTTAACTACGATAGAGAAAAAAAATTATAACCAGATGATGGGCCAAGATCAAGTTTGGGCATCGAGCCAAGGTTCGGACGATGTAGTGGGAGCTTATCGCGAGTTCGCTAGTTTGCTGAAGGAATCGGGAAGCTTGTTGGGAACACGCTGGGAGATCGCCGGGGGAAGATCGTAAAACTCGTCAGAAGAATACTGGAGGTTGCCAAATTGTCGGGGGTTAGGTCAATTGTTAGATTTGATGTCATGTATGGTTATAATCAAGTGAGTCGTAGTTTGGTTCGAGTCCTAATTGGGTTAGATTTGGAAGGAATCTAAATCAACTCAATAAGGCAACCGGGTCCACATTTGAGATTGAATTAAGCTCAAGTTGAGCTCAATTGGTTGACTTAAAAATTAGTCAACATGAGGTACAAGTCGGGATTGAAAAAGTGAAGGGAATCACTTTTTCAGAAATCCTGGCGGTTGTACCATCGGTGAGCGGTGGTACCCAAGAATTCGGGCAGCAGACGATGGTTGGATTGCCCAGGCTGGCGATTATACCGCCCGTACCCTATTTTTAGGATGGCTTTCGACGATTGTACTGCCCGTACCCAAATTTTTTGAATATATTTAAATTTTGGTTCTAAATCCTGAAGCCAATTGGGACCTATATATACCTCAAGTTTTCTTGCATTTCATTCAATAATTTTTGGGTAGAAATTCTATAATAAATTATATGAAAATTGTAATAAAAAGAAAAAGGGTAAGGGAGAGAGGAAAGTATTGTAAAACTTGTAGTTCTCCCTTGTGAGATTGTAAGATTCATCTCCTAAGCCTTTTAAAAGGAGAGAGAAAATTGTAAGGGTTTGATCTTTACCCAAATTGATAGTGGACGTCGGTGTACCTCAGAGAAGAGGACTCAGGAGTGGACGTAGGCTAGGTTGAGACTAAACCACTATAAATGTGAGTGTGCTTTAATTGCTTTCAATTTACTTTTGATTTCTCTTAAACAATTGATAGTTAGATACGAAGTTTCAATCTCTTAACTTCTTTTAAATCGTCTCTTAATCAGTTTTATCAAAACATTAAAAGAAGCTTCAGTTGTTTACTCTTTATTTTATGAAAGAAAGGTTTTTAATCAAGCATTATCTCTCTTGCACTAATTCACCCCTACCCCCCTCCCCACTCTTAATGCCAATTGATCCTAACAGATCAAAATCGTTTACAGTTTTTCGTAGGTTCAGGAGATTAATCTTTACAATTTTTCTCTCTTCCCATAGACTCACTTTGAACTTTGTAGTACTTAAGGGAAGCTCTCTAGTTTTATAGAATTTTGACCAAGATTACAACCACTTTTCTTGCACTTTCTTATCATTTTCTTGCTATCCAAGAATATTTTAGGTATTTATAGAAATTGACTTCAAAAAATGTTGCCAAAATTTAAGCTTTACCAAACCTAGGTACGGGTGGTACCACGATCGGTAACCACCCAAAACCCTAGGTGGCAATGGTACTACCACCACCTAGGTAGTACTACCACTGGGTATCCCGAAAATAATACTTATAGTACTTTTTTTTATACCCGACTTATATCTTATATTGAATCATTTCCAGGTCAACGAAATGAGCTCAACCTAAGCTCAAATCCAACCCAAAGTGGACCTGATTGCCTCTCTTGAGTTAATTTAGATTTCTTCAAATTCTAACTCAATTAGGACTCAAAATACACGATGCTAACTACGACATACTAAGACACAATTACACAATTACGACATACTATGACATACATCGATCTTCCGAACCCCCGGCATCCTCTGACGCACTCTCGACAAGCTCCCGATCACATTCGGTGAGCTCCTAGCGAGCTCCCGATCATCTTCGACGAGCTCTTGGTCGCCTTTGGCGAGCTCTCGATGAACTCCCAACAAGCTCCCGATCATCTTTGGTGAGCTTTGGTGATCTCCCAACGAGTTCCTACTGCATCATCCGAACCCTAGCCCGATATCCGAACTTGACTCTAGCCCAACATTAGATTGTATTGTCTTTTCACCATCGTGGTTAATCACACATCACTCATATCTAACACAAAGGTTACATCATAAATCCATCAATTGATTTCATCATCAAAATCTAAGATTCAACAATCTATCTCTTTTTGATGATGACAATCAATTTGATGACGAAGTTAACCTTAACTCCCCCTATATATATGCCATAGGATAAATAGAGCAAACTTGAATTCAAAAGAACCCATCACTTTTGAATTCAAGCATTTTGATAATATTAAAATTTTTACAATTTAATCATACATGATATTGCTAGTTACAGGTGCCCTGCAAGCCAATCATGTGAGTGATGATACGTGTGATATGTTGTGTGATCTTTTTGCTTATGATTAATATTGGTATATTCTCAAATTATATTATTTATTACATATATTTTGTGATGTCCTTGGTTATGTGCGATGGGAATCGGATCATGATGATGTCACGATAATGAGATCGATTCACCTTTAAATACAAATCCTAAATAATCTCGGTCATAGGTTACTCAAGAGGAACATTGAGATAACCAAATAAATTAGTGTACTATATACCCGTCCATATGATAGAGGCGGCTGGTCTCATAGCCACTTGTGTGGAGACATTAAGGATATAATACGGTGCTCATTAGAGAATGAGTTTACTGATTAATCTGCTTATGGAATGCTGTATGGTTAATGATACCTAATGTCAGACAACGATTCCATAGTGACAATTGTGTATCTGGTCCTTAGACTTGAGGCACCAAGGATGCCTTGTATGAGTACTCCTTTCTTTGACGTCAGACTTACAAGTTTAGAAAGTTTCAGATCTGGTACAGTTGGTTATCGGGATTGGTAGCCAACCTTACGAAGGAAATTGAGTGTCAATAAAGGATCATCCACTCTCAGTATCACGAGAGGAATATCCCATATGTGATTGCTCAGACAAATCTCTGGCCAGGGTCATTCGGATTGAGAGAGAAGGAGTTCTCCGGTAGAATCCGAATAGAGCAAGACAAACTAATTTTGTTTGTGACCTAACAGTATCATGTCCAATATACGGTCTCTGAGATATTATTTGGATGAGGGATTATAGATACATGGTAACTGTGGACAGATAGGTCCGATGGATTTGATCCCCCATGTACTGTCTGAGGACTATGGCGTAGTGCATAGTACGTCCACAATCGATTAGTCGAGTGAATTATTATGGGGATAATAATTCACTATATCAGAAGGAGTTCGGATGAGAGTGACTCACGACCAGCTCGGTATCGGGCCTAGAGGGTCACACACATATGGTGGATGCTTCAGCGAATAGAGGATTGGATGAAGATTTAATTAACCCCTATTCTCATTAGATTAGACCCTATTTTGATGGGCTCCTTGATTAAGACCCAATTATTGGCCTAAGGAGATTATTGGATAGAGATCCAATAATGTAAGGTTAGTGAGTTATTGGATGGAGATCCAATACCCACTAAGGAAGGAGACATAAGATTTTAGTGGCTCTCTATAAATAGGAGATGAGACTCATGGTTGATAGGCTGCAGCTTTAGCCACCACCTCCTATTCTCCTCATTCCCTCTGAGCAAGAGTTGCTAGATCAGATTGGAGGAGTTTTGCTGCAGAGATCCATCGTGTGGATACCGCCCGCTAGAGAGGAGGACGCTTGACCTCCTTCATCTTCTCCATCCGGATCTGGAATACAAGGATATACGATCTCTCTTGATAAAATCAATCTCTCACACATCGTGATTTTTCGATTTTTCTCGCGACCCCAATCTTTTGCATGACGATTTGATCTGCGTGGGAAACCAATTTTTATTTTGATTTTCGCTGCGCATGTGATGCACCCGCTGAGGTTTCCCAACAGATATGATATATGAGAAAATTTTTGAAGCATTCATCTTGTTAGTATCACATAAAAATTTCAAACATCATAACATTGATTTCAAAGATCAAACATATTATTGACATTCAATCATATCATTTGGCATTTTATTTCTCTCCCTTTATTATCAACAAAAAAGAGGGATGCTCAATTATATTTAAATCTTTTTTAAACATACATAAAGCGAGGAAGTTTGTCTGTTACTCCCTCTTAGTAAACTAAAAAGAAGAATAAAGTTTAATCTATTTCTCATCAAACTACTTTCTCCCCCTTTGTAAATAACATAGAACAAGAAGAAAATGGGGTGGGGGGTGGGTGTCAAAGACTCAAAAATCAAATATTAAAAATCAAATATTAAAAGGGGCGATACATATGAAATTATTTCATCAAAGATTTAAAAGATCCATGAATCTAAATATGTTTATTAAGAGAGATAATTCAATGGAGAGCTTATGAATCTTATCACAAAAAAATTTGAATCACATTTTCTCTTTTGTAAATGTCAAAAGGAAAAAAATATTTCGCGAGAGAGCTTAAAAAGTCAAGAAATCTGAAAAAAAAAAATATAAGAGCTTCTCATTCCATTTAAAATCATCTCATGTAAATTTCAAGAAAAACTTAAGAAATTAAAAAAATAGCAAATCATGCATTTAGAAATTTAAAATTCTTAATTTTCTTCTAAAAAAATATTCCTTATTTAATAATTTTATTGCAAGATAGCAATTTTATCATTTCTAATTCTCTTCTTTGTTTATCATATCTAATTTAATTATTCCTCATTTAATGTTGGAAGATGTATTATATCCTATTCTCTTTATTGTTGCAAAGATAGTAATTTTATCTCCCCCTTAGTCATTGTCAAAAAGAAGGAAAGAATACAAAGGTTTAAAATTTTTTCTTTTATATCAATTTTCAAATCATGACAAATTTAAGAAATATCAATTTGGTGATAAGATATACCATTCATGAATATAAAGAACAAATAAATCATGTCATGAAGGATATTAGTATCAAATCATAAATACTAAAAGATATGATTTAATTTGATAAATTTTCTTTTAGGTCGAAAATAAATATTATGAGATCAAATAATAAGGATCTTATTCATATAGATAATTTTCTTTAATAAAATAAAATAATCTTAATAAACGATCTTTATTTATATAAAGATATCAAATTATGATTTTTCAAGATGTCAAGACCATGATAAGAACTTTTCTATGATAAGTTGCATAGGAGAAAAGATTAAAAATCTTGATGTATGCATAAAAAATTTCATGTTATCAAGATCATGGTTCATAATAAAAATTTCAAGTTATAAGATCATAAATCTCCTCTTTGGTAAAAAAAATTATAGAAGCAAAAGGTTGATTCCCATAATAGATACCTAAAGTCAAAAGATCATGGGAAAATTCATGATTTAGTTGGAAAAGAAAAATCTTAATCAAATTTCAATCATCAAAATCATTTTTGTAATTCAAGAGATTTAACAATAATAGTATCACTTTATCTCTTATTGAAAAATTGATTGAGAAATTTTTGAAGAAAATTTTTTCTCTTTTTAATTTTTTCAATTCTTGTGATTTGTTTCAAGAATACCTTCCAAATCCATGCAAGGCCATAAAAATCAAGATTTATTTCAAAATAAATCATCAAGAACAATAATAAAATATTTTCAAATAAAAACTTTAATTTATTTTAATTCCAATGATTTTTTCTTCTTTAGATTTAGTCCAATAAGTTATCATGCAATTTTCATTCTCATTTTTTAAAAAAATAATTTTCCAAAAATACTAGAAAGGAAGCATGAGTTTTTTATTTTATTTCAAGCCCCAATTCAAGAATGATCTGAAATTCAATCATATAATATGTAAATTATTTCAAATCAACATGGAATCATTCAATCCATCTAATATAACATTCAAATCAATCATTAAACATATACATCAATAATTTTCATTAAAGCGATCAATCTTATCGAAAGTCAACATACAACTTATTTATCATTTAAAATCAATACCAACATACAAGCCTAACATTCAATCATCATCAAAATCTCTTTCTCATAAATTTAAATGTAGATAATTTTTTAGTAAAAATACCCAAAGTTTTCTTTGTGTTCTAATTCATTTTTGTACTAGTATGTTCTAACTATGCATCATCGAAAAATAATAAAATTCATTGTATAACAATGAACCATCAAAAGATTTATTGTCAATAATTTTAATTTCAATAATTTTTCTTGTTATCATTGTTTAGGTTGGTGAGCATGAAAGGAGTGTTATATCTCAAGTCATTTGCTTTGAGCATCTACTTTCAAGACACTATTTAGTGCTCCTAGCCTTTGTTAGGAGACAAACCTAATAGACATGGGGTTTTGGTTTATATATATATTTGACTTTCGGTCCCTCATAAAAATGTCTACCTAATTTAATTAAAGGCATTTGGTTGTTTATGGTTCCTTTAGGAACCCAAATATGCTTATGTGGACTATACTTTCCAAATAGGCATCTATAGGCAAAATGTCTACATCTACTATAAAAATTACATTTATTCTCAGGTGAAGAATATAATGTGGGTCCTTTAATAAAAATAATATGATTTTGATGAGTATTACCCAAAAAGCCAATACCTTCTTTCCTATGAACATGACCCCTATTGATAATGTTTGGAGATTTATTACCTATTTTAAACTTTTCTAAAGTTTATTGTAGTATAATATTTCCTTTTTAATTACCTCTAATGACTCACATTTAAAGTAAGAAATGCATGACGTTGATGCTTCATGCATGTTTTCAACTTTACCAGTAAGTAATGTATATTCCTTCTTAAGTAATTTATATCTTTTGCTAAGCTTTTTAAATTCATCAAATAGTTCATGAAATTTATTTAACAATTCATCAAAAGTAAAAAAGACCTTGGAAGAATCACTTACCTCATCATTGATAGTCATAAGCGTGATTCTCCACTTCTTCTTTGTTGTCTTCTTGATCTTCAGAGTGCCACGGCTTCTTGCGTTCATAGCAAGAAGTTGTGTCCATTTTAAGTTTATTATTATATTATTTTATTTATTTTTATTAATTTATTTGGTTTTTTGGTCATAAATTCAAATTAATAGTCCTCATCACTCGAGGAGTCATATGTTGTTCTCAGTGCTAAGTCCTTCATGTTCTTTAAAATGTGTTCATTTTTTGTTCTCAAGCTAATGTCCTTCCTATTTTTTGGAAGGTGTTCTTCAAGTTTATTATTGCAAGTTACTTTGCTTATTTTTTATTTCTTTAATTTAGTTGTGCTTTCGTATGTGACTTCTAAAGTATGTCATATATTAAAAGTTGAATCACAAGTAGAAACTCGATTAATCTCGTTTTGATCTAAATCATAAAATAAAGCATTCATAGCTTTGTCATTTAATGAAAACATATATCTTTCATGTTCATTCCAATCATATATATGATTGGATGACTTTTGAAATCCATTTTGGATGATGTTCCATAATTCAAAATCCAATGAAATAAAAAAGAAACACATTTTAGTTTTTCAAAAGGTGTAGTCTGTCCCATTGAACATATGATGATGTGTAATACATTGACCCTCGTTAATGTCAAAA
This sequence comes from Ensete ventricosum, assembly GCA_029747655.1. Classification (NCBI taxonomy): domain Eukaryota; kingdom Viridiplantae; phylum Streptophyta; class Magnoliopsida; order Zingiberales; family Musaceae; genus Ensete; species Ensete ventricosum. Next base: position 35,559,074 of record JAQQAF010000002.1, on the reverse strand, counting down.
GAGGTCATTTACTCGCTTGGGTGTTAATCCAATCGAGTATAATCAGCTCTGATACCAACTGTTAGGGGGTGAATTAGTATAAGTGCAAAAAGACTAAGTTTGAAAAACTTTGCTCGAAGTAACATCGAAATCGAAAGTGTTTCTTGGAATTCGTTGAAAGAAAGTAAGTGAGCGATTAAACTTAAGACTAAATGAAGAATCTCAATTTAGTTACGAAATGCTAAAATAAAAAGTAGGTAAAAGAAGGCTCACAAATTTATAGTGGTTCTGTCAAAAGCTTAACCTGCATCCACTTTTTGAGTCCTTCGTTGAGGTCCGCCGATGTCAACTAATGATCTTCCACAAGTGAAAATCAAAACCCCTTACACTTTTCTCCTTTTCACAGGTTCAGGAGAGGAACCTTTACAAATTTTCTCTTTTCCCTTAGACTCACTTTGAACTTTATAGCACTCAAGGGAAGCTCTCAAGTTTTACAAAATTTTGACTAAGATTATAATTACTTTTCTTATACTTTCTTATCACTTTATGCAAGAATAATTGGGGTATTTATAGACCCCAATTGACTTAATAAAAATGGAGTCAAAATTTAAACTTTATCGAAAAACTCGAGCACGGGTGGTACCATCGTCGACAACTGCCCAAAACCCTGGGCGGTGGCGGTACTACCAAGGGGAATCCTAAAAATAGTACTTTCAGTATATTTTTCATACTTGACTTGTACCTCCTGTTGATCACTTTCCAAGTCAACGAAATGAGCTCAACTTGAGCTTAAATCCAACCCAAAGTGGATGCGATTGTCCCTCATTGAATTAATTTTTGGATTTCTCCAAATCTAACTCAATGAGGACTCAAAACACACGAGGCTAACTATGACATACTAAGACACAATTGTAATCGTTCTTGTTGTTCGGCATGTCAATCGATCTTCCGAACTCATGACAAACTTTTCGACATCCTCCAACGAACTCTCGATGAGTCTCCTAGGCATCTTTTGATGAACTCCCAGCGCACTCTTAACAAGCTCCCAATCACCTTCGGCGAGCTCCTGACAAGCTCCCAATCACCTTCAACAAGCTCCCGACGAACTCCTAGTAAGCCCCTGATCACCTTCAACCAAGGGAGATTATCATGAGAGTGCATAATTTACTACAATTAGCACATGTGGATCTTACTAATCCTATGTATTCCCTACAATCTACAATGTTATATCATAGCCATTACCTAGCCCACTCAAATATGATAGTTTATGAGCGTATTTCTTGGACAAAGTTAAAGCTATTTCAAGGTGCTTTCCTTCATGACAAGGAATGCATTAAAGAGATTAATTACCAGCTGTAAATGCATTAAAGGGGTTAGTTACTAGTTGTAAAGCATTTAGTCTCATAGTTCCCTATGCATGAAGGGTTGTTTCATGCATTAGTACTTATTTTGATGTTCTAAGGCTATAAAGAAGTTTAGATTTTGATGATATTAACATAAGTTCTTTGAGTTTTCTCTTAAATTTTGTATCTCTTGGATTCTTCTTTAAGTGGTGAGTATTTTGTTATAGTTCTGTATCATTATTTAATATCCTTGTGGTGGTGAATTTTTTGTATCCCTTTGTGATTTTAAACTTGGTAGTGAACTATTTATCGATTTTATGTAAGTTTTTTCATGAGTTTGTTTCTTTTCTACAACTCGACTATCCGTGTCTTTTTTTTTTCAAATTTCATTACTCTTTCTTCCTTCCCTAGTATATTTGTGCATATAACTATTTTGAATTATTACGACATAGAACTTTATCAACTTATTTTTGCATATGCTATGTTGTATAGTTATACATGCTAAAGAAGTCATATGACAAGGGGTGTGTCATTAAATGTCTTATGTTAATGATTTTGAAATATTGTACATATGATATGATACAAGCTAATAAAACTATAAAGATTTATACTTATCAAATGATTATTCACTATAGACTTTAATTTATAGGTAAAAATATTATAATATCACTTAAGTGATTGGGTAAGGAAGTAAGCACATACAAGCCCATGCATGATCTTTAGGCATTTTGTGTGTATAAATTTTGGATTTGTTATATTTATATTTTATTTTGGTTAGATGGTATAAGTATGTATAGGTATCAAAAATACTATGTGCAGGAGAAACCCTATCTTTCTATTTAGTAATTAATCTATTTTAATTCTAAGATTTTCTACTTTCTACCATAGTCCTATAGATAGCAATAATGAAAATAGAAATGTGACATTCTAGGGTATATATGGAAATAGAAGTAGGGTGTTACAAAGATAATCTGAGATTTTTTGTCAAGAAATATTTGCATTAGACCTACATGAACAAAAATTTAATTTGTTTTTTATTTTAGAGAATTTATTTCATAATTTTTTATATTTTTTAACATCTAAGCACTATGAAATTTTATTTATTTTTATTTCTTCTAATTTTATCACAATATGATGCTTTCATGAAAAGTTGGAGTTCTCTGCTAAAATTTCTCAAATTAAAAGTTCTTTTAAATAATTTACTCTATTTTTTATACATTTAAAAGGCAAATAATAAAAAATACCCCTCTAAGTTTTTTCTAAAATAAGAAGATTGCTATTAGCAACCCCATTTTTAATATTAGCAATCATTTACTTCATACAATCATTAATAATAATAATAAAATATAATTTTATTAAATATAATCTCTCAATTACTACTTATACTCTCAATACCCCTCAATTATCCTTATTTTATAGAACTCAATTTATCCGTAGTTGTGTCCTCAATGATCATATTCCGCAATTAGGTGGAGGAGGAGGAGGAGAAGAAAAATAAAAATAAAAGAAGGGATAAGAAGGCGAAGAAAAATATTGTATAGGACTTGAAAAAGTATTGAAACTAAGCGATAAGTTAAGGGTATGTTAAGAGATAAAATTGTATAAATATGTATGAGTGAAGGAATAAATAAGTGTGCTTGATTTCTTTTCTAATCTCTTCTCTTATTTCTATCATGGTATCAGAGCCGTTTGCCTAGAGCAAACTTTCTTCTTGTTGTCAAATAGCAGCAAATTCCCCCACCCGGCACCATTCTACCTCTCCTTCACACATTGCTGCTACAGCCTCAGCCACCCCAAGCACCGACGTCGCTGCCTCCTCTACCGCTACTTCCCCGTCAACTCCTTTTCTGCGAAGCCGCAACCGCTAGTCGACTCCTCTTATGCAAAGTCGCGACCTCTATTTCCCGACAAAAACAGAGCAACAATAGTCTCTTCCAGCTGCGCATGTAGCAAAATACCTGCTGCCTTTCCTCCGTTGCTGACCACACCCTTCCCTTCATCGCCTTCCGCTCGAGCATCGCTGTCGTGCCATCGCCAACTCCTCTACTGTTCTTCTGTCGCCAGCGCCGTTCTCCTTCGAGGATCCAAATATTCAGGTCCCACTCTACATCGGTGTCCACGTCGTTGTCCTTCCCTTCTTCATCCTTCATCGACCTCCACTGGTCTGGCAGCCCTCTTGCTCAACCTCGTCAGCACTTGTTGCTGCCATCGCTGGTCGCGCTTCACGGAAATCTTCCAGTCACGCTTATCGCTGGTTGCACCCATCGCTAGTCACACCAGTCGCCCTTGATCCACCGCTACAACCCACCCACGCACATAGCAGAGTGCTCAACAAAGAAAGGATTGCAGAGCCGGTGATACCCACCAGATAGTTTGAGAAGAAGCATCGCTAGGTTCGAGATGCCGGCGTCGACCTTCCGCTCGTGAAGCCGCCTATCGCATCCCCTGTCTCAAAGCAGTCGTTCCTCGGCCTCGTCACGGAGACACCCACCACATCCCCTCTCACCTCACTTGCCTCGGCTTCTCCCTCTTCCACTACATGACCCTTTAGATATGTCGATCGCCTGGTCTTCCCCTTCGTCTCTGCAGCGGCCCCTTTCTCAGATGCCTCCTGCATTGCGAGGTTGTCGATGTAGTTGGGCTTCGATGACCACCCGAATAGCGGGACCCACCAGTTGTTGCCGCCTCTGCTAGCGGACTTCGTGGCCATCGCTCGTGCTCGCCCGGGTCACTACCGGTCGGATCGAGCCTGCCTTTGTTGGAGACGATGCTACTGGCCTCTCTTCCCAGCAGCATCCCAAGCACTCCAAGCACAACTACTCTCAACAGGCAACGAAACACAACAGGTAGCACAGAAGGTGGGAAAACATAACAGGCAATCACCGATCCTAAAAACAACAGGTTTTGTCTTTTCTTGCTACAACAGCCTTCAGTTACCATAATCTGGTCGGCCATGCAGCTGATCTGCAACAGGCATTTCATCAAGATAAAATTTTCAGATCCAACCGAGATAGTGATCAGTATTTTTTTCTCATAATGTCTTCATCATCTACCTCTCACATTCCTGTCACTGTCCCCATAGGAAGTAGTAGTACTTCTCAGACTACTTCTTAGAATATAGGATTGATCTTCATCAATGTTGTAGTCCTCATCCCTTTCAAATTATCCAAAGGAGACAACTACGCATCTTGGCGTGCTCAATTCACTAATCTCCTCTTTGGATATAATTTATTAGGTTATGTTGATGGATCTTTCAGTTATCCACCAGCAATGATCGACATCCCAGGGAAGTCAAGTACCAAATCTAGAGCATAAACTATGGTTACGTCAAGATCATCTCATTCTTCAAGCGATTCAAGCCTCCGTTGTTGGTTCTGTCGCACCGCTTATATCTTTTTGTGCTGCTGCTGCCGAAGCATGGTGCAAGCTACAAACTACGTTGACAAATCGCTCGCGCACTCGCATGCTCAGCCTCCTCTCTAGTCTAATGAACATAAAATAAGAGGGAAGTACCATTGCTAACTATCTCTAAAATATAAAGATTATCATCGATGATTTAGCTTTAATAGGCACAACCTCAGTGATGATGAAGTTATTGTCCACACTCTCAATGGTCTTGGGGCTGAGTACAAAGAATTGACAGCAGCAATACGGGCATGTGACTTATCGTTATCGTTTGAGGAGCTATACGACAAGTTGACTGACTACGAAACGTACTTGAAGTGCGAAGATAGGGCACCAGGACCACATATCACTGCTCAAGTAAGTCACAAATTTAAAAAGAAAAGCAATCAGTTTTCTAAGCCTGTCAACAAAGGTCTAGGGAAGACACTATCTTCCCACAATCTAAGTGGCAAATTCGGTTCCTAACAGCCTTGGCGTACCTGCTCCTATACCTCAACATAGCAACATCAGTTACCAATAGCATTGGCGTCCTACTCTTATGCCTCAACAACGAACAGTCAACCAACTGTGTGCTAAAGTTGGTCACTCCGCTAAAGTTTGTCGGTCTCATCCTCATCATTCTACAATCATGCCCCAAGCACATCTCACTATTGCCCTGACTTCTGATCAACATTCCTGGATTATAGACTCTGGAGCCTCTCATCACATAACCTTGGATCTCCAGAACTTGTCTCTTCATAACAGCTTTGGTGGTAACGATGATATCATCATCGATGATGGTAAGCGACTTTCTATTACTCATACCAGTTCCACAATGCTTAATTTGCATACTCTTAACTTTACACTCGATGATGTGTTGTGCGCTCCTTATATTAAGCGAAATCTTATTTCTGTCTCCCAATTCTATAAATAAAATAATACCTCCGTTGATTTTTTTCCTGACTACTTTCTTGTCAAGGATCTGAGCATGGGGGCATTATTAGTTCAAGGCCAGAGTAAAGATAATATCTACCAGTGGCCATCAATCTCATAGCCCAGTGTCTACTCTTCTTTTGCTGCTCCAATAGATGTGTGGCATCATCGTCTTGGTCACCCTTCTTCCTCAACTCAACAACGGTTTTTCTCTCGTTATTCTCTTTTAGCTTTTAAAGCTAGCTCTATTGTTACTCATTGTGATACATGTCTTAGCAATAAAAGTAATAGACTACCATTTGAAATTTCTTTTCAACCTAACCAAAAAAACAGACTTAATAGCAGTAGGGGGAGACCAATAGACAGGATGGTAAGGCTGTTAGGCAGAATAGTAAGGTTCTAGACTAGTAGCGCTAGCACAATCACAATGAATATAGCCCCGGCCCCCCTTTTGAGTATTCTTTTACTTGATTTTGATTCTTTTATTCTCTTGTGCCTGAACCTAAGTATGTCATTTCTATGCGAGCTTGCACTATTACAGGTTCTTGCACACAACTATTTGAAATTCTTTAAACTCATGTTTGGGGTCATGCACCAATTATTTTATTTGAGAAAAATAGATTCTATATTATCTTTATTGACTATTTTATCAAGTATATTTGGTTTTAACCTCTTCAATATAAGTATGAGGTCTTCACAATCTTTCTTACCTTCAAAAACTGGTGAAAAATATTTTTAAGTCTATACTTAAAATAATTTATTCTGACGATGGGGTGAATACCAAACACTAACACCATATCTGTTAGTTTGTGGTATTCATCATCTCAAGTCTCCCCCATACACTCCTCAACCAGTTGGCTCAGTCGAACGTAAACATTGGCATGTAGTTGAAACTGACCTCACGCTTCTCCATTATGCCTCCATGCCAACTACTTTTTGGTATGCAGCCTTCCAGACTGTAGTCTATCTGATTAATCGTATGCCTACTTTAGTCCTACATAATCAATCACCATTTGAAAAACTATTTCATGAATCTTCAAATCTTCATAAACTTAGGATTTTTGGTTGTGTCTATTATCCTTGGCTACGTCCTTATGCATCATATAAACTAGCCCCAAGGTCGAATCCTTGTACCTTTATTGGTTACTCTCTTGAACATAATGCTTACCGATGTTATAATCCATTGACTCACAATATCTTTGTGTCTTGTCATGTTGTCTTTGTGGAGTCCACCTTTCTATTTCATTAGTCCAAATCTTCTACTGTACCAACCACTTCGGTGAATATGCATTAGTGGCACATGCCATTGTTCAATGAGCCTCCACAAGAATCACCCACTCCAGCACACATACATGAGTGGAGCACTCCTCTGGTATAATATCCCGCTCCCTATTTTTGTTCTCCTTCTTCTGTATACATACCTCATACCATAGACATTCAATCTTCGGACACTCAATCACTAGCATTTCCCTCACCTCAGCCTAGTAGCGCTAATGTTCCTCAGTCCAACTCACCATGTTCTACTACTTCCCCAGCATCCATTCCACCATCATCTCCTAAACCACTTGGATATCCCATAATAACACACTCTAAAAGTAGTATTTTTAAACCACGTTAGGTTCTTGACCTCAATATGGTTGGGACTCCCTATATTGAGACCTGTGAACCTACCACGGTCATTGAAGCCCAAAAGTCTTCTCATTAGTATCAAGCTATGTGTGATAAATATAATGCACTTCTTCATAACTCTACTTGGACACTTGTTTCATTTCATCCTGCATAAAATATCATCTAGTGTAAGTGGGTTTTTCAAGTTAAGTGGAATCATGATGGGTCCATTGCTAGGTATAAAGCTCGTTTAGTGGTCAAAGACTTTCATCAACGTCTTGGTGTTGACTTTACAGAGATATTCAGTCATGTTGTTAAACCCACAATAATTTGACTGATTCTGAGTTTAGCCGTTTCAAAAGGCTGACATCTGCGACAACTTGATGTGAATAATGCCTTCTTACAAGGAACATTACTAACGATGTCTTTATGAAACAACCTCTTGGTTTTCTTCATCCTCAGTATCCAAAACATGTCTGTAAACTCCACAAGGCTATTTATGGACTTCGTCAACTCCACGAGCTTGGTATAAAGAACTTGGCTCATTTTTTATGTTAGTCAGCTTCACCAACTCTAAGTCTGATACCTCCTTATTTCTCTGTCAACAACCTGACAGTACAATATATATTCTAGTATATGTTGATAATATTATTGTGCCAGGTAATAACTCTATGGAGGTCACAATGTTCATTAACAAGTTGGCTGCCCAATTTTCCTTCAAAAATCTTGGTCCATTGAATTATTTTCTAGGTGTTGAAGCAATGACTACATCTTCAAGACTTTTCCTCTCTCAACGAAAGTATATTCAAGACTTATTAGTGAAGACAAACATGAAGTATGCAAATGTTATTTCAACTCCTCTCTCCACTAGTGAATCGCTTCGGTTAAATGACAGCAGTCCTGCTACAGATCCTACACAATATCGGTAAGTAATTGGCTCTTTACAATATTTAGCTCTCACCCGCCCATATATCTCCTTTGTAGTTAACAAGCTGTCACAATTCATGCATAGACTGTCTATAACACATTATTCAGTAGTTAAATGAGTATTACGATATCTTAATGGTACTCTTGACTATGAGATATTTCTCTATAAAAACTCTCTACTCCAACTTCTTGCTTATGTTGATCCTGATTAGGCTGGGAACTTTGATGATAGAAATCAACATCTGAGTATATCGTTTGCCTAGGAGCCAATCCAATCAGCTGGAGTTTCAAGAAACAAAAGATAGTTGATAGGTCAACCACTGAAGCTGAGTATCGCTCTATTGCAACTGCAGCTGCAGAACTTAATTGGATAATGAATCTGCTCAAAGAACTTGGCATCCACGCTTTTGTTACTCCTACAATATATTGTGATAATGTCGGGGCTACCTACTTATGTGCCAATCTAGTATTTCACTCTCGTATGAAACATATAGCAATTAACTTTCACTTTTACAAGATCAAGTAATCAATCATCAACTATGTGTTTCTCATGTTCACACAGTAGATCGACTGACAGACTCCCTCATGAAACCACTCGTCCGTAAGTTATTTTCACTTTATAGGTCCAAGATCGGCGTCCTTGACAGGAGCACGATCTTACGGGAGCATGTTAAAAGATAAAATTGTTGTAAGAATATTAGCAGAATGGTTAGACTATTGAGAAAAATCCTAAACTCCTAATCTTTTCAACATTCTAATTTATTATATAAATAGAGAATAAACAATGACACTTCATATCTTTCCTAATCTATTCTCTTATTTCTATCAGGATATCTATAAAGGAATGTCTTAGAGAAATATCTTATAGAATAAGCGAAAAATATAGTTTATATTCCTCTATAAACTATAGAGGAATATCTTATAAATAATTAAAAATAAAATTATAAATTATAAAAAGAGGACTGTCAATAAAAATCTTCTTTTCTAAGGAGGTTCTCCTGTAAGGTATCCGAAAAGTCATCTTTTGCATTCTTTTGTATTCTAAAGGTGTTTAGTATTTTTATGGAGGCACCAGAAATACTAAAACCTTATTTAAAAATATTAAAATCGATATAGAAGTTCAGCTTTTTTATATCCTTTTTTTTAGATTAATATATAAAAGACATTTAAAACTCTACCAAGGGTAATAAGTTAGTTTACATTGTAATTTGAGTTGTTTTTCAAAATTATATTGTTGCTGTACATGTGGTAAAAACACATTATAATTCTATTCGAAGATATGCATGATATATAATTCAAATTTTTAACATATTTATATTAGTATGTTTTATAAGTTTATAATATTTAGGTTGAGATGTTATTCAAAAAATTATAATTGAAGGGATTTACTTTATCGACCTATCCAATACAAGGGCGGGAGTTTGCTTTAGGATGTCCGGTTGAGGATAGATAGTTTAGGAATATATAAAAAAATGAGACAGAAAAAGATACGAAGGGCATAAAAAGTAAGAGACTTCTCGTGGGAATTCACCCTGTTTAGAAGCCTTTTTTTATTTTGCGAATGAGCGAATCTGAAGCGTTGGTGATTTTTTTACATCAAACCCCAAGATTGCAATTTGACAGCTTCTCTCCGTCTCTAACCGGTGAAATATTCCAGATTTTAAAGCAAAATTTATCATCTGCGTGAGCTTCACATCTCAAACCCAAATTTTATTTACCGCATCATCTAATATACCATTGAGCATTATAATTAGGACTAACCGCTCAAATAATTTAATCTGCCCTCTAAAGAAAAGATTAACAACATCTAACCATCTAGTGTGAGATGGTTAATTATCCTGTCTCCGATACGTGGCACCAGGTCTATTTTTAACTATGGAATCAAAGAGAATATTACTGATATATATTAAAAAAACAAGCTGAACTATTTAAACCTTCTCTTGCCAGTGGATTAGCAGTCATATACCACATTATTCTGCTCCAAAATCTAAGTTCGATATGCTATCTGTGTTTATGTAGAACCTCAACAAAATGAAGATGATCAAATGGAGTTGGCCATACTAAATCATATCTGTATCGTTAATCAATGATTAGGTCATATACGAAACATTATCAAAGAAGAAAAATGCCATGGCAAATATATGCTATACTAAACAAATTGCAGAAAGCACCTGTTTATTTAGATCACAGAAAGAAAAAAAAAAACATTTCTTAGCTTGAAGGGATTGAGGGCAAATGGTAAAAACGTTTCTAAAGATTTCCTTCGTTAAAAAGGGAATGAGGGCAGTTTCTTGTTGGCTAAGAAGTGCTCAACAATTTGCAGAGATTGCAATGGGGCAAATGTGGGGACTTGGTGTCCAGCCACCCTAACTGTAACAAAAGTCAATCCTTCATAGATTATGGTCCACCCTCCCACCTACAGAACAAATAGTTTACAGAGATTAGTCAAACAGCCGACCGTCTGAGATCTGAGAAGAGAGAAGAAAGGCCAGCTATTACCTGTTTGTGGCTATACCAGGGGGACCAGTCCTCGGTTATGCTCAGTCTTAGCTTGTTTAGTGTGTATCTTGTGGAGGTCACTGGAACCCTAGCATCAGCATCACCACTGTTTGCATGCCATGGTCAGTGATTTCATTCAGAATTCAGCATTAGTTTGAATTCAGCATTAATGTGCAAAACTAGTAACATGCAGATGTCATAATTCAGTAATTTATGAAGAACATTGTAGTAGAAGGACAATGAAGTGCACACAAGTATAAATCCATAAGAAACAAGTTTTTTGTCGGAAGATTAAAGCATTTTTATCTAATGATTTCTACTGAAAAAGAAAAAAAATCTTTTTTAAGAAAAAGGCTCCTAGCAGAAAACATTGAATGCACAATATTGGAAGCTTTTTCCTTTCATGTCTAAATGTCAAAATAGTTGTAGTGTCAAAAGTGCCACTGATCAGAAAGATCCTTGAAAGCTTTATGTTCATGACAGTTTGTTCCATTGAGGTGAAGCAGCAAAACAAGATATTGATTATATAATTGCATAATTGTGAATAAGATATAGAACATGAATAAGATAAATAAGGGCTTTCTAACACTATTATTACATAAAATTTCACCTGAACACCCACATGCGGAGCCCAGCATCGATAAGTTTACGGATAATTGGAAGAACTGATCTGTCAGAATCACTCCAAGCCCTAACAACAGATGAGCTGATACACACAAGAAATTTTTTAGAGGTAAAGTAATTTTACATTGACTACAAAAATATTCAATAGCTTATGCAAACATATTAGCTTATTTTAAACTACCTGCAAAGAGACCAAGGATGTGATAGTCTTGTGACATTGGCATGCAAAGCTTTTTGAACATCTGGACGGTTGAAGTACACTGTTGCATAGGTTTGTAAACATGGATCATAGCCCATTGGTATCTTCAACAAATCCTCCTACCATCAGAACTGCAAACAACTGAGTAAAAAGAAAACAAACACAATAGCATCTACTCCAATCATAGTTTACAAGGTCAAATACTCAGCAACTCAGATTCTCTTACAAATTTTGAGATAGACATCAAGCTTTCTTCACCCTGTGCCACCGAAGATGAAAACTTGGGGTATCCACTTTCGCAACGCGGCGTGTACAAGCTGTACATGTCGATGATCTGATAAACTTCATAATATTGTTGGAGAGCTTCACTGCATTCTTGAGTTGGCACCACTGCACTAAAATTGCAGCTTGTTTTGATGTTGTGGTAAACTCTGTCTGAGATCAAAGCGTGATGCCATGCATAGTCCACCATTCCTCTGATGTCCGTCTCAGCATCCATCACAGCATTTCCAATCTGCAACTCCATCAGTTGTTACAAGTTATAATTGATTGATTCAGCTTCAGCTGTAGAAGAAAGAGAACACTGGTGTGGCACTGCAAATACCATGAGGCCTTTCAGGTTTATACGGTCCTCCTTCTTAGCTTTCATGTTCTGCTCCAAGATCACATTTGCAAGTTGAGGTACATAATGCCCTTTAAGAGAGAAGATCAGAACAATGATAGATAAAAATAGTTATAAAAAGAAATCAGACGACATCAGATTAATAATCTATAGTACCTGCATAACTCTCCCCAGCTAAGTAAAATTCATTTAATCTGTACTGAGGGAATCTCTGGAACCATTTGACCAGGAATGAGTAGGAACCAAATCCTTCAAGCAAGAAAGAAAATGTTGGACTTTTTACAGACTGGTTTGGGCCACTGTTACATGTGAAGATGAAGATGAGCATCATACCTGTGGCATTGTCACCTTGCACATCAGTGATGTTTGAGTAAGAGAACCCAACCCCTGCTGGTGCTTCCAAGAACAATAAATTGGCAGCTGCATTACAAATGAAACAAGAAAGCAATTCAATCCGACTCTTGAGATTGCTTTCTGAAGCATCTGCTGATTACAGTGACAGGGTTGGAGGCCATGCCTTTGTTCCAAGCATACTTGTTGAGTTCTAGCTCAGGTACATCCTTTCTTACAAGAAACGGCCCAATCTCTTGTGCTTCTCCAAAGCCAATTGAAGAACAACCAGGCCCTGCAACGCCCACACAGCAACGCCATGAACTTGATGCAATCCCAATCAGCCAACTGACTACAATACCTCCATTGAGCCACAGCAGGAGTGGCTTCTCGGCAGGTCTGTGTGTGGCCTCAAAGAACCAGTAGAAGAGAGCCTTTCCGAGGCCCTCATCTATGGTGACATACCCTGCATACTGCCGGAACCCGACCGGAGGCTGACCGGGGAGCCCGACGATACGGTCGAGCTCCTGCCTCAAGCTCGACCCAGCCGACGACCAGGCACAGAACGCAACAACGAGAGACCAAATAAACAGGATATGGAACGAAGCCTGAGGCATCATGGATCGACAGAGACATGGACAATGGAAAGATGTGGAGATTGTTTTCCTTCATATAGCCACAAGTGGTGACGGGAAGATGAAGTGCAGGGCTGGCTCAGAGAATTCGACGTTGTAGAGATGTTGCGTAGAGTGGACAAACCGTGTTGAGTGGGATTAAGTCACATGAACATAGTGGAGTCTTTGGCTTATCATTCAAGGAATGAACCACCTCAAACACCATCAACTCTGTCAGGTACCAACTTAGTCTTCTCTGTGAAGAGTTGGCTGGCAAGAGAAGGGGAATAAGAAACATTTCCTGGTTGTGTATGGAAGAGACAAGGGACAGCTTCACAAGCGTTTGACCCCTAAATTTCAGCAATCTCTTTAACTATAGAGCTTGAACGCTTGAACTACTTGTACTTAAGACTTGGAAAGGTGGATTCATCTTCCCTTATTTAAAGGATGGAGAGACAGAGATAGCTAGCAGAGCCATGAACTAAGTGGTATATCTTTTGTTATGGTTGCCACAATTGAATAACCAAACATGCAAACTTTGACCACTGTGCTAAGATGGAAAAAACTCACCACTGAATAATTGTGACATGTTCTGCATTTATTATACAACAATTATGCAAGGTAATGATAGTAGTAGAATATTGGCACATCATTTCCACATCAAAAGCATCTTGGCTAGACCTTGTAGGAGTAACAAACAAGTAACTTTCAAAGGTACATGTTGCAGGCATAAACTTAACTAAACTTTAGTCAAATAACAAATTGTTAGAGATAAGTTTATTGTGAAGTTATATCAAATTATTCATCACGATGATGAGCAAGAAGAGTAACTGATAGTTAAAAAATATAAATGAAATGTGCTCCCACTCCATCTCATACCATAGATCAGAATATGGTCCCCAGAAACCATTCAAAATTTGCAAGATTCTCAACCTTAAAAGTTATATCTGATACACATCAACAATAAGCTAACATCCCCATAATTTTTGGTATCCATTAGCCAAAGCACTTCAGAGAAGAGTCAAGTATCTCACCACGAACTATAAAGAATTATAAAGCACAGATAGAAACACAAACAAGAAAAAGACTTAACTGCACTTACTATCTCCTATGTTTATCAAGCATAAAAGGTGGCACTTGATGACCCTAAAACAGGCGTACAAGTTCTGTAAAACCCATGAAACTACATCACGAGAAACAAGAATCTTACAGCTTCGGGCATTGACCAAGGCCAACCAAATAATTCCGAAGAAAAGATATGCTAAAGGATGGATATATAGCAACCCTCTGATACACCCAAATTTATACAATCTGACATTTTCCTCTGAGAATCAAATCTTGCATTTAAAGCAAAGAAGGAAGCTTCAACATCACCAAATTCCATCGAGAAAGTCTTTGAATTATCAGACCCTTGCTCCGGAAAATGAAGAATGAACACCTGAAGACTAGAAACGTTTTGTGCGGAAGTGCTCAGAATTTTTGTGACCTAATTATCTACTGCTGCTAATGGAGTCAGACCTTGCAACTCTTACAGGCTTATACTGCTAATGGGCTCAAATCTTGAAAGATTTAAATGTACAAGAAATATTACAGAATCATGAGTAGGAAACGAGCTAAACAGTTGGAAGACCAAGTAGACCAGACATCTTGAAGCATCAGTAGCAGAAAACTTGAAGCAGATTCATCAAGGAATTGTTTCTTCTTTTCCTTTTTATAAACACCAGTGGCATTGTGGAAATCCACTTTGATTTAGTCAAAGAAACCAAAGGTGAAACTTCAATGAACTTCCCACAGGGTAAGTATCCTGCAGGAGTATAAGTGTTATCAGATTTGCTTCCATTCATATCAAATACCAGTTCATTTTGCATAAGATGCAAAATACAATATAAAGTATACTGGTAAAATGAAAAAAAAAAAACATTTTCAACCTGTGCTAGTATTGTACTAGAAGCCCCAAATAAGAACATCTGGTCTTGTCATAATCTTTTCAAGAATCATCTCTTGCGCAACTGGAGATACTGTTAAGCACTATCCTGCTGATCATGACAACTACCATGTGTCAACATGGGCCGAAACGTATCATCGCACAAGTATATATCAGACTGCACTATGCCAATCTGTACCGAATGGCCACATTAACCGGCTTGGCATAAGCTTGTACTCTGCCAGAAATCATGACAGTAGTCCTTAATCAAGGACTCTATTTATTCACAAGAAAACAGAAATAACCCAAACAGATCTTTTTTCCAAGCTAAGAGAACCCTGAATTGGACAAAACAATATCTAGTGCTCAGCAGCTTATACAAAAGCTAATCATCTAGAAGATCCTCAGACTACCTAGGTATTGAACATATACATCTTTGGTGATAATCTTTATGGGTGACACTGATTAAGAAAATGCTTGGGTTACAAGGGGATTCTGCACCACCATCGCAAACTTAATCACCCATGCCACCCTTGATTAAACAGTTGGATTCTGTGAACCATGGGATTTACTATCAATGCAGAAATAAATAATAAATAAACAACACTAATTTTATATCCATCTCAATCAACACTTAACAAAAACGAGATGTACCATTAATGGACAACCATATGTATAAATGATTTCTCAAAATTATCAAACCAGATGCATGAATAGGAAATCCAGTGGTCGAATAAGGGTTTTAAGGACAACATGTTTGTGACAGTGTACCCTCCATGTTAGAATCAAGAAGAACAGGGTGTACCCTCGATTATTGTCTCATTTGAGACTGAAGTTGTGACCTTTTGAAGAAAGAAAAAACGACTCATCCGGGAACAGACCCTTTCAACGAAGTCCTGAATCACCATAACCCAACCCATTGAAGTCAAAGATTCATCCATAGATCTTACCCGAAGTAACTCAAGTACGATGTGCCAACAAACAACACAATCTCCTCGCCAAAATGAAAGAACTTTTCAAACCTGCCCGCAAAGCGGTCCTCCAAAACGTCCGATATTGAGCGGCGCAATCGACCAGAGATGGATCAGAGAGAACCACCGAACCGCAGCGGTAATCGGTTTACGATGTGGAAACACGGCCGTAGAACTAAACCTATTTTGTTATGACGATGATGATGATCATCGTCATTATTTTTATGTTATTAATTATTATTACATGTTAAAGACCATGGTGAGCTTTGATTTGAATCGGAGGATTCTGGCATGCGTCGGCTAGCTATTGGCCACCGTCGGTACATTAGAGTTCATGGCGAAGTATCTGATGGTGACCACAAAACGGATCACTCAGATCGTATGTAGCAACGCCACGTTCCCTTGTCCTCTTTCCCATCTCTTTTTATTTATATGGGACTCGCAACCGCTCCAAACTCTCACTATCGCCTCTCCTCTTTCCTTTCCCCCCTTCTCTCGTTGCAGAATAAGGAAGACGGCCTCCGTCGATCTTAAATCCTCTCGTTCCTCCTCCTGTTCTTTCGTTTCGGAGGAAGAAGGACGACCCCTCGGCCATGTTCATGAAGAAGCTTGTGGAGAAAGCCACCAAAAAGGTAATCCTTCCAACTTCATCTGCAACCTCTGCTTCTGCATCTTCGATCCCTGTTGTTTCTTCTTTTCTGATGATTCATCTTCTTTTTAGAAGATAAATAGATCGCAGACAAGGATTCTATACAGTTTCTGTTATTGATCACAAGTCACAACATTGATCGTTACAATTATTATTGCTCGCTTCTCATGAAGAAATAGCATGAGAACTGCCAAAGCTCAACATTGTTCTTCATAGAAGATTCCGGGAGTTCCAGATTAACATAATATGTAGTAACGCTTTGGCACATAACAAGACAAAACTTCGTAAGATTAACACTTGGTGTGGATTTTGGCGTTGATGCAGCCATGTCGGTCTCATCAATGCCCGAGGTTGTCTTGGGTTTTAGGATACAGTGAGCTATCTGCCAAACTTAAACGTCTTTTATCCACAAGATTTAATCTTTATGATCTTTTAGACTGGCCGGTACGTCGATCTTGAAGCGAATCCTTAATTTATTGGCGGAGATTATTATAGAGGGACTGACTCCTGGTACACAGTGAAGAAGGTTGAGGATCCATTCCAAGTTTACCTGTAACTATCATCCTCATGGAGGACACTTGCGTTGTGGTGGGCCAGACCCAGAGAGACTACCGGATTCGCCGACCATGTATTTAAGTGACGTGGTGGTCAAAGATGTGGTCACTAATAGGAGGGACTTCTTCTTGTGTCGGACGTAACTAAACGTGATTGCGTGTCGACCAAGTATCTTGACGAGTCGTCGACCCCACAATAAGATAGATGGAGCCCACTCACATGGGGCGGAGGGGGTTCGAATCCCGCGAGAGAAAGGTGGGGATGATGCGTATGGTTTAGTCTACGTGTTATTCTCTCACCTACTCCCACATTTAAAATACACGGGATTGAAGAAGAATTGTTGAATTAAATGTAAGGTTCTCGGATCGATTTTTAAGAACGAGTACAAGTCCGATATCTATCTTGAATCAATATGAATTATTATTTTGGAGTTAAAAGACGTAACAGATATGAATCCTTGATAAATCTGTCCCAACAATAATCCTAATTCCTAACCGTATGCGTTAGGCACCGAAGTCATCTTTATTTTGCATATATTTATCTCGTGATATGTCTGTCACTTGTAAATAACTCGAAATCTTAAAATAAGGGGCACGTGGACGGGTAAGATGCTGATGATATTTTTTATAATAAAATAGATAGAAGAACAAATTAATAATTCAATTTCTTGGAATCATTTAAGGGCTGTTTCCAAAATTGCAGTACAATGGAGGAGGCGGCATCAACGGTCTGAAGGCGGAGGAGGTGAGGCCGCGCCTCGTCTTCCACTATGGCGTCCCGCCCGAATCCTCCTCTCTGGCCTACGATCCCATTCAGCACATCCTCGCCATATCCACCAGGTTAGGAGAAGAGAAGCTGGTTGGAGCCCTCCACGCTCTTCCTCTCATCCCTCCCCTGCACTATCTGGCTTCGGATCAAGAAGCCGGCAACGGTTCTTGCTTGATGTGTTCGTGTTGATGTTTGTAGGAATGGGGTCATCAAGTTGCTCGGCAAAGACGACAGCCAAGCTCTTCTTCAGTCGGAGGCTGCCGCCCCCTCCAAGTTCTTGCAGGTTCTTGAACCAACACACTGTTATGTATCATGATTACAAGGGTTCTTGATCTTCCGATGGTTATCTTGCTTAGATACGTAGACTTATTTCTCGAAACAGTGGAAGGATCTTGAAAATTTTGTGGTACTAATAGATGCCGAGGATAGTTTGGAAAATGAATTCTGAACTACTAATTTCTGTATAAGATTTCTCAAATATAGACTATAAATTGATGCATTATATTATAAAACAAGTTTCACATGTTCTATATGTTAGTGTACATGTTTACAATGTATACATACTTTCTTTATATTATATGAAAATCTGTATGTTATACTAGAATTTAAGATACAAACCTGCAAATTTGAAAATTCATATTTTAAGGAAATTTTTTCTTAGATAGAAAAGATATTCTTGAGTTTCGGTCAAATGAGAACAAAATTATTAGCTTTCCACATTGTTGACCTTTTTCATAAGTAAAAGTATTTTATCGTAATTATTTGGCTACATCTTGTTTTGGTATGTTCAGTCTTTATATGTTAAATAGTATATTATAATATAAGGCCTTTACTGTATGCTATAATTAATATTGCAGCTTTAGCTAGCTAATATCTTGCATACATCATTGTCAATGACGATTTTTAATAACTGGCCCATTAGTTTGAATCTAAATTGGCAGTTGATCTACAATAGTTGCCCTCTATGCCTGTTGACATGTCATATGGCTTTCTTTGGCTAATAATTTTGGGTTGACTTAATTTTGTCTGTATTTTTGCAGTTCATGGAGAATCGAGGCATCCTTTTAAATGTGACTAGTCATAATCATATTGAGGCAAGTACTTGAAATTCTTCACTACATTGGTGAGAGATCTCTGATCTTTAAATCTGAATCTAAATAAATGGAATTTATTGATGCCAACTTTGTGCAGCTGCCACTACCCAGTTTTAGTTTTAGGCATATACAAAACTTTGGTTACCATGCATCATTGTCTACATTTATTATTATCTGCAACAACTTTTTAAATTGATGCTAACCAACCATTATTATGGTAATCAATATATTGGTGGACCTCAGTGAATTAATTAGGTGAATCCAAATCAGCAAAGGGTTCATATGCATCTCTTAGTACTACATTTTGTTACTAGTCACACCATAAAATCTGTTTGCCTTGTTGGTAGATTGAACATTGGAACTTCTTGTTTGTTGTTGAACTAATTGTATCCTACTTGAACTTTCTTATTTTCTTCTGATTTTGTGATCTTGATGAGCATGGATTGTCACATCTTCCTTTTTATTTAACTTGTGCACTTCCAACTACAATCATCCTGATGAGTTTCAGTCATGTGAAGTTTTGTCACATTAGGAGAAATGTGAATGTGATAGCACATAACCTTGCTTTTTTTGCTACAACCCAGGAGGTGGCTATCTCCTGGGGATCCGATTTCAACCCTAACTTGTACTCGGATATTGGTCCACCTTTTGTGAATTAATGAAATGGTTTCTTAAAAAAGAAAAACTACAATCATCCTAATGTTGGAATAAGTCTTTTAAGATTTCAAGTTTGTGTGTATCTTGTTGAAACATTCCATCATTTTTTAGGTGTGGAACATTGATAAGAAACAAATAACACATGTGCACATTTTCAATGGAGAAATTACCTCTTTTGTTGTGGTGCAACAAAGTTTCTACATGTAAGTAGCCATCTTTTATATTCTGTTGCTGAAAGAGGTAATGGTCTATTTTATTTTTGTTGACTTAAATATTTATGCTGCTACTTATCTAGTTATGTTGGGGACTGCCTTGGAAATATCACTGTTCTGAAGCTCGATAATACATTACAGTGTTTGGTTAAGATGCCATATAAAATTCCTCCATCAGAGTCCTGTGGTATGACTCATCCCACTATATTTTACTTTTCAATTGTTAGTTGATGTTCATTTTTTTCTCTTATTTCGATGTTGTCCAAGAGATGATGCTTTAAAATCACACTGTACTTCTTATAGGGGATCTTGCACATGGAAATAAACCAATCAGAAATATTAGCTTATATTTGATATAAGAATTTATTTTTCTTAAATGTGCACTAGAAAAATTACTACAGAAATGGCCAAATTGGGAATGCATAATTTACCTGTTGTAGTTCATTCATTTCATGTGTTCAAGTTTATGATTATTATTTTAGTGATATGGAACATTTGGGTATCATAAACAATATTATCATTTTGTCTCATTTTCTTTTTTTATTTATCTCCTTTGTGTTAACCTGCGTTGCATCCTCAACTGATAAGGATCCTTGTACCTGTCACATGAGAAATATTATAAAAAATTAATATACGTTATAATTGTTTCTTGATCTTTGCATAATTATCTGTAATATAGTGTAAAATAACAAAAGGAGGGGTTGTATATCCAATATTTTTCTAATACTGATCCTTTGTTCATGCTGCAAAATTTGACTAATTTTTTTAGTATTTACTGATTTTTGTCATCATGGATTTAGATTCTTGACATATTAGATGAATTGGTTTGCTTATGTGATCAAACCATCCTATTATGTCAAACAATTTAAATCATCACATGGATGTTTTTGACATCAGTGATCTAACAAAAAAGAGTTTAAATTTCACTCTGCATATTTTTATTGTGAAGTAAATTTTCTAGCCAGTCTTAATTTGTAGTTGCACATTAACTTATTGCATAAGTTGAAATGTTATTATAGTAGGCACACAAACTGAAGCAGACAGTGATACCGCTGTCATATTTTCTTCTCCACAGCCCATGGCCGAGAGCAAGAGGTAAATTTTTCTGCATTCTCTCTCACTCCCTTTCCGTTTGTCTCCCCATTATTTTTTCTTTGAACGTAAATTATAGCTGATGGTGCTAGATTCTGATGGTTTTTTGTGATGAAATCGTACATTTTTGCAATACACATTATCAGGAAGAATTACATATGTTGAAGTTTTAAATTGATTTTGTAAATGTCCAGTGTTCTTAAAACACTGATTTGACATATATGTTGAATTATTTGATACATTATCAGGATCTCTAAACACTGATTGATGCATCTACAGCCAATGTCCAGTGATCTAATGGTCAATTTAATCTGACATATGTGTAACATTTCATGTCTCAATTGGTAACATGAACCATGTGCAGGCACCAGTTTCCTCTTGTGAGTCATGGTTTAACTTCTTAAAGCTCAAGAGAGCATTGTAGCAGTCTGCTTCATTGCCTATCTTAAATTAGAAGACCTAGGTCAAGAAGTATTACTTTGTTTCGTATAATCTTCTGTCTTTTCCCAAAGGTGAAAGAAGATGCAAGCAAAAAATAGATAATAGAAGCTTAAAGTAAAGAAGTATATATGTATGATTGAAGTCTAAAAAACACAAGGTTTGCAATTTCGACATTTACCACCCGGTATGGGCGGTTCATACCGGTCCATCAGGTTGCCGATACGCGGACCGCCCGCTACCGGGCGGTTCCGCCAAAAATCGACCGTCGACGGTCGATTTCGGCCGTCGGCGGTTGATTGAAAGGAGAAATCGACCGCCGACGGTCGATTGAGGGAGAAATCGACCGTCGGCGGTCAATTGAGCGAGAAAAAGGGAAGAAGAAGAAGAAGAGGAAAAAGAAGAAAAAAGAAAAAGAAAAGAGAAGAAAGAATACCTATCGCCCACGTGCGGTCCTTGCTCGTGCGCCGTCGCCGCCCGTTGGTCGTGGGCGCTTTTTCTCCCGCGTGGGGAGAAAGATCGAGGCGACGTCGCCCCTTTTTCTCTTTTTTTTAATATTTTAATATATTAATATTATATTATATTATATTATATTATAAAATAATTATATTATATAATATTATATTATAAAATAATTATATTATATTTTAATATACCGGGTGGTACGCACTGTGCATACCGCCCAATACCAGTACCATACTGGTACCGAGATGAACTCGGTACACCGGTACGGACTGGTAAGTCAAACCTTGAAAAAACATCTGTGCTTCTTTCTATTTTTGTTAAGTTCTGATGGACATTGTTTCGTTTTCCATGACTAAATATACATAGTTGGAATCTTCGAAAGAGTTTCAGCTCAGCTTGTTCAAGTCTTATTTGGGACAACTTGTCAGTTATTCTTTGCTGACTTATTTGGAAAATTAGCAATGATCTGATTTTACAAGAACAGAAGTGTCACAAATGTTTTTCTTGTTCAGCTACACTGTGGTTCTACTCCTTGGTAAGGTTTGACTTACTAGTCCAAGCAGGCATGTCGATCGGCCGATCGCTTAACATGTGCCACTCCCATTGTCGGCACAACGATGTGCCAATAGCACACAAAATTCCCCCAAAAACCCTCCAAAATTACTTAAAATATAAAAAATTCAAATTAGGGTTTCAAAGTTAAAACTAAATAGAAATTTAGTATAATTTCATCAAAAATATTCTGAATTAGTAAGGAATATTGGCATATATCTTTTTTAGGTTTTTAGGAGCAGTTTTATGACATGTTGTTTTGTGACATGTTCCATTCTGTCCTTCTGTTGATATTGAATTATCTAGAAAGAAATAATTTGAATTGTTAGATTATGAGTTGAAATTTAAGATTCACATGAAGAGTTTTAGTAAATAGATCGATCAGTGAATATATTTGGTTGTACTACCAAAATGAACAATGGGACTCCAGGAGTGATGGATCGGGGCCCTCGATCCTACAAATTTGTATATCAATATAGTATGCTTATCAATCATAATCTTGAAATTGATCCCACGATATAGTATACTCATGCACCATATGCCATTGGTGCATCAATATGATGATGGTCGTAGTTTGATTGTTGTGAACCACACCTGTCTGAGATGGCTCCTAAGACAAGTATGATTGTGGCATGTATTGGTGTGCTGGTTGGAGAATGTGTGAACTTCTAGTTAGTCATTGACCTGTTGCTCTATATCATAAGATCGATCATCGTACCGTTGCTTAGAGAAGAATGACTAACTATTACCGTGTTACTATTGGTCATAAGATCCTCTATAATATGATAATTGGGAATATAATGAGCTCCGCTCTGTGATAATGCTGTATAAGCCCTGTCGTATTTGTTTAAAATCATCATTCACCTTCCCCTTCGCCTTTCGTGTATAAACTTGACCAATATTTCATCGAGCTTTATGATCTGAATCTTGGGTAAAACTGTTTGGTCCATACACCACCTTCAAACTAAGTAAATGGGATAATTGACTCCTCGGCGTCATCGGTCAAAGCACTGTTGTCCATGTCACTATAATCTCTACGGGCTGAGTGGGCTGCTGAAAGCGATTGGGAAGGTGTCTCGTTGTCTGACTCAATTCTTTTCAATGGTGCGACTGATGCTATTGACTTTGCCTTTACCTTTGTCTTTGCACGTTGTGTCAGGAACAAAGCTATAAAAAGGGTGTTCGATGTAATACTCGTATATTACTTATGCAAGGGCTTGTATGCAGATGACAGACTATTCGTGACCATCCTAAGGTGACTGAAACTCAGCGCTATGAAGTATTGGAACTTTCTCTTCGGCATAGGAAAGATACATCCATAGGAGGCTGAAGTGTGCAACAAGTTCAACATGCTGCTATGCCTTGAGGGGTGTAGTGAGGGCTGTATTGGCGAAGAGTCGTAATCTAGCAAGTGTGTTCGTGAGGGCGAAATAGTATACAGTTTATTCAACAAGGTGGAGTAGTATAAGGGAATGATACAAAGAAAGAAGTTACTCTAATGGGACAAATATCTAGGAAGGATAAGTCTCAGTTCTCTAGAGGGAGACTCATATGCAACGGGCTGCATATGTTGAAGAGGGATGCCTCAAGACAACAACTCCACAAAGCTTAATGGATCAAGTGAGCGATGAGGAGTCGTCGCATGATCTCGCATGAAATAATGCGTTAGTAGGCGCATTGCGAGATTAAGTGAGGGAGCAACCCAAGGGAACACTAAACGAAGACACACATTGAGTCGATGTGGAGATCAGACTCGAAGGAGGGCTGACCGATGGAACGGTGGACGTGAGGGCCACCATCAACTCAATGCAAATCGAGGGGCAGAGCAACTTGGGTGGAACTTGGTCAAGTGCCCAAGCCATATGAAGGGAGTTGACATAAAAGATGGAACATATAATGAAGGCACGAAGCTTTCCTTGGATAGAGGTCAACGACATGAACTCTTATAGAGGCAAGAGTGGGATCATGTCGTTCCATGGGTCTCTCATTCTAATGGAGTGGACTTTCTGCATTTTGCCAAAGACGAAGGGAGCTTCGAGGCACATGCACCTTATCTCGGTGAAGCATTTGATGGAGGTGAAGTTGGGGTCAGAAGGCCTTGGCATAGGGCAAGAGGATGCGGAGGCGGTAATCCTAATGAATATGTCATAGTGCTGCTATTCGATTTGCTGCGAAGGAAGTAGTGCGCAGGGAAAGAGGCTCAGGATCTAAACAATGGTGCATCAATTTTAATGAAGTCAGTGTACTTTGCGAGTTGTTAAGCGACAGACTGTCCTAGGGCTATACTTCGTCTGGGTGTGACTCGAGAGCAGGTGGACGAACGATGATAGCCAAAGGAGCGAACACAATTATAGGTGGCAGAGGCCCTGTGATGTGCTGGTAGAGTCCACACATAGAGAGATTGCTATTCGAGTTCATCTCACAAAGATTAGAATACAGTAGAGATGTCACCAAGAGACGACATGGTGCAGTGGATCGTGGTGGAATAGTTTGAGGCAATGCCACACACACAGGTAAGTCTCACGAGGGACTTGATCATGCAGAGGTATGATTAGTAGCTACTGGGAGCTCCAATTTGGTGAACTACACAACAACAAGAACGACTTTGGATTAAAGGAGTGAATGCCATGGTATCGCAGAGGCGGGTCTTCCGTGCATGCACTGAATTTTGTATTCGATGAAAGCCTTAGTTATAAGCATATGAGGCTTGTGTACCACCGAGAGGAAATTCCGAGTGCAAGTACTAGGGAGTCCCCATGTAGGGGGCTTGATCATACAGAGGTATGATCGGAGTGGTTGGAGAGTTGGATTGCTCTAGAGCTCATATTCGCTTAAGAGAGCTCGACAAGAGGACAGGCCGAGTAAGTGAACCTTGCTACCAAGGAAGCTAAGAAGAACAAAAATGGCACGAACCTACAACATGATAGTGGAGGTCATGCATGAGAGCTGTAGTCTATCTTTTTATCGACTTAGAGGAATTGCTCGGAGAACACAGAGGCATTGAAGCAGGTGGTTGAAAGGGGCGAGGAAGTGATGACGAGTCCAGAGGGACTCAACTACCCATAACCAATCATCGGTTTTAGGTATCGCAAGTGGTTGAAACAACTATGGTTTAAGGGAGTAAATGTCATGGTGCCATAGAGGCGGGTCTTCTGTACGTGTATCGAATTTTGCATCGGATGAAAGCCTTGGTCATCAACATATGAGGGTTGTGTACTATTGAGGGAGAATTCCGAGTACAAGTATCAGGGAGTCCCCATATTGGAGGCTTGATTATATAGTGGTATGATCGGAGCGGTTGGAGGGTTGGACTACTCCAGAGCTCATATTCGCTTAAGGGAGCCCGACAAATCAGAGGACAAGGCCGAGTAATTGAACGTTGTTACCAAGGAATCTAAGGAGAATAAAATTGGCAAGAGCCCTACAACATAATAGCAAAGGTCATGTATGGGAGCAAGGTTTTCCATATCGATCTGTATCACCCGGTACGGGTGGTATCGCCAAAATCGATCGCCAGCGATCGATTGAGGGAGAAAAAGGGAAGAAGAAGAAGAAGAGGAAAAGAAAAAAGAAAAGGAGAAGAAGAAAGTATATCTCTTTTTTCTTTTGAGGAAACTATACTTGTATCCAAGGTTTGCAATCTCATACCGTATCGACATATTGATCAGCTGTCGGTACGGCACGTACTGAGCTATACCGAGCGCACCAACACATAGTACACTAAGGTATCAAGCATACTGGCCCTTTATCGGACCGGTACGTACCGAGCATACCGGTCCTTTATCGGACCGGTATGTACCGAGCATATTGAGCGGTATGATACGATATTGTAAACCTTGCTTGTATCATTTTTGTATTGCAGATAATGTTACATTTTTTTCCTGAACTAGATTGCTTGATTTCTCGTCAAATATGTATTGCAGATCACTTTCTTCTCAAGTATTTTCATAGAGCATTAAACCATGAGCATAATAGTAGTAGTTGTTTTTCAATCGTGTATACTTTGGTTTTTTCATATATTTTTCTCTTATTCAATGAGTTCTTTAGGTTGCACTTGCTTCTTGATTCCTGGAAATATGAATTTAAAGAGAAGAAAAGTAGTTATCCCAGCCAAGGTTTGCAATTTCGACGTGTACGGCCCAGTACGGGCAGTACATACCGGTCCGTCAGGTTGCTGGTATGCGGACCGCCCGCTATCGGGCGATTCCGTCAAAAATCGACTGTTGGCGGTCGATTTTGGCCGTCGGTGGTCGATTGAGGGAGAAAAAGGGAAGAAGAAGAGGAAAAAAAAAAGTGGAGTACCTATTTCCCCGCGCCATCCTCGCCGGCGCGCCGTTGCCGTGCGTGGGAGAAAGGTCGAGGCGACGTTGCCCCTTTTATTTTTTTATTAATATTTTAATATATTTAACATTATATTATATAATATTATATTATAAAATATTTATATTATATTTTTAATATACCAGGCGGTATGCACTGTGCATACTGCCCAGTATCGGTACTGTACCGTACCAGTACCGAGATAAACTCAGTATACCGGTATGGACCGGTAAGTCAAACCTTGATCCCAGCTGTCTTATATATAAGTTACTGCCACAAGATGTTGGTAATAATGTAATTTAAATCTTTTGTCACTATTTACTTTTCCTGCTGAAAAACAGTGCGTACCATCTGGTACCGAGATAAACTCGGTACACTGGTACGGACCAGTAAGTCAAACCTTGATCCCAGCTGTCTTATATATGAGTTACTGCCACAAGATGATGTTGGTAACAATGTAGTTTAAATCTTTTGTCACTATGTACTTTTCCTGCTGAAGCTGTGGACTTAAACCGTTCTGAGTGATCGGACAGTTCTTTGAAAGACTAGCGATATGAATATGTGATACTTGATGATAACTACTGTATGTATCATGTCCTCATTGACCAAATTTACATTTAAGATCTGCAGTATTGGATTTTTGCGTTCTTTTGACTTTTTGCAGTATTGATTGATGAGCAGGGTTCTTATTATCTTTAGAAATGGACTTATTAGCTTATGGGGAATTCAAGAAAGTAAAGTATTGCTTGTTGCTGGTGGAAATGCACAACATTCATCGCAGGAACCAAAGCTTGTGGTATCAGCATCCTGGGCATGTGTCTTCGGAAGTAAAGTTGTCGTCGGATATAGTAGCGGAGATATATTTCTTTGGGCCATACCAGTATTTTTAGATCATAATAGTGAAGCACCATGGAATCACAAGGACTCTTATGCTTCCCAAAATGTTCCTCTTCTTAAGCTCAACCTAGGATATAAGATGGACAAAGTCCCCATAGTTTCTTTAAGGTGGTTTGCCCATGATGAAAGTTCAGGTCATTTGTATGTTAATGGGTTCAGTGATTCTGGATCTTCTCATTCCTTTCAGGTACAAACTTTCTGGTCTTCGATATTTTAAAAGTTTGTTGCTTATCACATGACAGACATTTTGGATTCTTGAATATATCAATCTCAGACAGGTTCCAGAATTTCTTAGAAACAGTGCACTATTGGGGTATTTGGATGACTGATATAATACTAGACTCACGACTAAAGCATGTGAACTCAGAGTTCCTTTTTTACCAGCGATTATGTTGAGTGTATCTTTAAGTGCAAGACACAAAAAGCCAACTCGAAAAGTTGATATATAGTTGATGTTTGAGACCATTGTGGTGTTCTACATGTATATTAATATATAAATATATTATAGTTGGAAGTTAATTGCCTTGAAAAAAATGTTTCAATGAGTCATGAAACTTGCTCTTTTGTAGTTTTAGGGATAAAAATTTGGAACTATGCCGGGTAAAATAGGATATATATATTTTATAATACTTAAACTTTTAAGGGTAGAAATCGAGGATGGATATTACTTTGGTTTAGCTGTTGTGAAATTTATTATATGATATGACATACTTCAAAGTTAAAATTATATTTATTGAATAGTGATTGTTTGCTCAAACATCAACGTGAACTTGTTTTATGTACATTACATAAGTAGAACCTTAAAGTTTTTCTACAGTTGTTCCTCAGTAGCTCCAGGATGCACACCCAATCATTTTCCCTATTGAACTAAATTTGTTGTTTTATTCTTCTGGTTAAGGATTCTTTTTACAGGTGAAATTTGAATTGCATAAAATGTCTCTCAAATATGTTTTTTTTTGGTTTAACTAAGTACAGGTCATTATTATTAATGAGAGCACTCAAACGAGAACAATCAAGTTGGTGCTTCCATTGACTGAACCTTGTTTAGGAATGGAAATTGTTTCATGCTTCAGCAACCAAAGCAAAAACAGACAAAATACTCTTGTTCTCTTGCTTAGATCAGGCTGCTTATGTCTCTATGATGATTCAGCAATTGAACAGTATTTGTTGCACTGTCAATCAAAATCACCCCCAACTCTTCCAAAACAGTTTATAGTGACACTGCCATTTGGTGACTCTAGAATCACTGTTGCTAAATTGTACATAGGCCCATCAAGTCCTGTGGAAGAGGTATGTTATATGTTATTAGATACACCTAAATGATTATGTTTCTCTGTTCTGTTAATATGCCATCATAAATATCTTTTGATTGTTGCAATAGTCTGTTGCTATGCAGGACCAAATATTCTTACCCAACAAATACTCCTCTCTCTTCTCAATGAATATGAAGGAAAAAGATGGAAGTCGTCGAAGTTCTGCACACTTCAGCGGTTTTTCGAAGGCAAAAAACCTTTTGGTTACCGGCCATGTTGATGGAGCTATCAACTTTTGGGATGCATCATGCCCTCTTTTGTTTCCACTTTTGTCAATAGAGCAGCAGGTATTTTTATATTAGAGTATGCATCTGAATTGTAATGGAATATGGATATGTATTAGATCCTGGAAAACTTCTGTTGATCAATTTGACAGTCACTTCTGATTTACATTTTTATGTCAGTTTAATGAAAGTTGTGCTTCATCAACTGCTCCAGTTACATCATTGCATTTTGATGTTTCTTCACACATCCTTGTATCTGGTGACCAAAGTGGATCGGTAACCTGCTTGCATTGATAAAAATAAAATAAACTGTATTGATATATATGATAATTTGTTTATGCATTAAGCTTGTTGGTTTTGCAGATTCGCATTTTCAGCTTCAAAAAAGTGCAGGAAACCTCGGAAAGCATTTTTTCGTTTCTGCAAGGTAATAATACTTTAATTATCTATTGAAAATTTATTAGCCAATTACCTTTTCCATCATATGAGATTGAGATATTAAAATCCTTAAGTGGATACATGTAATTAAGGTGTTCATTTACTTGCATTAGGAGAAACTTAATAAAACTTTAAGATGTTTCAAAGTTTGCAGATTAATATTCTGGAATTAGTGATACAGCCATATTATATCATCTAACCTCTAGTAAAGTGTGGCAATGGACAGTCAAGCAAGGATTTAATAAATATAAGCCTAGATTAGAAACATATATGTGTTTGGTTTGATCCAGTAAAAAATATAACCTATGGAGTTATTTTGTTTCAATATGCATTAATTAATGGATATACACACTTGCCATTCATTTCTCTCTTTATAATCATGGTTTGTCTTGTTAAGATGCTTTATAGTAAGTTCCAAAAAGCCAATATATCTTCATTTGAGCATTTAGGGACATGATTGTAAGGCTGACTAAATATATGTTATTAGACATGTAATTGTATTGAATCTTGATGATGTTAGAAGAAAGCAAATCTTTTGGCTTTCTTTCTTCAGTGGTTTAATCATGTAGTTTCAGTTTAGAAGTATTTGCTAGCTCATGGCTGATTACATCATCTCAAATTCTAAATTACACAAAGCTTAATATTAATTGTGTTGGCTTATCAAGGTGGATATGATCTCTTAATCACCACTTATATGAGTTATCGATTCTTTGGTTGATCTACAGTATCTTATTCATGTAGAATTTAATATTACTTGGCTTATCACTATTCTCAACACCTTATTTTTGTATTTCTAGTAATGGGATTTTCAACCAATGACTAAGTTCATTCTTTAAATTTTTAAATTTTAAAAATAAAACAAGATCTGGGCTCACCACCTAGTCTAGGCCTATTATCGTGCCTGATTAGGCCTTACGCTTGGTTCACAGGGCTTACCGAGCAGTAAGCCTTGTATTGCAACAGCAGTGAGAACGCAACGGTTGGTAGCAATAACAATGAGAAGGCAGTGGCAAGAAGCTGGCAACAGCAGTGGTGGAGGATTAGTTTAAGATAGTTGCGGTAGCATTGTGAATGACCGCAGCGGCAGCAACAGAAGTTGCGGGTAGTGGCAGCGGCAGTGGCGGAAGTTGCGGATAGTGGCAAAGTTGTGGATGGCAACAGTGGCAGCGACAAAAGCTGTAGATAGTAGTAGCGACAATGGTAAAAGCTATAGACAGGAGCAGTGACAACGACAGCGGAGAGCAACAACAGTGGCAGCGGCAGCAGAAAGTCGTGACAGCGACAATAGAGAGCAGCGATAGCGGCAACAATAACAACAACAGTGGAGAGAGGCAACGACAACGACAGCAGAGAGATGTAACGGAAACTGTCGGTGGCGAAATCACACATAGGGTTTGGGAAAGTCGTGAGGAGGGGGAGGTTGATATACGTACGTTAGTCGGTTTAATTGAACCAACTAACGCAAATGTAACCGAATCAGACTTAAAAATCTGGTTCAATTGCCTTATTAAAATCGGGCGCTCACCCGAAGTGCCCGACGCCTAGGCTCGGGTAAGCGCCCAGGTTGTCACAACTTAGCTGGTTTTGCCTAAGTCATTTTGCGTGTCCGTTCATAAAGGTCAACCCCTCTGAAACCTCATATGATCCTTTAGGACCTATAAAAGAGAAAACAGTTTAGAGAAAGCATTTCACACGGGATCCATAAAAAATCATTTCAGCAAACGCTTTATAACCAATGCATATTATAAACATGGACTTCACAAACTCTGAACAGTCGCACACAAAGGATCATAGTCCATTACAGATCGAAATGCCCACAAGTGTCCATATGACACAACTCTCATTTACAAGCCGAAAATGACCACGAAAGCTAACCAAACTAGGGTTGTCAAGCCTACTGCTAGCTCGCCACTTGCTGTACAAAGCATGAATAAAGATCGAAAGACATTGACATACATGAGCATTACATTGAACACTTTGTTTATATTTTTGTCCATGACATCTCCCCCACTTATTCCTTTGACGTCCTTGTCGAAGTCAATGTAGACGTTGTATCTCTTTGCCTTTTGCTGAATCTTCAATCTTCTGCTCTAGCTGTAACATACTTCTTGGCTCCTAGCTATTCTCCATCGTTGTTGTCGAGTAGTCAAAATTTTAATTCGCCATGCTGCTTTAACTCGGTCGGTTGAGTTGTGCTGATTCTTGTTGATTCCTACGGATCCTTCTGATGAAAAAAAGACCTTTCTTGTTATGCGCTAATATCTTAATCGTCTCATGCCACTTAAACTGGGTGGATGCTTCTTAGAGCTTTAACGAGCATCGCATTATAAACTTTGAAGTTTTTGTGGTCCTTCACAAAATATGTCTATCAATTCTTCTTTAACTTAGTTGTCGCTTTCAAGTAGGTTTACATCACTTCCGCTTTCGATTGGCATTTTGTTGGATTTGACAACTCTTGTCTTTCATTAGATTTCTTTGAAGAGTCTTTAAATTTGCACAGAGCTCCTCAGTTAGAAATAAGAGAACTGGGGTACTTTGGTTTTGTCCATTCTCTCAAGAGTTGAGAAGGCAAATGTTACTTGAGTTCGCCCGCCTCCTCAAGATTATACTTTATTCATCGAGTTGGTTATTAGTCTTCGTCCGCTCTTTACTCACACTTCCGAAGCACCCGAAGTGTTTGCACTATTTGCGTTGAGTTAGCTACTATGATTCACCTTCTTACCGCCATTGAACTTTGGAATTCAAGAAGTCTTGTCCAAAAAAAATAAAGTTTCACCCTAACTTGGAGCAAGTCTTTGATAGTCTTGGTCGCCTTTGATATTGTACCATCTTCTCCATCATCTTTGCCGCCTACTTTTCTAAGTAGGGAAGGTACAGCACCACGTACTCCATACTTCATTCCTTGGTCGAGCAATCTTGCATCAACCCAAAGTCCTCCACTTTCGGCTATCTAGATGAGAAGCCCGTTGACATCGGTCGTATGAAGTTCCCTAGCCTATACTCTTCAGCCTTGTCTTGGTACTTGGAGTTTGCCTCTGTATTTTCTTTCTTTTTGACCCTTTTCATGACTAATGCTCTCCCTCCATGAGAACAAAGGATCGATAACTCTACGGAAGTCCCGCCTCTGTAGTACCATGGCACTAATATCTGTTGCCTCGTATCAACATCTCTTTCTTTGCGATCGGTAGATCCGCCTCTGCATTACTGTGGCACTCTTTCGAGTCCACCTCCATTTTGACCGACGCTTAGGTTTTGGGTAGCCGAGCCCCTCTAGACTCATCGTCGCTTCCTTGCCCCTTTCGACCACCTATTTCAACACCTCTATGTTCTTCGGACAGTTCCCCTTGGTTGATGAAAAGACAAGCTGCAACTCCCATGCATGACCTTCGCTATCTTGTTGTTGGGGCTCGCGCCGATTCTGTTCTCCTTAGCTTCCTTGATAGCAACGTTCGCTTACTTGGCTGTGTCCTTTGACTTGTCGAGCTCTCTTAAGTGACTATAAGCACTGGAGCAATCCAACTCTTTAGCCGCTCCGGTCATACCTCTATATGATCAAAATCCCCCCATGGGACTCATTGATACTTGCACTCAGAATTCTCCCACGGTGGTACACAACCCCCATATGTTAATAACCAAGACTTTCATCTGATGCAAAATTTGATGCACGCGCGGAAGGCCCACATTTGCAGTACTATGACATTCACTCCTTGAATCCATAGTCCTTCTTATCGTCGTATTATGCATCGAAGTGGAGCTCCCAGTAGCTCCTGATCATACCTCCGCATGATCAAGTCCCACATGGGACTGATCCCGCGTGTATTGTATTGCCTTGCACTATTCCACCATGGTCTGTTGCACCATGTCGCAATTTGGTGACCTCCATTGCAGTTAGATTCTCGTGAGATAAACTCGGACTACGATATCTCCATGTGTGGTCTCTACCAGCACATCGTAAGGCCCTCCGCCACCTCCAATTGTGTTCGCTCCTTTGGCAATTGTTCGCGCACCCATTCTCAGGTCACACCCGGACGAAGCATCGCTCTAAGATAGTCAGTCGCCTCTAGCTCTCAAAGTCCATAGACTTCGTTGAAATTGGTACATCATTGTCTGGATCCGGGGCCTCTATCCCCCACCAACACAATCACTACAGCACCGCTTTCTTCATGACAACTCGAATGGCAGCACTGTGGCATATTCTTCAAGATTATCGGCCTTCTAATCCCAACTTCGCCTCATCCAATTGAGTTGTCTTAGTTTCTTCGTCAATGCTTCTCTGGGATAAGGTGTATATGCCTCAAAGCTCCCTTCGCCTTTGGCACCATGCGGGATGAGTCGGCTCCATCAGAATGAAGACCCCATGGAACGTCATGATCCTGCCCTTGCCTCCGCAAGAGTTCATGTCCTTGACCTCTGTCCAAGGAAAGCTTTGTGTCTCCGCTCCATGTTCTATTTTCTATGTTGACTCTCTTCATGCGGCTTGGGCACTTTACCAAGTTCCACTTAAGTTGCTTTGCCTCTTGATTTACATTGAGTTGATGATGGCCCTCGCGCCCACCATTCTACGGTTCAGCCCTTCGTTGAGTCTGATTTCCACATCGGCTCTAACTGTGCCTTCGTTTGGTGTTGCCATGGGTCGCTCACCCACTTGATCTCGTTATACATCCACCATTGCATTAGCTCATGCAAGATAATGCGACGACTCCTCGTCGCTTGCTCGGTCCATTGAGCTTTATGGAGTTGTTGTCTTGAGGTACTCTTTAACATGTGCGGTCTGTTGTACATGATTCTCCCTCTGGAGAACCAGGACTTATCCCTCATTTTTCACATCCTTCCCTCTGGAAGTTTCGCAGATAACCATCCCCTTGGACTACTCCGTCTTATTGAACAAACTGTGCATTGTTCTGCTCCCGCAAATGCACTTGTTAGATTGCGACTCTTCGCCAATACAGCCCCATTGCATCTTTCAAGGCCTAGTAACATGCTAAACTTGTTGCACACTTCAGTCGCCTATGGACGTATCCTTCCCATGCCGAAGAGAAAGTTTCAATGCTCCATGGTACCAAGTTTCAGTCGCCTTGGGATAGCCACGAACACTCTGTTATCCACATACAAGCCCTTGCATGAATATCGAACTCTTTGAGTTAGTAATCCCCTCACTTCTGTGAGCTTTGCACAACTCTTTCGGTCGTTGTGCCACCCATCCCACTTTGCACGGTCTCATCCTTTACCAAGCGCGCTGCTTACCATGAGCATCGTCAAGTTTGGTTGCCAACGTCGAGCCATAGCTCGAACTTAGCCATCCCAACCTTTGTTCGCTATGCATTCTTCCTAGCTTGCTTGTCCTCGTGGTGCCTCTTGCATAAAGGGTTGGCCATTCCTCTGAATGCCAATCTTGGATGCCCACTCTTCTGAGCGATTTCTTTCCTTACATCTCAATGTCCGCTTCCCCCAAACGGTTGCGCGTGCTGGCTGCTCTCCACATAGCCCAGCTAGGTCCCCCACGTTTGCATGCCAAGTGTTTCTACGTGTGCTTGTTTCATTCTGACACAAAATGTCACGAACTTAGCTGGTTTGGCCTAAGTCGTGCGGCACCCTTATGTGTCCGTTCGCAAAAGTCAGCTTCCCTGAAACCTCCTATGGTCCCTTAGGACCTATAAAAGAGAAAACGGGTTAGAGAAAGCGTTTCACACGGGATCCACAAGTAACCATTTCAGCAAACACTTTATAACTAATGCGAATTACAAACATGGACTTTACAAACTCTGAACGATCGTACACGAAGGATCATGGTCCATTATAGACCGAAATCCTCATAAGTGTCCACATGATACAACTCTCATTTACAAGCCGAAAACGGCCACGAAAGCTAATCAAACTAGGGCTGCCAAGCCTACTGCTAGCTTGCTACTTGTTGTACAAAGCATGAACAAAGACCGAAAGATACGAACATACATCAGCATTACATCGAACACTCTGTTTATATTTTTCTCCATGACAAGGCGACGCCTCTTTGAAGCGCGTCGCCTGGCCATTAAACAAGGCGCTCGGGCCTCACCTCGCCTGAGCCTCGCCCGAGCGCCTTTTTAAGTCACTGACTTATAGTGGTTCACCTAGTATTGGACCATGTCAGCTTCATGTTGCCTCCATCAAACTAGACCAAAGTCAAATTTACAGCATCTTGCTGTTTACTTGTTTCGAGGTACATGCATAAACCTTGTAAACAAGTGCTTTTTTTTTCAATTGAAGGACAAAGATAGATCCAACATTTCAATAAGATTTGACCCTCTTAATACAATGCAATGATGCCATAAGGATAATTATACTACAAGTAATTATTCTGGTTAAAAAATGATATAATAAAATAGTAAAGAAAATTTATTGCATAATTTTGTTGCCTTCAAAATTAAGCATTTTTTTGTCATCAAATTTAGAATTTCACACCAAGTCCTGGAGCTTTCTAGGTTTGTTAGCCTTATATTAGTACCTTGTGCATTTATTAAAGGATGCTTGGTAGTCAAAGGATGTCAAGCAATTTTCTGGACTTGAGCTTTGATTGATTTGCTTCAGAGTTTGGAATGAACTATTTAACGAAGTAAAATCTTCCGATAGAACTCGGATATTTCTTCTGTAGACTATTTAGAAACATCTTTAATTTTTGCACATGTTTTGATCGAAAAATCAGCAAAGCAAGGTGACAACTACACAGTTCATAATGTCAACCTCAGGGGAGCAATAATGTCCATCAGTATGAATATGGATTCTAAACTTCTTGCTGTGGGAACAGACAAAGGATATGTAAGTACTCCTTGACTATTGAACTATTGAAATTGTGATTCCTCTTATCTTTTAGTTAGTTGTTTTCATTTTTTTTCTAATATCACTTTAAACTAGTTTGCTAATTTTTAGTTCAATTTCTTACCTGGATGACTAAATTAGAAGATCAGAATCGTGCATAGCTTGCACTAGTTATAAAAGTTAATGTAAACTATTTTTGACTGAAGTTTCATCTCCATCAATAGTGATTAAAATCTATTAGGATCTCTTGATTGTCTACCTGAGTTATGCTATTAACGATTCTTTCAAGGACTTGATGATCAGAAAATTTTGTAGAAAATGGATTTGATGACCCATCAGGATATTCTATATCCATGCTTATGGATCTCAAGTCTAATCTATTGGAAGTGTAAAGAGATACAAGCACCAAGGTAACTATATATCAGGATAGAAGGAGGAAGTCAGTATCTCTAATGAATATCCTTTTCATCTATGTGTTGCATAATTTACAAATTTCTTTTTGAATTTGTGAGGTTCTCACTGGGCTGACATACAAATATTGATAATGGAGTGATTATATTATAAATAAAACATATGTGGTTATACAGTGTACATAAGAAACTCACATAAAGAATGTATAGTTTGATATGTTTATGAAGTTGACTTTGATATTTATGAGGAACTTAACAAGTCACATTAGATTTTGAGAAAAAAGGTATAAACTGCAGGGATAGAACAACAATCCTGACCCTCCGACTCCCCAGACCCTGCACTGGGAGCATGGGAGCCTCGTGCATCGGATATACCTCGTTTACAATGAACTAGATTATTCTTTATACAGAGACTCTATGTTGTCATTGCATATAGGGTCATGAAGAAACAAAACTAGGTTTTCTGTAAAGTTTGCCTTAAAGCATTCCTCGTTTTAATATCTAAAAATGTTTTCCTGTTGCACCAAAAATTATAGTGGAGGATTGCTTTGCTTACTAACATGATATACCTATATTTATTGTCTCAATATCTTTATATTGGTATGTAGATATCACTTGCACACAAGAAAGTTCAGTTTCATTCATGCCATACCACATAGGAACAGAACTAAAATTGCATGGGTATTTGGAGTTATGCCCCTTTCTGTTTCTGCATCTTGTTATATATTTGCGTGTCAAAGAAAATGTTGTCTTCCAGGTATCAGTAATCCAGATGGAAGGGACCACCATCTTATATCAGAAGCAAATACCTGGTCAAGTTTACAGTGGTATCATGTCTTTGCAATTTGTGAATCATGGCCAAAATGGCTCAGAGAAGAGCATATTGATGGTAGGGATGGAGGATTCATCAGTTTTGGCTCTTGAAGAGGATTCAGGGCATGCATTGAGTGCTAATCCAGTCAAGACTAAGAAAACCTGTAAAGCTTTATTGATGCATATATTGGGTATGCCTTAGTCAAAAGCTATTTGTCAATGTAATCTTTTTTTTTTCTTAAATGGTCATAAAATGTGAAAAGCCATCAGGATGACATAATATTTAGTTGTCTCAAGTCTTTAAATGAAACAGATGCATCACCAAATGGAGTTTGGACATCAGACTATGTGGATACAAGCAAACAAAGTTATTCAAAACAGTTAATGCAGAAGCAACCACTAGTATTGATTTGCTCTGAAAATGCCATACGTCTGTATGCTTTAATTCATGTATTACAGGTGATGGCATTTCACGTATTTTTCCCTTCCAGTTCCTTGAGCAAATACAAGAAAAGACTAAATTCCCTTTGGTTTTTATCATCTTAGGGGATTAAGAAGGTTTACAGTAAGAAAAAACTAGATGGCAGCTGTTGTTATGCATCAATTATCCATGGCTCTTCATTGGATGTCGGACTGGCACTTGTGTTTTCCTGCGGCAAGATGGAGATAAGGTGATCCTATCTTCTGTAGTATATGTTATAATTTTTCTTTTGACTTGATAATGAATCCAGTTATAGCTTTGTGTACTAGATATGTCCATCTGCTGATTAGGAGCTGTTGTTTCTTTATAAGAATTAGTGAGTCGATTTTGTTGGTGGTAGATTCAGAAAAATTAATGTAGCAGGTTTAAATTTGAAACTTTGCTCGTCATTCAGTTAGGTCGATCTGCTTTGTTTTGAACTAACAGTCTAAGCACATTTACCTGATATTTGAAATTGTCAAATTTCAGATCCCTTCTAGATTTAGCTGTCTTAAATGAGGTTTCCCTGAGAGGATTAATCTATCCAACACTGAAATCACCCCCAAATGCAATTAGTGTATTCTGTGTTTCCTCTGAAGGAGAATTTCTTCTGGTGAGAACAATTGTTATTTAATTTAATATTTAACTCACTAACATTTTCCTGGAAGTTGCTGAGGTTTCTGCATGTGGCTTAGGTCAATGGAGATCAAGCAATGCTCTTTCTTTCACTTTTATCTCACAGGGAAATCTACAGGTACATTATTGAAATTAAACATTTAGACAATCTGTCTGAGGACACAGTTTAACTTATTTCGTTTGATGTTGATGAAGCTGATTTAGTTATTATGTTTCAAGTGTTACTATTTTCCTGCACCTTATAA
The DNA here is from genome assembly GCA_029747655.1 of Ensete ventricosum. NCBI lineage: Eukaryota > Viridiplantae > Streptophyta > Magnoliopsida > Zingiberales > Musaceae > Ensete > Ensete ventricosum. The sequence goes on along the minus strand of JAQQAF010000002.1, from coordinate 35,520,084 downwards.
CTTGACTACATTGCTTCTTTCTTTCAAATATACTTTCTTCGATGTTATCATACTTTTGTGGATATTAATGTTTATAATTTCTTTTAAAGCTAAAGTCCATATGCATATTAGTAATAATTTTCGATGAGGGCAAGCCTTAGTACAACAGCATGGTTACTTCTTTATGATTAGAGTTTGAATCATGGAAACAACTTCTCTACTTATAGTGTAATTTGCATATATTCATCCATTCCAGAGCTCCACATTAGCAGGAAACTCATACATTGGGTTTGTTCCCATATATTATTAGTAGCATTTGATAAGTTTTTTGTTTGCATGGAATTGATATCAACAAATGTCGCAATAAGGTTAGAAGAAATTTTCCCATTCTCCCTATGTAGCCAATTGTATGAAAACTGGTACCAGTCTGTCCTGTAACTTTGAAAAAAAAAAGGCCTACCCTTAACCCAAAAGGTTTCATGTAGGTGGAAAGACCAACCCTGCAGTATTTCTAGTACCGAACACATTTGTAATAAGATGACTTTTTGAGACTTCTCTATATAGGAAAACAATCTTATTAGTTAAGTACTCTTCTGTGTTACAAATAAAATAATTTTGTGGCTCTACAAGCTTTTTTGGGAACCCACCTAATTTTGTTTTAGTTATTATCAGGCATTTAGAGTATATTACCAACGTTTACACGGAGGGTCTTGCCCCACAAGAAGGGACTTCGCGCATGAAGAATCCCCAAAAAGAGAGGAAAAAGGTAAAATATTGAAATGCCACTTATCTTGTTGCCTATAGAGTTTACATTATATCAAAAAGGTAAAATATTACATTATCCAGGGAATATTTAGCATGGTTGTCAAAGATCTGAAAGGAAACAAAACAAAACATAGCAAAGAAACTGATGCTGATGAATCAAGTATTTCTGAAGAACTCTCAGCTTTATTTTCAACAGTTAATTTCTTTCATTCTGATGAGACAAGGTGTATCTCAGTTGTAAATAATGAAGATGTTGAGCTGGACATAGGTAATTGCCATAATTTCTATTCACCTTATTATGTTTTAGCATGCTTACATGAAAACATGTTTTTTTCTGCCCATGAAGATGATATTGACCTTGAAGATACCAAAGAAAAGCACAAAGGTTTGAACTTGGCTGTTTTGGACAAGCAGAAGTTAGGAAAGAAACTCCATGCTCTCAAAGGTCAGTACAAAATGTTCACTTTATTAATTATGAGTGATTCTTTTGGGACAATTTTGTGAATTTTAATTTCAACCTGACAACTTAGTTTTCAAATTTTGCTTGGATAGGAACTGTAGGAAAATTGAAGTTGAATATAGAAGAAAAGATGAACTCAAGAAAAGATAAGCATGAGGAGGAGAAGGATATTAGTGCGGTTGATAAGATCAAGCAAAAGTACGGATATGCAACAAATGATGTGAGTAAAATTCATCCATGCTCCCACTCCATGAATAACTTGGTGTATTTGTTTACCCTTGTTATTTTAAAGTTTAGGGCATGACGACAAAAAATTGACAATAAAAATTTAGAACTTACATTTCAATTGCTTCTAACTTCCTGTTTGGTTTTACCTTCCTATAATGTTAGTAACACATCTATAAGTTTTGCCATAAATTTTTTTATATGCTTCTAAATAAGATCATCATCATACCTTGCCATCTTGCCCTATTCCTGAGTTAAGAACATGTCAGAAATTTGAACCAATTTCAGGTATGTCTTTATTGGTTTTTTTTTCTCCTTTATGTTGCTCAAGGTTTCAAAAGCTGCAGTATTTTAGATGCAAGGCCAGTACATATCTTCCAATTCAGTTTGTGTGCTGCTCTAACACCTAATACCAATATCATAGTAGCTTTTAATATTCTTCGTCTTAGTGTACTTCGGTATTGGTATAGCTTAGTCTGAAGTTTTGATACTGTTTGAAGCATTGTGGTGGGCTTATGAAACTTGCTTTACCTAATGCATCAACTTGTTCTCTGTACTAGATTTACATACCCAGATCATCAAAAATAGGTCTCTCCACTAAATCATCTATTATGATTCTCTTTGTTTTGCCCACCCCAATGATTTATTCTCTTTGTTGTCGTCGTTGTTATCATCATCTTGTCTTCATTGTCATTGTCAACTTTTATGTGATTCTGTTAGTTTTTTTAAGGCAAAGATTAACAAAGTAGCAGTCTGACCAAGTAATGGTATCAAATCTACAGTTCAATTTTGGTTATAACACAATTTCTTTTTTATTTTTGTTTATTCAGTGATATTGGGTGGTATATGTTGATATATTGAAATTGATATCAGACAAAGATTTAAACATTACTTCAGGGTACTTGTCAATAACTTCCACTTTCTACTTTTGTTATTGTTTTATTTGTGTTATTTTAGTTATTGAATTTGATATGCTTGTTTATTTTTAGCCAATAAATAAGCCCACTCTTTTTCCTGATATTTTCGTAGCTTGTACACCTTTTATTTTAAGGAAGCTCTAGCTTTTGTGTTGAAAACAATTATTTTCTCTTCAGAGCTTTGTAGCATTCACAGTTTATGATGCATTGTCTTGATACAGGAGTCAAATACTGTACAGATGGCAGAGAGCAAATTGAGGGAGAACGTCATAAAGCTGAAGGTATCAACTTGTCCCAAATTTGAGTGTCATTTTCCCTTGTCAATTTTATTGGATTGATAATAATGAAGTCAGCCTTGAATGAAAAGCTAACAAGAAAGCAATGGAGATTTAGATTTATCTTCTTTCTTTTTTTCTTCCATGAAAATCTTGATATGGTTTCTGACATTACATATCATAAATGGTTGAATACCTTTCTCAAGTCCCACTTTTTATTACATATCATAAATGGTTGAATACCTTTCTTCCATGAAAATCTTGATATGGTTCAATTTTGATGAGGTAAAGTTTGCAAATCTCATGGTTGATACAGAACAAAAGATACTGATTCAACCAATTACTGGTATCAAAACATATAGCTAGATGCGGCTACACTCATTTATCTGTCTGGTATGCTGGTATCATATTGGTATGATGGGTTGCTGAAACCTATATCGGGTGAGATTTAAATCATTGGATGAGGTACCTGTAAATGATTAGTCAAGGATCAATGTAAATCAATGATATGTTGCATTTCCAGTATCATAGAAGCTAAGAAAAGAAAGTAAAATAGAAAATATACAATCATATAATGATGTTCATTACTGTACTTAGTTCTACTGTTTGCCATCTGATGATCTAAATGGTCTAACAGTTTTAAAGTAAATTCTATCCTTTTCATGTTCTTTTTGTTCTATTAAATTTCAAGGCAAGCCTTGTACACTTCTACTGCCTAGGATTGTGTTGTATTGTTAACCAAAATTTAAGAATGTTGTGCAAAAAGTTTTTAACTGAACTGGAGAACTGAGGAACAAGTTAGAAAGTGAATATATGTTATCAGAGACAACTATGTATAGCATGGCTGCATGAGGAAGAACCAAGTAGAAAATGTTCTTTTGGATCACAGAATGAATGATCCAAAGAATGGAAAACATGTTATCTATCACTAGAATTGAGTTCACCTAAGTGCAGCTTGGATGCCAATTATTCGAAGTTTGACTATATCTTATGGTTTAAGTTACTGTTGTATTACGGCCTGAACCAGTGAACAAGAGGTGTTTACTGGTCCCACTACCAAGAGGTCCAGATTCAGGCTTACCACCTAGTACAGGCTTGGTAGCTGGTCATACAGAGCTGCAAGCCTATCCAATAGCGACACAAGTCAAAGAGATCCATTGGTTACCCTTCGGCTGGTTTAAAACAATTTAATCCTCTTCCGTTCCCCCTTCTTTACCCCACCTCCCCCTGACATACACTCACTCACTCTCATTCCATTCTAAATTTTTCTTACATCTCTCCTAAATTTCTCTCAACTCTAAAATAATTCAAGAACATCCAAGGGAGGAGTATTTCTCTTATATCTATTTCTGAATTTCATGTAGATCTTAAGACAGATCCATAAGGAACAAGGGTTGATCATTGTGGATCTACACTAGTTCTGAATGGAACTAGTCTTGTGTTAGCCTAGCTAGATCCATATGAGTGGATCTAGTATTTATTTTTTTCTAGATTGAAATCACTTTATTATTATCATTATGAAATGGATCTAGCCTTGATACATGCGGATCGATCTTGGCTAGATCAAAATGGATTGGTATTTTAATTGTTTTGTAGATTGAAATCAGTTTATTGTTATCAATATTGATAATAGTTGCCAAGAATAGGTGAGAAAGAATCCTAAATTAGTATTTATTTGCAGATTTTTCTATCTTTTTTAGTACCATGGCACATACAGCCGTATGTATGCTGGTGTGTTTCAGATCCATATACAAAATGTCAGGATGGACTGATATAGGTTGATTCTCAAAATTGAATTTCCTTGGTTTAAGTTGATACCCAAAACTTGTTTACATTTAGTGCATAGCCTCCTCCTATATAAAAATATAAGTAGGATCATAGAGTTTATCGGTAAAATAAACTAAGATGAAATATAGGGAGTTGAATGTTACAATAGCAAACATAAATTTTGGCCATTCTGACTTGTTGAAATCGAGGGCTTTGCTTCGACAATAAATTAAGCCTACAAATGAACCGCACTATCTTTTCATAAGACTCATTATCACCATCTTTTCCTATTCCATTGCTTTTGACAAAATACATGACTACTCTCTCCTGATGCATTAAAAGGACAAATGCTATTGGCAAAATCTTGGAGCGAATCTTCTTGGTTGTTCCTGCTATTGGAAAGCATTACCTGCTTGTTAACTGATCCAATGGTCATAAATCTGTATGTTGTTTTGGCTGGTTATTACAGGCCATTGGATTGCGGACAACAGAGATGCAGAATACAGCTCAGACATTTTCATCCATGGCAAAAGAACTGCTACAATCCACACAGGGCAGCAAGAGTACGTAGGAGGGAGGTGGCATAAGTTCCCACTTGTGTATGTGTGCAGTACATCGTGTAGAACCTATTGTTTTTGTTGTGTTTTGTGTGTAGCTTCTTTGCGTGTGTGATTTCGTTTAGCATAGCGGTCGTGGGTGTGATTTGTGCTGACGCTACTCTCTCTCTCTCTCTCTCTCTCTCTCTCTCTTTCTGAGGTAGCATTCTATCTTTGGATCATGATAACAAAAAAGAAATAAGGAGTTTGATTGGAAAGGAATAGCGAACCCAGAGTGAACAAAGATGGAATTAGCAGCTCTTATATGAACACTTAACAAGTGTGATGTGGGATCCACTTGGTCAAAGTGTGCTGCAGGTTACGTGGCGGCATTGTGTAGGCATTTCTAATCGTACACATTTCTTGATGAGCAAATTCACGCCTGCAAATGCTTATCAATTAGTATACTTCACAAGCTTACAAGATGGGGATGTTTCGGTAGGTTAGTTAGTGGTGCCTTAAAATTTTTAAATAATTTTTTTTGGTGGTTATATATGAAAATAACATGTGCCTTACACAAGTACCCTTAACTTTGAGACACTTTTAGACTCTATGAATAGAAACCTAAACAATCTTAATTCATTCAATTCAGAGTGTAATATATAATTCCTTTACTTATTTTAATATGTTTATACTATTTGATTTTACTGCTCAATTTACTAAGAGAGACTTCTCAAGTCACTCCTCGATTGTGCTTACAAGAGGGATAATACTGGTTAGAGTCTTGGAGCGAAAATATCAGACCAATCCTGTATGTAGAGGTGAGATTTAGTGTTGAGACAACGATGACACATCTCTAATATCCTTTTAAACTTTATCCTTTTATTTTTATTATTTTAATATTTTATTAGTTTCTGAATCAAAATCTGAATACCCTACATTTTACCCCAGCAATCTAAAATGAAATCTTGATGAATTTTGATTAAAAATTAATGAAAAATAATTTGATCAAAACTTTATTGGTTTGATATATTTGAAGAGACTATCAAGTCACTCCGCGTTCATGCCTGCAGGAGGGATAATATTAGTTGAATCTTGCGGTGAAAATCTCAAACCAATCTCACATGTAGATACAAGATTTCACCATGGCAAGATTACACGCCTCTGAGTTTTCTTAAAACTCTTCTTTTTATTTTACTATATTAATATTTTATTAGTTTTTAAATCAAAATATGAATACCCTACATTTTACCCCAATAGTTTAAGGTGAAATTTTGATGGATTTTGATTAAGAAATTAATGAAACATAATTTGACCAAAACTTTATTGATCATTCTTATTCCTCTTAGATATTAAACCTGTTTTCTCTCTTTTATACAATGGTCTTGAATGATTGAGTCCATGACATGGGTCACATGATCTGCTACATGGGAGACATGATAACCGAGCTCTATGACAAGGTCTGAGCTTGGTCATATGGCTGACATGACAACTGAGCAGTGGGTCATTGACCTGGAGGTTGTGGTTGAGCGATTGAAGTATGAGCTCAAAGAATCCGAGCGGTAATGCAGGGAGCTCCGGTAGGACCTCAAAGGACTCCAGTAATACCATGGGGAATCCTAGTGTCACCTGAAGGAAACCTGAGGTAGGAATTGGGAGCCAGATGACGATGTTAAGATCCTAGCTAAGTTGGGTCCATTTATTTAGGTTGAGTCATGTTAGCCAGAGTCAGTTATGGGTCGGGTGAATCTTATCGAGTCGGTTATGAGTAGATTGAGTGATTTTTATCTTCAGTTAAGATGAAGTCCGTTATCATTTTTAGTTAGGAGAGTTAAAGTGAGACTCTTGGTAAAGCCTTATAAATAAGGTTGTAAACTCTTTTCCACAATCAAGAAATGAAGAATCTTAGTTTTAGCCAATAGGCAGAAACCCTAGGAGGCAGATCCCCTCGAAGTGATCTAGGAGGTAGATCCCCTCGAAGCGATCTAGGAGGCAGATCCCCTCGAAGCGATCTAGGAGGCAGATCCCCTCGAAGCGATCTAGGAGGCAGATCCCCTCGAAGCGATCTAGGAGGCAGATCCCCTCGAAGCGATCTAGGAGGCAGATCCCCTAGGCAGATTCCCTCGAAGCGATCTAGGAGGCAGATTCCCTCGAAGTAATCTAGAAGGCCCGATCCCCTCGAAGAGATCATTTATCCCCCTTTTTCATCCTATTCCTCAACGATAGAACCCTAGGTATAGGTATCAGAGCAGTGATTCTTGGCGTTCCTATTGTGATTCCATGATCACTCCTCTACAAATCTGACTTACATTTTGCATTTTGGCAACGGATACTGTAGTGGAAATTCCCGCATGAAAGAGACCAACCTAACCTGTGGAATCAAAAAAGTAAGTCTATTTACAAGGCTCTAAGAGATAAGAGCCATGAAAGAAGAGACCGAACAGAGACGGTGTATACTCGCGCATCGAAGAGCATCGTTTATTTTGTAAGAGAATAGTGTTGGCTTATCTAGCTTATCTAGGCAAAAAAGCCACGAATGAATCATTTGCCCTGACGCGCTAAACTATAGCTTGTCAGCTCCTACAATTTTTTCTTTCTTTTGTCAGAGAGAGAGAGAGAGAGAGAGAGAGAAAAGGGAGAAAAGAAGACGCAGATCTCGGGGAGAAAGAAAAGAGAAGAAGAGGAAGGGGCTCCCCGCACCTTCCCCCTTCTTCCCCACCTACCTGCCGCCTGCCAAGCACAGCCATCGCCGCTACCCTCTCCCTCGGCCACCTCACCCGCCGGCCATCTCTTCCTTCCCCTGCATCTCCACCACCGCCACTGCTCCACCCGCGCACCTTCCCCCTTCCTCCTCCCCTGCTCCTGCCGCCGGCCAGTGCCGCCTCAGCCGCAGCCTCCTCCCACCGGCCGTCGCTGTCCTTCCCCACGCAAGCCGCCGCCACCTCTGCCGTCGGCTAGCGCCGCCTCTGCTGCTGCCCCATCTTCCCTGCTCCTCACCACCGGCCAGCGCCACCTCTGCTGTTGCCCCATCTCCCCTGCTCTTGCCGCCGGCCAGCGCCGCCTCTACTGCTGCCCCATCTCCCTCTACCAGTCGCAGTCGAACCCCTGCGACATCAGCCGAGCCCATCGCCGACGCCCTTGCCTCTCGCAGCCATCGCCGGACCCTGCTGCCGCAGCCCTCACCCTTGTCATCCTTGCCGCCGCTGCTTCCTCTCCCTCGGCTGCTTCTTCCTCCGTCGGCCACCGCAGTTCCTCCTCTTCATCACCGCCGGCCATCCCTGCCATCTCCCACTGCAGCCGCTGCAACCCACTGCCGCAACCTCCTTCTCTCAGTCGCCTGCAGCCCTCGGTCGCACACACCCACACGATTACCACCTCTTCCTTGCTTTTCCCCTTCTTCCCTGCTCCTCGCCTGCCGCCGCTGCCACCCGTCGTGGGCCGCTGCCTGCCATTCTTCTCCGCTGCCTCCTCTCCTTTGCTGCTGCCACCAACTCCTTCTTCCCCGTCGGCGCACAGTAGCGTCGCCTCCGCTTCCCGCTGCCGCAGCACATCTGTGCCTCTGTCGTTGTTGCCGCCGCTCCCTTGCTGCCGCAATGGCTTCCAGCCGTGCCCTCCTCATCTTCTTCCCTTTACAGCCACCTCAGCCGCAACTACCCCTCGCCGGACCCGCTGCTTGTTGGGCTCCCACTTCTTCTTCCTCATCGGACCCTCCATAACCATTGCCCCTCCCCTACCCGCAAACTCATGTCCCTGATTCGACAGCAGAAAAAAGAATAGAACATCACCGATCTACAATTCTACACGATGACTACAGATGATACACTTGATGCAAGGTTTAAAGTCTTCGAGACTCGCATGGCTCGCATGGAAGATAGATTTCAAGAACTCCTCGAAATTAGAAGTCAATCAGAGAGTCTCAAGAAAACTCAACACGGTGAAAGTTCCAAAGGGAGTCGATCTTAAAAGTATGATCAGGGGCAGGACATAGGATACACACGCATGAAGGTGGAATTTCTCAGATGGGAAGATGAAAATCCGATTGGTTGGATTTCACGTGCTGAAAGATTTTTTCGTTTTCATAGGACTCCAGAGGAATCCAAGGTGGAGATCGCTTCCATTCAACTTGAAGGAGACGTGATCCAATGGTACGATTGGTACAAGCATACTCATGGAGAACCATCATGGGAGCAATTCAAAAGCGGACTTTTGATTCGCTTCGGACCATCAGAGTACGAAAATATGGATGAACAACTCGTCAAAATCCGTCAGACCTCTACCGTACAAGAGTACCAAAGCATATTTGATCGCCTTTCAAACCAAACCCAAGACTGGTCTGAAAAACAACTACTGGAAACATTTATTGAAGGGCTCAATCTAGAGATTCGATGCGAAGTTAAGGCTCAACAATCTCGTACCATGATGGCTACCATATCATTCGCTCGAATACAAGAAGAAAAGCTCAGTAGGGACAATCGCAGAAATAAAAATATAAATCAATCAATAGTAAGCAAGTCGACAGCCCCACCTCCCTCCACTCCAACCTCTTGAAGACTTACCAGAGAAGAGCTCCAGGAAAGATCAGCAAAAGGGTTATGCTGGGATTGTGATGAAAAATGAAGTAGAGGACATCGATACAAATAGGGTCATCTTCTGATGATAGAAGCAATTAAAGAGAAACCAGAGAATGATGATGTGGACTCTGATCGAGAAGGTACGGATTCTGATAACGCTATTGGATCTTTCGTACATACAGTACATGCAATAGTAGGTTACTCTAACTTGTAAATCATGAAAATCGAGGGAATTTTGAAACAACAGCCTGTTACTGTTTTAATTGATACTGGTAGCACTCACAATTTCATGGACAGAAGGCTTGCTGACCGATTGGCCTATCAAATTGAAGACTGTGACAGATTTGAAGTTAAGGTTGCTGATGGTCGAATTCTAATTTGTAATAGTAAGTGCTCAAGAATCAAACTAATGGTACAGAACTACGGGTGGATTTCTTTCTGATACCACTGGAAGACATCGAAGTAGTACTTGGAATTGAATGGTTGTAAACCCTGGGTGATGTCACTTGAAATCTTTCTAAACTAATTATGAAGTTTCTTATTAATGGAAAGCATGTGATCCTCAAAGGAAGACGTGGAAGCAAGATCACAACTGCTAGTAATCATTGAATGGAGAGGCTTCCTCACAAGACTTCAATGACGGTTGCACCAAAAGGTCGACCTATTGCTTACACAAAGTGGAGACCTTATTTGATTGATCAAAAGATTATGACGCGTGACAAATATTCTGGATCGAAGTATCCCCGAAGCCCGATGCTGCTCAACCTTGAGGACAAGACTGATTTGAAGAAGGCGGGTTTGTTAGGACCCTAGCTAAGTCGGGTCCATTTATTCATGTTGAGTCATGTTAGCCAGAGTCAATTATGGGTCGGGTGAATCTTATCGAGTCAGTTATGAGTAGATTGAGTGATTTTTATCTTTAGTTAGGATGGAGTCCGTTATTATTTTCAGTTAGGAGTCTATCAAGAGTCAAAGATTAGTGAGACTCTTGATAAAGCCTTATAAATAAGGTTGTAAACTCTTTTCCATAATCAAGGAATGAAGAATCTTAGTTTTAGCCAATAGACAGAAACCCTAGGAGGTAGATCCCCTCGAAGTGATCTAGGAGGCCCGATCCCCTCGAAGAGATCGTTTATCGCCCCTTTTCCACCCTATTCCTCTACAATAGAACCCTAGGGCCCTATCAGATGAGTTGTTGGAGATATCACAGAACTTAGAGGCAGCTTAGTCTAAGGTGTAGAAGGTGTTGAATCTCGGATTTTGATGATGAAATCAGTTGATGGATTTATGATCTAACCTATGTATTAGAGATAAGTGATGCAGGATTAACTACGATTGTGAAAAGGCAATACAATCTGATGTTGGGCCGGAATCAAGATCAGGCAATCGGGTTAGGATCTAGACGATGCAATGGGAGCTTACGGGGGAGTCAGCGCGGGAGTTCGCCGGAAGATAATCGAGAGCTCGCTAGGAGTTTATCGAAGAAATGCCGGGAAGTTCGCGGGGAGTTTGGAAGATCGATTGACATGCCAGACAACAAGAACGGTTGTAATTATTTATCTTAGTGTGTCATAGTTAGCATCATGTTTTTAGTCCTAATTTAAGTTAGGTTTAGTAAAATCCAACTAACTCAATTGGAGGCTAACTGGATCCACTTTGGGTTATATTTGAGCTCATGATAGAGCGCATTTTGTTGACCTGGAAATGGATCAACAAAAGGTATGACTCGAGTATAAATTAGTATGGAAAAGTATTATTCTCGGACTACCCGATGGTAGTATTGTCGGTGGGCAGCGGTGGTACTGCCCTTATGATGGTGGTACCATCACTGCCTAAGTTTTCAGGCAGCTTTCGACGGTAGTACTGCCCATACCCAGATTTTTCGACGAATGGTTAAATTTTGGCTCCAATTTTTGAAGCTAATTGGGGTCTATAAATACCCCAAGTATTCTTGCATGGGAAAGCAAGAAAGTGCAAGGAAAGTGATCGAAATCTTGGGTAAAATTTTATAAAAATTAAGAGCTTCCTTTGTATGCTTCAAGTGTAAAGTGAGCTTAAGGGAAGAGTGAAAGATTGTAAAAGTTGCTCTTCTGAACCTATGAAAAGGATAGAAGTGTAAAATGGTGTTTAATATTCACCCATGAAAGAAGATTATTAGTGGATACTGGTGGGCCTCGACGAATGAGGATTCTGGAAGTGGACGTAGGTCAAGATTTTGATTGAACCACTATAAATTCTGTGAGTATTTCTCGTTTATCTCTCTTTAAATCTAATTATGAGAAAAGCATGAACATCTCATTTCGGCTTTATTTTAAATCGCTCTCTAATTTGTTCTTAACAAATTTCAACAAAATCACGTTTGATTTTGGTTTTACTTCAAGCAATATTTTTTAAACGGAGTTTGTTAGCTCTTGCATTAATTCAACCTCCTCATAGTGCCAACTCATTTAGTATCAGAGCAAGGCTACACTCATTTGGATCAACACCCAAGCGAGTTAATGGCTTCTTTTGGCATTAACGAAAGATATTATATCATACATCCTCCTATGTTTAATGGGACAGATTACACATATTGAAAAACTAGAATACAGATTTTGATAATTTTGAATTATGGAATATTATTGAAAATAGATTTTAGAAGTCATCAAATCTTATAAATAATTGAGTGATCATAAAAAAGATGTTTTCCTTAAATGTCAAAGCTATGAATGGTTTTACACGTTAGATAAAGATAAATTTAATCGGGAGACTACTTGTGATTCATTTTCTTAATATATGATACACCTTAGAAGTTATACATGAAGGCACAAATAAAGTAAAGGAATTGAAAATAAATCTCTTTATATATAACTATGTATTGTTTAAAATTAGACCAAGTGAGACTATTGGTGATATGTATACCTATTTCACGGATGTCATCAATAGTTTAAAATCTCTTGGTAAGTTTATTCTAATCTTGAACTTGTTAATAAAATTTTAAGATCTTTACCTAAAAGTTAGGACCCGAAAATAACTGATATATAAGAGGCCAAAAACTTGAATAATTTGTCTCTCAAAGAACTAATTGAGTCTCTAATGACTTATGAAATGAGTTGTAAAGCTCTTTAAGAATAGGAAGGACATTGTATTGAGAATCAAATATGAACACCTTTCAAAGAACAGGAAGGACATGACACTGGGAACAACAGTTAACTCCTCGAGTGAAACATCGAGTGATGAGGACAATGATATCACACTTTTAACAAGAAAACTCAAAAAATTTATGAAAAAATAAATACCATAGAAATAAAAGTAAATAAAAAAAGGATAATATAGTCTGTTATAAATACAAAAAGACAGGGGCATTTCAAAATTGAGTGCCCACGATTGAAGAAAAAGCCACCAAACAAGAAGAAGACCTTCTCAACAACATTGGATGATTCAAGCTCGACAGATGATAAAGACCATAACAATGAAGATGTTGCTAACTACGCACCCATAGCCATCCATGATGAGGTAAGTGACTCTTTTGAAATCTCCTTTACTGTTGATAAGTTGTTAAATGTATTTCATGAACTATTTGATGAATTTAAGGAACTTAGCAAAACTTATAAATTACTAAAGAATGAAAATATGCATAAAGCATCAACATCATGTATTAGAGGTAATTAAAAATAAAAATATGAGTCATTAGAGATAATTAAAAACAAAAATGTCATACTGCAACAAATATTAGAAAAGTTTAAAATATATAATAAATCTCTAAACATGATCCTTGCTAATAGGGTCATGTTCATAGGATAGAAAGTATTGGATTTATGTGTAACACTCAACAAAAGCCAACCGTCTTCATTAAAGGACCTATATTACACTTTTCAACCGAACTAAAATATAATTTTTGTAGTAGACTAGGACATTTTATCTATAAGTGCTTATTTAGAAAGTATAGTCCACATAAGTTGATTTGGGTTACTAAAGGAACCATAAACAACGCAATGCCTTTAGTTAAATTGTGTAGAGCTTTTCTTGAGGGACCCAAAGTTAAATGGGTACCTAAATCAAAACCACCTTTCTTATAGGTTTGTCTCCAAACAAAGGTTAGGAGCACAAAATGGTACCTTGATAGTGGATGCTCAAGGCACATGACCGGAGATCCAACTCATTTTTCTTAGCTTACTAGCCTAAATAAAAGGATTTGTCACCTTCAGAGATAACAACAAGAGAAAAATCATTGGAAAAGGAACCATATGTAATAAATTAAACCTCTTGATTGAAGATGTGATATTAGTTAATGGTTTGAAACATAATCTACTAAGCATTAGTCAATTGTGTGATAAAGGATATATTGTTAAATTTGAATATAATACTTGTATAATTAAAATACTACATAAGAATAGATCTATGATTGTCTTAAGAAATAATAATATATATACAATTGACATTAAATTTTTTTGTGACGAAATGTGTTTTTCAGCCTTGAATGATAATGCTTGGATTTGTCATAGGAGACTAGGTCATGCTAGCATGAAACTGTTAAACTAAAAATCTAGTGAGAGGATTGCCTAGCATTAAGTTTGTCAAAGACAAAGTTTGTGATACATGCCAAATAGGAAAACAAATAAAAAGTAGTTTTAAATAAAAAAATCAAATAAGCACCTCTAAGCCACTACAACTGGTCTATATAGGTTTATTTGGACTAATTGATACTACAAGCTTAGGAGGTAGTAAATACGCATTTGTTATTGTAGATTATTATAGTAGATAAACTTGGACTTACTTCTTGGCACACAAAAGTGATTCTTTTAAATATCTTTTAAAGGTTTTATGATTTCATCTATACGTAGTGATCATGGTGCTGAGTTTCAAAATCATGATTTCAAAACTTTTTTTTGAGTTAAATGGGTCCAATCATAATTTTTCTACTCATAAAAATCTACAATAAAATAGAATTGGAAAGAAAAAATAGGAGCTTATAAGAAATAGCTAGAACCATGTTAAACGAACATAGTCTATCCAAATATTTTTGGGCTAAAGCCATTAACATGACATGCTATGCTATGAATAGGGTTATTGTAAGACTATTACTCTCTAAAACTCCTTATGAATTATGGAATGGTAAAAAACCTAATATTTAGTATTTCAAAATTTTTGGTTGTAAATGCTTTATCTTGAATGAAAAAGATGCCTTAAGAATATTTGATGCAAAATCCGATGAAGACATATTTCTTAGTTATTCTTCAACTTCAAAAGTTTATCATGTTTTAATAAAAGAACATTAGTCATTGAAGAATCTATTCATATTATTTTTAATGAGATTTCAAAATTTAAGAAAATTGATTTTGATAATGATTTTGATTTTGGCACTTTAAATTTAAATAAAAATTCTCCTAAAAGAAACTTTGGATGAATCTTTACCCAAGGAATGAAAGTATGTAAATGCTCATCCTTTGGAGCTTATAAAGGAGATGCATCAAAAGGTATTCAAACTTGTTCCTCTTTTAAGAATTTTTATGCTAATGTCAGATTTTTATCTCCAATTAAACCAAAAAATATTGATGAAGCTCTAAAATATGATCCTTGGGTTTTTTTAATGCATGAAGAATTGAACCAATTTGAGAGAAATGAGGTATGAAAGCTTGTTCCTAGACCTAGTGACCATTTAGTTATTTGTACTAATGGGTCTTAGAAATAAGTAAGATGAAAATAGTATCATGGTTAGAAATGTTATGATCAATTGGCACTAAGAGGTGTGGGGGGGGGGGGGTTTGGTGAATTAGTGTAAGTGTAAATTTTCAGTTTAGATAAAAACTTTTCGATTAAACCAAGATAAGAAATCTGAAACTTTTCGTTCTTAGTGAAATGAGTGAGTGATTAAAAGAAAGTTGCTAAGTTAATAAGCAAACCGGAAAGACAAGAAACGTTCGAAGGAAAGAACTTATCATGAAAACTTTGTTTTCAAAGAGTTGAGTTAAATTGGAAGCATCAATACAAAAATATGTAAGCAAGGAAACACTCACAATTTTTATAGTAGTTCGGCGCCAACAGCCTACATCCACTCTCAAGTCCTCCTTTAAGCACATCGGCATCCACTACTAATCTTCTTTGGGTGAAGACCAAACCCTTACACTTTGCTTACAAGGGAGACAAGATTACACTCTTTGATTGCTCCCTTACTCCTTTTCTTTTTCTTACAATTCTCACACAATATTTTCTCAAAATATAATCCCCAAAAATTATTGTATTGAATGTAAGAAAACTTGGGGTATTTATAGGCCCCAAATTGGCTTCAAAATATGAGCCAATTAATTAATTTCAATCTACGACTTAATTAATTTCAATCATAATAGCCATAAGTGTACTTCAAGACCTTCCAAACTCCCAGCAAGCCTTTCAGCTACCCCCGATAATCTTTTGACGAGTCTCGGTCTTCTTCTGGCGAACTCCCTTGTGTCATCCAGGCAAGCTCCCGATACCCTCAGCAAGCTTCCGACGCATTCCTGGCGAGTTCTCAACCGCACCGTCCGAACCCGGCCCAATATATGGACTTGACTCTAGCCAAACCTGATTGTCACATTATCTCTGTCGTAGTTAATCCTACGTCAATCAACTTCTAATAATTCATGTTAGATTAATAACCCATCAATTTATTTCATCATCAAAATTCGAGATTCAACAATAAACAAGGCTAGATTAGTGGCCAAAGGTTTTAACCAAGAAGAAGGGATCGATTATAAAGAAACATTCGCTCATGTGGTTAGACTTGAAGTCATAAGGATGCTCATTGACTTTGCTTCTTTTAAAATTTCAAGTTATTTCAAATGAATGTCAAAAGTGTTTTTCTTAGTGGTTTCATTTCTAAATAAGTTTATGTCGAACAACCCCCTAATTTTGAAAATGATCTTTTTCTAAATCATATTTTCAAATTATCCAAGGCTCTTTATGATTTAAAACAAGCCCCTAGGGCTTGGTATGAAAGACTTAGTTCTTTT
Source organism: Ensete ventricosum (assembly GCA_029747655.1). Taxonomy (NCBI): domain Eukaryota; kingdom Viridiplantae; phylum Streptophyta; class Magnoliopsida; order Zingiberales; family Musaceae; genus Ensete; species Ensete ventricosum. The sequence continues at coordinate 35,503,621 of JAQQAF010000002.1, read as the reverse complement.
CTTATTTTAACCATTTTTTTGAAAAGTAAGATTTATCTCATATTATTTATTAAGTATTTTAAAAATAATTTTATTATTATTCAAATTTATATGGATGATATTATTTTTTGTTCTTCTAATGAATCCTTATGTGAATCTTTTGCCAAGAGTTTGAAATAAGCTTAATGGGCGAGTTAACTTTTAAGATTACAAATAAAATAATTAAATAATTGTATTTTTATAATTCAAACTTAGTATACCTTAGACTTGTTAAAATATTTTGGTATGGACAATGCTAAGATTATAAACATGTTAGGATCAATTGACACTAAGAGTGGGGGTGAATTAGTGCGTATAAATTGACATTTTAATGAAAACTTTTTGTTTGAAGCAAGATAAAAAAATTTAAAGCTTTTCTTTAAAGTGAGAAATTAAATCTTATAGAGAAATGCTAAGATTCCTGCTTAAAGACGACTCAAGAAAGAACAAGCAAGCCCGAATAAAATATAATCAACGTTGTTAGGGAAATGCTTGATTTTAAAGTCTTGCTTTCAAAAAGTAAATAATATCGAAAGCGTCTTTTGGTATTTTATTAAAAATAATTAAGAATCTGATTAAGAAACCATGAGGATGAAGATCAAATTTTTTTATGAACTAATTAGAAGCAATATGAAGAAGCAAACAAGATAAGCATAGAGAACTAATAACTTATAGTGGTTCGGCCTTAACCTTAGCCTACGTCTACTTCCCGAGTCCTCCTCCTTGAGGCACATTAGCATCCACTATTGATCTCCTTTGGGTGAAGACCAAACTCTTACAACTTGAGCTTATAAGGGAGATAATATTACAACACTTTGATCACTTCCTTATCCCTTTTCTTTTTCTTATAATTTTCATACATAATTTATCATAGAATTTCAAGCTCAAAATTATTATCAAATGCAAGAAAACTTGGGGTATCTATAGGCCCCAAATGGTTTTAGAATTTGGAGCTAAAATTCAAACGTATCCGAAAAATCCAAGTACGGGCGGTTTACCCATCGGCGCTGACGGTGCAGCCATCGAAAGCACTATGAAAACAAGGTATAGGTGGTTCAACCATCGATCTAGGCGGTTCAGCCACCGTCAATCGTTCGAAAACCTAGGCGATTGCGGTATAACCATCGCTCATCGGCAGTTCAGCCATCGGGAATCCCGAAAAAGTGATTTCCTTTACTTTTCCAATCCCGACTTGAACCATTAGTTGACCACTTTCCTGGTCAACTAAATGAGATCGACATGAGCTCAATCCAATCCCATAGTGGACTTGGTTGCCTCTTTGAGCTGATTTAGATTCTTTCCAAATCACACTCAATTCAGACTCAAACTTAATTTACGACTTAAGGATTACAACCATACATTACCACCAAGCTTAATTAACAATCTCACTCCCATAATTCGGCAACATCTGGCATTCTCTGCGGCAAGTCTCACAGTTTTCCTTTGATGATCTCCCGGTGTGTTCCTAGTGATCTTCCCGATACCTTCAGCGAAGTCCTAGCGAACTCCCGGCGAGCTCCCACCGCATCGTCCAAACCCTTGGCCTAATGCCTAAGCTTGATCTTAGGTCCATGTATTATCTGTAACTCTTTTTCACCATCGTGATTAAACATGCATCACTTCCTCTAACAACACATGTTAGATTAAACACTCTTCAATTGATTTTATCATCAAAATCTCCCCCTTTTTTATGATGATAATCAATTAATGATATGAGTTAATCCTAACTCCCCCTAAATCCATGCCACAATAAAGAAAACTTAAATTCAAGAGAATCACACATTCTTGAATTCAAATATCATGAAGAAATTGATATTTCAAGCAAATTTTAATAAAAATTTACATCAAGTCATCAAAGCATGAATTTCAAAAAATTATGTATCCATATCCAAGTATGTGCATCAATATCCATGTATCATCGATGTCTATTTCTCCTCCTTTGTCATCAACAAAAAGGTGAAATATATAACTAACGATTTTAAAGCACATGATAACATTACTCCCCTTAGTAAAATAGGATATACATTATAAAATTTTCTTTCCCTTCGAGAATAATGAAGAGAGAAACAAGGGAGGAGCATTACATCATTAAGAAGAGTGATAGAACCCCAGAAGGAGCTCTAAAGATTTTGATCTCTGAGGGGGATCCACCCTTGGAATGCTGTAGGGGTTCCTCCCTCCTAGAACTTAGCATAAGGCTGAATAAAAGATTGATCTTGCTTGATAGAGCGGGCGGCTACATTATTAAATAGGACTCAAACCCTAGCCCTAGGGGGTGCTTGCCTAAGTAGAATTACCCCTTTACCCCTCCTCTAGTCGACCTGCCTTAGTAGGTGTATGCGACGGCTAGGTTGGCTCTATAGCCGACCTAAGCAGGTGGAAACCCTGGCCGATTAGCCCAGTAAGGGGGGCGGTGGCCACTAAGCCCTAAGGCCCAAATCTAAACCCTAGCTACACTTCTTTATAGGATAGAAGTGGCTAGGTGGGGTTTTTTATTACAATCTCACAGGGTTTTTATTAACAACTTCTAGGGTGATTATGACTAAACCCTACTAGAGTTCTATCAAGCCCGTCCTCTTAAAATCAACCTTGTCCTCAAGGCTGAGGGTCCATAAACTCTGAAAACTGAGTCTTCAGCTCCTCGTAAGACTCCCACGTTGCATCTTCGGATGGTAAATTATTCCACTTCATGAGTACTTCAGTTGAAGGGCGTCGACGGTGCATCACAATCCTCCGATCAAGTATAGTTTTAGGTTAAGCTTTAATCTCACCATCATTTATAGTGTTCGATAGTCGAGTCTGCGCCAACTCGCGTTCTCCCAATTTCGACTTTGGCAAGGATACGTGGAAGATGGGATGGATCTTAGCGTCATCTGGAAGCTTTAATTTGTGTCATGGCCCCAATATGCTCCAAAATCTGATATGGTCTATAGAATCATGGAGATAGCTTCATCGATGCTTTGGTGTTGATCGACAACTGCTTGTATGGTTATAGGTGAAGGTAGACCCAATCTCCTACTGAAAATTCTCGCTCGCTCCGGTGAGTGTCTACTTGTTGCTTCATGCGAGCTTGAGTGGCAGTTATGTTATCTTTTAGCAGCTACATAAGTTTGTCCCTGTCAATTAAGTTTTGATCGACCTACTCTACTGTGGCCATACCAATTACATATTTCGATATTACAGAGCGCGGTCGGTCATACAATGCCTCATAAGGGGTACATTTAATTGATGAATGATAAATTGTAATATACCACCATTTGGCCCAAGGAAGCCACCTTGTCCACTCTTTGGGCCGATCACTGGTGAAGCACCGTAAATAAGTCTTGAGGCATTTGTTCACCACTTTTGTTTGGCTGTACATCTTTGGATGATAGGCTGTATTCATCTTCAATTAGGTGCCTTATAGTTGGAAGAGCTTGGTCCAAAATTTACTTGTAAACATCCTGTCACGGTCACTCACAATCGACCTTGGCATCCCATGCAGTTTTACAATATTTTCCATAAAAAGTTGAGCAATACTAGCAATGGTATAAAGATGTCTCATAGCACAGAAATGAGCATATTTGGTTAACGATCTACCACCACAAAAATCATGCTTTTACCATGTGATGTTGGCAGTCCTTCGATGAAATCAATGGAGATGTCCATCCATGCTGAGTCCGGTATAGGGAGTGGTTGTAGTTTTCCTAGATCTGCCACTGTTTCACCCTTCTACTGTTGGCATACATCACATTTGGATACATAATCATAAATTAATTTTTTCATGCCCTTCCAAAAGAAGTTTTGCTTCACACTTTTATATGTTCTCATAAATCCAGAGTGCCCTGCTGAAGCTGAAGAGTGCATCTCATGCAAAATAATCTAGATGCAAGGGGAAGAAGGAATAATCACAATTCGGCTTTTGTAGCGCAAGTCCTTCGAATCCCAAGTGTAGTGGCCCATGGAACCCGGATCCTTCTCCAATTTTTCTATGATGTCTCGGTCTCTGAATCATTCTTTCATTCCTCTCTAATGTCTTTGAGAAAGTCGGTGAAGGGAAGGGAGATGGCTAAAACTTTGGCTTGTCCCGATAGCCGTGATAGAGCGTTTGCAACAACATTCTCTTTCCCCTTTCGATAAATAATTTTATAATCAAAGCCAAGAAGTTTAGTTACCCATTATTGCTGCTCCGGGGAAGATATTTTTTGCTCCAAAAAATATTTAAGACTTCGATAGTCAGTCTTAATCTGGAAGCATCGGTCGATCAGGTAGGGTCTCCACTTCGTGATGGCGTGTACGATGGCAAGCATTTCCTTATCATACATAGACATTTTAAGATGTGAGGGAGACAAAACCTTGCTAGTGTAAGTACGAGGTTGGCCATCTTGCATTAGAACAATCCCAATTCCAACTCTGGACCGTTGGCCTCAATCATGAAGGTGCGACTGAAATCGGGTAGCGCTAGGACTGGCATCATCGTCATGGCTGCCTTGTGTCGTTCAAAGGCTGCGGAGGCTTGATCCGACCATAAGAAGGAGTCATTCTTCAGTAGGGACGTGAGTGGGGCACTAATCTTGCCATAATCTTTCATGAATTTTTGGTCGTAGCCCGTGAGTCCAAGGAAGCCGTGCAGCGATTTTATGTTCGTAGGTCTCGGCCATCATTGCATTGCTTCGATCTTGGTCGGGTCTACCGCCATTCCATCCTCTGATATAATATGCCCTAGATACTCAACTTTATACTGTAAAAATTATACTTTGACTGTTTAACATAAAGGGTGTTCTCTCAAAGAATCGTTAGAATAGTTCGAAAGTGCTGAAAATGTATATCAAGTGTAGGGCTATAAATGAGGATATCATCAAAAAATACCAATACAAACTTACGTAAAAACCTCCAAAAAATATTGTTCATCAAGCGTTGAAAAGTAGAAGGAGCATTTGTAAGTCCGAAAGGCATCACCGAAAACTCATAGTGGCTGTTATGTGTGCAGAATACAGTTTTCGGAACATCTTCAGAGTATACCCGAATCTGATGGTAACCAGAACGGAGATATAATTTAGTGAAGACTCGGGCTCCCTTTAGTTCATCCAAGAGCTCATCTATGACTGGTATAAGATATTTATCTTTAACGGTGATGGTGTTCAAAGCCCAAAAATTAATGCACATCCGTCACGTACCATCCTTCTTGTACACTAGCAACACCGGCGAGGAGTAAGGGCTGTAGCTTGGTCGAATTACTCCGATGTCGAGCATCTCCTTGACAATGTTTTCAATCTTATCCTTCTGGAAGTGAGGATAGTGATACGGTCTCAAATTTACTGAATGTTTGCCCAACAAAATAGGTATGCGGTGGTCATATGGCTGGTTAGGAGAAGCCCTCGCAGCTCCATGAAAACATCTACGAATTCATCCAACAAGAGGGCAAGCTTAGGATCTGAATTTTACACTTTTCCTCCCTTGATGGCTGCTAGATATGCATCAAAAATCCACCATTTGTTTTGTGTATCACCTTCTCCATTCGCTGCGTTGAAACAGTGGAAATATGGCTCTCGCGCTTGCCTCGCAATGTGACATGTCTCCCTTTATAATAAAACTTCATGATTAGTTTAGAGAAATTCTAGGAGATGTCACATAATGTTATAAGTCATTCAATCCTAAGCACGGCTTCATAATCATCGATGGGTTGGAGGAAGAAATTGGTTGCCACTTCTTGGTCTTGTAGGAGTAATTTTATTCGCGGGCACGTTGGTCGCAATTAAAAATTCGACCGTCGGTGACCTTTACATTGAACTTGTTGCAACTTTCAATTTAAAGCACCATACATGCAGTGACCTTGCTATTGAGTAAGTTATTTGTGCTGCTCGTATCGATGAGAACGGTGTTGGGTTGCTATTTAAGAAGTCCTCAAACTTTCATCATTTGCAGGTTGCAGTAGCCGACCAACATATGCATTGCATAGTCGGCCGGTTGGTGCTCTTCCTCTGTGGCTTCATCTTCGGGTTCGAGGCTTTCTTCAGATGGTTCACTGTCCTTATCCTCTACTAGTTCAATCACGAGGAGATGACCCTTTTTTGCAGTGATGTTCTCGGCTCCACGGTTCATCACAGTGCCAACATAACCCCTTGGCTGATCGTTCACGAAGCTCGTCTCTTGTTAATTTTTTTCGTGCAAGGTCTCGGATGGCAGTAGAGGGAGCTAAAGGCCTCGGCATGGCTGGTTGGGGAGTGACCCTTGTCGTTCGTACTTCATGGTTCAATCATTCTTCTTGGATTCTCACGAAGGAAATTGTCGCCGTGAGAGTGTACGGTTGTCGCGCCTCTACTTCTCCTCGAATCTCCGGCTTTAGGCCCTCGATAAAAGTCCCTAAAAGTTACTTTTTAGACCAATCTATAGTTTGGTTAGATAAACGTTCAAACCTTGTTTGGTATTCGTGTATTCTTGAGGTTTGTCGAATCTTCACCAATTGTCCGTCGATGTTATCAAAATTGGTTAGTGCGAAGTGATTTAGTAGTCCTTCCTTGAATCACTACCAAGAGAGACCTCCATGGGTGTGCTTATACCAATTAAACCACTGAATAGAATCTCCCTCGAGGTGGATGGCAGCAATCTCCACCCTTGTAGCATCGACAATTCGGTAGAACCGAAAATAGCGTTCCGCGCACGCGATCCATATGATCGGGTCTCCTTCTTCCCGTCTAGGGAAGTCAACCTTCATGCGTGAAGTGCTTGGATCAAGGATGATGTGGCCATACTCTTGAGGATCATCTTGCCAATCTAAAGTTTCTCCTTGTTGCGATTTCTTCGGGTTAGGTGGTCGGCCCATGCTGAATTCGACGAAAGGGGATTGCATCTTCTCCTCCATGCGACTTTCAAAGGCTTCAAATTTGGCATTGATGGCTTCCTCTGATATTATGGTGTATGGCTCTAGATCTGTAATATTAAAATCTTTTTTTTATTGTTGGGTTAGTGGCATGAGAATTTTTGGAGAGGGGATGGCCGGTTGGATGGGTGGATCAGGTAGATGGAAGTTGGCTACGGTTTAGGGCTGATTTGGGTGGTTGTTTGGGACTAGTTTAAGGTGTAGTTTGGAAGGATTTTTAGTGAAGATGTTAGGGTTTATAGATGAGATAAAGAGAGACCAAAAACCCACAAAAGACAGCACTCAAATCCGATGGAATTCAATAAAGAAAGGTGCTGCGATGTGCTATCCTGCCGAGCAGATTTTACATCGGAGGAACGATGAATTCTCGACATAAATTTCAAGGGAAATTTTGAGAAAAATATGCAGAAACTCTCGGTTCAGATGTGGTTAATATCAACAAAAAACATGACAAAATTTTGATAGAGTAACAGTAGGACAATAGGGTAAAAGACAGAAGGTAGATCCTTCATTATAAAATTCCAACACTGCGTGATGACGAATTAAGGCACAATAAAATCGGTTCCATAAGGAATTTATTCTAGAGATCAATCTCAAATGAAAGTTAAGTTGATCTATGAAATTGTGTAAAAATTTTAAAAATTTCAACAAAAAAGGAGAAGCAATAAACCGGTTTCAAGAGGCAAATATGCAGTTGAAAATTTCTACAGCATTTCGCCTTCGCAACAATGATAACATTTACGATGGTCGAAATTTATAGTGGATGAAATACAAGAAATCTCTAAAGTGTGTAAGGTAAATGATTTTGCAGTATTAAAGAGGCGTGGATGATGAAAATATATCAGACCTCGAGATCAAACACAAGGAGCAGTGACAAACTGATTTGATTTGCAGTTGGGGTGGAAGGTGGAGGCGCATGGTACAAAAATTATGGGAATTTCTTGGGAAGATAAGGGCGGCTGAGATGGCTACAGAGGCAGCAATAACGTTGATCTGATACCATATGATAGAACCCCAGAAGGAGCTCTATAGATTTTGATCTCTGAGGGGGATCAACCCTTGGAACGCTGTAGGGGTTCCTCCCTCCTAGAACTCGACACAAGGCTAAATAAAAGATTGATCTTACTTAATAAAAGAGAGGGGGCAGCTACATCATTAAATAGGACTCAAACCCTAGCCCTAAGGGGTACTTGCCTAAGTAGAATTGCCCCCTTTGCCCCTCCTCTAGCCGACCTACCTTAGTAGGTGTAGGCGACGACTAGGTTGGCTCTATAGCTGATCTAAGCAAGTTGAAACCTAGCCAACCAGCCCAGTAAAGGAGGCGATGGCCACTAAGCCCTAAGCCTTCAATCTAAACGATAGCCACACTTCTTTATAAGATAGATGTGGCTAAGTGAGGTTTTATTATAGTCTCATAGGATTTTTATTGACTACTTCTAAGGTGATTAGGACTCAACCCTGTTGGAGTCCTTATAAAAGAGCTCTTAATAAATTTTATAATCAATATTAAGTTGAGCTCAGAAGGTCCAAGAATTTAAATTCTACTTATATATTTAAAATCATCTCTTGTATATTTCAAATGTAGCAGAATAAATTCATCATCTTCATGCAATTTTTCTCCCTTTATGTAAACAATAAGTTTTCTCCCTTTATGTAAACAATAAGATAGAAACATGGAGAGAGTTTCCAAAAAAATTATCATAAAAAAAGACTTAATCTCATGAAATTTAGATTAGCAATTTTCATGTAATACAAATCAAGCAATTCATATATTTTCATGATTTAGCATTCCAAGTTCTCTTTTAAGAAAATTAAATTGTTCTTCATTTAAAGGTTTTGTAAAAATATCCGCTAATTGATGCTGAGTGTTAATAAATTATAATATCAATAAGTTTGCAATGTTATGCATTAGAAGATACTTCTAGGTAGCAAGAATTTATAAATAAGTTCATACCACAAGAAGGTGTAAATAAAAAAGGAGTACATCATGTGTGTGTGATTAGTACAAAATATCAAGTACCACTGATTACAATTACTCAGATGGTGATAATCCAAAATGCTTAGATAAAGCATAGAGTTATCGTTTGATCTGCTCCATCTTAGTCATTAATTCATCTTGGTGTAGCTCAATTTGTTCCAACCGGTTTACAATAGATTCTTCAGAAAAAAAAGGTCCTGGCTGCATCATGGGCGGTGCCTCAAGAAGACTAGTAGGAGGTGATTGGCTTCTCCTAATGATAGGTGTCTCAGGTTTAGGTTCAAGTTCAGGTGGGAGAGAATCAATCCTTCTAGGTAATCTAATCAATATACAATGTCTTTCAACACACCTAAATCTCCTTAAAAGAGTCTTATTGATTACATTATACCTATCTGTTTGGCCAAAATTCTTATTGACCCCCGAACTATAATTTCACATCAAAATAACCCCCCATAATTTAAAACTCATCTAAGTAAACCCCCCCCCCCCCCCCCCCCCCCCCCCCCCCCCGTACTATGATTTCACATCAAAGTGATCCCTGTACTTTAAAACTCATCCCTCCCGTACTATGCTTCAAAATTAAAGTCACCATCCGTACTTTAAAACTCATCTAAGTGACCCTCCGTACTATGCCTCAAAATCAAAGTCACCCCCCGTACTTTAAAACTAGTCTATATGACCCCCCGTACTATGTCACAAAATCAAAATGACCCCCCGTACTATGATTTTGCATCTAAGTGACTCCCGTATTACGATTTCGCATCAAATTGGCCCGTATACTATTCATAATGTCAAATAATGAGAAGAAAATATAGGAGCACCTGACTATAGTTTTGGCTATAGGATCACAATAAGAAGAAAATACGATTTCTCGACCATTAGGCCTTTGTCAGGAGGTTTTGGCTCCTGGCTATGGTCTGGCTGAGAACTGTGTGTTTGTAAGTTGTGCTTTTAGAGAGAGTAAGCCAGGCCTTATAGATTGGGAGGGTAGAAGAGTCTGTTGTGACTACATCAATCGGGATGATTTATATGTTGATATCAAGGTCATAGATCTATAAACTCTTTAAGAGCATGAAGAATATAGGAAAGAGGGTGAGTATGGATTAGTAGTCTCAAGTATAAGGTAATAAAGATATGAGTCAAAAAATATTTTTAAATGAGCACGATAACCACAAAGACAAGAGATACACAAGAACATGAGACCTAGGGAGAATAATTGATAGGAAGCTTTTCATTACTAGAAGAATAAATGATTTAATTATTATTGCTGGAAGCAAGATTTGTAATTTCAATCTATACTGTCCGGTATGGGTGGTATATATCGGTCCGCCAGGTTACCGGTACACGAACTGCCCGATACCGGGTGGTACCGTCAAAAATCGACCGTCGACGATCGAATTTTGAATGTCGACGGGTCGATTGAGGGAGAAATCAACCGTCGACAATCGATTTTGCGACCGTCGGTGGTTGATTGGGGAAGAAAAAGGGAAGAAGAAGAAGAAGAAGAAGAGGAAAAGAAGAAAAAAAGAAGAGAAGAAGAAGAACCTACTTTCTACGCACCGTCCTCGCCCGCACGTTGTCGCCGCCCGCGGGTCCCCCGCGCGCCGTCGCCACCCTCGCCTGCGAGCGCTTTTTCTCCCGTGCGAGGAGATGGAACATCTCCCCGCACGGTAAGAAAGATCGAGGCGATGTCACCCCCTTTTCTTTTTCTTTTTTAATATATTAATAAATTTAATATTATATTATATAATATAATATTATAATAAATATATTATATTTTAGTATACCGGGCGGTATGCACTATGCGTACCACCTAATCTCGGTACATCAGTACAGATCGGTAAGTCAAACATTGGCTGGAAGAAACATCTACTCTGTTGATGTAGAGAATACAGTAGAAAGTTTATCCAAAGCCTTACGCCTAGGTTCTGTGCTGTTATTGGTGTTCTAGAGGAAACCTTGATAGAAAAAGGGATTTCAGTTCTAGAGACTTCTGATTAAGTTAGACTAGTTGTGATTACCGAGGTTGACGAGGGAGAGCCAGTGAATGAAGAGATTGTTGAGGAAATCAAAGCACGAGTAACAGAAGAACATTGTGTCTCTGTAGCTTATGTGATGTTGATTAAGCCTAGAACTATGTCAAAAACATCATCCGGAAAGATCCGTAGGTTTGAATGCCTGAAGCAATTCACAAATGATGCACTAGTTCTAACAAAAAAGCCTAGTATTTCTAAGAAGATTTTATTTCGATCTTTCACCACTAACCAAAATAGTTCTTGAGGTGCTCTTATATTTTCTTCTCATTGTTTTGACATTATAGAATAGTACGAGGGGCCACTTTGATGCAAAATTATAGTACGGGGGGTCACTTTAATTTTGTGGCATAGTATGGGCGGTCACTCATATGAGTTTTAAAGTATGAGGGGTGACTTTAATTTTGAGGCATAGTACGGGGGGTCACTTAGATAAGTTTTAAAGTATGGGGGGTGACTTTGAATTTGAGACATAGTACGATGAGTCACTTAGATGAGTTTTAAAGTATAAGGGGTCACTTTGATGTGAAATCATAGTACAGGGGGTCACTTAGATGAGTTTTAAAGTACAGATGGTCATTTTGATGTGAAATCATCATAGTATGGGGGTCAATAGGAATTTTGGCCTATATGTTTTAATGATTTCTTCATCTGGTGGAATGACTATGTCATGAGCATGTAATAGTCTAGTGATAAACCACCATAAGATAGCATCAAGTCCTTGGTTGCAAGATCAATCATATTTTGCCTTATGACATACCTATCAGTTTTAAAGATCAATCTTTTTTCCTTCATTATCCAATACATGGTCCCTAGTTATATTTGATTCAGTTCATCATGGTGGAATTGTTTTGGAAGTAAGATACTCATTACTATATGATTAAACACTTTTGTATTAAAGGGTAGCATGTGTTCATAACTTTTTGGTACAATAGCTAGATTAGGATTTCCAAAAATAGTTCATAAAGCTTCAGAGTAAATTACACCTATAGAGTCCATATCTCATTGTCCCCTAAAATAACAACCATTTCTTTTTTTGGGGTTGCCTATTAGGTTGCAAATTAGATTATCTGTAATATCTATGTGGTGTTCCAAAAGATATGTAGAAGCTATTTCATTTTCATCTACATGCATGTTGTTATACAATAATCTAACTAATCTTGGGTAGATGGGTTCATTTACTTGAAGAATGGGTAGGGCATCTAGATTTGCAAACCATTGGATTAGCTCTATGTTTCCTATGCCATCTAGATCAACATATTTTCGCTTATGGACACTTCTAAATTCAAGGATTAGAAATTTCATAGCATGTTCGTAGGAATAAAAAATATTAGTGTTATAGGTTTCTTCTAATCTCCTCTTTCCCTTGTCCCATGAGGATCTTCTAGGGGCCATTCTACATAGATTTTGCAAGAAGAATGGTAAGAACAACTTAATAGCTTAAGAGAAGTTTTAGAGAGTTACCTTTAATTAGATCTTCTAGAGATAGACAAAAATCCTTGGTTTTGAATAGTAAAGAATCTTCTTTGATGTTTTAGAGAAGGAAGGAGTGAAAGGGGTTTTAGAGAGGGGTCAAGGTGCTTAGGGTTAGTTTCACTATCGGCCCTAAGTGGATTTTTATAGTCTGGGCCTTAGTTGGTTGAACCGCACATTGAGCGGTTCAGCCGCATAAGGTCTAGCGGTTCAACCACTGAACTAGTGGTTCCACCGTTGGTATATGTTTTTCTTCTTTCTTTCTCTATTTTAATTTTAACTAAAACAATATATGTGCAATAAATAGCTCAGATTAATCAATACATTTACATTGACCTTGATCATCAAAGTTCCTCTAAAATTTCAGTAATTTTTCATAAGGTTCACTAACGCATTATCAATCAAGGTTATTGTAATAAGATAATTAAATGAGAAACACATTTTCACATGAAGTCATCACAACAAGATATTTTTTAAACAAGATCCAATGATTTTTCTATATTGAATGTATCTATCATGTTATCAAGAAAATTTTCTTTTAAAGAAAGATGATTTTATATATGATTTTTAGGTTAAAAATCAACACAAGTCAATATAATCATACAAATCAATACAATAGTCATCATCAAAATCTTCCTCTTATACATATGACTTTTATTCAAGATAATAAATTTTATTTGTTCTAATTATAGTATGCAAGGGTCATGTATCATCAAGATTAAATATAATAAAAATTTATTTTTATTTTTATTAATTAATCTTGTTAGTATTTAAGCTAGTAAGCTTGAAAGATGTTAGATCTCAAGTTATATATCTTGAGCATCTAAAGCATTATTCTGGGCTCTTAGCTTTAATTTGGAAACAAACCTACAATAAAGATAAATTTGATTTAGGTACCCATTTTACATTGGGTCCTTCATAAACAATTTTATCTTTCTTTTCTAATTGGTTTTTATTGTATAAAGTTTCCTTAGGAACCAAAACTAATTGGTATGGACTATATTTTTAAATAGATATTTATTTACTTTATGTCCTAATTTTTCACAAAAATTTTAGTGACAAATTTAAGGTAGGTCCTTTTACAAAGATGGTTGGTTGGCTTTTGTTGAATGTTACCAATAAAGCCTATGTCATTTATTCTATTAATATGACCCTTATTGGTAAGGATCATATTTAGGGATTTGTTCATAATTTCAAAATTTTCTAATGTTATCTTAAACATGATATTTTATTTTTTAACATTATCTACCATTTCACATTTAGAGCAAGGGTTATGTGCCACTAATGAATGATGAATTTCATATAATCTACCAACTAATAAATCATGTTCATTTTTAAGCATCTTATAATATGTGTTAATTTTTCTAACCTCATCAAATAATTTATGAAATATATTTAATAATTCTAAAAAATAAATGCTTAATGAATCACTAACCTCATCTTGTATCACCATTAGAGAGTAGTTGGCAACTTCTTCTTTTGATTGGTTGTCTTTATTCGATGAGCTTGAGTCATCCCAAGTTGCCGAAAGTGCTTTCTTCTTGTGTGGTGCCTTCTTCTTCAATTGAGGACATTCATTTTTGAAATGTCCCGATTTTTCACATTCATAGCATATGACATTGTCCTTCTTCAATTCATTTTTAATTTTATAGTTCTTATTCTTTTTCATAAATTTTTTAAATTCTTCAGATAATAATGCAATCAATATCATGGTTCTCGTCACTCGAGATTTTACTCGAGGAGTCATTTGTCATTTGAAGTGCTATATCCTTCCTGTTCTTTGGAAGCGATTCATCAAGTTCTTCATGAGTTTTACAATTTAGTTCATAAGTCATTAATGATCCAATAAGTTCTTCACGAGGTAAGTTATTAAAATTTTTGTCCTCTTGTATAGCAATTACTTTAGGATCCCAATTTTTAGGAAGAGAAAAGATTTTCCAAGAGCTTTAAGTCCATTGACGACAACCGTGAAATGGGTGAACATGTATCCAATAGAATCATATGGTTTCATTCGAAACAACTCATAATTATGAACTAAAATATTAATTTTAGATTTTTTTTACTCTACTAGTCCCCTCTGTGTGATTTCTAGTGTGTGCTAAATATCAAAAGTTGATTCACAAACGGAAACATCATTAAATTTATTTTTGTCAAGAGCACAAAACAAGGCTTTTCTAGCCTTTGCATTCAAAGAAAAATTCTTCCTTTCCAAATCATTCCACTCATTAATTGGTTAGGAATATTTTTCAAATACATTCTCTATAGTGTTCCATAAATCAAGGTCTAAAGAAATGAGAAAAATACACATCCTTGTTTTCCAATACGTGTAATCCATCCATTTGAACATCAAAGGACGTGAAATGGAATGTCTCTCATTCATGCCAAATAAAGTCATTTACTCAAGTGTGTGTTAAGATATGAAAATCTTAAGCTTTTCATTCAAGCGAGAAATTCAATCTTATAGAGAAACGCTAAGCTTCTTGCTTAAAGATGACTCAAGAAAGTACAAGCAAACCCAAATAAAAAGATAAGCAATGTCGTAAGGGAAATGCTTAATTTTGAAGCCTTGCTTTCAAAAAGTAAATAATATCGAAAGCGTCTTTTGGTATTTTGTTGAAAACAATTAAGAATCCAATTAAGAAACCATGAGGATGAAGATCATATTTTTCTATGAACTAATTAGAAGCAATATAAAAAAGTAAACAAGATAAGCATAGAAAACTCGTAACTTATAGTGGTTCGGCCTCAACCTTGGCCTACGCAACTTCCCGAGTCCCCCTCCTTGAGGCACACTGTCGTCCACTATCGATCTCCTTCGGGTGAAGATCAAACCCTTACAACTTGAGCTTACAAGGAAGATAACATTATAATATTCAGATCACTCCCGTACCCCTTTTCTTTTTCTTATAATTTTTATACATAATTTATCACAGAATTTTGAGCCCAAAATTATTGTATCAAATGCAAGAAAACTTGGGGTATTTATAGGCCCCAAATGACTTTAGAGTTTGGAGCCAAAATTCAAATGTATCCGAAAAATCTAGGTACGGGCGGTTTACCCATCAACGCCAGTGGTGCAACCGTCAAAAGCACCCTGAAAATAGGGTACAGGCAATTCAACCATCGTCAGTTGCCGGAAAACCTAGACAACCATCGCTCATCGACGGTTCAGTTGCTAAGAATCTCGGGAAAGTGATTCCCTTCACTTTTCCAATCCCGACTTGAACCATCAGTTGACCACTTCCCTGGTCAACGAAATGAGCTCGACCTGAGCTCAATCCAACCCCATAGTGGACCCGGTTTTCTCTTTGAGTTGATTTGGATTCTTTCCAAATCATACTTAATTCAGACTCAAACTTAACCTACAACTTAAGGATTACAACCATACATGACCACCTAGCTTAATTAACGATCTCACTCTCACAATCTATCAACCTCCGACATTTCCTACGATGAGTCTCACAGTCTTCCTCTGACGATCTCCTGGTGTGTTCCTAGTGATATTCCCAACACATTCGGTAAAGGCCTATCAAACTCCCGACGAGCTCCCACCGCATCATCCAAACCTTTGCCTGATGCCTAAGATTGATCTTGGGTCCATGTCTGGTCTGTAACTCCTTTTCATCGTCGTGATTAAACCTGCATCACTTCCTCTAATAACACATGTTAGATTAAACACTCATAAATTGATTTCATCATCAAAATTCAAGATTTAACAAAACACACCTATGAGTAATTCTACGAAATTAGACTTGGATAATGAAGATTAAAATTTTGATCAAAAATCATATAGAAGAATGATTAGTATTTTGTTCTATTTAACTGTTACAAGATCAAACATAATGTTTAGTGTTGGATTATGTGCAAGATTTCAATCCAATCCTAAACATTCCCAGTAAAATAAATATTTGGATATTTAAAAGAAACTTCAAATTTAGGATTATGGTATCCTAAGTCCAAAAATTTTGATCTACTTGCCTATGTGGATGTTGATTTTGGAGGTTGTAGAATAGATAAAAAGAATACAACTGGAACATATCAATTCTCAAGACACTCTTGTTTCTTGGTCTTCCAAGAAATAAAATTCGACTGCATTATCTACGGTCGAAGTTGAGTATATAATAGCAGGTGTATGTTGTGCACAAGTTGTTTAGATGAAAAACACCCTAGAAGATTATGAAATTCACTTGAAAAATATTCTTATAAAATGTGATAATACTAGTACAATATGTTTAATTAAAAATCTCAATTAACACTCAAGAACTAAATATTTTGGCATTAGACATCACTTTATTAAAGATTATGTCAATAGGTATGATATTTCTTTGGAATTTATTGATACAAAAAATCAATTAGCTGATATTTTCACAAAGCTATTAAATGAAGAATAATTTGATTTTATTAGAAGAGAATCAGGAATGTTGAATCTTTAAAATTTATAATTTGTTATCTTTTTTTATTTTTGGTTTTTGTAAAATGAGCTCTCTTTTGAAATGATTTCACATTATTTTTGAAATTTACAAAAGAAAAAATGTGTTTCATGAAATTTTGTTATGCTTGATATATGATTCATGAGCTCTCTTTTGAATCATCCCTTATAAATATTTTGATTCTTGGACTCATGAATCTTTGATGCAATGATACCCCTCCTCTTGATATTAAATTTTTTTTTGATACTTAATCTTTGATTCTTGATATACTTGACACCCCTCTACTGCTTCTTCTTTTATTTTATTTACAAAGGGGGATAAAGAAATTTGATCTAGCATTTGTGATTAATAAAATCCTCATTTTATTCTTCTTCTTATTTTATAAAGGAAGAGAAATGGACTAAATTCTTCTCTTTATGTGCTAAATATTATGATACATATTTAAAATGTGCAAATATGAGTTGAACATTTCTCCTTTTTGATGATGATAAAGAGGGAGAAATGACATGATTGATGGCATAAACCAAATGTTTAAAATATTATTTATCATGTGAAACATATTTTTGATGATGAATATTGTAATGAAAATTTTATCATGTATGGTATCATGGTAATGAATGGTTAACTTGTTAAAATTTCAATGATTAGTCAAAATGATATACTTGAATTCTAAAATGATGATTTCTTTTAAAGTCAAGTTTACTTTATTTCTCTTATGGCATATAGATAGAGGGAGTTAAGGTTAACTCTGTCACAATTGATTGTCATCATAAAAAGGAAAAAATCATTGAATCTTATATTTTAATGATAAAATTAATTGATGAATTTATGGTCTAATCTGTCTGTTAGAGATAAATGATGCAGGATTAACTACAACTATGAAAAGTCAATACAATATAATGTTGGATCCGAGTTAAGATCGGGCATTAGGCTGAGGTTCGGACGTTATAGTGGGAGCTCGTTGGGAGTACACTAGGAGTTCGTCGAAAGATAATTGAGAGCTCGTTGAGAGTTCATCGGAGGAATGTCGGGAAGTTCGTCGGGATTTAGAAGATCGATTGACATACCGGACAACAAGAACAATTGTACTTATTTGTCTTAATGTGTCATAGTTAGCATCATGTTTTAAGTCCTAATTTGAGTTAGATTTGGTGAAATCCAACTAACTCAATTGAAGGGTAACCAAGTCCACTTTAGGTTAGATTTGAGCTCATGATAGAGCTCATTTCGTTAACAAGAAAAGAGGTTAACAGAAAGTATAACTTTGGTACAAAATAGTATGGAAAGTACTATTCCCGAACTATCTGACAATAGTACCATCATCGCCCAAGTTTTCGAGCAGCTTTCGATAGTAGTATTGCCGATGCCGGTGGTTGTACCCCTCATACCCAAATTTTTCAGAGAAGGGTTCAATTTTGGCTCTAATTTTTGAAGCCAATTGGTGTTTATAAATTCCGCAAGTATTATTGCTGAGTACAATGAATCTGTTGGCTTCAAACTCAGGTTACAAAGGTTGGGGCAAGTAACTTATGAATATGGGTATCGGGTTGCCTTGGCCTAATTTCGAGCTAGGTACCCGAACCTAGAAATCAAGGAGAACTCCTTCGCTAGCCTATCAGAGGATGATAACATGTTGATAGAGGAGGAAGTTCCATTTGATGATAACCCTGACCCTCCAGAGGCTTGAGAACTTTAGGATGTACATTTTCCTTTTGTAGCCGATCGGGTTTTGTTTTGCAATGTAAAGTCCCGATCGACCAAATTATGTAATTTCCTTTTCACCAATGAACATTTTCTTCTGAAATTGATGAACAACTTATGATTTTCTTGTGGTTGTCTTCCATTGATAAACAACTCATCGAGGCCCTTTGCTCAATCCGACGAGGTCTTTATACTTGCTTGCATCGCCCGGGTGGGGCGAACTCAAAGGGTAGTCATTGAACTGTTGGGAAACCTCAGCGGGTGCATCACACGCGCAGCGAAAATCAAAACAAAAATTGGTTGTCCATGCAAATCAAATCGTCGTGCAAAATATTAGGGTCGGGAGAAAAACGCAAAAACTGATAAAATCACGATGTGTGAGAGATTGATTTTACCTAGGGAGATCGTATATCCTTGTATTTCAGATCCGGATGGAGAAGATGAAGGAGGTCAAGCGTGCTCCTCTCTAGCGGTATCCACACAATGGATCTCTGTAGCGAAACTCCTCCAATCTGATCTCACAACTCTTGCACAGAGGGAGGGAGGAGAATATGAGGTGGTGGCTAAAGCTGCAGCCTATCAACCATGAGTCTCCCCTCCTATTTATAGAGAGCCACCAAAAAAATACTATGGCTCTCGCCTTAATGGGTATTGGATCTCCATCCAATAACCCACTAACATTGTATTATTGGATCTCTATCCAATAATTTCCTTAGGCCTCTAATTGGGCCTTAATCAATGAGCCCATCAGCATAGGGTCTCATCTAATGAGAATAGGGGCTAATTGGATCTCCATCCAATTCTCTATTCGTTGAAGCATCCACCATATGTGTATGACCCTCTAGGCCCAATACCAAGCTGGTCGTGAGTCACTCTCATCAGAACTCCTTCTGATATAGTGGATTATTATCCCCTTAATAATTCACTCGACTCATCGACTATGGATGTACTAGGCCATTATGCCATAGTCCCCAGACGGTACAGGGGGATCGAATCCATCGGACCTGTTTGTCCATAGTTATCGTGTATCTATAATCCCTCATCCAACTAATATCTTAAAGATCGTATATTGGATATGGTACTATCAAGTCACATACGGAATCCGTCATAATCTCGCTCTAATCAGATTCTCTTGGAGAACTCTTTCTCTCTCAATCCGAATGACCCTGGCCAGGGATTTTTTGAGCAACCACATATGGGATATTCCTCTCGTGATACCGAGAGTGAATGATCTTCTATTGATACTCAATTGCCTTCGTAAGGTTGGCTACCAATCCCGATAATAAACTGCACCGGATCTGGAACTTTCCGAACTTGTAAGTCTGGCATCAAAGAAAGGAGTACTCATACAAGGCATCTTTGGTGTCTCAAGTCAAAGGACCAGATACACAACTGGGACTATAGAATCACTGTCTGACATTAGGTATCATCAACCATACAATATTCCATAAGCGGATAAATCAGTGAACTCATTCTCCAATGAGCACCTGTACTATATTCTTAGTGTCTCCACACAAGTGGCTATGAGACCAATCACCTCCATCATATGGATGGGTATATAGTACACCAATTTGTCCGATTATCTCGATGTCCCTCTCGAGTAACCTATGACTAGGATTATTTAGGATATGTGTTTAAAGGTGAATCGATCTCATTATCGTGATCTCATCACGATCCGATTCCCATTGCATAAAACCAATGTCACAGTATATATGCTACCGATAATATAATGTGTGAATATGCCAATATTAACCATAAGCAAAAAGATCACACAGCATGTCACACGTGTTATCACTCTTGCTCCATTGCCCATCTTGAGGTCTATCTCACTGTAATTAATTACAGATATGATAAACACTCCCGATATCCAATACCCATGTGTTATCATAAAAATTTGACAAGTGGTGACTGATCATAAATATACCTAAAGCTTCTCCAAGCTTCTGTGTCGCCTTCTCTGCAAGGTAGTCCTTATAGTTCCTCTTCCAATGCCCGTCTTGGCCATAGTGGAAGCAATGTCCTTTGGCCTTACCTAGTCTTTCTTTGCCCTTGACCTTCTTAAGGGTCTTGCTAGCCTTTCTTTTCTTTTTGGTCTTACCAATATAGAGAACTGGCTTCTCCTTCTTGATGGCACTCTCAGCTTCCCTCAACATATTGAGGAGCTCAGAGAGAGTCACCTCAAACTTGCTCATGTTAAAATTCATGATGAAATGAGAAAAGGAATCTGGTAGGGACTGAAGTATAAGATCAATGCATAGGTTATCCTCTAGGACTATTCCTAGACCTGTGAGTTTCTTGATCCACTCTATCATCTTTAGGACATGGTTCTCAATCGATGTCCTATCTTTGAGTTCTTCCCTGTTTCTCAAAGATAGGACATCGATTCTTAGATATCTCATATCTTTGAGTTCTTCCCTGTTTCTCAAACAGCTGGCAGAGATGAAGAAGGATAGAATCTGCATCCATGCTCTCATGTTACCTTTGTAACTCAGGAGTTATGGAGGCCAACATGTAATATTTTGCCAACGTATAATCATCTATGTACTTCATATAACAAGCAATCTCATCCTCGTTTGCCCCTTCTTCCAGCGTAGGCACAATTGTATCAAGGACGTATGTAATTTTCTCCGTCATGAGAACAATTCTCAAATTACGGAGCCAATCTGTATAGTTTAAACCAATGAGGCGGTTGGCATCAAGTATACCACGTAGGGGCTTTGTGAGCAACATGTTTCTAACAAAGCAAGATATAGCAAAAAATAAATAACATGTAGATTTTACATAAAATATTAATTAAGATATGGACTTCTATCTTAATCTACTCCCACTATTTTCTTAGCCAATCACGCGACACCCTCGACACGTGAGACGAAAGTCTTCGACAAACTCCTAGTGGGGATCGGGATCCAATTGGCAATTCTCGTCATGTTCCCGTCATGTTCGGCCTCTGAATCATCATAGTCTCGAGGGACTCGACCAACCATGACGTTCAGTTAAGTCGTCACCATCGTTACAAGATGAGTCTGATTCGATGATATGCCCTCGAGGGACTCAACCAAGCATACCATGTTCTCAGGTCGCCGGTGACATCTCTATGTCATAGGCAATCACATAGATATGTGAGCCTCAAGGGACTCGACCAACTCAACCTTAGTCGTTATTCAATTTCTTCTTATAACGATGGAAGGTCACGTGGGTCAATCTTATTACCTCACGCTTACCGACTTAATATTATCTTAGGAGGGTTTTTTGTATCAGTCTCCTAATATGTCGTGTCACACACATACATATTTAATATATATATCTACATCGTATATATATATATATATATATATATATATCTAGTAGGTGTATAACACATCATATATGCAAGCCACACCGGATGATCATGAGCCGTCACCTAATATGATTAAGCCCAAGCCAATGGGCCTAATCACTTACAATATGATCTATGTGTGCATTGGTGCATCTCTATGCCCTGTGATTGTTGATCTCGTCATCATCGGTTCCGTCGGATCGTCGCATCACCATGCGTCGTGATCTCCCACCATGGCATCGTGGGTCCCGCTGTAACCTTCACGCTCCCGCTGCACCACTCCATGTAATTACAAATAATCACAGGCACGCAGGCCCAACAATAAATGAGAAAAACGTAGGCTTGCAGGCCCCAATAATAATAATCATCATAATTACATACATCATAACACTTAGCTCATGATTATCCATCCACATCATACATCACATGTACATCACATCATATGCATGATTACTAGATATATATAATACTTAATTAAACTATTTAATTAATTATTTTTCTAAAAATCAGGACATGCTCAAAATTTTTAGAATTATCAAGGGTATTTTTATAATTTCGGATGAGAGGATAATCCTTGAAATTTTTAGAATTATTGAGGGTATTTTTGGAATTCTGTACACAAAAACAGTCCTCTAAATTTTTGAAATTTAAAAGGGCAAGATTGTCCTTTCATCAAAAGGATGCCCTAACGCCTCTTGCCCCATCTGCGCCACCGCCGCCGCTGCTACCCCTGCGTAGTCGGCGGTTGCCCTTGCCCGTCGGTAGCCACCCTGCCAAGGGGCGGCCATCCCTACGGCTGGCGTCGTCGCCCCTGTTGGCGGCAGCCCCTTGCGGGCGTCGCGCTGCAAGCGGGTGTGCCCGCGGGCAACTACCGCCCCTACGGGCTAGCCGCAGCCAGTTGTGCCCGCAGGCGCTGCCCCTGCTAGCAGCGCCGACCTCCCTTGCAGGCTGCTGCCCCTGTGAGCGGTGCCGGCCTCCCTTGCGAGCGGCGCCGACCTCCCTTGCAGGTTGGCCTTGGCCATGGCCTGGCTGTGGGTGGCCGACCATGCATGGGGGTTGGTCGTGGCTGGCTGCCCCTCCTCCTCACTGCCTTCACTATAAAAACGTAGCAAGAACGCGTAGAACGATTCTACGTGATTCAATCTCATCACACGCAGTTTAAAACCAATCTTTCACACGAAAACCTTGGCTTTGATACCATTGTTGGGAAACCTCATCGAGTGCATCACATGCACAGCGAAAATCAAAACAAAAACTCATTTCCCACGTAGATCAAATCATCGTGCAAAATATTGCATGGGGGCTGGCCGTGACTGGCCGCCCCTCCTCCTCACTGCCTTCGCTATGAAAACGTAGCAAGAACATGTAGAACGATTCTACGTGATTCAATCTCATCACACGTAGTTTAAAACCAATCTTTCGCACGAAAATCTTGGCTTTGATACCATTGTTGGGAAACCTCAGCGAGTGCATCACATGCGCAGCGAAAATTGTTGGGAAACCTCAGCGAGTGCATCAAACCTTGGCTTTGATACCATTGTTGGGAAACCTCAGCGAGTGCATCAAAAGAAAAATTCGTTTCTCACGTAAATCAAATCATCGTGCAAAATATTGGGATCGCGAGAAAAACGTAAAAACCGAAAAAATCACGATGTGTGAGAGATTAATTTTACCTAGGGAGATTGTATATCCTTATATTCCAGATCCGGATAGAGAAGATGAAGGAGGTCAAGCGTGCTCCTCTCTAGCGGTATCCACACGATGGATCTCTACAGCGAAACTCATTCAATTTGATCTCGCAACTCTTGCACAGAGGGAGAGAGGAGAATAAGAGGTGGTGGCTAAAGCTGCAGCTTATCAACCATGAGTCTCCCCTCCTATTTATAGAGAGCCACCAAAAAATCCTTAAGGCTCCTGCCTTAGTGGGTATTGGATCTCCATCCAATAATCCACTAACATTGTATTATTGGATCTCTATCCAATAATCTCCTTAGGCCTCTAATTGTGTCTTAATCAAGGAGCCCATCAGCATAGGGTCTTATCTAATGGGAATTTGGGCTAATTAGATCTCCATCCAATCCTCTATTCACTGAAGCATCAACCATATGTGTGTGACCCTCTAGGCCCTATCATAACTCTTTCTAATATAGGGAATTATTATTCTCATAATAATTCACTCGACTCATCGACTATGGACGTACTAGGCCACTACACCATAGTCCCTAGACGGTATAAGGGGATCGAATCCATCGGACCTGTCTATCCACAGTTACCGTGTATCTATAATCCATCATCCAATTAATATCTCAGAGACCGTATATTGGACATGGTACTGTCAGGTCACATACGAAATCCATCATAATCTCGCTCTAATCGGATTCTCCTAGAGAACTCTTTCTCTCTCAATCTGAATGACCCTGACCAGGGATTTGTCTGAGCAATCACATATGGGATATTCCTCTCATGATACCGAGTGTGGATGATCCTCTATTGACACTCAATTACCTTCGTAAGGTTGGCTACTAATCCAGATAACCAACTATACCAGATCTGGAACTTTCCAAACTTGTAAGTCTGGCGTCAAAGAAAGGAGTACTCATACAAGACATCCTTGGTGTCTCAAGTCAAAGGACTAGATACACAACTGGGACTATGAAATCACTGTCTAACATTAGGTATCATCAACTATATATAACATTCCATAAGTGGATCAATCGGTGAACTCATTCTCCAATGAGCACCTGTACTATATCCTTAGTGTCTCTACACAAGTGGTTATGAGACCAGTCGCCTCCATCATATGGATGAGTATATAGTACACCAGTTTGTCCGGTTATCTCGATGTCCCTCTCGAGTAACCTATGATCGGGATTATTTAGGATCTGTGTTTAAAAGTGAATCGATCTCATTATCATGATCTCATCACGATCTGATTCTCATTGCACAGAACCAAGGATATCATAGTATATATGCTATAGATAATATAATGTGAGAATATGCCAATATTAATCATAACCAAAAAGATCACACAGCGTGTCACACGTGTCATCACTCACGTGATTGGCTTGCAGGGCACCTGTAACCAGCATGAACAACCCAATTGACTGCCCGACTGGCTCTAGGGAGCTAAGGGCTTCATCTAAGCATAAAATTTCTTCAAGTTTGATATATGCTAGGTCCTCGACAACTAGCCTCCTTCTTGGGTGGTTAAGTAGTAAGTGTCATCTCAGACCTTGTTAGTTACCTGATAAAGACCCTCCCAGTTCGGGGCAAGTTTTCCTCGGGCATGGTCAGGTCATTGATCTTAGTTTTGCATAGATTGAGGTTGCCGACCTTAATTTATCAAGGTCAGACCCTTAAGTTGTGAAGTCGCGTCATGACTTTCTTATATGCCAAGGCACGTAGTTGCATCTAGGCCCTCCGTTCATCAGCAAAGTCAAGGTTGGTTCGAAGCTTTCTGTTGACTTGCCTTCTTCAAAGTTCTTGACTCAGAGAGTCGGAATAACCATCTTAGGTGGGAGCACCACCTCGGTCCCGAACGCTAGTCTAAATGGTACCCATGGCGATTTTGGGTATAGTTCGTGATGCCCATAGAATACTTGGGGGTTTATCGACCTATGTATTATAGGCCCCGACGACCCTTCTTTTAAGGCCTTAAAGTATGGTTTGGTTGGTCACCTCGGCAAGGCTGTTGGTCTGGGGGTGCACCACCGAGCTAAACCTTAGTTAAATTTAATATGATTGATAGAACTCCTTGAACTTAGAGTTATTGAACTGAGCCCCATTATCTATGATGATTGCCATCGGTATGTCGAATCGAGTGATGATGTTCTTTCAGACGAACCTCTCGATTTGCTCCTTGGTGATGGATGCCAATGATTTAGCCTCGGCCTATTTGGTAAAATAATCCACCCAACTATGAGGGACCTCTATTGTTCTGAGGCGAGAGGGAAGGGACCGAGGAGGTCCATTCCCCCTTGGGCAAAGGGCTACGCAATGTCGATCAAGGTGATGGGAACCATGCGCTGATTTTGCACCCGAGTGTGCCTCTAGCATTGCAGGCAATGTTGCATGTAGATTATAGTGTCTCAACGCATGGTCGGCTAATAATAGCCTTGTCTGAGGACTTTGAAGGCTAGAGTTCAGTCGCTTATGTGCTCCTCATAAATGCCTTCATGAACCTCGGTCAAAACCATCTTGGTAGAGCTAGTCATTGATCTCACAGTACTAGGCCTAAGTTCGCCTTAGTCAATGAGAGGCGACCTAGTCAGTTGGTAATGTCTCGTCCTTCTTATAGCGGAGAATCTCATCCATCTAGTTGGACACGGCTTTGGTTGTGGTGATGTCTTGGGTTGCGATGGTTCAGAAGGGGAGTGTCTTGATTTTCGAGGGGCATTCACCCATCCCGTATGCCAAGGTCAGCCTAGCCAATGCATCGTCTTCCATGTTTTTCGCCCAAGAGACCCTCGTCACTGATAGGTGTTGGAAAAGACTAACGATTGAGATCATTACCTAACAGTTGGGACCCAAAAGTAACTACTATATAAGAGGCCAAAGACTTGAACAACTTGCCTCTTAAAGAACTAATTGTGTCTCTGATGACTTATTAAATGAGCTGCAAAGCTTATGATGAACTTGAAGAACACCTTCCAAAGAACAAAAAGGACATTGTCTTGAGAAGGATAAACACCTTCCAAAGAATAGGAAAAACTTGGCATTGAGAACAACATATGACTTCTCGATTGAAACCTCGAGTAATAAGGACAATGATCTTGCACTACTAACAAAAAAACTAAAAAAAAACATGAAAAGGAACAAAAATATAACAATAAAAATGAACAAAAAAATGACATTATAATATATTTTGAATGCAAGAAGCCAAGGCATTTCAAAAGTGAATGCCCATAGTTGAAGTAAAAGGTGCCAAACAAGAAGACCTTCTCAGCAACATAGGATGATCCAAGCTTGTCGGATGAAGAAGACAACAACAATGGAGAAGTAGCCAACTACGCACTCATGGCCTTTCATTTCGACATAAGTGAATTCTCTGATATCTCCTTTACCTTTTGATGAATTATTAAATATATTTCATGAACTATTTGATGAATTTAAGAAGCTTAGCTAAACTTATAAATTACTTAAGAAGGAACCTACATTACTCGCTAATAAATTTGAAAACATGTATGAAGCATCAACATCATATAATTCTTGCACTAAATATGAAACACTATAGGAAATTAGAAAAAAAATGTCATACTTCAACAAACTTTAGAAAAATTTAAAATATGGAATAAATCTCTAAACATGATCCTTGCCAATAAGGGTCATGTCCATAGAAAAGAAGGTATTGGCTTTCTGGGTAACACTTAACAAAAACTAACTATTTTTATTAGAGGACTCACATTAACTCTTCACCCAAATTCAAACGTAAGTTTTGTGGTAGATTCGTATATTTTGCCTATAATTGTTCATTTAGAAAGTATAGTCCACATAAGTTGATTTGGGTTCCTAAAGGAACCATAAACAACTCAATGCCTTTAGTTAAATTGGGTAGAGCTTTTCTTGAGGGACGCAACATCAAATGAGTACCTAAATCGAAACCACCTTTCTTGTAGGTTTGTCTCCAAACAAAGGCTAAGAGCACAAAATGGTACCTTGATAGTGGATGCTCAAGACGTATGACCATAGATCCAACTCATTTCTCTTAGCTTACTAGCCTAAATAAAAGATTTGTCACTGTCGGAGACAACAAGAAGAGAAAAATTATTGGGAAAGAAACCATAGATAACAAATCAAACCTTTTGATTGAAGATGTACTATTAGTTGATGGTTTGAAACATAATCTACTAAACATTAGTTAATTGTGTGATAAAGGATACTTTGTTAAATTTGAATCTAATGCTTGCATAATTGAAATACTATACAAAAATAAATCTATTAGTGCCTTAAGAAAAAAAATGTGTATACTATTGATATTAAATTTTTTTGTGATGAAATGTGTTTTTCGGCTTTGAATGATAATGCTTGGGTTTCACATAGGAGACTAAGTCATTTAACATAAAACTACAAAATCAAATCTTAACTAAAGATTTAGTAAGAGGATTACCTAGCATTAAGTTCATTAAAGATAAAGTTTGTGATGCTTACCAAATAGGAAAACAAATAAAAAGTAATTTTAAGTCAAAAAATCAAATAAGTACCTCTACGCTACTACAATTAATCCATATGGATTTATTTGGACCAATTGATACTACAAGCTTAGGAGGTAGCAAATATGCATTTGTTATTGTAGATGTTTATAGTAGATACACTTAGACTAACTTCTTAGCACACAAAAGTAATTCTTTTTAATGTTTTTCAAAATTTTGTAAACTTGTTCAAAACAAAAAATATTTTATGATTTTATCTATACATAGTAATCATGTAGTGAGTTTCAAAATCATGATTTTTAAACTTTTTGTGAGTCAATTGGGTACAACCACAATTTCTCTACTCTTAAAAATCCACAACAAAATGGAGAATTGGAAAGAAAAAATAGAATCTTACAAAAAATGGCTAGAACCGTTAAACAAACATAGTCTATCTATATATTTTTGGGCTGAAGCTGTTAACAAGGCATGCTATGTTATGAATAGTGTTCTTGTAAGAGCATTACTCTCTAAAACTCATTATGAATTATGGAATGGTAAAAAACTCAATATTTTATTCAAGATTTTTTATTATAAATGCTTCATTTTAAATGAAAAAGATGTCTAGGAAAATTTGATGCAAAATCTGATGAAGGGATTTTTTTTTGTTATTCTTCTACTTCAAAAGCTTATTGCATTTTTAATAAAAGAACATAAGTCATTGAAGAATCTATTCATGTCATTTTTAATGAGATTTTTAATTTTAAAAAAATTAATTTTGATGATGATTTTGATTTTTGGCACTTTAAATTTGAATAAAAATCCTCCTAAAATCAACTTTGATGAATCTACTTCCAAATCATTACCCAAGGAGTGGAAGTATGTAAATGCTTATCCTTAGGAACTTATAATATGATATACATCAAAAGGTGTTTAAACTCGTTCTTCTTTTAAAAATCTTTATGCTAACACTACTCAAATTGAACCAAAATGCATTGATGAAACCCTAAGAGATAATTATTGGGTTATTGCAATGCATGAAGAGTTGAACCAATTTGAGAGAAATGAGGTGTGGGAGCTTGTTGCTAGACCTAGTGATCATTTAGTGATTGGTGCTAAATGGTCTCTAGAAACAAGCAAGATGGAAATGGTATCATAGTTAAAAACAAAGCTAGATTAGCGGCCAAGGGTTTCAACTTAGAAGAAGGGATCGATTATGAAGAAATATTCGCTCCTGTGGCTAGATTTGAAGCTATAAGTATGCTCTTTGCCTTTGCTTCTTTTAAAATTTTTAAATTATTTTAAATGGATGTCAAAAGTTATTTTCTCAATGGTTTCATTTTTGAAGAAGTTTATGTTGAATAACCCCCGGTTTTCAAAATGACCTTTTTACAAATCATATTTTTAAATTATCCAAGGCTCTTTATGGTTTGAAACAAGCCCCTAGAACTTGGTATGAAAGACTTAGCTCTTTCCTTTTCTTCAAATAATTTTTTAAAATTCAAGGTTGATACAATATTATTTATTAAGTATTTTAAAAATAATTTTCTTATTGTTCAAATTTATGTGGATGATATTATCTTTTGTTCTACTAATAAATCTTAAGTAAATCTTTGACAAGAATATGAGCCAAGAGTTTTAAATGAGTCTAATGGGCAAACTAACTTTTTTCATATGGTGACAAATAAAATAATTAAATGATGATATCTTTATAAGTCAAACTAAGTATATCTTAGATTTATTAAAACGTTTTGATATGGACAATGCTAAAGCTATAAACACACCAATGAGTACTTCTATGAAGTTAAACTTGGATACTGAAGGTGAAAACTTTAATAAAAAATCATATAGAGGAATGATATGTAGCTTGTTATATTTAACTACTATTAGACCGAACATAATGTTTAGTATTAGATTGTGTGTAAGGGTTTAATCCAATCTTAAATATTCATACTTTAAGGTAATTAAATCAAAATATATATATTTAAAAGGAACTTCTAATTTAGAATTATGGTATCCTAAGTCTAAAAACTTTGATTTACTTGCATATGCAGATGTAGATTTTGGAAGTTGTAGAATAGATAGGAAGAGTACAATCAGAACATGCCAATTCTTAGGACATGCTCTTGTTTCTTGGTCTTCTATGAAACAAAATTAGGTTGTGTTATCTACAACTGAAGCTGAGTACATAGTAGTTGGTGCATATTGTGTACAAGTCATTTGGATGAAAAACATTCTAGAAGATTATGAAATTCACTTAAAAAATATTTCTATTAAATGTGATAATACTAGTGCAATATGTTGAACTAAAAATCTCATTCAACACTCAAGAACTAAACATATTGATATTAGGCATCATATTATTAGAGATCATATGAATAATCATGATATATCTTTGGAATTTATTAATACAAAGTATCAATTAGCTGATATCTTTACCAAGCCATTAAATGAAAAATAATTTAACTTTATTATAAAAGAGTTAGAAATGTTAAACCATCCAAATGCATGATTTACTATCTATTTTCTGAATTTCTTGAGGTTTTTCTTGAAATTTACATGAGATGATTTTAAATGCAATGAGAAGCTCTTATATTTTTTTGATTTCTCGGTTTTTTTAGCTCTCTTTCAATATTTTGATTCTTGGATGCATGAATATGTATGCCCACTCTTAATATTTAAAATTTTTTTGACATAATTGATTTTTGGATCTTTGACACACCTCCCCTCCCCCCTCCTTTTCCTCTTCTTCTATTTTATTTACAAAGGGGGATAAATAAATTTAATGAAAAATAGATTAAACATTATTCTTATTCTTCTTCTTATTTTACTAAGGGAAAGAAATGGACTAGAATTCTTTTTTTATGTACTAAATGTTGGTAAATATTTAAGAATATTTAAATATAAGTTGAATATTTCTCCGTTTTGTTGATGACAAAGAGAGAGAAATGACATAATTGATGACATAAGAAATGTTTTGAGATCTTTGAAATGTTTAAATTTTTTAGGTGATACCAAGAAGCTGGATATTGTATCATGATTGATGACAAGTTTATTATATGAAACATATTTTTGGTTAAAATTATTTATCACGTGATACCAAGAAGATGAATGCTTTATCATGTATAGTATCATGAATGGTTAAATTATAAAATTTTTAATGTTGTCAAAATGCTATACTTGAATTCAAAAGTGATGGGTCCATTTGAATTCAAGTTTGTTCTATTTATCCTATTGCATATGCATAGGGGGAGTTAAGGTTAACTCTCATCATCAATTGGTTGTCATCATAAAAAATAAGAAGATTGTTAAATCTCATATTTGATTATGAAATCAATTGATGAGTTTTATGATCTAACTTGTGTGTTAGAGAAAGTAATGCAAGATTAACTACAATCATGATAAGGTAATATAATCTGATATTGGGCCGGAGTCAAGTTCGAGCATCGGGCCGGGGTTCGGACGATGAAGTGGGAGTTCGTTAGGAGTTTGTCGAAGGTGATCGGGAACTCATTGGGAGCACACCAGGAGTTTGCTAGAAGATGATCGAGAGACTCACTAGGAATTTGCCAGAGGATGTTGGGAAGTTCCCGAGAGTTCAGAAGATCGATTGACATATCGAATAACAAGAACAATTATAATTATGTCTTAGTATATCATAGTTAGTATTGTGTGTTTTGAGTCCTAATTGAATTAGATTTGGAGAAATCCAAATTAACTCAATGAGAGGCAACTCGGTCCACTTTGGGTTAGATTTGAACTTAAGTTGAACTCATTTCATTGACCTGAAAAGGGGTCAAAAAGAGGTACGAGTCGGGTATGAAACAGTACATGAAAAGTGTTGTTTCGAGATTCCTTATGGTAGTACCATCGATAGGCGATGGTGGTACCATCAAGGCGATGATAGTACCGCCCAAGTAATGATAGTGCTACCACCACCCAGTTTTCGGGCGACTGTCGATGATGGTATCGTCAGTGTCGACGGTAGTACTACCCGTACTTGGGTTTTTCGGTAAAAGGTGAATTTTGGCTCTAATTTTTTGAAGTCGATTGAGGTCTATAAATACCTCAAGTATTCTTGCATGGGAAGGTAAGAAAGTGATAAGGAAGTGTAAGAAAAGTGGTCATAATCTTGATTAAAATTTTGTAAAATTTGATAGTTTCCCTTGAGTGCTTCAAAGTGCAAAGTGAGTTTAAGGGAAGAGAAAAAAAAAATTGTAAAGGTTCCTCTCCTGAACATATGAAAAAGAGAAAAGTGTTAGGGGTTTCGATCTTCACCCATGGAAGAAGATCATTAGTGGATGCCGACAAGCCTTGACGAGTGAGGACTTGAGAAGTGGGTGTAGGTCAAATTTTTGATCGAACCACTATAAACTGTATGAGCCTTCTTTACTTTTTATTTTAGCATTTCTTAACTTGATTGAACAACTATAAACTATGTGAGCCTTCTTTACTTACATTTTATTTTAGCATTTCGTAACTAAATCAAAATTCTTCATTTGGTCTTAAGTTTAAACACTCACTCTCTAACTTGATCTTGACGAAAAACGCTTTTAGTTTCAGTTTTTTACTTCAAGCATATTTTTAAACCGAGTACTTCTTACACTTGCACTAATTCATACCCCCCCCCCCCCCCAGAGAACTTCTTCTCTCTCAATCTGACTAACCTAATCAGGGATTACCTGAGCGAGAGCATATGGGATATTCCTCTCATGATAGCGCGGGTTGATGATCCTCTATTGACACTCAATAGCCTTCATAATGTTAGCTACCAATTCCAATAATTGATTGTACCAGATCTGAAGCTTTCTAAATTATAAGTCCAACGTCAAAAAAATAAGTACTCAAATAAGGCATCCTTAGTGTCTTAAGTTTAAGGACCAGATACACAACTGGGACTATAGAATCGTTGTCTGACGTCAGGTATCATTAACCATACAACATTCTATAAGCGGATCAATTACTAAACTCATTCTCCATTGAGCACATGTAATGTATCCTTAGTGTCTCCACACAAGTGGCTATGAGACCAGCTGCCACCATCATATGGACGGGTATACAGTACACTGATCTATCTGGTTGTCTTGATGTCCCTCTTGAGGAACCTATGACTGGAATTATTTAAGATCTATGTTTAAAGGTGAACCGGTCTTATTATTGTGATCTCATCATGATCCGATTCTCATTGCACAGAACCAAGGACATCACAATATATATTAAATAAATAATATAATATGAGAATATATCAATAATAATAATACAAAGAGATTGTGCAGCATATCACATGTGTCATCACTCACGTGATTGGCTTGCAGGGCACCTATAACCAGCAACTTCTCCACAGCGACTTGGGCATAGGCCTTATGCGCCGATGTGCTGTCCCCAAAGGATGCTAGACCATCGACAATGTCGTGGGGGTGCAAAGAGGGTTCTTGAGGCTTTTTGATGAATACCTGAAGTGCCCCCTATAAATGAGCTCTTTGATTTAGTTCCTCGGGTTGTGACACTCGGTGTTGTGGTTGTAGTCATAGTAGAACTAACAATACTTAGATTGGTCCTTGAACTCATGCGAGGTCTTTATCGGGTTGGGCGCCCTTAAAAGCCTCTTCTCCTTGATGTGGAGAAAGATCTCCATCCTAGTTGAGTTTAGAGGCATTAGAGGGGGTCTTAGAAGCGATGACTCAGGTCGATCAAGTTGTCTCCTTGGTGGTCCCAAGGATTGCTCTTAGGGATTACTCTGCATGAGGCCTTTTGTGGTCTTCACACTTTCTTACCACTAGTGCCTCAGCAACAACATACTAATTTACATGCTAGGGTATCTTAAGAAAGATCAATGTTGGCCTTTTGACCATCAACCAGAAGAATCTAGACAATCACAGGCTTATCAAGAATACATGCATGATTAGCAAGGGGTGGCCGTCAGGGACCCCTCGGATTTTAGCAACGAAGCGAGCAATGAAATGAGAGAGAGATTCATCATCTTTCTGCCTTAAGCCGAGGAGCATAGCTACAGACGTTTTGGATCATGTGTTGGCCTAGAAATTAAGCTCGAACTCTCTTGAGAGCTGATCAAAAGATGAGATCAATGATAGCCTCAGTCAACTATACCATATCTGAGTCGGGCCCTGGAGAGTAGTGAGAAATACCCAAAACATCAAGGCGTCATAAGTGTCGTATAGGGCCATCTGAGCCCAAAATATAGTGATGTGCTTCGTTGGGTCATAGTCGCGTAGGCCTCCAATGTGGGTAGGCAAAAATTGAGGGAGATTGGGTTGTCTTAAATCTCTTGGACGAAGGGGGACCTCACCGAGCTGCCTTCTCCGAGCTCTTCCTTTGACTTATGGAACTCCCTTTGGACCTCATCCAGGCGTCGATTCACTAAGTGCAACTGGGCCCTGAATGAGTCTGTCGAGTCGAATGATAGAGTGTCGGGCTTGGGGTTGCTTAGAGTGGCATGTCGGGGCACGGGGGTGCTGCATTTCATCATCGATCTCAGGTCCCCCGATTGTTCCTCGGTTAGTAGGTGGGCGTCGGTAGCCTTAAGTGGCTAATCAATTGGGGGAGGATCATGAGGCATGGCGACGAGAGTCGGTTGGGCCTGATGTGACAACTATGGGGGAGGAACCATCTATTGAGCAAGCTGGGGGATGAGGGGAATGATCGTCTGCATCATCATCGCTAGACCTTGGACTTGGTGGGTGAGGCTGAGGAATGCCTCGACAGAGACAAAGGAATGTCCTATGTTGGTCCCAAGAGGCGAGAGCCCGGGATCATTGAATAATCGCTAGTAGTTGCTCGGGTCTAGGCCAAGCTATTCTTGTCCATGTGCGGGGGAAGCCCTCCAAGCCCGAAGGTGGAGTGGGCAACGAGCATCGCTTCTCTGGTGCGCTCGCTAGGGTTGCTTGATGGTGGGCATTCTTGCGACATCGGCCCTCATTCTAGCACCAAAAATGTTATGCAACTTTACACCGTGGCCGAGATGTCAACACAGCTTGGTTTGATCCTGGGTGCAAGGGTCGCCCACATGGCTTTTCGGGTGGAGGAGGTCAGCATGAGGTGGGGATCGACCAAACCTATCTGAGGGGCTCGTGTCATAGTTTAATTTACAACACCTCGTCCTTTCGCGCTAGGCTCCGAGTTCCTACACATAGGTCAAAGTCAGGAGTTGGTTTCTTGACTCGACCCCTCCGAAATTCAAGTCAGTAGGGTGAGATGGAGTGGAAGTTTTGAGTGCCCGAAGTCCGCCTCCAAGCATTGGCTAGGTAGTCTATGTTTATACCTGTAGTCAAAGGTCGACCATACGCGGCCTGTTAACGGTTGTCGGTGCTCCAAGCAATCGGCCCGTGCATGGTGCGGAGCGACCTGCACGATTCCATGCCGTGCAGTGCCATTCCGTACATTCCCGAGTGGTCGTGTGTCGTACGACGTGGTCTCATATCGACATACATGTGCAACGTCGGTGCACTTGTGCAATATTGGCTCCGACGCATCACGTCGACACTAACGTGACTACTAACTATCGTTATGGAGATGATGTCAAAATATGCCCTATGACCATTTGTGTCCATATCCAAATCATCAATATAACAAACTAGAAAATAAAAAGCAAACACAAGTCTTGAAAAAGTTCATTTGTCTCCACCTGCCTTGCTAACCTAATAATAACAAAGCATATCTAAATCATCAATATAACAAACTAGAAAAAGAAAAGAAAAAAATAGGTTTTGAAACGAAAACAATGAAGGAAGAATAATAATCTATATAAGGAAGAGAAGTCGCTTACAAAGACTTTCTTATTATTTGGGTGCTTCTTATAACATCTTCCTGAACTCCTCCCTTTGGAATAAAAGATTTTTTTTTTTTATATATGAAATGGTACAAGGTAAGACCTTGTAACAAAACATGAAGACGAAGAAGGCTCTCATAGGCCTCTTAGGCTTGTTCACATCCTTGGCCACCATTCCTCCATTTGCCTTTTTATCCTCCTTATCAATCTCCAACCTTAAGAAACCCCCTACTAGTGAGAGGATACATTTACTTGACTTGCCCCCGCTCTCTTAGAGAGAGAGGGAGAGACTAAAACTAAATTTTTCAATTGAGCTTAATAATGAGACCAGGCCGACCCGAGCTTGTTAGGCCCAATATGCCAAACCATTCACAAGGCAATCAAATATCCTCTCTCTCTCTCTCTCTCTCTTTTTTCTTTTTTTGTCAAAGATAATTTGCTCACTAATTCTTCATACATGACATGGAATTATTATTGAAAAATTTCATCATACATAATTAAAACACAAGTTCCATAATGTTATTCTAAATGTGCTTAGTATTTATTCTACAACCATCAATTTGGGAAATCTCCTTATACATTATTCATATAAAAAGTTGCATAATGTATCCAAATGTATTTGTAACGTACGATGTGTCGTATCAGAATCTTTCTTTTAAAATAGAGAAATAGAAAAATGATAATTGAAAGAAAATAAATGAAGGAGATTATTCGTCTCGCACATCTTGCACGTGGGTGACAAAAACATACTATCGATAATATAATTACAACCTCACACATAGGAAAGAACTCAAATAATTGATTCATCTTCTGATTGTAATATTATAATATGTTAACCCCTTTATATAGGCTCAAAATAAAATACAACAGTATTAAATCAAATATACAGTAAGTATCCTCTTTCTTTTGAGGAAGATAATATTTATATCATGATTTGAGAAACAATCTTTCTTTCTTAATGATATTGTTAATTAATTTTCATCTTTGTAAAAAAAATTAATCTTTAAGGTATTCAATCAAGAACTATGATCGTCAATAATCTAATTTCTTTCTTTTTTTTTCTTCTGTATTTGCATCTTTTTTCTCCATCTTGAATAGAAGATATTGACATATGCTAATTTACTACATATGTGAAATATCCCTAAATAAATTTATTTTTTTTATTAATAAACCAATTAAATTGCTCTTACAAGAACTATTTGAGTTCATATAATTAAAAAAATGGATCAGCCTTGATAATTGAATATATTGGCTTAACTATATCTTATACAGAAGGATGAGCAAGATAATAATCAAAAAAGAAAAATTAAAAAAAATTAGAAAAAATTAGAGAAAGAGATAACTATGGAACTACAGTAGGTTGAGGAAGATCTTTTTTCTAAAAATAGAGAAAGTTAATAATCAAAAAATAATAAAAAAACTAAAATGATAATTATCGATTTGACTCAAGAAAAATACTCCTCAAATGTCATTCTGAACTCATCTTTTATAACGCCAAGAACAATAAAAATCCTGCTGTAGGAATGCAAGGCAATTTCTAAAATCTTGACAGATAATTTACCTACCCAGAATATTCATTAATTTTCAACTCATAAACAATTCAATCACATGAAATCCGTAACTCGTTTAATAATCAATGATTAATTCATTCATTCCCCCAAGAAAACTGTTTTCGCTATTTGTGCTCCGTGAACGCGTTCTTCCTTTCCAGTTTGATCCTCTCGCACGAGTTTTCTACTGTCCCATTGTCTTTCTTTGTTCTTGAGGTCCCTGAGATTCGTTGCATTCTTGCGATGACTCCCTCGTCACCGCCTCCCGCCTAGTTATGGGAGGGACGGACCTCAACCTCGTCGTCCCCTTCCCCAAACCCGAGGCACCCTACCACCACCAGACTGGGACGCAGCACTATTCATTGCCTCCATTAGTTAATGCTCGCTTACATGACTACCTTCTTCGTCCTTGCAAGAGGACAAACTCAAAAAAAAAAAAAAAAAAAAAAAAACTGGGTTTATCTGTCTCTCAGAGAGACCCAAGGAACTTACGGGTCCCATTCACAGGAGTGATTCACCTGTACCTGTCCTCGGTCGACAAATGTGGCCTTCTTATATTTGCCTCCGTTCATGACGAAGTGTTACGATAAAGCGATCGAGTTGGTGAGAAACCCGGATAGATGAGGTCTAACAGGGCTTATGCGGACTTGTTTACCTTGGTTTGCCACAGGATTGAATGACCGCTTCGTTCGTCCTTGTAAGAGTACATTTTAACCACAAAAAACAACAAGAGGCCGAAGGAATATGTACCAGCAATTTGGTAGCCAAGGGAGTAAGGAAAAATAAATCTTATTTCAATTGAGCTTAATAACGAGCTCAGGCCGGCCCGTTACTCTTCTTTTGCCAAACCATCCACGGGCCAATTAAATAAGCCTTTTAAGATTCGACTCGACCCAATTAAACGAAAGTTCAAAAAATTAATTCAATAATCTTCTAATTATTTTTAGTCAAAAAAACAGTTTGAAACTAATTCTTCTCTTAACATTTTAGATGACGATTAAGAAAGAAATAATTCAATTATAACTTCCATAATCTATCCAAATGTACTTAGTATGATACAACAATCGTCAGGTTTTGGGAAAACTTGTAATACATATTTCATACAAAAGTTTGCATAATGTATCCAGATGTATTTGGTATGCAATATGCAATAATTATCGGTCTCTTATGGATCCATCAGAACTCTCTCTCTCTCTCTCTCTCTCTCTCTCTCTCTTGTCTTTGACCAGTTTTACATGCTTGGTTTAACACTGAGACGAGTTGCCAGCTTCTGACCAAGAGACTTGTCACACTGCACTCAACAGGGAATAATGAGGATGTTAGAATGAACAAGAAGAACAAAAAGTAGGTCTCAACAAGAAAAGAACATGAGTGGGAAGCCAATCTGACCTGAGACCAATAAGAGATCCAGATGCTGCGTATCTCATGGGTGACCTTGGAGTCAGACAGAGCCCCCACCCATCTGCGGATGAAGCGCTCTTGCCTGCCATGAACATTGGAAACTCACGTAAACATACAGTGCATACTATATGCATCATCCAAAACTTGCGCCTGGGGGTACAGACCTGTCAGGAGAGAAAGAGCGGTATCTCTCTCCGGGTTGCTTGAAGTTGTTCTCCTTGCTAATCATGCACTGAATTCACCAAGCACAAAGAACATTAGATCTTAAGCTCCATAGGAAGCCAGATGATTAGGATCACGGTACTGACTCACTACACCAATATCATAAACCCAAAACAAATAATTGGAAAGTGTTCATTCGCTAGAGAGAGATGCAACTCACAGATATAGTAGAATTCATAACAATGCTTACACCACAAAAACTACTTGCTATTATTACAGAAGCATGAGAGGTCTAGATCAAAGAGACTCACTTTCTCACGTTTGCCAGTAAGAACACGGGTTGGAATTGGGAACCTCTCGGCATGTCGAACAGGATCGTACCTTGATGGGAAGTAATCCACCTGAAAGAAAGAAACAGATATATGTTAATGAATGTCCCAAAAGTCAGAGATGAAGGTTGGAGTAATATGACACTACCTCTTCGTCCCTGTGCGCGAAGTTCATGAACCCATCATAGTGGTTGTTGTGATGAGCACACTTGGGAGCATTCACTGGAAGCATCAGGTAGTTCGGACCAAGACGGTGCCTCTGGGTATCAGAGTAGGAGAAGATTCTGGTCTGAAGCAGCTTATCATCCGAGTAATAGACTCCAGGAACCACAAGTGCAGGGCAGAAGGCAAGCTGCTCATTTTCTCCGAAGAAGTTGTCGATGTTCTTGTTCAGGACCATGCGCCCAACCGGCTGAACAGGAAAGATGTCTTCCGGCCATGTCTTGGTGACATCAAGTGGGTCAAAATCGAACCTATCCTCGTGATCAGGGTCCATGGTCTGGATGAATAGCTTCCACTCTGGATAGTTCCCAGCAGTAATGGAGTCATAGAGATCCTGGGTGGCATGGCTGTGGTTATTGCCTCCTACCGTCACAGCCTCTTCCTCCAGCAAACTCTTGACGCCACAGGTAGGTCTCCAGTGGAACTTAACGTAGGTAGCTTTCCCTTCCCTGCTGATGAGCGTGAAAGTATGGACACCAGAGCCATCCATGTGTCGGTAGTTCAAAGGAACACCGATGTCATCAAAGAGAAAAGTGAACATGTGCAAGCTCTCCGGGTGGTGCGAGAAGAAGTCAAGGATCCTCCAGTTCTCCTGGATGTGGGACTTGGGGTTGGGTTTAAGAGCATGGACCATGTCAGGGAACTTCATCCCATCACGGACAAAGAACACTGGGAAATTGTTTCCCACCATATCAAAGTTACCCTGTAAATTTACAATAGTAAAGTATTAGCATGGCTTCAACTTCTGCATAGATTCATCCTACAAGTCCACAATCTGATATGAATGTCTGGTTTGTTACTTCAATATTGTCTGTTAATGCATTTTGCATAAATTACTGGTTAAAGAACAATGAATAATACTGCAACTGCCAAACTAGAATCTCAAGTCAGCTGGTAATTGAACAAGAAGAGTGCTAATCAGTAATCATGTTAAGAAAAAAAAAAAGAGTCTGGATATTTAAAGAGTCAATTCTCATACCTATGAATGCCTCAGATGATTATATAAAAATTGAAGTAGCATGTGAAGGAAAATTGGTTGATTCACTGTAGAAAATTGATAACAAAATGATTAAGAGGAACAAGAAAGCAAACTGGTCCTGTTTACCTCTCTAGTGTAGAATTTCACTGCAAAACCTCGGGGATCTCTCAATGTTTCAGGACTCCCACGCTCATGAATGACAGTTGAAAAGCGAACGATGACTGGGGTCTGCACCCCTGGTGCACGAAGGAAATCAGCACAGGTTAGGTGAGAGACATCATGAGTGACCTCAAAGAAGCCTTTGGCACTCGCTCCTCTGGCATGGACGACACGTTCCGGAATGCGCTCTCGGTCAAACTGAGCAATCTTTTCCACGAGATGATAGTCTTCGAGGAGAATAGGCCCTTTTCAACAAGAAGACGACACACAGTTGAGTCAAATATTACCAGCAATCACTGTATTTTTTTAGACTGATTTATGACAATAAAAATCTGACACCAAGTATCTGAATACCAACTATCTTGCTACTACTTCTGTGTGTAGACAGCAAACAATTGTAAACAGTACATATCTAGACATCAGCTAATCCGCTAAAAACCATTCCAAGCACCAGACTCCATTAGATTCGATTGGCACCACTCTGAATACTAAACTCAAATAGTTGCTGCAGCTCATATTTAGGCTACTTATTATTACAGAGCGACCTTGCCATCATATTAAATTTATTGTGAAATAACTTATGTCAAGCTTAAATATATTGCGACCTTAAGAATGTTTAGATAAGAATTGATCTCGTCAGTCAATCATGAGCTGATGCATTCAAATCACATAACGTTAATATAAACTATACTGTATAGAGTGTCAGGACGTCCTACAGGTTAAGCGCATGAGTAAACCTTCTTAAAAATGGATATCTAAATATCCTAATTTCCATTAAAAAAGAGTTACATTTTTGGGTAATTTTCTCCCTCATTCTATTAGATATCAAAAATTTCTCCCTGTCCATGTGAAACAATGTATAATTTGCTCCTTTTTTTGGGTGATATTACAGAACCAAGATATCATATAACCTCATCAATAAAACTGATATACGTATTAAAACTAAACAGACAGATTCATATTATATATGCAGCATGCCATATGAATTTTAATAAACATCAAGAATAAAAGAGAATTACAGAAATTCTTGCATGCAATAGATGGCATTTATCTAAACAAAATACAAAGTACAATATCATATGCATGCAACAATTTTCTAAATTCTGACTCTCTCTCTATCTCTCTGTGCAATTTAACGAGCTTAATAATCAGTTAATAGTAATTAATAAATAGAATAATATACTCACACAATTCAATCCTTGGGTGCTATGAGTTTTGGATTAGTTCTATATGGGATGGATGCCACAAACAATGATAACATAATATTAGAAATAGGCTTTTAGAAGAATTCACAAAATTAGAAAGATGCAATTATGTAATTGAGGCCTTAACTTGGCAGATGATCATGTTTATTTGTGGGAATAAAAGTTCCTAATATTACCGATATAATTAGTGATTGCAATGGGAAAAAAATAATTTTCCAAATTTCATAACATGAAATATGACTGGCAACACAAATAATTGTCGAAGGGTTAGCTCTACAAAAATTTGATAATATTACTCCTAGCAAACATGGCCAATCAACCGATGGTTAGAATTGGAATTATTGCATCCTATATTAGGTCCCTTGCATTTCCAAGATTGGCAGACTGCTAAGAAACAAATAACATATTTTCGGTTAGTGATAACCACAAATCCCATGTCTTCGAACTTGACCAACAAGTGGAACAGAGACCAACCAGCAAAGTGAAAGGCTAACGGAGGCAACAAATGTAATCAATCAGGCAAGAGAAGTCCTCAATTACCTCGGGATCCAACGGTGAGAGAGGCGTTGTTGTTCCAAACGGGAGCCCCAGAGTTGGTGGTCCAGAAGGGCGAGTTGTAGTTGCTCGACGGGCGGAACTGAATCATATGAAACGCCGAT
Organism: Ensete ventricosum; assembly: GCA_029747655.1. Taxonomy (NCBI): domain Eukaryota; kingdom Viridiplantae; phylum Streptophyta; class Magnoliopsida; order Zingiberales; family Musaceae; genus Ensete; species Ensete ventricosum. The sequence goes on along the minus strand of JAQQAF010000002.1, from coordinate 35,461,233 downwards.
TACGAGTAGGGCACAACAGAATCAAACACGACAAAAAACACACAACGTCAAACAACAGAGAACGAGGGCAACAGAGACAACTTGACGACAAGAAAAAGGAACCAAAATTTTTTATGGCATGAAGCGCAAGATCTAATTCTTGAACAAAAGGAATCACAAAACAAGAGAAATCAGGTGAAGGATCGAAACCTCAGCATCATCAGAATCGAATAAAGGGCAGGAGAGCCCCGGAATCGCGCCCGCAAATCAAGGAAATTGAAGAGTATTATCAGAGGAATCGGCTTGGGAAGCAAAAGAAATCCGAAACCAAACAATCTTTCAACAAGAAGAAAAACAAGAACGCGATGAAAAGAAACCCGTCCAACATCCAACCTTTCATCACCGACGGACAGAAAGAAAAACTCACCTTGTAGGGATCCATGCGAGAACAGTCGATCGGTCTCTCTCGCTCTGTATCAGATTAGACCAACGAGACGGGCGAAAGCGTAGGCCACACGACTACCTTCCCGGGTGCCGCATATATAGGCCACCGGTTGGCGCGACGAGGGCGCGTTTCATGTGGCCCTACTTGTCGACACGCGTTCTTACTTGACGGGGAAAAGATTGCGTGTACTGTGTTCGCTTCTTGGACCATGAGACAGGACATCTGTTCTTATATGTTATGTTACGTGCAGGTTTGATCACGGTGAGAAAACATATCGCCCATTTCTTCTACTCTTAATTGTTAGATGGAGAGCTAAACCATCAATGATATGTGCCGTAATGTTGGCTACAAGAGGGCAGGCAGCTCAAGAGCCACAAAAGGCTTGAAGGATGAGGTATCGTCCTCAACATTTTCCCTACTAATCTATACGTATTTTTTTATGAACAGGAGTCACCGGTGGCGTCTTATCTCTTTTGGGCATTTCTACCACAATCTCTGTGCCACCGGTGGGCGTCTGACGCGTTGCATTACCCTCGTCGGGTTGTGTGCTCATCGTTAAAGGGCACGTTGGTTTGTGGAGCAGATTCGAGGGAATTGGAGCCAACGATGGAGGGATGGGGGCAGTGTGGACGGCGTGCGTAGAGGGAAGAAGACAACACTTTCCGAAATGGTGAACCACAATAAGGTTAGCTTGAAGAGTCGTGGACGCCATTAATACTTCAAAAGAAATCAGCGAAAAAGAAAGAAAAAAAAAAATCTACTTGCTTCTACTGAAACGATCTCAAGGTGTTCGATATGTTTAGTTTCTCCATGTGAAATGTTTGTGCCCATGTTAAACCTACATAAACACTTAATAGCGACTGATAGCCATAGAATTAAGTGTTGCATGAATTCTTTGTTATTTTATATCTATAAAATTCAAAACTTCAGGGAAAAAGTAAAAAAAGAATAATAGAAGACGTTAGGAGTATTTTTAATCTACAATTTATAGTCTTCGATGTCTTGAAATGATCCAAGATCACCTATTTATATTAATTAAAAGATAGAATAAAGATATTTTAAAATATTAAAAAATCTATCACATTTAAATAAATCTCACCCTCCTTTAAACTAATCTCATCATCATCTAGACTAAATTAGATCTAAATATTTATCTTTCATTTTATCAAATCCTAACTCCTTAATAAATCTTAACTACTTGAATTATTTTCAATACACCCCCTTAATTTAAAATTATTTTTTAAGAAATATTTTTTTCGTCAAAATTTTTGTAAAAATGTTAGCAAGCTGATCTTCATCGTTACAGTAGTTGTCTTATGTTTTTCTCTGTCCACAGATCTTTGAGAACTTCTAACATGAAATCGAAACTTGATATTTTTTCTTTCCATAGATCTTAGATCTATAAATTAACATTTTTATCTTTGATAGTCATCTTTGATGATATGATGGAGACTCTGTATTTGTAGTATCGAATCCCTTTAAATACGAAAGCCTCAATTTTCTTTTCTTTCTCTTAGCTTTCTTCACATCATCAAAAACTTCTATCATCTTTATGTATGTACCTTCATTATTGTCATTGGAGTTTAAGATCTCATCCTTCTCGTGTGGATCTGTTTTATCAATTGCAGTTTTCAAATTATCATGAACTGTACCATCTGAGATAGTTTGTATAGATCCACACAAATTTAGATGATCATAATTTTTTTTACCATATTGTTGATTCATCAGTAGGTATAGCAAAATCCGAAAATAATAAAAAAAATACTTTATTTTTTATCATCCTTGTAGTTGCTATCGATTTTTTAATTTTCTTATCATAAATCATGCATTTTTCATCGTAAAAAATAATATGATATCCTTTTATCATTAGTTGTCCAATACTAATGAGATTTTATTTTAAATCAGGAATAAACAATACATCATCAATAACTTTTTTTACTAGATTTGATCTTCACAACAATTGTTCCTTTTCCTTTCACCTTAATCTTGTTGTCATTTTTCATATGCACAGTAGATCTGATTGAATCATCAAGCCTCTAAAACAGACTTTTATCCCTTGTCATATGATTACTGCATCCACTATCCAAAAACCAAACAGATCTAGAATATTTTTCATCAGAAGCTATAAAGAAAATATTCTATTTATCTTTTTTGTCATCATTATTTTTCTCATGATAGTTTGTTTGATTTTTGTTCCAACAATTTTTTTTCAAGATGATCATATTTTTTACGGTAAGAACATATAGGAATATTTAGATTTTTATTTTTATACCCACAGTTTTGATGTTAAAATTTTAGAATTACAGTAGGTTTGGTGATGATTATTCTTCCTAGCCTTTAACAGCCAGGCAGTCCACATGAGAGACAAATTAATTGCCTTTCTTTATCGTTTAGCGTACAATTACAGTAGCTGTAAGATAGCTGCTGTTCTTAGACATCCTTCAAATTGTTGAACTTTGTAAGTCCCTTCCATATCCGAAAGTAAGCTGGTAATGCAATAGCCCTAAGCATGAATAGGAGTTATTTCTTTCCTTTGGGCACACGAACTTCAATGTTTTTTTTATGTATACAATTAATTACCAATAACTCTTCGATGTAGTAAATAGTGATATGATAGGCCAGGCCACGCAGATGTGTTTATAGAAAGATATCCAACAAAAATGTGCAGGATGGCTTGTGATTAGCATCATTATATATGATAGAAATAAATTCTAGGAACCAATTAGGATTGTGCAGTTTGTTTGATCTCCGAAAGTATTATTATCTCATACAAGGATACATTTCTTATTTTCTGGTAGTTTTGGGTATGACCAAGTTCTTTCACCAATTTCTTGTTTTCATCTATGTCAACATTTCTGACTAAGCTGGTGGGGAGATCTTCATCAACATCAACAAAATACAATGAACACCTTTTCTTGATTTCTGATTTCGAGTTAGTTCTGTTCTTTTATATTCAGTAGAGTTTTGAAATGGACAGAAACCAGGGAAATGGACAATAAGGCAGGCAACAAATTGAAAGACTAATATATGAGGCCAACTAAGAAGTCCAACAAAATGAAGGTCAAGTGGAAGTTGATGTTTGATTATTCCATTTCAGCAACAGTGTTTCTTTTGTACAATTTTTTGCATCTTTGACACAACAAGCAAACTTGGAACTCATTAGCTTATCGTTTAAAGTGTGGATGCCAATGAAGTGCAGCAGGTGCAAATGGATTGATGAACATCTAGGGGCTGAGAATGTTAATAAGTGATAGATACCCTGTTTCAGATTAGTCTCCAAAACAAGCATTCTAAACCACTCTCAATATCTCCAAGACTGATCTCGATTGTCAGCTAGCTGATTCTGCACCACCATTACCATCTCTAAGAATTGCATATTTAACATGAGTCCTACTTGCATGCCACTCTCATGCCATTTGAGGCAAAAGAGCACCAGCTAGCTTTTGAGTTTTGCAAGAACGTCGAATACAAGATTGAGCAAAGAAGAGATCTGGTAATCTCTCTTGCATCATTCAACACATTTAAGAACACCGAAAGATCAGAGTGTTCAGAGATACTGGTTGACATTTGCCATTCATTCGCTGCATGTTGGGCAGTTGGCCATATTACGCTCATAGTGGACTTCAATGAAACTCATAATCTTAATTTTAATTTTTCTTAACCAAAACTCTAGTTTTGAATGTGGGAGAGAAAAAGGAAGCAGCAAATTGATAGTAAAGGGCAGAAAACAAGACATCCGAGAAAGAGAAGAAAACAAGGACAGAGAAAAATTATTCTCAATCATCCAAACAGTATTATCATCTCAGGTTAGATTAGATCTACAGTGGATTTTTTCTGTGGTCACTTGAGGAGGTTTTGGATATTGTGTATAGTAATATATTCCTTGTATCTATATCATTATCTTGTGATTGTTGCTTGGGATTGGGCAAGAAGCATTGAGATTTGTACATTCATTATTTTTATAGTGGATTTTCTCTGGCTTGCCCCATGATTTTTACCCTTTGAGTTGGAAGGATTTTTCACGTAAATCTTAATATTCATTTGATTATGATTTATATTTGATTCCGCTGTGTGTGATGACCTGCTATTATTTATTCGTATACAAAGTCTTTTAAACCCTTTTTATCCCATCAATTGGTATCAGAGTAAGACTTGATGGCATTTTATTTTTGTGTTCAAATATGGAGGCCGGTAATGTTTCTCGCATGATTACTTGAATGGAAATAATTTGATAATATGAAAACCAAGAATGAAAGCTCTCTTGTATTGCAATGACTTGTATAGACCTTTACAAGGGAATAATGCAAAGCTCACAACTATGACAAATGATGAGTGGAAGAGGTTAGACCAAAAAATGATTAGATTCATTCGATAGTGGCTTGATGATAGTGTCTTTCATCATATTTCTACTGAAAGTTATGCATACTCTCTTTATAAAAAGTTGAAAGGTTTCTATGAAAAAAACGACTAGCAACAAAGCTTTCTTGATCAGAAAACTTATGAACCTGAAATATAAAGAGGGCACTTCTATTGTTAGCATTTAAATGAAATACAGACCAGTTATCCTCTTGATGATGAGTTACAGACACTATTACTTCTATTGTTGGCATCAAAAAACTTACTAACCAGTTATCCTCTATGAAAATATCTCTTGATGATGAGTTACAGACACTGTTACTTCTCAATTCATTGCTAGAAAGTTGGGAAACACTAGTGGTTTTTCTCAGTAATTCTGCACTAGATAGTGTTGTCACCATGAGTCAAGTAACAAGCAATTTGTTGAACGAGGAGTTGAAGAGAAAAAATTCAGCAACTTCTCAGATCTACTCACAAGTACTTGTCTCAAAGAACAAAGGAAGATCAAAGTCAAAGGATAGAAGTGATTCACGTATTAGTAGAAGCAAATCAAGATCAAGAAAATATATTGTTTGCTACAGTTGTGGTGAGAAATGATATTATAAGAATCAATGCAAGTAACCTAAGAAGAGCAAGAAAAAGGGAAAAGAAGTAGATCCTATACAATCAAAAGAGAATACCACATCTATAGTACATGGTAGTAATTATTTAATTTTGTCTACTTCTGATGATATTTTTCTTATGTGTGTTAGGATCTCGAGTGGATAATTGACACATGCGCTTCTTATCATGCTACACCATAGAGGAAGTTTTTTGCTACCTATAGGTCTGAAAATTTTAGTATTATCAAGATGTGTAATTATAGCACAACAGACATCATTGGCATGGGTGATATCTATATAAAGATCAACCTTAGCTGCAAGTTGGTACTTAAGGATATGAGACATGTGATTGACTTAAGGCTGAATTTAATTTTAGTTGGAAGGCTAGATGATGAAGACTTTGATATCAGATTTTACAGAGAGCAATGGAAGCTCAGTAAAGGTTTTCTTATTATAGCTAATGGGAAGAAATATTATACATTATATAGATTACATACTAAAGCTTATTGTGAGCAATTGAATGCTACAGAGAAAGACTTTAGCATGGAGTTGTGGCATAGATGACTGGGACACATGAGCGAGAATGAGCTACAAGTTCTTTCCAAGAGAGAGGTATTGTCAGACCTCAGAGGTATACGTCTAAACTCTTATGTTGATTGTTTGGCTGACGAACAACATAGAGTTTCCTTTACTAGTCCTGCTTTATCTAGAAAAATACATATCTTAGACCGTGTTTATACAGATATGTATGGTTCTTTGAGGACAAAAACTCATAGTAGACCTATTAATGTTCCTGGTATCAATGATGTACTTTAATTTATCACTTTTATAGATGATTTTTTGAGGAAAGTTTGGACCTATGCTATGAAGACAAAAGATTAGATTATTAATGTCTTCAGGAAGTTTTATGCCAGAGTTGAAAGGGAGATAGAAAGGTAATTGAAAAGCAAGGGAGATAGAAAGGTAATTGAAAAGCATAAGATCAGATAATGGTGGTGAGTACACATGATTGTTTAATGATTATTACATGTCATATGACATCCAGCATGAGTTGATAGTTCCTAGTATACCTCAGCATAATATAATTGTAGAGAGGGTGAATCACACCATAATGGAAAAGATTATATGTATGCTTTCACAGGCCAAGTCATCTAAAAAGTTTTGGGATTAGGCTTTGAGGACTGTAGTTGATGTAATCAACTTGTCACCTTGTACAGCTCTAGATAGTGATGTTACAAAACATGTATGGCCAGAGAAAAATATCTACTATAGGCATTTAAGAGTGTTTGGTTATCGAGAACTTGCACATGTTCCAGACAATAAGAGGCCTAAGCTGGATGGTAAGACAAAAGAGTATATTTTTCTTGGCTACTCACATAATCAGTTTGGTTACAAGCTTTGAGATCCAGAAAAGTATAAGGTATTCAAAAGTAGAGATATTATCTTCTTTGAGGATCAAACCCTTGAGGATTTGAAGGAGACACTAGCCAAGACTTTTATAGAAGGATTAGCAGACTGTGATCCAGTTACTCCTCTAGTACATCAAGGTGATGGGGGAGATATGTAGGAAGATGATGTAGAGTCTGATGTTGATCTATCTGCAGGACATGTTGAACAGGAAGAAGAATGAGAGATACTTCCTGCAGAACCTCAATTGAGAAGATCTTCTAGACCATGTCAACCTTCTAGAAGATACTCCACAGATAAGTATGTGATACTTACTGATGCAGGTGAACTAGAGAATTACCAAGAAGTAGTTGAAAGTGAGTAAAAAAAATAATTGTTAATTGCTATGCAGGAAGAGATGAATTCTATACAGAAGAACCACATATATAATTTAGTGTAACTACCAAACGGAAGTAAGGCCTTGAAATGTAAGTGGGTTTTCAAGTTGAAGACTCAAGAATACTATTCTCAACCAAAGTATAAAGCTAGATTGGTTGTGAAAGACTTTGGTCAAAAGAAATGTATTAACTTTAAAGAGATTTTTTCTCCTATTGTTAAAATGTCTCCTATCCTTATTACTCTTGGTATTACTGGTAACCTGGACTTGGAGGTTGAGCAGTTAGATATGAAGATAACTTTCCTTCATGGTGATTTGGATGAGAAAATTTATATGGAGTAACCAAAAGACTTTAAAGTCAAAGGTAAAGAAAATCTTGTATGCAAGTTAAGGAAGAGCTTATATGGGCTGAAGCAAGCTCCAATATAGTGGTATAAAAAGTTTTATTCATTTATGGTTGAAAATGGATACAAAAGAACAACTTCAGATCATTGTGTGTACATCAAATGGTTTGATGATGATTTTACTATTCTCTTACTTTATGTTGATGACATGCTTATCCTTGGGAAAGATGTATTTACAATCGACAAGCTACAGAAGAAATTAAGTTAGTCTTTTACAATGAAGGATATGGGGTCAATAAAGTAAATACTAGGCATGCAGATTTATTGTGACAGAAAAAATAAGAAGATTTGTTTGTTACAGGAGAAATGCATTAAGAAGGTATTGGATAAATTCAATATGAGCAATGCAAAGCCAGTTTGTTCTCCTCTTTCAAGTCACTTCAAGTTGTGTTCAGATCAGAGTCCATCAAGTGATGAGAAGGAGAAAATACAAAAGGTTCCTTGTGCTTCAACAATTGGAAGTTTAATGTACGTAATGGTATGCATGAGATCAGACATCGCATGTGCAGTGGGTGTTGCTAATAGATTTCTTATAAATTCAGGCAAAGAGCATTGGGCAACAGTGAGGTGGATTTTTAGATATCTCAGAGGGAGATCTTAAGTTTGTTTAAGTTTTGGAGGTGGACTACCTGTGTTGACAGGTTACATAGATCAAATATGGCAAGAGATATTGACATAAGGAAGTCCACATCAGGTTTTGTACTTACTTTTACAGGGGGAGTTGTGTCATGACAATCCAGATTACAAATGTGTATTGCTCTTTTCAACATAGATGCAAAATATATTATTGCTACAAAGGTTTACAAAGAAATATTATGGATGAAAGAATTCTTACAAGAATTAGAGCTGAAACAAGAAAACTATGTGGTGTATTATAACAACCAGAGTGTCATGCATTTGTGTAAGAATCCAATATTTTATTCCAAGTCAAAGCATATAGATGTCAGACATCATTGGATCAGAAATGTGCTTCAAGAGAAGCAGTTACAGCTTTAGAAAATTCATACAGATGATAATAGGGCAGACATGTTGACAAAGACTTTACCGAAAGAGAGATAAGAGACATGTCGATATCTGATCGACATGGCTTCACATTGAAGAGTCATGGGACAACCTCCCTTATGGGCGGAAGGGGGAGGTTGTTGGGTAGTTGGCCCAGATTCAGCCGATAGTGGGTTTTAGTAAAGCCTACATCCCTAACCTTAATTTATCTTAACCAAAATCCTAGTTTTTGTGATTAGGGTTGAGGAAAAATGGACAACGATGATTGTGAATTTTTATCCTTCGAGTTGGAGGAGTTTTCTATATAAATCTTGATATTCATTTTATTATAATTTTTATTTGATTTCACTATATATAATAAATAATCTACTAGTATGTATTCGTATAAAAAACCCCTTTTTTTTGTTATCTTCAAATCTTTATAGCTCGTCTACTGCATCCTTCATGGTAGCAGAGGGGTCCAACAGCCTCATTAATCCATCCACATCCTCTTCCAACCATCTAGTCTGGTCGGAGCATTATCCTCAAATGTCGTAATATATATTAGTAAGATGTCTCAATCCTTTGCAGATCATCTCCCTTGCCATGGAGGGCATGTTGCAACTTATGAATGATAGATACTACACGAGCTTCGAGTTTTTGCAGCTCTTCTATAACCCAGAGTTGTAGTTGGATAAGCTTGGGATGTCAGGCTGACCGAACAAATATGAAAGGCATTCTCCATTGCCGCAGCAGAACTGGCCATTGGTATCTTCTTTTCTGCTAAGCTCTTCACAAATTCTATGGCCTGGACAAGGAGGATCATGGATTTGTTCTGCTCTTGTTGTTCTTCCTCCTTATACATGATGGATCACAACACATACAAGGAATAATGGTAAATTAAGTCATCCATGTGATGGATGACAACTTGAGTCTTGGTTTGCTGTGGAAGATATGTAGGACTTCAGCAGACATGTCTGCCATATATTCATTCCAAGTGCATCATATGAATTAGGATCCTTTTGGCCATTAAACATTGATGATCGCAAGTGTCCCAAGTTGTCTGCTAAATTATTAATCAGCATGTAGATCCAAGGTTAGCTTTATCAATAATCTGACAATGGACTTGCATATGTACCAAAGGCACTGAAAAGAAAGCACGTAGCTTCCACCTCATGGATTACATTTATTGACAATTCAGATACCTACTCGGTCTTTGGTGTTTTTGTTGTTCCACGAATTGTCTAACCATTTTTTAGCAGCAGACCTTTAAATTTTTTCAGAATAAGCATCTGCTCAAAGATCAGGAAACATGGAGCATCTTCCACACACATTTTTTCCACATTAGTTTCATTTTGTTTCTATTATGATGGTTTAAAAATATATTTTGATTTCAATTTTTTTTTTTTTTTACGTTTGGTATCAAAGTCATGAATAACCTCTGGCTTGAAAAATATTTTTATTTTTATATCATAAACTTTTGATGCTTAAAAATCATGAGGATATTAGATTTTTAGTGAAATGAAACATTTGTTACTGGTAATGCTCATGAATATTTTATTATATTAATTCATACTTATGAGTCAATTTTATATATTCAAAATATCTAGCTTAATTAAGTAGAGATTAGTCACATCATCCTTAATTAATTAAAATTATATATATAATTAAAATAAGAATCATGATATAATATTATGATTGATTATATTTAATATAATAGTTAGTATCCCAAAAGATATTATTATTATTATTATATATAATTAATCAGGATAAAATATCAAATTATTTTTATAATTTAACTATAAGATTATGAATTGGAAAATAATTTGATAGTTTTATTATAAAGAGCATTTGAATTAAAAATTTAGCCCATAAATAATTTTTATATCATGAGATTCATTTATTTAATATGTTTTATATTAGTAAAACATATAATTTAAACTATTAAGCCTTAAATTTAACTAATTATTTTGAGTTTTGTATAGTTTCTCAAACTGTTAGTTTATTTGATATGTGATGTAATATTCTCAAACTTAGAGTTGATAACTATAAGGTATGGAATGAGAGAATTCTCATCCTTCTAAGGTGGATGAATATTGATTATGCTTTTAGAAAGGATGAACCACCTGTGTCATCAATACCAGCACCCCAGCTAAGGTTGTGCTATATAAGCGATGAGAGTGATACGATTGGCACAGCGTGTTATTTATCAAGACTAAGACAATTGCTAATATATGTGGTTACTATTGACCAGCATGAGAAGGTCCGAGCTATTTACGAGCAATTAGTCACTTCAAATAAGGCACTAGCAAACACCCTAATAATGAAGTTTTCTCCTCTAGTGTTAGTGAGCACTTGGTTTGTAAGCTTAAAAAATCCATATATGATTTAAAACAAGCCTCCCGTCAATGGTATTTAAATTTTATGGAGTGATTTCTTCATTTGGATTTATTAAAAATCTCGTGGATCAATGTATGTACCAGAAGGTCAGTGGGAGTAAAATATATTTTTTTATTTTATATGTACATGATATTTTGCTTGCAACCAACGATATAGGTTTGATGCATGAAGTGAAACAATTCATTTTGAAAAACTTTAACATGAAGGATATGAGTGAAGCACATTATGCCATTGACATTATGATCCATAGAGATAGACCTCAAGTCATTTTAGGTTTATCACAAGAAACTTATAACAATAAGTTTTTAAAAAAATTTAGGATAAAGGATTATTCACTAAGTATTGCTCCCATTATGAAAGGTGATAGGTTCAATTTGAACCACTGCTAGAAGAATGACCTTAAGATTGAATCAATGAAAAACATCACATGTGCTTCTATCATAGGAAGTCTATTGAATGCTTAAGTCTATACTAAACTTGATATAACATTTGCTAAAGAGATGCTTAGGCGATATCAGAGTAATCTAGGTATGGATCACTAGAGAGATGCAAAGAAAATGATGAGGTACCTTCAAGAAACCAAAGATTACGTGCTTATGTATAGACAAATAAACAATCTGGATGTGATTTACTACTTAGATTTAGACTTTGTCGGCTATGTTGATTCTCATAAATCAACATCATGATACATTTTCATAATGACTGGTGGAGCTATTTCTTAGAGAAGTGTTAAGCAAACATTGATTGGTACTTCTACTATGAAAGTTGAGCTTGTCTCCTATTTTAAGGCTACTTCACATGGTGTATAACTTAAGAGTTTCATTTCTGGGCTTAGAATTATGGATTCTATTTCTAGACTATCAAAATTTTTTTATGATAATTCTGTTGCTGTGTTTATGGCTAAGCATAATAAAATTGAAAGTCGAAGTAAACATATCAACATTAATTATTTAGCCATAAGAGAACATGTAAAAAAAAAGTGATCATTGAGCATATTAGCACTGAATTGATGATTAATAATTCTTTGACTAAAGGTATGTCACTTCTGAAATTCAAGAATCATGTACAAAAAATAGGACTTAGTTTCATTTTGTAATTGTATTAAGACTCTTATATATTGTGATATTTTTTCATATTCATGTGTATATTAATTTGAGAAAATATATTTGTATGGACCAAAAATAAATATAAGATTTATTCATCAAGTAATATTACTATATTAAGATTAATTCTTAAGAAACTAAACATATTGTGATATATGGACGATAATACTCGCTCTAAGAGGACTTATCGTTATAATTCATGTATTTATTTCTTAAGAAGGTTGTTCAATAAGATTAATTCAAGTCATTAAGTTAAATGTATGGACTAAGTGAGATAATGTAACTATTTTTATTAAAAAAAATTATTCATTATTATTATTTTATTTTATTTATTATGGTTTAAATATTTCAGTTTTTCATTCATTATGAATGTAACATTTATTATTAAATTCTTTCATTAATTATGGTCCAAATGTTTATATCTTGAATTAATTATTAAATGTTGCATAATTAATATTAATAAATAATATATATATATATATATATATATGTTTTTTTAAGTCCCTACACTGAATCATAAGTGTTGAGATTTACTACATGATAGCGAGAGTTCTCAATTGAAAAGTATCGAAATATTAAAAAAAAAATTATTGTTGAAATTCTTGATAATAATGACTGAAAATACATAAATTTTATTTATGTATTAGTTCGATTGTGTTTGGAAACACATGTTGATTATTATTATTTTTTGCTTATCGTTTCTTCTGTAATTCAAAAGTAACAGAACTGCAATAGTTTTGCTGATTTATTCCTATTGTTCTGTCAGGGACATGAAGATATTGTCAACCATCAGCCCTATCAGCCTGTAGCTGTCCATGTTGTGATGTAATATTTTGTATATACTTCTTTTGTGATAGTTAAGCCCATATAGTAATATTATTTGTAAGTGCATAGTTGTCCATTATATCTCACAGCAGTAAATATAAGAACAATTCAGTGGATCCAATTAAATCTTTTACCTGAATCTGATAGAAAAAAAGTTTAAATAAGTAATGAACATAAATCCTGAAGTCGATTTTCTACTATCGAGGTAATTTATAAAATCAGCATATAATCTTTTGTCTTTTATAGATATCTTATTATTTTCTTTGTAACTTTCTAATGTTTCATTCTTGGGTTACTATGGTATCTACCCAATATTATAACTGCAAAACTGATATATGGCCTTGTACATGTTTTAGCAAATAATATACTTCCAATTGCGTATCCATAAAGAATATTCTTCATTAAATTCCTTTCTAAGTCATTTTTCGGGCACTGGTTTTAGCTTAATTTTTCACATCTAGTAATAGGTGTATTATTGGCTTTGTAAAGTTGCATATTGAACCTCTCCAAGATACGATTAATATAACCTTTATGAGACAGTCATAAAAACCTTGAGATCTGTCTCTGAATATCTCAATGCCAATAACATAAGATGCCTTATTCATATCAACCATCTTAAAGTTATTATTGAGAAATATCTTAGTTTCGTGCAACAAACCAAGATCACTACTAGCAAGCAATATATCATCCACATATAGAAGCAATATAATAAACTTGCTCTCACTAACCTTCAGATATATACATTGATCAACAATGTTTCCTTTAAATCCAAAGGAAGTAATGGTATCATGAAACTTTATTTATCATTGTTTGAAAGCTTATTTAATGGATTTCTTAAGTTTGCAATGCCAACTTTCCTTTTTCTTTTCTATGAATCATTTAGGTTATTCCATATAGATTTCCTCATCTAGATCCCGATTCAAAAATGATGTTTTCACATCCATTTGATATAACTCAAGATCATAATGAGCTACTAATGCCATGATGATCCTCAATGAGTCCTTTCGAGAAACTGGAGAAAATGTCTCATGATAGTCAATGTATTCTTTTTGAAAAAAATCTTTGGCCACAAGTCTGGCTTTATATTGTTCGATATTGTCCACCGAGTCACGTTTAGTCTTAAAGACCCATTTACAACCGACTCTTTTATAATTATTGGGTAATTCAACAAGTTCCCATACATCATTCTGGTCCATTGATTTTAACTCCTCTTTTATTGCATCATACTATTTTTCATGATCATTATTTTCTATAGCTTGTGAAAACGATAAGGGGTCTTTTTTCATTCCTATATCAAAATCTGATTCTTACATATATACCACATAATCATCAGAAATGACATGTTTCCTTTTCCTTTGAGATCTTCTCAAATCTGCCAATTGTGATTGTTCTGCAAGACTATCAGCGGCGGTATCAACATCATATGAGAATTCATCAATGTTATTTTGTTGTTCACCCTCATCAATTCTCTCATTGATTTGAGGAATAATAATTTCTCGAATAGGGGATAATACGGGAGAAGTAGCCTGAATCTCCTAAATATCAAAATTAATCCTTCGTATCTTTTGACTCCCACTGATTTCGTCATTTTATAGATATTTTGTATTATCAGATTATTCTATCCTCATATTATGATTAGGATAATAAAATCTGTATTCCTTGGATCTTTTTGGGTAACTAATAAAATATCAAGAAATTATTCTTGGATTCAATTTATTTTCATGTGGATTGAATACTCTTATTTCTGCAGGACACCCCCAAATATGTAAATGTCTCAAATTGGATTTACTACCAGTCCATAACTCAAATGGAGTTAATGAAACTGACTTACTAGGAACCTTGTTCAGGATATACATAAATGTCCTAAGAGCATCACCCCACATTGACTCAGGTACAGAGGAATAACTCATCATACTCCTAACCACATCCATAAGAGTACGATTTCGTCTTTCAGCAACATCGTTCTACTATGACACACCTGGTAATGCATACTGAGCACAAATACCCCATTGTTCTAGGAATCTAGCAAAAGGACCAATATTCTGACCGGATTCATCATATCTGTCATAAAATTTACCACCCCTATCAGATCTGATAATTTTAACTTTTTTATCTAATTGTCTCTCGATCTCATTTATGTACACTTCAAGAATGTCAATAGCCTGAGACTTTTCGTGTATTATATAAATATAGTCATATTGGATAGGTCATCTATAAATATGATGAAATACATTTCTCCACTAAACCAAGGAATATGGAGTGGTCCGTAGATATCAGTATGAATAATTTCAAGAAGTTTTTTACTTATTATGGTATTTTTCTTTGTATGCTTAGTTTGATTTTCCTTAATGCAATCTATGCAAACATCAAAATCAGTGAAGTCTAAATTTTTTAAAATATTATCCTTCACTAATCTTTCAATTCTTTCCTTGGAGATATGCCCTAAACGTCTATGGCACAATATAAAAGAACTTTCATTATTGGAATTATGTTTCATTCTAACACTTGATTGCAGGGTTATGTATTTGCAAACTCAAGATTCAATTAATTCTATACAAACCATCACACGGAATTTCAGAACCAACTTTTATTGAATCATAAAATATATTGAGTTTACCATTACCAAAAGAAACACAATATCCTAACTCATCAATTTTAGACAAAAAACTTAAATTTCTAGAAATTATAGAAACAAAATATGTGTCTTTAAGATCCATCAGATGACCCGTCTCTAGGTGTAAGCGATAAGTCCCTACTGATACCACTTTTGCTTTGAGACGATTTCCCATAATTATGAATTTTTCATGTTCTTTTGGTTTTCGGATTGAAAGGAATCCCTGCATATTATTAGTAACATGAGTTGAAGCGCCAGAATCAATCCACCATGTATTAGAAGGAACTTCTATAATGTTTGATTCAAAACATACAAAGGTTGAGTTTATACCTTTCTTTTTGAACCAAGTCCTACGTTTAATGCAGTCCTTCTTTACATGTCTTTTCTTGCCACAAAAGAAGCATTTTACCATAATAACTTTATTTTCAATAGTTTGTCTAACACTTTCAAACCCGACGAATTTTTTTGATGGATGATGCTTCAATTTTCTTTTTTTGTTACTAGCTCTTTGAGTAGTAGTTAGTACATTATATGAACTTTCCTGCCTTAATCTTAATTCTTCTTAAACACACATACTAGTTAACTCATTCAAGTCTCACTTATCCTTATTTGTATTGTAGTGAATCTTGAATGAGCCAAATTGAGAAGGAAGAGAATTACGAATGAATTGCACAAGGAAAGATTTATCAACATTCATTCACAATGCCTTAAGTTTTATAGTTTTGTCAGCCATGCGGCTACTGTCGCTTGCGCGGCCTTTTCTGCACGCGACCGCCTCATGATGCGGCTGCGGTTAGCCACTTGTGGCAGACCCGCGTGTGATCGCCGCTTGATGTGGCTACCGCCTACGCGCGACCGACCCAGCGCATGGCCTGGGCCGTCGGTAGTGTGGCCGACGCTACTGCTTGTGCGCACACTCAGAGCTGCCATAGGCAAATGGATCTGCCAAAATGCAACGAGATTGCTACGTCTTTTCCTCGGTGCATAGCAACCATCAACATCGTTCGCAAGCAAACGATTAAACTTAACAGATAGAAATACAGATCGATAAGATATTCATATTAATGCATCATAAATAAAAATAATAGATCTAATATTTTTGATCTTAAAAACCTAGGCTTTGATACCAATTGTCAGTATAAAAATTATAATTATGCAAACTATTATGCAGAAAACTATTATGCTAGGATTAAAATCAAATATTACTAGATCTGTTTACGATGCGTACCTTTAGATGTCATCTAATAAGATGCAATTAGATCTTCAATAACACCATCTTCCAGATTTGAATATCACCGAGATATCGATCTGCAAGGAGAACTAGAATAGATATAGACCCCTTCTTTTCTCTTTCTATCCTCGATACCATCGTACATATTAGCAAGCTACCTAAATCCATTGGAAATCATCTCCCTTGTCATGGTGGGCACGGTCGAAACTGATGATTCTACAAAAGTCTCGAGTGTTTGCAGCTCTTCTACGATCCATAGTGTTGTTGGATGAGCTTGGGATGGCAGACTGACTGAACGAACATGAAAGGAAGTCTCTGCTGCTGTCGTAGAACCAGCCATTGTTGTCTTCTCTTCCGCTATACTCTTCTCAAATTCTGGACGGGGATGCTGATAGACTTGTTTTGGTCCTGCTGTTCTGCCTCCTTATATATGGACACACAACACATACAAGGAGACAACCGGATTCATGGTTAACCAGGTCATCGATGTGATGACAACTTCCAAGTCTTGGTTTGCAGTGGAAGACATGTAGCAGTTCAGCAGACAGGTCGCTCTTCTTAATTCCACTTGATTGGTTTGGAGTCTGATACAACTCTTCATCCTAATGTGTGCTCTTGGTTGGTATTCTTCTGGTCATTAAACATTTATATACGTTAGTTCGATGCTTGTCTCTATGTTGTCAGCTAAATTCTTAATCTGCTGGTAGATCCAAAGCTAGCCTTCTACAATGTTGTTGTTTAAGCACCTAAAACATGAAAAAGAGGACACGTAGTTTCCATCTTTCTCATGGATTACAGAGTTATGGTGCTTTATATTATTGCTGTTTTCTTAAAGTTCCAAGATTATAGATTGATCTGCTCATAAGAAAAGGGCAAAAAGAAGAAATAAGAAACAAAACTGTACATGTTTGATTGGATTGGTATTTGAAATATCAGGCATTGCTGACTGTACCTGAATAGGACATGCAACTCTAATAGTTACTTGTTTATTTATAATGAGAATGGATTGAATATTTTCTTCAATAAACTCATGTTATGCATTGATCTTCAACATCGTGACTTCATATTTCAAGGCTTAGCTTCTTGACCTGATGCTGGTAGATCCAATATTCTTTTATCTACGGCTGAAAATTTATGATTTTCTTTAAATTTTTTTATCTATTTAAGTTGAAATTATAATTTTTTTAATCAAAACTTTTATGAAACCTTGAAAACATCTAACGAAGCCTAAATTGTTGTTATTTCTATTTTTGTGCTAATAGAAGTCCTATATTTAGTTAATTTAGTCCTAAAAAAATATATTTTTTTTATTTTTGATTAATTTAATGTGAATGTAGAGCCAATTTGAGTCAAAAATTATTTGAAGTTTTAGAAAAGATTAGATACCGAGTTACATTATTTTTTGATTTCTTAAAACGATACAGCTCTTCAAAACAAACAATGTAATCGAAATTTTTATCTAAAAATATTAGAACTTTTATTGACCATGGAAATGCCTAGGGGATTCCTGAATGATATATATGTTTTATACTTGGACCATTAAGGGATCTATTTTCAGTTAATTTAACCTTAAAAGCTATTTTTTTTATTTTTGGAAAGTTTAACTTGAAATTATATTTTTCTATCAAGTTATTCATGAAATATTGAAAATATATTATGAAGCCCTAAATGATCACTTTTTCTTTTTTTGGGCCACTAAAAGTCTTGTTTTCAGTTAATTTAGCCCTTAAAAATTTAAAATTTTTATTTTATTTGTCTAATTTAAAGTGAATGTAAAATTAATTATGGTAAAAAAAAAAACTTTAACATTATCATACATTATTTGTGAAGTTTTACAAAAAGAAATTGAAATAGCGTATGATGGGGTTATGATGTTTTTGGGTTCTATTAAAAAATAGTGTAACATTATTTAGAAGAGTGGAATTGAAAATTTTAATCTAAAAATTATATATGAAACCTTGGAAATGTCCAGGGAAGCTGTAAGTGATCACTATTTCTATATATGGATCATTAAATGACCTATTTTCAGTTATTTTAATATTAAAAGCTAAAATTTATATTTTTTTCTAATTTTTAGCTAATTTAAGCTGAAATTATATCTTATTTATCAAAAATTTTAGATAACCTTGAAAATATCTGATGAAAATCTAAATGTACTTTTTCTTCATTTAAAGTGTTCTTTTCAGTTAATTTAGCCTTTAAACATAATAAAATTTATATTTTTATTTTTGACCCATTTAAAGCGAATCTAAAACAAATTTGGGTCAAAAATAGTTTAATATTATCAAATTTTATTTTACAAAGTTTTAAAAAAAAATTGAAATTTAAGTTACACTATATTTTAATGGGGTTACATTGTTTTTTAGCATTATTCAAATATAGTATTACCCTATCCAAAAACAATTTAACTTATTTTTATCCAAAAATATCAATTTTTTTATGCACGCTAAATAATCAATTTTCTATTTTGGGCGAATCTGTCTTTAGTTTATTCAATCTTAAAAACTGATTTTTTTTTTTTTTTCATTTTTGACCAATCTACATTGAAATTGTAATTTTTATGCTCAAAATTTTCATGAGATCTTGTAAATATCTGATGAAGTCATAAATAATTAATTTCCGATTATGTATGATTTAAAAATGTTATTTTCAGTTAATTCATCCCTTTAAAAGTTGAATTTCTTTTTTTTTTATGCTTACCTAATTTAAAGTGAATTTAGACACAATTTGTACCAAAAATGATTTGAATATTATCAGTAATGATTTTATGAAGTTTTAAATAAAATTTTAGATCTTGTGTTATATTATTTTTGAGTGTGGTTATATAATTTTTGGGATTGTATTCATAGATAGTGTAACTCTGTTAAAAAATAATTACATTGATCTCCTTTTAAAAAAAAAAATTAGCATTAAAAAAATCCTTGGAAATGACTTCAAAGATCCTAAATGATTCTTTTTATATATAAACATTTTAAATAGATATTTTTACCGATTTGAATCCTTAAATGATATAAATTCAGATATTGGTCATTTAGGCTTTTGAAAATTATTTTCAAGATTTTTTAAAAATATGTAAATACTATATTTAAAATATGAAAATAATAATATTGTAGATGCAGGAGTTCATCATATTTCAAGGCTTGCTCCCTGCTAAACTGTTGACCTGCTGCTGGTAGATCCAATATTCTTATATGTGGTTATTACTGTATGTTTTCTTAACCACTTAACATGTCAATATGTAGTAGGAGAATCCACAACCTCGACATCTCTGTTGTCTGATCCGAAGCTATCCGACAACGAACGCGGCCGGAAACTAGGAAATTTTACGACAAAGAAACCGCTACTTCGTTGAATCCACACGCAGATCGCATCCAGATTTGTCTTCTTGTTGGCGAGATATCCCCGTCTTTGCTGCAGGATATGGAGCACCAAAAGCTCTCTTGTTCCCCACTGAATTGCATACATGGATGAACAACAAAGATTACAGCTGGTTTAGGTGATAAGTGTGTTAGATCTTCTAAAACAAGGAGAGGATCCATCACTTGCAGTCTTTTGCTGCAACCCCTCGAGCAATGTCAGTGATCTGCACGCCCAAGTCGTAGACCGAACCGGTTCTCCAGTCGACCGGCAGAGCCTCACTCTGAGCATAAACCCACTTCCCGCCGTAGCCGCCGGTCACCACCATCCTGAGCTGCAGAGGTCCGGGAGGCGCCCGGCTAGTGCTCCAGACCGGTCCGTAGACCCGGTTCATGAATCTCCAATCGGACGAACCCGCCTGTCAACCCAAGCATTCGCATCAGTAGTGTAAAATATGGTGGCATTCTGCTCCAACTTGAACTCTGAGAGAGAGAGAGAGAGAGAGAGAGAGAGAGAGAGAGAGAGAGAGAGAGGCCTACCTGCGCAACATCCACTGCTACTATGTCAGTTTGACCTCCCTGGTACAGGAACTTGATGGCCAAAAGGTTGGGCCTTTGGCTCTTCTCTTCGACTTTGATAGATAAGTTCTTCGTGTGCTCGCATGGAATCCTGCTCATAGGAAGTGTTACAGTAAACAATGTGTGTCTAATGCCCAACTCTCGCATCCATTTAGTACCTCTTGTATTCCACATCCACAGTGCCAAGTTTCAACAGCTCTCCGTCCGCCGTGTGCCGTGCCATGGCCACAAAAGCCGGTCTGCTGAGCACCAAACCGGTGTCGTTGCTCTCGTTAAGGTCCATGAGGATCACTTTGACCCCTCCTCCTCTACACATCCTCGTGTTCCTACACCTCACCTGCTTAATTATAAGAAGCTCACGTACATGAGAGAGAGAGAGAGAGGGAGAGAGGGAGAGAAAGAGAAGCTTCAGTATCTGAAGCTAACCTGGAAGCATGCTCCACAGGCAACGCCACCTCTGAGAAGAGCCGAGCTTGCAGCAGCGACATAGCCTCCACTGAGTCCCCAAGTCATGGAACCATATCCACAAGTCCCAACTAAAGACGGGAGAAATCATTCGATCGAGCTCACACTGGAGATCTAATTAAGTACAACGATTGTACAGGGATACAACATACCAGAAAGAGCAGAAAGAGAAGAGAAGTATCCAGCCTTGGATCGGTGGACGCACCTGCCACAGGCCATAGAAGAAAAGGCAAGGAGGATAAGAAAGATTAAGCAGGCAGAAACACCACACATGGCGTCGAGAGAAATGGTGGAAAGAACGGTATAGCCTTCTACTGATCATATATGCGAGAGATCGATGTAGGATGTGGTAAACTACAAAGTTCTGCAGTAGCGTGCGGGCCAAAGCAGCCTAATAAGACAGCGTAGTACAAGAAGAACGCGGTGGTGGAATGCAATTGAAAGTGGCAGTGACAGCAACCACTGCACGCGCCAATCAAGGGGAAACTTCTTACATCGGATGAACATGAATCCAGATAATTGCAACTCATGCATTCATAATTCTCTGTCTGAAGTCAATCAGTAGTAATTAAATTTTATCTTGTCATTTCCAGCATTGCTGGAACTCTATCACGATGGCGTTGTTCTCTAATTAGCGTTTGTTGGTATAAACTAGTGCAGAACCTCAGGTTGATACCAACTCAACTCATCGAGATTTCAAGCCTACGCCTGACTTAAATTGGTTGAAACCTGAAATAAAACTAGATTTAAATTTAAATCTGAGATGGAGTAATATTTTTTACAAACCTTAAGGTGGCTAAAAATGCCGTGCGAAGAAGGGTGGAAGGACTATTAGTGTGAGGACAATAGACTGAATGCCTTGAAGTCAAGCTCTACTTTTTGCTGCTTGATTCATCCGCGTGCAACAAGTTGCGTGGATGGATGTAGCTCAATTCACTTCTTGCATTAAAATGATCTGAAGTGATATTTCGGTTGCAGTTAAAATGATACTTTTTTTTATTTTCTCTGACACCATTCTTTAGTCCCTTATCACGATTGGACAAAAGAGTCAAATTGACTTATAAAAAGTATAATACATATAAGATTGTTAAGTGATGAGATTCTAACGATGTGATTTAGTCTCAGATTGATTATCTAATCATTTTGATCTAGTTATTTAGACTCCATAAGATTAAATTATTTCATTAAATCATATCTTAATAATTGGTATGAGACTTACACTAATACAATCAATAGATCCTTATAAATTTTAAATATTATTATAAATCAATCGAATTTTTTTTATACTAAGACCCAACTAACACGTTACATTCTTTCAATTTTTTGTGCTATTTTTATATGATTATGATTTTTTTCAATAAATGAAAAAGTTAATGAATCTAATCATATGGCTATAATTAAGATCATCATATATATATATATATATACATATATATATATATATATATATATATATATATATATATATATATATATATGATCCGATGATCTTAATTCAGATTATATATATGGGGGCTGTGTACCCCCAAGTGAGAATTAAGATTGTAAGTACCAATAAATCTCATAGGAGGTGGGGGGGGGGGGGGGGGGGGGGGTTGGACTTGCTCATATAGAGGTATAATCGGAGCGGCTGGAGAGCTAGACTACTTCAGTGCTCACATTCGCTTAAGGGAGCCCAGCAAGTTAGAGGACAAGGCCAAGTAAGCGAACGTTGCTACTAAAAAAGCTAAGAAGAACAAAATCGACGTAAGCCAGCAACAAGATGACAAAGGCCATGATGAGAGTTGCAGTTTATCTTTCCATCAACCAAGGGAAACTTCTTAGATAATACAGAGGTGTTGAAGCAAGTGATCAAAAGGGGAGAGTGTTATGATCAATTGACACTGAGACGGGGGTGAGGGTGAATTAGTGCAAGTGTAATAGTGCTCGTTTAAAAACTTTTTTCGTAAAGTAAAGAGTTGACAATGGAACTTCTTTTGATATTTCGATAAAACCGATTTAAGAGAAATTATGAGAATGATGCTTGTAAATTTCTTGAACTAATTAAGAGCAATAGAAAGAAGTAAACAAGGCAAGAAAAGAGCACTCACAATTTATAGTGGTTTGGCCTCAATCGATCTACGTCCACTCCCGAGTCCTCCTTCTTAAGGCACATCGGCGTCCACTACCGATCTTCTTTGGGTGAAGACCAAACCCTTACACTTGAGCTTACAAGGGAGACAAGATTTACAACTCTTTGATCACTCCCTTACCCCCTTCCTTTTTCTTACAATCCATACAAGTTTTTCATAGAATTTTCCTCCCAAATTTGTTGTGGAATACAAGAAAACTTGGGGTATTTATAGACCCCAAGTAGCTACATATTTTTGGAGCAAAAAATAAAACTCACTCGGAAAATCCAAGTACGAGCGATTTACCCACCGACATGGGCGGCTCAACCGCCCGAATACTAGGGTATGGGCAATTTACCCACCGGCCCTAGGCGGTTTACCCACCGTCAATTGCCCAAAAACCTATCAACGGAATGAGCTACAAAGCTCAGCAAGTATCAACATGTCAAAGGCGTAAGTTTTAGAGTGTATCAGAAATCTAATAAGGAACAGTAGAGTCATAAATCAGAACAAATATGACGGACAATCCATCCTTGGTTTTATCCAAAGCACATAAATTAACTCACAAGCAATACCTTGGATATCATATCAAAAATACAGAGGGTGAAGTGGGGTACAGACAGAATGTGATTCACCACCAGAACAATAGTCGGATATCATATCAAAAATACAGAGGGTGAAGTGGGGTACAAACAGAATGTGATTCACCACCAGAACAGTAGTCGGATATCATATCAAAAACACAGAGGGTGAAGTGGGGTACAGACAGAATGTGATTCACCACCAGAACAGTAGTCGGATATCATATCAAAAATACAGAGGGTGAAGTGTGGTTTACCCATCGCTTATTAGTGGTTTATCCGTCAGAAACTCCGTAAAAGTGGTGCCCTCCACTTTTCGAATTTTGGCTTGAACCTGATGTTGACCAACACTTTGGTCAACCAATTGAGCTCAACCTGAGCTCAATCAAACCCCATAGTGGACTTGATTTCATCTTTGAGTTGATTTGGGTTTCATCCAAATCATACTAATTTAAGACTCAATCTTAACCTATGACTTAAAATTATAATCAAAACATGACCACCAAGCTTAATGACCTTACTCCCGCAAATCGACAACCTCCGACTTCTCCAGCGGTGAGTCTCACGGTCTTCCTCCGGCGATCTCCCGGTGTGTTCCTAGCGATCTTCCTGATACCTTTGGTGTAGTCCTAGCGAACACCCGACGAGCTCCCACCACATCGTTCAATCCTTGGCCCGATGCCTAAGCTTGATCCTGGGTTCATGTCTGATTTATAACTCATCCTGTCATGGTTAAACCTGCACGATGCAAAATATGACTTAATTAAATATAATCATTAATGACCAATACATGCATTACAAGACCATCCCAACTCCCGATAAGCTTTTCGGCTACCCCCGATAATCTTCCGGTGAGTCTCCGTCTTCTTCTGACGAACTCCCTTACGCTATCCTGGCAAGCTCCCAATACCCTCGGCGAGCTCCCGATGCATTCTTGGCGAGTTCCCAATCGCATCGTCCGAACCTCGACCCGATGCATAGACTTGACCTTGGCCAATCCTGATTGCAATAATCTTTCTGTCATAATTAATCCTGCATCAATTAACTCTAACAACATATATTAGATCAATAGCCCATCAATTGATTTCATAATCAAAATCCAAGATTTAACATTCTCCCCCTTTTTTATGATGACAATCAATTGATGATAGGAGATAATCCTAACTCCCTCTAAATCTATGCCACTTAAATTTAAGAGAAACACACACTCTTAAATTCAAGCAATCAACATTCAATACAAATTTGCATCAAGTCATCAAATCATGAGTAAAAAGAATGCACTCATATCCATATCCATGATTTATCGATCCATATCTATATTAAGATATTCATATATTTCAACAATATCATGTGTCATCAATTAATATCATTTATCATCAATGTATATTTCTCCCCCTTTGTCATAAAAAAAATGTGAAATGTATAGCTAATAGTTTCAAAGCACATGATAACATACTCCCCCTTAGTATATGCACTATAAAATTTTCTTCCTCTTTATGATTATAAAGAGAGAAATAAAGGATGTGTTGTTGAATCATTGCATCATAGAGAAGAGCCCTTAATAAATTTTAAAAGCAATACTAAGATGAGCTCAAAAGTTCAAGAGATTTAAAGACTACTTATATATTTCAAATGTAACAAAAGTCATCTCTTGATATAAAAAATTATCTCTTGTAAATTTCAAATGTGGCACATTTTTAAGCAATTTTTCTCCTTTTTTTTTAAACAATAAGATAAAATCATGGAGAAAGTTTTCAAAAAATGTTATCACAAAAAGGCTTCATTTCATGAAATCTATATTAGCAATTTATATATTTTCATGATTTAGCATTTCTAGGTCTCAACCTCAATATTGTATATATAGAATTTCGAATATGAGCTCAACAAATCTTTCTCATACAAATTTTAAGAAAATATAGCAAATAAATCCGAACAATAACAAACCATTATCGTCATGTAGATTTTTAAAATCATCATTACATGCATGATCATCATACATGATTTCACATCATCATACTTTCTTCCTCTTTATCATAAAAAAAAAGAGAAGTACAATTAGCAAGTTTTTGATGTATAGAAGCTTAGCAATTTAGCAAATTTTTCATCACTTTAGAATATGCAAGTTAGTGAGTTATTTCTTCTCTTTTGAGAAGTGCAAGCTAGCAAATTTTTGCTTCCTTTGTAATATTCAAGTTAACAATTTTACATTATGTAAGCTAATAAGTTTTGCTCCCCCTTTGTCATTGTCAAAAAGAAGGGATGGTTACAAAAGTGCAAAACTTTTCTCATTACATCATTTTTCAAATCATCACATGAAATATATCAAGAAAAATTAACATAGTGATGCGATGTATAATTCATTAAGATAAATTGTAACTACCAAGAGACAAATCATAAGAGAAACAAATACAATCTCTTGATTCATTCATAAGAAATATCAAGTTGTCAAGTTTATGATTTGTATAAAATTCTCCTTTTAAATAATACGAGAACACATAATAAAATATTTTAATTCATAAAAGATTTCAAGTTATAATTCCAAGAAATCAAAATCACGATATATGTAAAGAACTTATTCAATTTTAAAATCATCAAAATCAGTTTCAAGAGATTCAAAATGATCTTGATAGTCTTATTGATCTCTTGAAATGTTAGTGATTTTCTTTCTCTACTTTGTGTGAATAAGAAGGTAGAATCAAAGTAGAGAAGTGAAAAACATCACAAAATTACTCAAATTTATAGATATAGATTCCAAAATCCAAAAAAAAAAAATCAAGAGCTACCTATGTAATTTAATTTATCTTATGCAAATTTCAAGTAAGGTAACAAATCAAGCAAATCATATCTCATGTAGATTTTGATAATAATCATATGAATTTCAAAAGAAAACATGATAGTAGATTAAGCTCAAATTGTAAATCTAATGTTTTGCATGCATTTAGAAAGTTCTAATTATCTTGTAAGCACTTGTTCCTCATTCAAATTTATTATATCTAATTTTCTTCTAATCATATTAGTAATTTTATTTTTCCTTTTTGGTCATTGTCATGAACTATAATAGCATAATTTCTTTTCATTTATGTTCAAATTTATGCTAAAAAAGTACAAGAAGATCATGCCGTTAAAGATAAAATCAAATTTTTGAATATCAAAAAGCATGATTTCGTTTAATAAGTTTCTTTCCCCTTTTTTGTAAATAATAAAAATGAGTCTTAGGGGATAATCTCAATCCAAGATAAATCTTTTTAATAAAAAAGAAGAATGATCTTGATAAAAAATAATTATAATTGTTAAGATCATAAATATTCTCTTTATTAAAAAGAGAAAATCATAGAGATCAATAATGTGATTCTCATAACGTAAATGTAAGTCAATAAATTAAGGGAACATTCATGATAATATAAATCTCTTTCAATTTTTAACTTATCACAAATTTAATAAATACTAATTTTGGTGATAAGTTATGTCATTCATAAGTTTTAAAATAAATCATGACAATAAAGATATTAATATCAAAAGACATTCATGAATATTAAAGACATGATTTAATTTAATAAATCTTCTCTTAGGTAATAAAAATTTTAGGAGATCAATTTTATAAGCAAAATCTTAATACATGAAAATTGTCAAGTTACAAGTATGATTTTGCAAAATAAGATATGAAAATATTGGATCTCAACTTATATATGTGATTTCAAATTATCAAAATCATTGTTTAGATTCATGTTATTATTTCAAAAATATAAGCTTATGATTCATTTTATAAACTTCTCCAAATGAACTTGATTTATATAAAGATTTCAAGTTATAATTTTTCAACTTATTAAGATCATGATAAAATCATCAAAAATATCAATAACATTGGATAGATTCATCAATCTCTTTTTAAAACAAAATCATTTGAAAAATTATTCAAAATCATAATAAAAAATCACTTTTAAAAAAAATTCAATGAAGACATCATAGATTGTTTATCAATAGCCAAAGTTCTCTAATCTATTTTTGTAGTTTAATAGATTCAATAATAATAATATTATTTTATCTCTTGTTGAAAGATTAATAGAATAAAAATTCTTTCAAGAATAATTGTATTTCTTTTGAAATTTATTTCAAGAATGCATTGTCATTTTAAAGTCAAAAATAAAATTTTATCAAGATCATTGCAATAAAATATTGTCAAACAAAAACTTTGATTTATTTCAATTTCAATAATTTTTAGACTTAGTTTAGTAAGTTACCATGCTCATTTTATTCTCATTAAATATATTTTTAATTTATAAAAATACTAGATAATAAAGCATGATTTTTCTCTCCATTTTCTATATTGTTCTATGCTAAAATTTTATCATTCAACATAATCATTCAATCATAGCATTTCAAAATCAATGTAATATTTAAATCAATCATTCCATAAACTTTTCAATATCTAAAATATTTAACAATAGTCTTTAAATTTAAACCAACATCTAAGCTAATGATTTTGAACATATTATTCAATCATTATCAAAATCTCATTTATGTAAATTTTAATATATTTTTTAATATATAAGATTCCTTGGTTCTAGTTCATTTTCATACTTGTATGCTCTAGCTATGCATCATTAATATTAATTATATAATAATAAACCATCAAAAGATTCATTGTCAATAATTTTAATTTAATAATTTTCTTATTATTACTTAGGCTAGTGAGTTTTGAAAGAATATTAGATCTAAGTCATGTGCATTTAGCATCTACTTTCGAAATATAACTTAGTGCTCCTAGCCTTGTTATGAGGCAACTTTGTATTATGAGATGTTTTGATTTAGGTACTCATTTGAGTTTGGATCCTTCATGATATGTTCTTCCTATTTTCTCTAATGGCTTAAGGTTGTTTATGGTTCCTTTAGGAACCCAAATTAATTTATATAGATTATAATTTTTAAATAGACATTTGTAGTCTTTATGTCCTAATATACCATAAATTTTCAATGGCAAATTTAATGTAGGTCATTTCACAAATATAGTTGGCTTTTGTTGAATGTTACCAATAATGCCTATATCATTTCTTCTATTAATATGACCCTTATTGGCAAGGATCATATTCAAAGATTTATTTTTAATTTTAAAATTTTCTAACGTTGTCTTAAGCATGATATTTTCTTCTTTAATGTTGTCTAGCATTTTATATTTAGAACTAGGATTATGTGATGCTAATAACTCATGCATTTCATCAACTTTACCAACTAACAAATCATGTTAATGTTTAAGCAAATTAAAGGATTTATTGAGTTTTCTAAATTTATTAAACAAATGATGAAGTATATTTAATAATTCAGAAAAAGAATTGCTTAATGAATTACTAACCTCAACGTCGATGGCCAAAAGAGGAAGATTCTCCACTTCTTGGTTGAGCATTTGATCTTTGAAGCTCCTCGGCTTCTTGCGATTATAGCAAGCGGTTTTGTCCATCTTTCGATTATTTTTAAGGTTCAATTTCATTAATTTTTCCAATTCATTTGTCAAAAGTTCATGTCCAAGGTTCTCATCACTCAAGATTTTACTCGATGAGTTATATATCATTCTTAGTTCATAATCCTTCATGTTCTTTGGAAGATGTTCTTCAAGTTTATTTTTATAGATTATTTATTTTATTTAATAATTTATTTGATTTAGTTGTGCTTTCATGTATCATTTCTAATACATGCCATATATCAAAAACTGAATCATAATGAGAAACTCGATCAAATTCATTTTTATCTAAGGCACAAAACAAGGCATTCATAGTCTTGGCTTTTAAAGAGAAAGTCTTCTTCCCCAAATCATTCCAATCATTCATTGGAATAGAAGACTTTTCAAATCTATTTTTAATAATAGTTCATAAATCAAGGTATAAAGAAAGCACGAAAACTTTCATCTGAGTTTTCCAATAAGTGTAGTTCGTCCCATTAAATATTGGACGACGAACGATAGAAAAACCCTCTTAAAGATTCATTCTCTTGGGTGTTAAACCAAATGAGAAAAATATGACTCTGATACTAATTGTTAGGATCAATTGGCACTAAGAGGGGGGGGGGGTGTGAATTAATGCAAGTGTAATAGAACTCATTTAAAAACTTTATTTCGTAAAGTAAAGAGTTAACAACAAAAGCTTCTATTGATATTTCGATAAAACTGATTCAAAACCAATTTGAGAGAAATTGTGAGAATGATGCTTGTAACTTTCTTGAACTAATTAAGAGCAATAGAAAGAAGTAAACAAGGCAAGAAAAGAGAACT
The DNA here is from genome assembly GCA_029747655.1 of Ensete ventricosum. Classification (NCBI taxonomy): domain Eukaryota; kingdom Viridiplantae; phylum Streptophyta; class Magnoliopsida; order Zingiberales; family Musaceae; genus Ensete; species Ensete ventricosum. Next base: position 35,431,159 of record JAQQAF010000002.1, on the reverse strand, counting down.
CACAATTTATAGCGGTTCGGCCTCAACCGGCCACGTCCACTCCCGAGTCCTCCTTCTTGAGACACACCAGTATCCACTACCAATCTTCTTTGGGTGAAGACCAAACCCTTACACTTGAGCTTACAAGAGAGATAAGATTTATAACTCTTTTATCACTCCCTTACCCCTTTCTTTTTTCTTACAATCCACACAAGTTTTTTGTAGAATTTTCCTCCCAAATTTGTTGTGTGGAATGCAAAAAAACTTGGGGTATCTATAGACCCCAAGTGGCTTCAAATTTTTGGAGCCAAAAATTAAACTCATCCGGAAAATCTGGGTACAAGCGGTTTACCCACCGATTTGGGTGGCTTAACTGCCCAAATACTAGGGTACGGGCGGTTTACTCGCTGGAAACTCTGTAAAAGTGGTTCCCTCCACTTTTCGAATTCTAGCTTGAACCTGATGTTGACCAACTCTTTGGTCAACCAATTGAGCTCAACCTAAGCTCAATCAAACTCCATATTGGATCCAATTAGATCTTTGAGTTGATTTAGATTTCATCCAAATCACACTCATTTAAGACTCAATCTTAACCTATGACTTAAAATTACAATCAAAACATGACCACCAAGCTTAATAACTATACTCCCGCAAACCGACAACCTCCGGCTTCTCCAGCAATGAGTCTTATAGTCTTCCTCCGGCAATCTCCTGACATGTTCCTAGTGATCTTCCCGATACCTTCGGCGAAGTCCTAGCGAACGCTCGGCGAGCTCCCACCGCATCATCCAATCCTTGGCCCGATGCCTAAGCTTGATTCTGGGTTCATGTCTGATCTGTAACTCATCATATCATGGTTAAACCTGCATGATGCTAAATATGACTTAATTAAATATAATCATAATGGCTAATACATCCATTATAAGATCATCCCAACTCTCGGCAAGTTTTTCAGCTACCCCCGACAATCTTCCGACGAGTCTCGGTCTTCTTCTGGCGAACTCCCTTGCGCCATCCTGGCAAACTCCCGATACCCTTGGCGAGCTCCCAATGCACTCATAGCGAGTTCCCAATCGCATCGTCCGAACCTCGGCCCGATGCATAGTCTTGACCTTGGCCAATCCTATTTGTAATAATCTTTCTATCGTAATTAATCCTACATCAATCAACTCTAACAACATATGTTAGATCAATAACTCATCAATTAATTTCATCATCAAAATTTGAGATTCAACAGAGAGGAGACGACGATGAGTCCAAAGGAGCTCAGGTACTCAAAAGTAAAGCATCGATCAGAAAGGAGGTGGACTCGGAGGAATGTCAGTGCTGCAAAGGCGGATTTATCGATCACAAAGTGAAGCAAATGCAAGGTAACTGATAGTAGGGTCATGGGCTTGGCAGCGCCATGGGACCGCAGAGGTGGGATTTCCATGGAATCATCGATCCCTTGCTCTCATGGAGGGAGAGCATTGGTCGTGAAAGGCGCCGATGAGGTAGAGAATACAGAGGTAAACTCCAAGTAGCAGGACAAAGCTGGAGGGCAGAGGCCAAGGAATTTCATAACACCGGTGTCAATGGCTTCTAATCAAGATAGTCGAAAGCGTGATACTTCGGGTTAATACAAGAGTGCTCGACCAATGAATGAATTAGACAGTACGAAGTGTTGTGCCATTTCTACTCAGAGAAGTAGGCGACAAAGATGATGGAGAAAACGGTATAATCCCAAAGGCAATCAAAACTATCAAAGACTTGCTCCAAGTTGGGGTAAAATTTTGCTCTTTTCGGGCAATACTTCTTGGTTCAATGGCAGAGAGAAGGCGAATCATAGTAGCTAACTCAACGCAAGGAGTGTAAACACTTCGGGTGCTTCAAAAGTGTGAGCAAAGAGCAGGCAAAGACTAGTAACTAGCCTGATGCATGAAATATAACCTCGAGGAGGCAGGCAAAGTCCAGTAACTTTTCTTTCTCAACTCCTAAGAGAATGGGTGAAACCGAGTACCCTAGTTCTCTTATTTATCCAGCGGAGGAGCTCTACACAAGTTCAAAGACCCTTTAAAGAAACTTAATAGAAGATAATAGTTGTCAAATCCTCCCCATTAGTGATTGGCATTACTAAGAATAGATTTTCTGCATCATTTCCTAACAGAATATCAATCGAAAGTGGAAATGATGCGAACCTACTTGGAAGCGACAACTAAGTTGAAGAAGAATCGATTGGCCAATTTTGTGAAGGAAGGACCGTAAAAACTTCAAAATTTGTGAGATGATGCTCGTTAAAGCTCCAACAAGCATCCATCCAGTTCAAGCGGTAAAATATTTGAAATACTACCGCAAAACAAGGAAGGTCTTTTCCTTTATCAAAATGATCCACAAACATCAACAAAAATCAATACAACTCAGTCAACCCCACACTAGAGTTAGTCATTGGTGAGTTGAAGCAGCATGACAGATCAGAATTTGACTACTCTTCTGTTGTAGCCAAAATAGAAGATTAAATATTCAGTAAAAGGCAAGGAGATGTAGTATCTGCAGTGGCTTTGACGAGGACATCGAAGGAATAAGTGGGGGAGAATGTCACTGATAAAAATATAAATAATGTGTTCGACGTAATGCTCATGTTTATCTATATCTTTCTATTTTTGTACATACTTTATACATCAAGTAGCGAGCTTGTAGTAGAATTGGTAGCCCTTGTTTAGTTAGCTTTTGTGGTCGATTTTGGCTTATAAATGAGAGTTGTGTCATGTAGACACTTGTGGGCACTTCGGTCTGTAATATATCTTGATCCTTTGTGTGCAACCGTTCAGAGCTTGTAAAGTACATGGTTGTAATTTGCATTTGCTATATAAAATGTTTGCTTATGGATCCCGTGGGAAATATTTTCTCTAACCTGTTTTCTCTTTTGTAGGTCCTAAGGGACCCTAGGAGGTTTCGGGAAGATTGACCTTTGCTGAGGGACATACAAGAGTGCCGCACGACTTAGGCAAAACTAGTTAAGTTGGTGACAAGTTGGGGCAAACTTGATTCATTGATGATCTCTTAGGAATCCATCCACTTCAGCTGGGGTTTGCCCTGGGAGCCTTTTTGATAGTGTTCGACTTAAATGACATGGTTGAGTGAGGCATATTTGCATCTAGTTCCTCCGTAGCTTTTGCCTTCGAATCAAACATGAGGTCTAGCTGGTTAGCCTTATGTAACCAATGTTAAGGCTTTTGTTGAACCCTTACCCAATGACCATATAGTTGATCTTCTAACTACCAGTTGACTAACTAAAACCCTAGCATCACCCCCTTGGATCTCCACCTCCTTTAGTTATTAGTTTTTAACAAATAGTTATTCGACTAATGTCCCACTCTTCTCATGAAGTAAAGGTTCAGGATATTTTCATAAGTGATAGACTAGAAGAGCTGATCGATCTTAATCCACACTCCTTAAGAGAGCGATTTAGAGATGTTCATGAGAACACAAATCCTCGTAAATTTTTATTTAATTTTTATTGAAAAAAGAATAGATATGGAATCCTAAATATATGAAAGTGATAAACCCCCAGAATCTTTTTTTTTTTCAATAAAGAGAAAAGTTAATTTGGTTAATCTTGTATGAATCAAATAAAGGATTTGTTGGGCAGATGGCCCAGATTCAGCCCATAATGGGCTTTAGTGAAGCCCACAGTCCAAAACCTCACTTATATTAACCTAAAACCTAGATTAGATAGCTAGGGTTGAGATTAAGAGAGCAGTGGTGGCTGAAAACGTGGGTGAGAGAAAGAAGACTGCAGATTGACAGTAAAGGCCAGAAAACAAGAGATCCAGGAAAGGGAAGAAGACAAGGGCAGGAAAAGACTATTCTCAATCATTCAAATCTCAGGTTAGATCAGTTTGCAGTGGATTCTTACTGTGATCTCTTGGGAAGGTTTTGGATATTGTGCTTAGGATTATAGTTTTTGTATCCATGTGATTCTCTTGTGGCTATTGCTTTGGGCTTGGGCAAGAAGCCTTGAGATCTGTATATTTATTATTTTGATAGTGAATTTTCTTTGGCTTGTCCCGTGGTTTTTACCCTTCGAGTTGAATTGAAGGGGTTTTCCACGTAAATCTTGGTGTTCATCTGATTGTGATTTATGTTTAATTTCGTTGTGTGTGACGGTCTGCTAGTATTTATTCGTATACAAAGTTTATTCCTATTTTATTCTCATCAGGATTCAGGTAACACCATGTTTAAATTAAATTAAAAAGAAGCAAATTTTATGTTTGAAAGTTGAAGATATCGGATCTCTCATTCTATAGAGATTTGTATTTATCCAAGGATAGCAAGGGAAAATAAGTGATAGAAAAAACAAAGAGTGAGAATGGATGACTAGAAAAACCATTGGTTTGACCGAATAATAGATTGATAATAGTGTCTCAGGAAACAATTGTATATTTTCTTGTGGATGAGATTAGCAAACTTTATGAGAGGAAAGCTCCATTTGAGATATAAAAGATGGAAATAGTATTAACTGAGCAAACGAATGAGTTCCAAGATAACGCGAATCCATTGTCTAATCTAAAACTTCAAGTGATAGATGAGTTATAGGGTTGTAGTATCTATCCCTTGGAACCCTACCCTACCTGATAGTTGGAAAACCTTTGATAGTAGCTCTTAATAATTTTGCTCCTAATAACAAGTTATCTACGAGTGTAGTGAAAGAAAGAAAGTCTATTCTTTGGATTTGCTCCTCACATGAATGTACCTGCCTGTTATAAGAAAAAGGAGGAGAGACAATAATAGAAACTCCCAAAATTCTAAAAATCATAGTAAGTCTAGATCAAGGATGAAATACTATCACTGTGAGAAGTTGGGGTGCAGAGAGTTAAAAAAAATAATAATAACATAATAAAAAAGAAAAAAAAAATAACATAATAAAAAGAAAGAAAGAAAAAAAATAACAGTTATGTCTCTCAAAACTTACGCTCGTTATTTAGCTAGTAAGCAATATAAATTGCATTTCATAGATTGATAAATTACATTTTTTTTTTTAGATTTAATTCATAATAAAATATGCACTATGAAACTTGCACTCATGATTTAGCTAGTAAGCAATATAGAATTGCATTTCATAGATTGTCGTTGCTTTTGTTTTTATTACTTATATTGATAATTGTTCTAGAAAGATTTAAGGTTTTGCTTTGAAACATAAGGACCAAGTGCCTAATGTGTTCATGTATTTTTCATGCATATATGTTGAAAGAACAACAAGACAACAACTTAAATATGATAATTCGAAGTATATTGTAGGGAATATGGCATTATGCTAGAAAAGATGTATGCTCTCTCATGTTAAACTTTCAAAGTCCTTTTAGAGTGAAGCTATAAGAGCGCCACAATGGACTTGATCAACCTTTCACCTTCAGTACCACTCAATAAGAATGTACGAATAGATATATATAAAGATGTTTCTTATAAACATTTAAGAGTAAATGACTGTAGGGCATTTGTTCACATTCTAAAAAATAAGATATGATGAAAAATCTAAATCATGTATCTACTTGAGTTATGCACATGAAGTATTTGGCTACAAGTAGAGATATGATATTTCTTAAAGATTAGACTATTGAAGATTTTGAGAAAATTAAAAAGCCAAAAATCATTCAATGAATAATATCCTATAGATTTGAGTCCCAATGCCTTCTCCTACATTAGTCAGTGATGATGGTGAATATGAATAGGAAGATCATAGTAATATGTCCTCAAATGATGATACTAATGAACATAATGAGTAAGACCTTTTTGTAGAACCACAAACTAAATATCAATGGAGAAAATATATCATAGAACATCCAATCTTCTCAAATAGGTTCTCTTTATGAATATATGTTATTTACCAAAGCAGAAGAGCTAGAAGGTTACCAAAAAAAATTATTTTGCATAAGCATAAAGATAGATGGTTGAGTATCATGGAGGAAGAAATGAAATCCTTGAGAACTATATATTTGAATTAGCAAAATTATCCAATGAGAAAAAAACCATTAAAGAACAAATGGGTATTTAAATTAAAAAATAAAAAATAACTCTTAGCATAGATACAAGGGTAAGATAGGTTGTGAAAGTATTTAGGTCAAAATAAATATGTTAATTTTGAAGAAATTTTCTCACCTATATTTATAATGTCTTCTATCCAAGTTATTCCTAGGTTAGCTATTAAATTAAATTTAAAAATTAAATAACTTGATATAAAAACTGATTTCCTTCATGGTGACTTAGAGGAGTAAATATATATGGAATAACCTAAAGGGTTCAAAACCAAAGGCAAGAAAAATCTAGTGTATAATTTGAAGAAGAGTTTGTATGATCTCAAGTAAGTACGAAGACAGTGGTATAAAGTATTTGATTCTTTTATGATATATCATGAGTATGATAGGACTATTTTTTTTCTGATAATAATTTTATTATTCTCTTTTTATTTGTGGATGACATGTTAACTATTAATCATGATACTAAGAAAATTATAGATCTAAAAGGAGAGTTGAGCAAAGCTTTTGCTATAAAAGAATTGGGTTTGGCTAAGCATATTCTTAGCATAAGAATTAGTTTGTGATAAAAAGAATGATAAACTTTTGTTATCTCAAAAGAGATATATCCAAAAGTTTCTTGAGCAAGTTAAAACCTATTTGTTGTCCACTTCCAAGTCAGTTCAAGTTAAATTTGAAGTGAGAAAGATAAATAAAATATAAACTGAGTATCTTATGCCTTAGCAATTAATAGTTTGATAGATGCTATGGTATAAATAAGATCAAATATTAGTCATGCAGTCAGTGCAATCACTGTGGTTGGTCAATTTCTCTTAAATTTTGAAAAAGAACACTAGGCAACAATTAAGTATATTTTCAAGTATCTTAAATGCACTTCTAAATTACGTTTATGATTTGGCACTAAAAATCTATATTAGTTGGTTGCATAGATGTAAACATGGTTGATGATATTAATTATAGAAAATATATATTTAATTACTTGATGTCATTTTAAGGGGACCAGTGCCTTAGCAATCAGAACCATAAAAATACATTCCTTTATCTTCCACTAAAGCTAAGAATATGGCTGTAATAGAAGAAACTATTATGCATGAAAAAGTACCTAGAAGAGTTGGGACTCAAGTAAGAAAAGTTTATTTTACATTGTGATGGTCAAAGTATTATTCATCTTAGTAAAAAATTTAATTTTTGATTCCAGATATACTAGAGAGTAACTTATTGCATCTTGAGAAAATCCACAAGATTTGATCATATATGATAACTAATTTATTGCCTTGAAAGAACTTATTGCTTGTAGAGAGGTAGCAAAGATGGTGGAGATTTGTTTGGATGGGTGTGAGGAGGAGATTTGTTGGATGGTCCCTCCTATGACTTAAGTGGTGAGACCCATGGGGTTTAATTAAAAACCCTAACCCTAATCCTCTTTTTTTTTTTTTTTTTGTAAAAGGCAAGAATGATATTAATATAAAAGGGGAAAAGATAATACAATATAGCAGCACTAACACATTCTACTATGATAAAACATAGGGACAAAAAGAAATAGACCAAGGCTTATGAAACAAAGGTAACATATAAATATAATAAAGCCCCATCAATAATTAGAAATAAAATAAAAATTAAATATGTTCCATTTGATGTTGTGCTTGTCTCTTAGAGGCACAATAATTTTTCGCACTAAGTTAAGGGTTGACAAATGTAGACTATCTATCTTCATGATTTACTATCAATCATGATAGAAGTAGAAGATGTTGTGTTCTATGGAAAGCCTAATATCACATACAACTGATGCATAGAAAATATACACAATATAAATAGACTAAAATGACACAAGATTCATGGCATAAAAGGTCTAAGATCATAGGCCATTCCATATAGGAAGTAGTGGATGGGATCTCACCTTATATGTGTTAGATGAGAAAAATCTAAAAGGTGGCCATAAGATGGAGAAAAGAGACTTTTGGTCATGGGTGAAGCAAGTTTTGATGATTGGTTAGTGAAATTGATTCTGATTGTTATTATTTTCTTATATACAAATCTATATATCATGCTTTCTAAATTGATTGATGTAGATCATCTTCTTCCTAATTTCTTTAAACTTATTTGGATGCCTAGATTTTTTATATGGTATTTGATATCTTCTAATTAGACCGGAGAGCGTGAACTTTGTAATTCTATTATTTATAGTGAAAGTTTGATATGGTTTATCAGTGATTTTTTTTTTTCCTTCACGTTGAAAGAATTTTTCTTTTAAAAAAAAAGTAAATCTTATCTCATGATTTATTTAGTAATTTATTACTAGTTTGATTGGACTACACTGTTCAATTTTATCTTAATTTGATTCAGATAAAGAGAAAAATATATATATTCTAGTGTTTGTCTCTTCTGTAAATTTCTATACGTAATATTCTTCCCATAGTTCTTAAGAGACTGATGTTATCTAACTTAAGTGATTTTTCCACTAACTCAGCTAGCTTGTTAAGGATGCAAAAAAATTCTATTGGAATTGCATGGAGTTGTAACCAAACTAAAGCCTCAACCACCCTTTCACACAAGGGCCTAAAATTTTTTTCTCTAGGGAATCAAGGTCAAAGCTTATCCTCTCAGGAACCAAGGGCCCTCCCTCTATTAGGACTCTAACCATTTCCTCGTCATTTTGAAACCAAAGAACTCCACAACTAGGTCTAATATCTTTTTTATCTCTAGCAAAACCTTCTATAACTCCAGGTGGACTTTTTTTTTAAGAAGGTAAACAAGGGGAGGGTGCTTACCTAGGAATTTTTCATATAGGTAGTTTTGCTACTCTTGTATGATAGATAATTCATCTCCTAGGGGTCGAGCTCCAGAGTGAGTGAGTGAGTGAGTGATCTGAACTCTCTTGTATCCTCTTGAATTTTTTTTATCTACCTTCCATAGATCTAATCCTTTTAACTTTTTTCGAACAAACTTGGAGGTTGAAGAAAAGACTTCGGTGAAGTTATTTCCTCCCTCCCTTGCATTTATATATAGAGAGTGGGGTTAGTTGGAACTTTATAAGGAGAGAGGACACTCTAGGAGTTGAGGAGAAAACCCTAGGGTTCAAGGATTGATGAGGGAGGTGACGGGGAAACCACATGAACATCGATTGCTATAAGAGCCATGGGGGCTGACTGAGGAAGGGGACATCCCCTCTTATGAGTGAGCGAGCGATGCGGTGGGAGATGTAGAAACTGTGTGCATCAATGTTACAAGACTTGGGATCTCACTCCATCGAAGTCGCCTAGGGAATAGCTAGATCACACCATAAATAATATTTATGAATGATGTAACTCCTCATGAATACAAGATAGCATATAAGTTATTATTTAATACAAGAAAATAAAAAAAAAAAAGCATATAAACTTAGATAGAGAATATACTTTAGATAATATTCAAGAATTCATATAAATATTAATGATGATGGCAAAAAGTATGTTGAGTCAAATCAATCAAATAGGTTTTGCACAATTAGTATGGCAATCAAATTTATCAGACTTGAAGGAAAAAAAAAATGATTTTGAGTTACTAAAATGGCAGATTGATCAAATTACCTCCACAATTCTTTAACAAAAAATATTAGTGATAAGTTATTGATGATGAATAGTCAGTCCTTCTTTTTTTTTTTTTGTCTGAATTGACTTTGATATTCCAGATTATATATATTAGTCAGCACACAAAAGAATGAGAAAAAATATTCAAAGCCTATAGTTTTTATCGTTAACTTTGAGAAATCAAGATTTTAATATCAGTTTAAAAAGGATAACAGGTGGTTTTTTGAGAAAAAAAAATTATTAAGTTAATTGCACCTGTAACTCAATTTTACTTTCGGTGACATTAATGACGGATGACAAGTAGCATGCAAAATCAGATTTGATTATTATAATACCTTATAATTCAATGAGTAATTTGTTACAAAACTAAGCTGAATAGTACTTTTACATAGATAGCATTCTAATTTGAGATACTATTTAGAAATTTGTTCTTTTATAGGAATCTAATAGCAAACAATGCCCTGCAATAAATAAATAACATGGCATAATGTTAATTATGATAACATATCTAATGAGACAGTAAAGAAATTGGATTGTACATTGCAGCTATTGATCCTTTTTAGATCCCACATTGATGCATAAGTTAGATTAATACAATTGAATCGAGTGGATAAAAAAAAAAAATTAAGTTCCCCAAATTAGATCTTGATTTAGAGTTCACAAGTCAAAATAATTAGTTGAATTTAAAAAATATAATTTATTAGCCTCTTACCTCTCTTATGATTCTTTTGATGGCAGCAAGTTGAAATTTTTTAGATACCAATACTATATAATCTACTTAAATTGAATTAAAGTTTCCATTATGCTTCTGTAGTTAATCAGATATCGATAATGAATATGATAAAATTGATGATATTTATCAGTTAAAATTCCTATTCCCTTTTATTTTTTGGAATAAAAAAAACTGTTTGTGGTCGTAAATGCTCTTGAACGGGATCTGATCTATGGGTGTCTTCAGAGTACTGAGATGACAGGCAACCAAGTATAGTGAATGCCACATGATCTCAGTACTTGTATGTTTCTTTTTTTTTTTTTTCTTTTTTCTTCCTTCATCTTCTGATCCCTATATATTATTATATTTAGTTTACTGTATATGTCCCAGCAATAATGGGTTGCCATAAATATTTATGTCCAATATCTATTGTCAAGTAAGTTTTAGCTGGCCAAAGCAAATGACATGTTCACGAGTACAGGAGGAAGGCGTGGAGTTAATTATATTGTCTTGCTTTTTTTCCTATTGCAATGGTAACAATTATTTGGAAAGGTTTGGCTCAAGTGACTCTGCTTTTATTTTTTTTCTTGACTCATTGTGATAGCTTTGAACAAAATGAAAATGAATATTTTGCCAAAAAAAAAAAACTTTTACTGTTGGGTTTTAACTGATGACAACCTCCTAATTTAGTAAGAGTGTCTCTTTTGTTGAATGTTGATCAAAATACCCTTAGTGAACTCTTAAAATAATCTCGAATCGAGCTTTAACTAAACCTTAAGTATTTGATTTGATTCGATTGAACCCTAACTTATCATTTGATTTTCACCAAATCATCTTATGTTACTTGATCAAAATGGACAAATGAAACAAAAAATATATCATGCTCGTCGTCTTCGTCAAAGTCTTCCTTTCTGTAAGTAGGTAGCACCGGTGAGTAGCGTAGGCTTGATCGACGAAGCCTTGGTGGAAGGGTTGGCTGGTGCATCACCATAACCCCTAACTACATTGCCTCGTTGAATTATTGTGTCCTCCCCTCCCTTTCAGTTCATTGCATTGTCTACATCGCTGAACAAGGAAGGTTTAGTTATAGTCGTTGAAGGCTTTTATTGTCTTCATGGAAGGCTTCATCATATATCATTTCATTTGTGATGTGCAAAACTATGTCAACAGACTCTAGAATGACTACAATGTTGCACGCCGCATCACTGAAGCTTTGGTAGTGTCCCCTAAAGCGTCGACAACATCATCAAATCACTCGTTACAACAACACCTTGAGACGAAATATGATATCTTAGTGTGGCGATCATCAAAGTTAAACATTCATGAATAGTATTAGATGAATATATCTTCATTTCATTCATAAGTATTTACTATTATAGATTTCCAATTTTATTTGAATACTAGTACTAGGCTACTTTTGATAGGAATCATTCTTTTCCAAATAAAATATTCAATATTTTAGATGAGATAGAGAGTTTTAATAAAACACAACATTTGTGAATGTAGAAATTACAAGTACTCTTGGAAAGTAGTGATGAAATACTTTATTTTATAACCAGTCATGAGTTATAAAAGCAAATTCAAACTTCTTCTGCACAAATACTATTCATAACCAGTCATGAGTTATAAAAGTAGATCAAGTTGAAGGATCTACTTCTTTTCAAACTTCAAACTTTATTTTATAACCAGTCATGAGTTATAAAAGCAAATTGAAGGATCCCTTCTTTACCACCTCAAGCTTATAATTTGATTTCAATGAGATATTTGTCATGGATGATAAAGAAGATAATTATGAGATATTTGAACAAAAATGGCTAAGTAGATAATAACAAAAAAAAAAAAAGCGGAAAATTATAGATCATTATATATATATGATGCCCATGATGTTGTAGGTGGGCTTAATACTTTCAATCAAAATATAAATGAAAATATTATTATGGAGGATAGATAGGATTATCGAAGAAGATGAAAACTAACTTGTCATGAATGAGCTATATATAATACATTAGACAAATCCTGACCATAGTTTGATTTAAATTAGAATAAAAATGGATCAATATCAGACTTAAATTAGCCCAATAATTCTCTAGTTTCAAATCAAATCGAGGGTTTTAATTTAATTCCGGTTCCAATTTAAATTATTAATTTTGTGATTTAAAAAAATAATAATAAAAAGACCTAATCAACCTTGGGATTAATCTAACCATTAGAGCTTAAACGGTGGGGCCAACAACTTAGAGGGGCAAATTGATCAGCTTGCGCTTTTCAATCAATAGTCATATAACAACTATTTCAAAAAGTATTTTCATTATTTTATAATTAAAAATATAAAAAAGATAAATTTGCTTTCCGATACCTTTGTTTTACGGACACTTTAGAAAAAGAAAAAAAAAAATCAATCTCTTAAAAACCTTATAAATACTCCCCCTTCAAACCCATCATTCTTCTTCCACACATTTGATTAAGCATTCATAATATACTGTTAAGCTCTCATATGCACTCTACTCACTCTCTTAAGCTCTCTCTCCCTAATTTTGATAGCAAGTAAGCCACCATTTTTTAAAATTGTGATCATGGTAGCCTAAGAGAGTCAACACATCAACACCGAGTCAGAGTACGAGGAATTCGATGTAGCGGTCAAAGTAAAGTTGGACATCTTCAAGCTACATACATTTCAACAAGGTTGAAAAATAGTGATAACTCCTTCCATATTTATTATCTGCAACTACAATAGTTCAATTTTCAAATTCAAAACAGGAAAATATGAAACCTTTAATAAGCATATTGAGAAGAACATTCAATACAAGCCGATATAAAAAATAAAAAAAAACCAAACCTAAATTTCTAAGTACCTTACTAAATCCACTTGTCATTTTTCTGTTGAATAAATCATGAATCCTTAGTTAGATTAATTTTCAACAGATATTTATTTTTTAGTTTTAGTGCAAAAATCAGTTTTGATGGCTCTTGTCAAGAGATTTTGAATCCCGCTATCCAACATGTTCGTAGAACTACACTTATATGCATTTTTTTTTCTTCATAATTTACAAAAAAAAAAAATTAAATTATGGTGATTGTATTTTCATTTTATCGATATTTGGAGTGATCACTAGCAAATGGACTCCTATAAGGGTATCATTTGTCACTGGATTGATAGTGATTGGACTATAAAAAAAGAATTATTATCATTAGAGTTGATTAATGCTCTCAATAATATTTATAGAATGATAAAAACTATTTTATAAGAGTATTATTTGGTTTTTTAAAAAATCAATTGGTTTTGACAATGCAGCTGCAAAGACTACTTTTATTCCTAAATAACAAGAAGTGTGTCAATCGACTTCTGGTGGTATATTTTTTTCATAGTTAGTGTTCTTGTCATGTTTTAAATATGTGTACAAGAATGTCTACAGTCACTTATTTTTCCTTCTCCAATTAAGCAAGCAGTTTCATTCTTAGGGGGTCATCCACATGCAATGAAAGAGTGGACTAGATTTTGCAAATTAAATCATAAAAGACACAACAACAAAAAAAAAAAAAAAAAAAATTGCTAAGGATGTTTCTACCCTATGACATCCTACCCACGATTTCAGTACAAAGAATTATTGTGTTTAGACAAGTTAGCTTATATCCACAATATTGGAATGTTTGTAAAAGAATTTTAGAAATTTTACATATATTTTATCTTGTATTTATTATCCTATTGCTCGTTTTTTTAAATTACTTATATTAATATTGTTAGTGCTTTAAAAGAATAAGAACATGAATGATTATGGTCTAAATTGACTATAATGACAATGAAACCAAAATAGAAAAATTATTTTTATAAAATTCGATTGATTTAACTAGTTACTTGTGTTTTTAATCCTCATACTAAAATAGATAGTTTAAATGATTATTGAATCACTTACTATAAAAGTCTGGGACTAGAAGTTGATATTGGTGATAAAATTAGAGAAATAAAAAAAATTGGTCATGAACTTAAACGACCATTATAGTGCAAACTATAGTAAACAACTAACTACTTTCGAAGCCTGGATCAAGATAGGGAGAGTAGCAAAATCTATAAAAGAGATAGATAAATTATTATTATAAAGATTAAAAATAAAAATATTATCAAATCCAAACTCCAAACTTGATATTTATCTAATAATTTTTTTTTTTAGTCTAGTAACAGCACTATAAGTATAGAGTTTCCTATTTTTTGAATGGTAAGCATGATATATAATAAATTTTTTTCTAATTTGTGCGATGACTGTAAGGCAAATATTAGCAACTGTGGTGCCAACAATAATTGTGAACCGAACCTTTAGCATGGGAGGATGCATCATCGTCGGTGGAACTCGATCGAGCATAACACCCAAATTAGTTGAAGCTCAAACATGCATCGACGACGACGACGACTGAACCAAGGTAGCAAAACAAAAATAAGAGATGTTCCACAAAGACATCGACTACCTATTTAATATATCAATCGAAGGGATGATCGAAACATCCAACACCGGAAGCGATTAAAATTTTTATAATTTTACTTATTTTTAATTAAACTTTTTAATGTCATGACACTGATTACAGTTATACATACATTTTTCAAATTTTAGAAATAAAATTATGATTTTTCTATTTTTAAATTAATATATCAAATCGAAACCCAAACAGCTCGAACCAGGATTGAAAGCAACAATTTTGATTTAAATTCTAGAATCAACTCTAAGCATTCTCTTTCGGTTCCTGGTTTTAGAAAATTGGAATGGCACCACGGTCAGTGCTACATTGGACAAGTAAGTAAGAATTAGCCAAATCTAAAATTTATTGATATGATAATATATAATATAGTAAAAAAAAATTTGACATTTGATGTATAATTAATTCCTTCGTGTTTTTAGGTATTTAAAGATATTTCAAACTTTAAAATAGCTTTACAAGTATTTTGAGCATTGTGGATGGATAAAGAGTTGCTCGTAGAGATAATACATGTTGAATTGTAAAAATTCATTAAAAAGCAGCAATGCAATATGCCTAGAGCAAATCGAGATCATCCATCTTACCCTAACAAGTTTATAGCTGAAGAAATAAATAAATAAATAAATAAATCTTACAAATAAACATTCAACTGGGTGTGGTGGTTTCTATAGAAAAGCACGTTTGGGATATGAAATCACATTAAATGAAGTACATGGCGTCTTTGATGGATCGTACAGTTGAGTTAATACCTTTCCTACCAGAGTTGAAATAATCATACTATAAAATATAACTGCTTGCTTAATTACTATAGTTTTCATCAGGCTTATGGGCATTTGGTGCATAGTTTTATGGAGTGCATTTGTCCAGTTATCGATATACATGCAGTGCATTAATCTGAAATAATTACCCCGACGTTTTTGATGATGGTGACTACATAAAACTATTATTATTTATCTTGATATATATTATTTATTTGAAAAAATAATAGATGTAACATATTTATCGATATAGATGCAACATAAATTACAATCCTTGTTGTAATTATATATATATATATATATATATATATATATATATATATATATATATATATTTGAGTTGTGAAAGTGAATTTTAGTTAAGTTGGGACCATGTTTTAGTTGATATAATACCATTAGGATAGGATCTTACATTCGGACCACAACATGTCAAATTTTATTAATTATTTTAAAATTAAAAAAAGAGAGAGAAAAGTGCCACTAATCATCTTAGAATCATGTTCTAATAATTTTGAAAATTTTTAGATTGGTTTGGTGAAAGTTTACTGAGTTAAACTCATCTTTAAATTAAGTTATACTTATTCAAAAATTTCATGATAATTAAAATTTCATGTCTTAATAGTTTTTTAAAAAATTTGGATTGGTTCGGTGAAAATTTAGTGAGTTACACTCGTTTTTAAACTGTTATACTCATTCATAGATTCAACTCAAAAAATATCTAATTTTAATAATTAATTATTATAAAAAATTTAAAAATAGAAAAGGGTTTCTAATCATTTTATAATTATGTCTCAGTAGTTTTAGAAATGTTTCAATGGGTTTAGTGAAAGTTCATTGAGTTACACTTATTCCTGAACAAAGTTACACTTGTTTATAAATTAAACTAAAAATATATATAATTTTAATAATTAAGTATTCTAAAATCTTCAAAAAAAAATTAAAATTATTATTAATCATCTTATAATATTTTTTTATCATTCTAAAAATATTTGGATTGGTTTGGTGAAAGGTCACAGAGAGTAACTCATTTTTTAACTAAGATACACTCATTTACAAATTCAACTAAAAATATTTATTTTTAATAATTAATCACTCTAAAATCTTTTAAAAATCGGAAAAATACTATTAATCATCTTAAAATTGTCTCCTAGTAGTAGTGCTAGAGAAGTTTGGATTGATTTGGTGAAAGTTCACTAAGTTTTTTTTTTTTTTTTTTAACTAAGTTACACTCATTCACAAATTTAACTCAAAAATATCTAATTCAATAATTAATCACTCTAAAGTCTTGAAAAAAAAATTAACCATCTTAGAATAATTTCCTTATATTCTGGAAAGGTTTGGTGAAAGGTCATTGAGTTACGGTTACTTTTTAACTAAGTCATATTCGTTTGCATATTCAACCTAAATAATATCTAATTTAAATAATTAATATTTATAAAATTATTTAAAAAAAATAAGGAAAAACATATTCTTTGCATCTTAAGATTATGTCATAGAATTTCTAGAGATGTTTGGTGAAAGATTATCGAGTTACACTCATTTTTTTTAACTAAGTTGCACTCATATACAAATTAAATTAAAAAAATATCTAATTTTAATAATTAATTATTTAAAAATTCTATAAAAAGTGCTACTAATCATAAGAATCATGTTATAAAAAAATTACAGATAATTTTGGATTAGTTTGATGAAAATTCATCGAGTTATAAAGAATTTTGGATTAGTTTGTAGAAAATTCACCGAGTTACACTACTAAATCACACTCGTTCATATATTCAACCTAAAAATTAATTAATTTTTTTATAATAAATCACTCTTAAATTATTAAAAATATTATTAGCCATCTTAGAATCATGTCTCGGTAGTTTTAAAGAAGGTTGAATTGGTTTAGTGAAAATTCACCCAATTATACTTGTTTCTACCCAAAAACAATTCCACATGTAGTGAGTGATATCACCCACAGAGTAGCAGTGGTACTGTCTATGACAAGTGATAGTACTTATTCTAAAAAAAATTCTCTATTTTTTTATATTAATCATCTTAAAATCCACTAAAAAAAAAAACATCCTACTAATCATCTTACAAACATGTCTTAGTGCTTATGTAGGAGCTTAGATAGATAACCTTTGTATAAATTGACGGAGTTACACTTATTTTTAAACATAATTACACTTGATCTCAACTTGTTTCGATATGTTTCCCATTTCCATTATTAATTACCCTAAAATTCTCAACAAAAAAAAAAAATCCCAAAACAGTCTTACTAATTAGCTTGCCAACATGTCCTGATCTTTTGTAAATTGATAGAGTTATACTCGTTTTTTAACTAAGTTACACTCGATCGTTACATTTCTCATTCTTTATATTACTTATTCTAATTTTTTTTTTTATAAAAAAAACATCCTACTTTTGTGGTAGTTTGGATGGTTTTCGTGTAAATTGACTAAGTTATACTCATTTTTGAACTAAATTATATTCTATCATAACTTGTTTCAACACGTTTGCCATTTTACATATTAATTACCCTAAAATCCTCAAAAGAAATCCTACAAATCATCTTACTGACATGTCGATGGTACTTCTATTGGAATTTGGATATGTTTCATACAAATTGTTTTTAAAAAAATCCTTATTTCTCATATTTATCGTCCAAAATTTCTGAAAAAAATAGAAAAATTCCTACTAATCATCTTACCAATATTTCTTTGTAAACATCATAACCACAAGCATATCATTACTAGGATCACATTAATAATATACAACTAATGATACAAACATAAATATACATTAGTACACTTCTCTCATAAATTTAGTTAATTTTATACAATACCTTCCTATCCATCCCTAATGGGTTGACTTTTCTATAACCTCTTAAGGTCTACTAAAGAAAGAGAAGATGAGTTAGAAAAAATATTAAAGGTCAAAATTCTTATTGACCCCCCGTATTATGCATTAAAATTAAAGTCACTCATCGTACTTCAAAACTCATCTAAGTGACCCTTTGTACTACGATTTCACAATAAAGTTATCCCTCGTACTTTAAAACTCATTTAAGTGACTCATCGTACTATGTCTAAAAATCAAAATTACCTTCCGTACTTTAAAACTCGTCTAAGTGACCCTTCAGACTATGATTTTGTATCAAAGTGACCCCCTCTATTAGAAACAAGGTTACGCCGTTAGGAAAAATAACTTATGGGATTATTTTTATTTTAAGATTATAACTAAATAGTCCCAAAGCCCTAATCTATTTTTCTCTCTCTTTCTTTCTTCTCCAACCTCTATCAGCGTTTTTTTCTATAACTATGATCTCTGTCTTTCTTCATCAACCTCTATCGACGTTAGTTTGTTCACTTTTCCATTATCTTTCTATCTTTCTTGTTTTTTCTTCGATGTTAGTTTGTTCGTCTTTCTACTGAGATCAATGATTTCTATAATTTTGTTGACAAATAAATTAAAAATAAAAAATGTGTGCATTTTTTCATATATTAAATTATTTTTTGATAAATAATCTCCTAAATTATTTTACATAATGGTGTAACATTATTTCTAACAAAGGGAGCCACTTTGATACGAAATCATAGTACGGGGGTTACTAGAGACAAGTTTTACAAGTACGAGAGGTGACTTTGATTTTGAGGCATAGTATGAGGGGTCACTTAGACGAATTTTAAAGTAGGGGGGGTAGGTTTGATTTTGAGGCATAGTACGAGGAGTCACTTAGACGAGTTTTAAAGTACGGATGATGATTTTGATTTTGATGCATAGTACGAGGGGGGGGGGGGGGGGGGGGTCAATAAGAATTTTAATCAATATTAAACTAGGGATTTCATAGGCAGATATTTCAATAAATACTTAATAGGCAATGCAAAATACAAAGATAAACTTTGCAAGATCTAAACAATTATACAATAAAGGGTTCAAGGCCATCATACTTAAAAGTCTCCACTAGGTAGTGAACTAATACTAGATACCACCTCAAAAGTCCATTAAGGCTTGTGTCACTCAGGAAAATATTCAAAATGGCTATTTAGATGAAGCAATTTTAGTTTGTATGATGATCATGCATACCATGCATCTACAAGCTTAAAATAATCAATAAAATTAATCAAAATGAGACTATTTTTTTCTTCTCATTTCATTCCTTATATTATGTTTTTATAACCATGGATAAAATCAAAAGATATAAATATATAGGAATATTTCATCAAACACCTTACAGATAAGATTGTCCTTATATTAATTACATACACATCATAGGAATAAATGAAAGACGTATTCAACTTTCACAAGAACGATATATATATAATAGGAGCAAAAGTTTAGATACCTAAGCACATCACAGCAAACATATATTACATACCCAATATGGAGAATATAGTATGCGGTTAGTTCATTTCTCGGTCCCAGCAATAAGTGATCTATATATATATATATATATTTCATGAAAAATATAGTGCAAATGTTCCTATAAAACATATTAAACACTTAGCATAATATCCATAAGTCATCGAAATGAATTAATTAAACACTTGTGATCCGTGTTTCTTTCTGAGGACATTTCACAACTTTCGCCTTTCACCCTTTTTGTTAAGAACCTTACAATTTAGAAATTTGCTCTTTTATAGAACTCGTAGTAGCAAATGGTATCTAATGAGACAGACAGTAGAATTCGTTGGATTGTACATTACAATGAGTTACTTGTTTGCATGTATCCACATTGATGCATAAATTAGATTAATACAATTTAATTGAGTAGATAAATAAATAAATAAATATATATTTAAGTTCACAAATCTAAATAATTAGTTAAAAGTATAAAAATAAAAAAAAATGTAATTTATTAGCTTGTTACCTCTCTTATGATTCTTTGATGGCAGCAAGTGGAAATTGTTTACACATCAACACTATATAATCTACTTAAATTGAATTGAAGTTTCCATTATGTTAATCAGATTCGAAAATTGAATGTATTTTATCGGTTGGAATATCTATTTCCTTTCATATTTTTTTTCTGAAATAAAGAAAACCTTCTTATGGTCTTAAATGCTCTTTGAAACAGGATCTGATCTATGGGTTCTACAACTGTGTTCAGAGAGTACCACCGACGAGATGACAGTCAACCAAGCGTAGTGGATGGCACATTATGATCTCAGTACTCCAATGTTTCTTTTTTTCTGATACACTGATCCCTATATATTAATTTTTTTTATTTTTTATTTTACTTTACTTTAGTGTTAACTTCCTCGGCCTCAATAAATATGTCCCAGTCATAATGAGTTCCCATAAATATTATTAAGTCGGAGATCCATTGTCAAGTAAGTTTTAGCTGGCCACAGTAAAAGACGTGTTCATGAGTAGGGGGTTGGAGCTAAATTATATTGTCTTCCTTTTTCCTATTGCAATGTTTAATAACATGTTTTAAATTATTTTTTGAAGGTTTAGCTCATTGTGATTATTATTTTTTATTTTTTTATTTTTTTGGAGATCCTTGCACTCTTTCTCTTGCATCGTGATTCATGGAGAGAGCCAGGATTCTGGGAATCAGAGTATGTATGAGCTTCCACAGTTGCCAACGTCGGAATCTTTGAGTTCCCAAATGGATCATGACATTGCAGCCATTTCATTTCAAGAAAACTTAATCCACCGACAACACTTCAATGTGAACTTATGACTCTCCCCCATGGAGTAACTGTTGCTCAATAAATTTGCACCGTATCGGTGAAGTGATTCTTCAAAATTTCATTACAAGTCTTTTTTGTGTAACTCTCCTTCCTACCTACCTCAGGGAGGCAGGCTATTTAATTGGAAGCTTACATGAACAGTTTCCGGACAAATCTTTTGTGTAACTCTCCTACTTCAGGGAGGCTATTTAATTGGAAGCATACATAAATAAAACAGCTTCCGGACAAGGTGTCGTCAGATCCTCCTTTCAATCTGTCAGTGCTCGAAGGCTCTTTAACCTGCTTGAGGTGTTCGAAGGCAAATAATAATAATTTCAAGTTCAGATGCATCGTGGGATACAGATCCTTTCTCAATCTGTCAGTGGGGTTAATATTAATTAGCCAAGAGAAGAGGCATGCGGGAATGGAAGTAAATGTTTTTTTTTGCTTTATAATTATTGGTAAGGCTAACAATTGCATGTAGTCCTCGAACTTTAAACTATGTAAAACCGAGAGTGACTTGTTTGAATTATTGGAAGTTTCCACTCACTGAGCCAAACCCAGTGTTTTAGCAGCTCATTGGGAAGTGGAACAAAGGATGAACGATAATTCTGGCTGTTAGGACAGTATATTTATTTATGTTGGGAGAAGGTGATAGTAAAGCTAAATAGTAAACTACCACTGGGGATAGTAAGTAATGCCAAGCAGTCAACTATTATACTGTCTGTCACATGACTGTGCCAACTACTGATGGCACTATTTAGACAGCAATGATGCTTCCATTTTTTTTTTTTTCTTTGACATTGTTGAATGTAGTAAGTTCTTAGACATTATTTTTTCGACATTATCTCTTCATGAAATAGTTGCTCTCTGTCACATGAGATTGGCAAAAAAAAAAAAAAAACTTTTTCATTTAATCTTGGCTAACAAAAAAAAAAATTCATTGTTTTTTATTGCTTTGTTCTTGCTTTAACATGTTTTTGGAATTGGACCTATGATTAACCCATGTGTTGTTCTTCTCTTTGATGTTATATCCAATGATCATTTCACAAACAAAAGTAAACCTAAAGCCCATGATATGATGATATGCTCTCTAGTTGTCCATTGAAAAGCTATATAAAAAAAAAAAATTGTAATTTTTCCTCAAAATTATTCTACACATAAATGAAATATAGACAGCATAGTTGCTGACAAGCTGTGACTGCCATCTCTTTCTTCAAGAAGCTCTGGTGTTACTTTGTTCCAAAATGTGGGTTGAATCAACCAAAGCAGAACCTCCTCCCTCACATGGTGTTTAGAGCAGCCATGGCATGGATTAAGCAACTGCTAACGCATGCAGCCCAACCTGGGCAACAGTGTGCTGCTGCTGGTAGGGTTGCCACTGTTGAGCGACACTACTTTTGCAGCCACCACTGTCTTTTTCTCTCACCTTTGCTTAGTCTATTGCCTTGGCTTTGCTCAAAGTTGTGGATCCACATGTCCTTCATGGCCCCAGCCAAAAAGTCTATATAAGAGCCACTACTTTAATCAGTAGCAGCTCAGCTTGGGAAGAAGCCATGGCTTCCACCATGAGAGTTCCTCCTCTCCCACTTCATCATCGCCACCACCTCCTCCTCCACCTCCCTCTGTTGGTTACTGCTGCTGTGCTTGCACTTGGAGGGGCTGAAGCTGGCAAGGTTCCGGCGATCTATGTCTTCGGGGACTCGACGGCCGACGTGGGCAACAACAACTATTTGCAGGGGAGCAACGCCAAGGCCAACTTCCCCCACAATGGCATCGACTTCCCTTTCTCCAGGCCAACAGGGAGGTTCAGCAATGGGTACAATGGTATTGACTTCTTAGGTAAATGATTCTCTTAAAAACCTTGATCCATCTCCATGATCCTTGCTTAGGATGTTTTTTAGTTGCTCATCGGTAGTAGTAATGAGATGATCTCCCCTAAACAAAACAACAGGTCCTTGAGTGGATGATGGTGTCTTAGGTGAAACAAGGAATTGAATGCTTTAGAATGGAAGTTAAGATTGATCCGAGTGAAAATTAAAGGTAGTCAAAAGGTGTTTAAAGTCTAAAGTGAAAGGAGTGGTGCTTACTGATTAAAGAGTTCAAAGGAACACTGGCCATACTCCAAGAATCAGAGACCAGAGCAGATGTTCTCACAGGATCCTCAAGATATACAGATAGGAAATGGTTTAAAAAATTACAGAAAATTAGGATGTTGCTTTGCATTTGACATATTTGCTAATATCCTCAAGGTGGATTATCCATAAAGCATTCTGAACTTTACCAGAAAGACCCCTCTTTTCTTATCAAAAGGCATTGCATATTCCAACAATTGTTGGGCTTGGTACTCTTTTTTACTCTGCTATACAGTGGTTGAGAAGCATGTAGAATGAATGGTTAGAAATTTTAACCCTCATGTAATTATTTTCTTTTGAGTTGGCATATATTTAATGCTTTTTTCATATGAAATTAAAAATATTATACACTAATAGACGAAAGGAGGCTTTGATCCAAAAAATCAAAGACAGGCATAATTTAACACAAGTAGCTGATAACCCGAGTGTTTTTTTTTCTACAAAATCCTCCTCTTTCTATGAGAGAGAAAGATGAAACAAATAATTAGCTCAATTAGCAAATCTCAATTTTAAATTTCAAAAGAAAAAAATCATCTACTTTTAGATTAAACCATAGCTAGTAGCTTCAGTCTTTGTCATGATGTGGCAGTGTGACATTCTCTTCACTTTCTTAAGCCAGCCAGTGACCATTTCATTACAGTCATCCTCTTTACCAAAGAAGACATCTTTCCTTTGGCATGTTCACCAACTATGATATGAAAAATGCAGCAGCTTCATCATTCTTGTAGTGTATTATTATATACCAGAGAAAGGATATCATGTAGAATTTAAGAGAGGGTGATACTAATGGTAGATCCAGCAAAAATCATATGTTGGTGCCCATCAGCTAATTACTGGCATAGAATCATTGTTTGCAGGAGTGGATATGCTGTTTTATACCTTCAATAATTTTAGTTTTAGTGGCAGTAATGGCAATCAGTTCCATTCACTTAGTTGACAAGGAAAATGGTCCTTAGTAGTTTTAGGAGATTTGTCAGTATACCTTTCTCAGACTTCAGCATTCTCAAGGGACCTTTAAGTTTCTTGTTATTTTAGGGCAGGGGATCTATTGCTGTGCCAGAAAAAAAAAAAAAAAAAATAGCAGTTCAGAATTATCAAAGTACCTTGAACTCAATGGCATGAAACAATGGGGAAACCTTTTCAATTATTCAAATAAATGAGAAAAAAATAAAATAAAGTGGAAGCAGGTGCTGGATTACATTTATGATCTGATCCTTGGATGAAGTTATAACCACATAGTCTTCTCTCCAAGGCCTCAAATTAGAATCCTTTGTCTAATTTTATTGTAGTCTTCAGGTTATCAAATTTCTAATTATATGTAACCAAACATGTAAAGGACATGAAAGCATATGATAAAGAATCAGTAAAATCTTCTTTCTCAAATCCTTTTTAAGTAATATAAGATTTTGACGTGCCAAGTGGACTGAAAATTACTTTTTTTTTTTTTAATTTTCTTTTCCCATTGTGAAATTAAAGATATTCACACACATTTAAGTGAGTGTGTGTGTGTTTTTTTGTTTTGCAACATTATATTTGACAGTCATAATGTGAATAGCTATAATGTGATTAGTTATGTGAATAGCTTGTTGACCTATCAACCAATTAGTAGCATACAAAGTGATCCAGGCAGCCCTACGTTGGAGAACAAGTACATACATTAATGATGGTTTTGGCCCATATTTTTCCATTTGCATATGTTGTTAGCTGTTGGATCTCTAATTTATTCCATCTTCTGTTCAGCCATCCACATGGGTTTTAGGAGGAGCCCTCCATCTTTTCTTTCCCTCACAAACAAGACCAATCACCAAATCTATAAAGGACTAAAAGGTGTAAATTTTGCTTCTGGAGGATCAGGAATTCTCGACTCGACTGTAAGCATAACCATTGGTTTTTTCGACTTGTATTATGATACTTGGATGACTTTGTCCAGAAATTACTCTTCAAACAAAAGCCAGTGATCTGTTTCTGATGAATGTGCCAGGGGAGCACCATTACCATGACAAAGCAGATTCAATATTTCTCGACGATACGATCGAATATTATGACACAAATTGCTACTGAGCCTACTTATCATTTGCTCTCAAAATCCATCTTCCTTATCAGCAGTGGAGGCAATGACATATTTGCCTATTTTACGAAAAATAACTCTCCAAACACTACTGAAAAGGATCAGTTTGTTGCTACTCTTGTCTCACAATATGAGAACCACTTGAAGGTTATCCTTCTCTTTCCCTGCAATGTCATTTTCATGGATGACAACATCTTCAGTGTACCTTCTTTGTGATTGATTCAGAGATACTGAAGTTTAACATGGCAGGCATTGTATGCTCTTGGAGCAAGGAAATATGGTATAGTTGATGTCCCCCCCATCGGGTGCTGCCCATATCCAAGAAGCCTGAATCCTACAGGTGGTTGCCTGGACATCTTGAATGAATTGTCTCTGGGGTTCAACAAAGCTGTGAATTCATTGATGCTCAATCTCACCTCAACATTGGAAGGGATGAAGTACTCAGTTGGAAGTTCTTATGAGGTGGTTTCCGGCATAATAAGAAACCCAGAAGCTCTTGGTATGCAACATAACCACAATTTTCTTTTTCATTGTAGCAAAAATAACAACAAGCTTCGGCTTTTAAATAAGCACCATGTCTGCAGGTTACAAGGAGATCAAGACTGCATGCTGTGGAGCCGGCAAGTTCAACGGCCAATCAGGATGCACTCCTAATGCTACCTACTGTTCCGAGCGCCACCACTACCTGTTCTGGGACCTCTTGCATCCAACACATGCGACATCCAAGCTTGCCGGAGCAGCCATCTACTATGGCTCGCAACAATTTGCGAGTCCTATCAATTTTAGGCAGCTGGTGGAAGATGAGAACTGACGATAGTGAAGAGTTTTATGTTAAAAGTAGGTGAGGCAAGTGAGAACTGGACGGTTGCCTAGTAGAATAGGTCTGTTTGGGTACTATGCTGTCACCTTACAGAAGAAGATATGTGTAATTGCTCTCCTCTTTTCTCATATGTTTCTGCTTCTCCCTATCTTCGTTGCTTTATGTTGTATTTTGAGGATTAAAATTGGTGGTAAACAATTTTAATCATGGTCTTTAAATTCGATTGGAACTTCCATCTCATGGTCTTTAAATTCAACCCTGCAACTCAGGTACATGCACACAACCAATTGTTCCTAACATCTGAAACACTAGCAGAAATTTTGCCACATTTGCTTTGTTGTTCATCAACTCATGATTCATCAGTTGCAAGCGGTTGTCCGGACACCAACATGCTAACCTATTTTGCAGCCACAGGTGATCATCAATTGTGTGTGTGTTTGTGTGTGTGTGTGTGTGTGTGTAAGCCTTATGTGACTTTTTGTGACCACTTCCATAAGCCATAGAGATTACTCCCAAATCCAACACTTGAAAACTCACTACTAGTAAATCAACAGATTGAACAAAGTGTGTGTGTGTGTGTAAGCCTTATGTGACTTTTTGTGACCACTTCCATAAGCCATAGAGATTACTCCCAAATCCAACACTTGAAAACTCACTACTAGTAAATCAACAGATTGAACAAAGTGTGTGTGTGTGTGTGCGCGCGCATGCCTGTATCTTCTTTTTCAGTTACATGAATTTTGTTTGATTCAGTACAATAAAAGTAATGTTCCTTCAGACTTGCAATGGCACAACCTTGCTATCCTAGAGTCCCAAAACCTCTTCACGCTGGCACAACCTTTGCAAGGAATAGTTGTGTACAAAGAAGCTTCCAACATTGATTTCTCTGCCGTGCTTTTATCACTTGTGTTCAAGCACAATCTCTCCAAACCTTAAAAAGTATTTGTGACAATTATCCAACACCACCATACTCTTGCAATTTGCAGCTCTAAACTTATCAATAAAAACCTTCCAGTGGCTGCATGCACTATTCTTCTATAGTTAGTTCATAGTAGATACACAGCTAGAATTGCATTGAGAGATGTCTCCAAAGTAACATCTGTAGTATGTCTTTTGGCATCTTGATCTACTTCACTCTCCTAATATTATACATCACTCCTGCTGCATATTATCAGCAGGATCATCCAAATTAATGAGTTCATCCATCAACCCAGATATATTATGAAGAGACAGCAACTGGCAACAGCTCAGGCCACCACTATCTGTTTCATGACACAATAAGTATGCATCATCTTTTACCAGAATATTAAGGAAAACAATGACAAAACTGCAAGAAACAGCAAAAGAATTGGATAGCAGGAAGAGGTGACCTGTGATTATTTAATGAAAAAACTGCATCTGGTCACTCAGCATCAGCCTGCATCCACAAATTGATTTCATCAGTTCCTTATTATTAGTTGGGACTTACGGTTTTATTGTTATTGTTGTTGTTGCAGTACCTCATCTACCGAGGAATAGCTTATAAGTGTACATATTCTTCAGGAAAACCTATAAGTGATACATTCAATTTATCATACATAATTACATTTTGGGCTGACAAACAACCCATGTCCACAGAATCCACATTTAAAAATGACTACAAATCTGCTAATATTTATGTACCACTATGCTACCTATATTTTAGGGAAGAGAAAAACCATGAAGCAATTTCCAGCTCTTATTGATATCTCTATGACAGCTTTATAAAGCACGAATAAAGAGGAGATGTATAAGACTAGACTTGGCACCATGTTTAGGATACTTATTTGCAAATAGAGGACATGATTTGAGTCACAAAAAGAACCTCTCTTATTAAAGAGAGTATAGCCACGTTCATTGGTCCTACTAAAACCCTGCATTAGTGCATTATTAAAAATAACTAATATTGAGATTTGTTGCAGCAAAAGGATTAATATACTGCTCAGGTTCTAATTTTCAGTTAGTGGGACTTCAAAATTGCTTGAGTTTGAGATTGCCTGCTTCAAAAAGTCATTTCAAGTACCAGAAAATTCGTTCTATGATGGAGATTCAGTTCAGAAACAGACTAATGTTACATAAGTTACGAGCTAGACCTCCAGTAAAACACTAATTAAGTGTCTTATCTTCCCTTGAACTGCATAGTGTTTATTAGAAGAAAATTGAAAACAAGAAAGCATTCATAGTTTCAGCGGCATCAGTAAAACTGATGCAAGAGTTCTACTGGGTTATTGCCATATAAATTAGAATAAAATATCCAATAAACAACCTCAAGTTGGACAATAAACTACAAAAGAAAATACTGAAACATGTGCATTCATCCAAAAACCAAAGATCACAGTTTCTTACTAGTAGATGCAGCTTAGTTTTCTTTTATTTCCTCGCAGTTGTCAACTTTTTCTAATTCCCACAGCTCAAATTTCTTTGCTTGTTATCCTAGTAAGATTTTGCACCAAAACACACTGTATCATTCTCCTTGACTATATTAGTAGAGAATGAATTCCTACTTAGGGACATATATGATCATTTTGCTTATAGGTTATGGAGCTTCTAGTTGGTTGGTTTTTGGTGGAACACTTGCTCGCTTATTCCAAATGTGTTCAACATTTTACTACAATTTGTTCTATTTCATTAGTTTTGGCAATATTTTCTCTTGAATTTGTATAATCAGTTTATAGTCTAGTAGTGCCATAAGTTAATACCATACGACTAATTCATTTCTACTTATCTTAATTCTCAATTATATAATCATACACAGTACCACTATGCTAAAGCACCACAGCTAAAATACTGCTTACAGTATTGCACTGCCCCCCTCTTCCCTCCTGTTTGCATGAGAATAACACTTATTGGAGTCCAGAATTGGCCCCTTTCCTAACTAAATCA
Source organism: Ensete ventricosum (assembly GCA_029747655.1). Taxonomy (NCBI): domain Eukaryota; kingdom Viridiplantae; phylum Streptophyta; class Magnoliopsida; order Zingiberales; family Musaceae; genus Ensete; species Ensete ventricosum. The sequence goes on along the minus strand of JAQQAF010000002.1, from coordinate 35,402,082 downwards.
AGCTTAATGTTCGTCTTCTCCAAATTGCCATAGAAGTCCTCTTCCATGCAAGGATTGCTTTTTCAAGTACCGGACCCGACCCGTTATGGCAATCTGTCTGACCAATACATAAATACCAGTCTGTACCGGTGTATCAACACATGATACACTGGTGTGTACCGGTATTTCGACGATGAAGAAAAAGAGAGTGAAGAGGAAGGGGCAGTGGAGGAATAGAGGCGAAGAAGAAGAGAAGTACAGTGGCAGCATACTTGGGAAGCAGTGGCAGCGCTGAAGCAAAAGCGACAGTGGCAGCAGCAGAAGCAAAGAGGCAGCATTGCAGCGGCCAAGAGGTAGCATCCCAGTGGCCAAGAGGCAGCTCCGCTGCAGCATCACAGCGGCAAATAGACAGCGACGCAGCGGTGAGGGCAGCGGCATCATACGCGAGAAGAGGGCTCATGTTCCCAACCCCTAATTGCTTATTTTACCTTTTATAACGCTAGTTGGACAGGGGCCCACATTTCTCAATTTTTTTATTATTTTAACCGGACTGGTCCATGTATCAATTCATGGCCGGACCAGTATGTACCGCCAGTACCATACCATTTTTGGTGGTACAGCAATCTATGCTTCCATGCATGGTAAGTAAGTCTGTCACATCATAAGACTTCAGATTTCTTTTTTGAAGAAAATTATCAGCTTACTACCCTCCTGTCCAGTTAATTCACAAGCTGTAAGCATGAATATGGAGTGCAATGTCATCAGTCGAGGCCCCACATTGCTCAGCATGTGACAGGGCTGAACTACTGTAACCCAATAACCTAAACTGTAGTGTAAAATCACAAGCTCCCAAAAGACCATAAATTTAGTCGTGTCGGTACATGTATTAGGTTGTTGCATAACTGTCATTAAAATATCTGGATTCCTTTACGTTAGTACAAACAGAAGGGTTTCCCTGTTTAGTTTAAAATAAGGAACTTTACAAGTCTAATTTTATGGATATATGTAGCATCATCTTTAGTAGAATGTTCCAAAATAGCAAATCTTGCTGCAATGCTACTATATGTACTCAAATATTGCTACACAAAGTAATCCACACACCAATGGAATCATGTCCTGGTTAGACTAGGACATGGAAAACATTGTTCTGAAAATATACCTGGTTTAGGGGATTGTCAGGGGATTTCTTCCAAAGCTTCCATATCATATCCTTGTACTGGTTGAGCGTCAGTCCTGGTTTCTCTTCCTTTAATTTGAGAAGCTCTGATTCTTCAAAAGCCTGAAAATATACATGTTAAGAATCAAAATTAAGAAGCAATTTCGGAATAAAAAACAATAAAAAGAATGAGGGACCTGCATAATGCATATACCATGACTCTTCAACAAAATGTATACAGAGCTCTGACATAAAATATTTACTATGATATGATTCCACAAAGTGATACTCTACTTTGGTCACTAAGAAAGATGTAGATATCACAACTAATATTTACTCGAGAAAATCAACCATCAGAAGAACAAATATTTGAACATGGAAAATGTATGATGTCCAAAATGAAAAAGTTACTGCAAGGCACAACCAGTGTCTCAAGAGATCACACATACATAGCAACATGTTACTCCCTAATGAAACTGCAGAAGCTTAAACCAAAATACAAAACAATAAAAATCTTGAACACAAGAAAATATGAAAAAAAAAAAAGGTAATGGAAAAACAAAGAGATAATGCTTTTAAAAATTATAAAGGAGAGTCTTGGTTTATATATCCTTAACGTTTGCATGGACAACATGTGATGGGGACTTAAAAAGGAAAGGATCGCTCAGAACAAAAATTAAAAATTTTAAATTTGTGATGTAAATAATTTATTTATTAATTATTTATTTTATCCCTAATTTGAAACAGGACTTGGGAATTAGATTTTAACTATGAATTAGCTTCCTTGTTAGGCCACACAAACAAGGAATCATATTATCTATCAATTGTAAAACTCTAATTATAAAATTTTAATTCAAGAAAAAGGAATTCAAAATTTTTTGATGATTACAACAGCTGTCAGAAAAAGCACAAGATCCGATCTGGTGCACTAACATCAGTCTATTTAAATCATACTAGATCGAACTGGACAAAATCACTCAGGTTACATTTCAATTGGCTGTTGGACTCCTAAATACAAACCTGTACCAACCGGTATGGACAATATTCTAAACCATGGTCGAACTAACAAACAAATAATTCAACTATACATATGCCAAGATGACAGATCATAGAGTTACTATGGTAAACTTATTATTCACTTGTGCAAATTCACTTGGCATATGTGTGAAGCACATTAAAGTGGAGAGTGTTAGAACTTGTATTTTTCTACCCATGTCTTTCTGCTTACTATCCTATACTAAGTTTTCTAGTCTTTTATGATATGTTGCAAAAATATGCACAAAAACAACAAGCTTTTTAAGCCAACTATTTGGGAGAGACTGCATGGATCTTTTCAGCCATTGAATTTTGTACAAGGCAATATCCTTTTTAAATATAGTGTTCAAGTCTTCCTAGGTGTTCCTTTACTTCTCGTCTGATCACATCTAAATGTATCCTTAGAACATACCCCTACTTTCATAAACGATTCCCCATCATTATATTGCTTACAAAGCTATGCTTAATTATTCACAAATGAATTTTTTTTCCTATCTTTCTCAATAACATCACATGTTCAACTAAATATTTTCGTCTCAATGATGCAAACTCTTCATATATATTTCTTTTTAACCGCCCAACAGCGTGTGTTGCATAGAGGCAGAGATGAAGTAAACACTTGCCCTGTAATTTTTTTAAAACTAAATGATACCTAGTGATCACATGAAACATTCAATATGGCTCTATACTTAACCATCCGACAATATTTTCATAAATCTCTCCATCATGTGGAATAATAAATCCACAATACCTATAACTTTTCTTTTCAGACTCCTCTTCAAACATCCTAACTACAAGTTGTAGTTCTCTTAATATTGTTAAAATAACTTCTAATATATTCAGTCTTAATCCTACTTAATTTGATTTCTTTCTAAGATTTCCCTTTATAACTCAAGTTTAAATTTTAATTTCATTAAAATTCTATCCTTATTTACTTGTTTATTCTTGCAAAACCTAAGGGCGAGCCTTAGCATTAAGGTGAAATTGTTCCTTTATGACTTGGGCTACTTGATAGGGAAAGTACCAGCACTACCAACTTATTCCGCCACTTGGGCCAACACGCTACCTAAGGAAAAGTATGGGATCTCCCACCAACTCCCTACAGCCGACAGGGCATCAACCTACAATTCCTGCCTGTCTCGGCTTCCCAAAAAGAGCCAGCAAGACCCACTCCTCGCTGACACCACAGCTGAAGAAAGGGTCGTGCCCCTGCATTAATGGCCGGCAGCATGGGTCACTTCCTCCCACACCTCCCTTCCGGACGAATAAAGGAGGGACCACTCCTTGCCTGACCCAAAGTGGCTGAAAGCCAGATAAGGAACGCCATCCTAATGGCCCAGCGTCGACATCAGCCTCAAGACGACGCGTTGGTAAGCCACCTTCATTGACACGGGGGTGCCTAAGTTGCTAAAATTAGCTTGTATGAAAATTGTTGATCCTATGACTCCCTACAGTCCACAATCTTGCCTCACAACATTTAACCCAGCTCACTCAAATATGACAGCTCATTAGCATATTCCTTGGACAAAGTAAAAGCTCTTTCAAGGTGCTTTCCTTCATGGCCAAGGAATGCATTAAAGGGATTAGTTGGTAGATGTAAAGCACTTAATTTTGTAGTTCCCTATGCATGAAAGGTTGTTTAATGCACTAGTACTTATTTTGGTGTTTTAGGATTAAAGAAGAGTTTAGCACCTGATTTGTATTTACAGAAGCTCTTTGGAGTCTCTCTAAAACTCTGTATCTCTTGGATGCATCCTTGAGTTGAGTCTTTTGATTGAGTTTCGTATCCTTGTTTAATTTCCTTGAGGTGGTGATTTTCTATATCCTCTTGTGACTTTAAACTTGGTGGTGAACTATTTATCTATTTTATGTATATTCGAACATGAGCTTATTTCTGCTCTAGAACTCGACTTCGGTTTCTCTTGTTTCTCGAATTTCATTCCTCTTTCTCCCTTCCCGGTATCAGTTTGGTATCAGAGCTAAAGACTAGAAATCATGGCATAGCGGAATAGAAAAGTAGTGTGAAGGTAGTAACAATGAAGATGATGTTGAATCCTTAAGGTTGCAGCTACAAAGAGTGCTACACAGTATACATGAAAAAAAATAAAATCATTGAAGAACTTCGAAGTAAAAACAATCAGTATGAAAATGATTCCCAAAAGTTTGGTTATGTTGATGATACACCTCATTACCCAAGGGAGTTGGGAAAATTTTAGTCAAGGCGTAGAGACCAAGACGAGTGGCAGAACAACTACAACCCAAAGTTGGATATTCCGGAGTTTGAAGGTAGTATCAATGCCGATGACTTTATTAATTGGCTTAATACGATGGAAATAATATTTGACTTTCATGAACCACTAGAACAAAAGAAGGTAAAGCTTGTGACACTAAACTCATAAGGAATGCATACTCTTAGTGGGAAAATCTGAAGAAGCAAAGAGAACATGAGAAGAAGAGTAAGATCGTGACATAAGAGAAAATGAAAAGGGAATTGAAAAAAAAAAATTACCTGACAACTATAGGCAAGAGATCTTTTTCAAAATTTATGAAAAGAGTTCTCGATATGGATCGAAAGATAGTTATACGAAAGGAGAAAATTACAAGCCTACTCTCCAAAGCAAAGTGGTGTCGAAGGTGCAGGACAAGGGTGAAAGATCAAGTGGCAGCAAACAACCACATAATTCGTCTACACCAAGTGGGCAAAAATGCTTCGAGTGTCATGGTTTTGGGCATATTGCTTCCAATAGGAAGATCGTTACATTTGTTGAAGAACATAGTGATGGAGAAGGAAATGAAGCCAGTGATGAATCAAAATATGATGATTATGAGGAAGAGGTTACTTATGCTGATCATGGTTTGTCTTTTATTTCCTATAGTGAATGCAAGGATGAATTAGGAAGGGATGGTCATGTTTTGGCTCTGGTAGTCATAGAGGAGAACGAACAACAAAAGGAGCCACCAGTAATCATGAAACCAATCATGGAGGAGTTACAAGATGTTGTAACAAAGGAGATCCAACATAACCTTCCACCTTTGAGAGACATCCGGCATCACGATGATCTAATTCCTAAGGCAGATCCAACAGATCATTTGGCTTTAGTTACTCATTCCGCAACTATGCAAATTATTATAGATGTTGATAAGATGGCTAAGCAGATTAAAATGTTGCAAGAGAAAGTTGGAGTAACCCTTGAAAAGCAAAATGAGAGGTACATACAAACTGACAACAAACATAGAAAACATATGGAGTTGAATACAGCTGATTTGACCTGGATCTATGGAAGAAGAGGTTACCCCCAGACAAATCTGAAAAATTAAAACCAAAGACCGAAGGTCCGATCAATACACTTAAAAGAATTGGCGAGAATGATTGTGTGGTGTCATCAACATTCGAAATGGCTGATTTAAGTCCTTATCATGGTGACGGAACAAATAAAGACTTAGGACAAGTCTTTTTCAACCAGGGAGATTGACATGGGAATGCCTAAGTTGCTAAAATCAACTTGTATGGAAATTACTGATCCTATGATTCCTTATAGTCCACAATGTTGCCTCACAGCATTTAACTCAGCTCACTCAAATATGACAGCCCATAAGCATATTCCTTGGACAAAGTAAAAGCTCTTTCAAGGTGCTTTCCTTCATGACCAAGGAATGAATTAAAGGGATTAGTTGGTGATGTAAAGCACTTAATTTTTGTAGTTCCCTATGCATGAAAGGTTGTTTCATACACTAGTACTTATTTTGGTGTTTTAGGATTAGAGAAGAGTTTACTACCTGATTTGTATTTGCAGAAGCTCTTTGGAGTCTCTTTAAAACTCTGCATCTCTTGGATGCGTCCTTGAGTGGTGAGTCTTTTGATTTAGTTCTGTATCCTTATTTAATTTCCATGAGGTGGTGAATTTTTTGTATCCTCTTATGACTTTAAACTTAGTGGTGAGCTACTTATATCTGTTTTATGTAAGTTCGAATCTGAGTTTGTTTCTTTTCTACAATTCGACTATCGGTTTCTCTCTTGTTTTTTGAACTTCATTCCTCTTTCTCTCTTCCCGGTATCACACTTCCTCCCACGCCTCCCTTCCGGACAACTAAAGGAGGGACCACTCCTTGCCTGACCCAAAGTAGCTGAAAGTCGGATAAGGAATGCCATCCTAATGGCCCAGCGTCGACGTCGACCTTAGGATGACGTGCTGGTAAGCCACCTCCACTAATGGCCCCTGACGAGCAAGGAAGGGCGGTCCTCACCAATCCTCATCCTCGTCGCCAAGTGCCCGGGTATAAAAGTCAGGCACTAGGCCAAACAGGGGCAAGCAGATGAACACCACACACTCTTGAATACTACTAACTCTATCCTTCCCCATCCCTCTAACTTAAGCATCGGAAGGGTCACACTAGGACATCCCTCGGCGCTGACCTGTCGTGCAAGATCCCGACGCGACCGAGGAGGCACTACGAGATGACTCCCCTACATGCAAGGCGGTCTCTCCTCCCAAACTAGTGTGCTCCCTCCACAAGTGGGAAGCTCTCCACGCTAGCTCTCTACGCCAGCGCCTCATGCCAGCCCTTTACGCCAACACCCCACAGGTCAGCTCTCCACGTTAGCTCTCCAGGAAGGACTTGCACTTTCGACGTTGGACCAAGCCAAGCCAACTCGTCAGTCCACAACCTCAGTGTAATAACTTTGTGGTACTAGGAGGGTTAAATGTCGCAGGAACGTCCTTCTACAACTCCTCCCAACGAGCGCTTCGATGAGGAGGCACAACCCCAAGCGCTCAACCCTTTTAAGCAAGGGGGGCACTTGTCCCCCTTCCGGCAAATCAACGCTTCCGCATCGGCATAGATTCCCACACACTACTAGTGTTTATTCGATGACCGCAATCTCTCCCCGCCATAGCACCTACTCGCCTCGTCCAAAGCCTTCTTGGGCCTCGCACACCAACCACCCGCTCTTCAGTCATCGTTGGTACCCCCTCCCCCCCCAAAAAGCTCGATCAGCAAGCCCTCACCCGGCCTCCTAGGGGCCCCCTCGGTGGATTAGAGCAAATTGCACGACACTATGGTCCCCCCACTCCCGAGGACCAGAAGAGAAACAAATAGACATTATCTCCAAGGGACCCTCCTTGGAGGGAGAAAGCTCCACTGGACGAAAGGGCGTACGCCCGGGCCACCAGGAGAAAGCGTTCAAGAACGAAGGGAGAACCGCAAATCTTCTTCAGGGAAGAGGAAGTCACCCACTTTACCCAAGACGACTCGCTGTCCATCTCGATCCGGATATTGGATACTTCACCAAGTTTCACCCAAGTTGCTCTGCCTCTCGATTTGCATTGAGTTGATGGTGGCCCTCATGCCCACCATAACACGGGTCAGCCCTCCGTTAAGTTTAATTTCCACATCGACTCTAAGTGTGTCTTCATATGATGTTGTCATTGTCGCTCCCCCACTTGATCTCGCAATGCATCCACCAATGCATGACTTTATTCGAGATCATGCAATGACTCCTGCTGCTCGCTCGATTCGTTGAGCTTTGTGGAGATACTATCTTGATGTACTCTTCCTCAACATGTGTGGTATGCTGCACATGATTCTCCCTCTGGAGAACCAAGACCTATCCCTCCTGGTCTGTCCTGTTGGAGTAACTTTCCTCTTTGCATTCTTCCCTCTAGAAGTTTCGGAGATCACCATCCCCTTAGACTATTCCGTTTTACTGAACAATCTATGCATTGTCCTGCTCCACAAATGCGCTTGCTAGATTACGACTCTTCACCAATACAGCCCCCGCTGCACCCTTCAAGGCCTAGCCACGTGTTGAACTTGTTGCACACTTCAGTCTCCTACGGACGTATCCATTCCATGCCAAAAAGCAAGTTTCAGTGCCCCATGGCGTCGAGTTCCGGTCGCCTTGGGATGGCCACGAACACTCCATTGTCCGCAGACAAGCCCTTGCATGAGTACCGAATTCTTCGAGTTAGCAATTCCCCTCACCTTTGTGAGCTTTGCATAACTCTTTCGATCGTTGAGCAACACATCCCACTTTGCACGGTCTCATCTTTTACCAAGCGCCCCGCTTGCCTTGAGCACCGTCCAATTTGGTTGCCAACGTCGAGTCGTAGCTCGAACTCAGCCATCCCAACCTTTGTGCGCTACACATTCTTTATAGATTACTTGTCCTCATTGTCACGGTCAAAATGCAAACAAGGTGTTTGATGGAATGCTCATGTTTGTCCGTGTCCTTCGGTTTGTGTACATACATTGTACAGCAAGTAGCGGGCTTGCAGTAGGCTTAGCAGCCCGAGTTTGATTTGCTTTATGGCCAATTTTGGCTTGTAAATACAAGTGTGTCTTATAAGCACTTGTGGGGGACTTCGGTCTGTAATGGACCATTATCCTTTGTGTGCAACCTCTTTGAGTTTGTGATGTCCTCGGATGTAATTTGCATATGGCTTATGAAGTGTTTGCTTGAGCAGTTGCTTGTGGATCCCGTGGGAATTGCTTCTTCTGGCCCGTTTTCTCTTTTGTGAGCCTAAGGGACTCTAGGAGATCTCGGGGAAGGCTGACCCTGTGCGGACAGATAACGCTTTGGGCGTTCCACGACTTAGGCAATTTCAGCTAAGTCTTCGGGAGGGCCGCAAGGGTGCCGCACGGCTTAGGCAAATCAGCTAAGCCCGTGACAGTGTGGTATCAGAGCGGGACAAGCACACGCTGAGACATTTGCCATACAAACGTGGGGGACCTAGTTGGGCTGTGTGGAGGACAGCCAGCATGCGCAACCGTTTGGGGGAAAAACGGACATTGATATGTAGGGAAAGGAGTCGCTCAGAGGAGCGGGCATCCAGATTTGGCATTCAGAGGAATGGCCAACCCTTTGCGCGAGAGGCACCACGAGGACAAACATACAAAGAAGAATGCGTAGCACACAAAGATCGGGATGGTGGAGTTCGAGCTATGGCTTGACGTTGGCAACCAAACTTGACGGTGCTCAAGGCCAAGCGGGGCGTTTGGTGATAGATGAGACCGTGCAAAGTGGGAGGTGTTGCGTAACGACCGAAAGAGTTGTGCAAAGCTCACAGAGGTGAGGGGAATTGCTAACTCGAAGGATTTGGAACTCATGCAAGGGCTTGTACACGGACGACGGAGTGTTCGTGGCCATCCTAAGGTGCGATCAGAACTCAGTGCCATGGAGCATCAGAACTTTCTCTTTGACATAAAAGGCTACGTCCTAGACAGCTGAAATGTGCAGCAAGTTCAGCACGTTGCTAGACCCTGGAGGGTGCAGTGGAGACTGTATTGGCGAAGGGTCGCAATCTAGCAAAGTACATTTGCGGGGGCAGAACAAGGCACAAGTTGTTCAGCAAGACGGAGTGGTCCAAAGGGGATGGTGGTCTCCGAAACTTCCAGTGGGAAGAATGTAAAGAGGAAAGTTGCTCTAATATGACAGATATCCAGGAGGGATAAGTCCTAGTTCTCCAGAGGGAGAATCATGTGCAACAGATCGCACATATTGAGGAAGAGTTTCTCAAGGAGATATCTCCAAATCGCTCAACGGACCGAGCGAGCGACGAAGAGTCGTTACATGATCTCGAATGAGGTAATGCATTGGTGGATGCATTTCGAGATCAAGTGGGGGAGTAATCCAAGGCAACATCATATGAAGGCACACTTCGAGTCGATGTGGAAATCAAACTCAACGGAGGGCTGACCCGTGGAATGGTGGACGCGAGGGCCACTATCAACTCAATGTAAATTGAGGAGCGGAACGACTTGGGTGAAACTTGGTGAAGTATCCAAGCCGCATGAAGGGAGTCGACATAGAAGATGGAACATGGAGCGGAGGCACAGAGCTTTCCTTGGACGGAGGTCAAGGGCATGAACTCTTGTAGAGGCAAGAGTGAGATCATGTTGTTCCATGAGTTCTTCATCAGATATGGGGCGGACTTATCTTCCATGGTGCCAAAGATGAAGGGAGCTTCGAGGCACATGCAAGCTACCTCAAAGATGCATTTGATGGAGTAACTAAGGTGATTCAACTTGCGGAGGCAAAGTTGGGATCATGATACCTTAGCACGGGGCAAGAGGACGCAGAGGCGGGTACTCTTGAAGAATATGCCATAGTGTTGCCATTCGAGTTGTCAGGAATAAGAGGTGCATAGCAGAGATTGTGCTGGTAGGGGATAGAGGCCCAGGATCCAGACAATGGTGCACCAATTCTAGTGAAGTCAGGGGGACTTCATGAGCTACTAGGCGACGGACTGTCCTAGAGCTATGCTTCGTCTAGGTGTGACCCAAGAGTGGGTGGACGAAGGTGAATTGCCAAGAGAGCGAACTAAACAATCGGAGATGGCAGAGGCCCTACGATGTGTTGGCAGAGGCCACACGTGGAGAAGTCGTAGTCCGAGTTCATCACACGAGAATCTGTATGCAATGGAGATGTCACCAGGAGGCGACATGGTGCAGCGGATCGTGGTGGAATAGTTTGTGGCAATGCAACACAAGCGATCGTGTCCCGTGAGGGACAAGATCATGCGGAGGTATGATCAGGAGCTACTGGGAGCTCCACTTTGGTGTACGACACAACAAGAAGAAGTGCTATGGATTCAAGGAGTGAATGCCATGGTACCGCAGAGGCGGGTCTTCGTGTGTGCATCGGAGCTTGCATTGGATGAAAGCCTTGATCATCAGCATATGGGGGGCTGTGTACCATCGAGGAAGAAGTCCAAGTGCAAGTACCAGTGAGTCCCATGGAGAGGGACGTGATCATGTGAATGATCAGGAGCTACTGGGAGCTCCACTTCGGTGAACAGTGCAACGGCAAGAAGGGCTGTGGATTCAAGGAGTGAATGCCACAGTACCGCAGAGGCGGGTCTTCCGTGTGTGCGCATCGAAGCTTGCATTAGATGAAAGCCTTGGTCGGCAGTATATGGGGACTGTGTACCACCGAGGGAGTAGTCAGATTGCAAGTACCAGTGAGTCTCATGAAGGAGACTTGATTATACTAAGGTATGATCGGAGCAGCTGGAGAGTTGGACTGCTTCAGTGCTCACATTCGCTTAAGGGAGCCCGGCAAGTCAGAGGACAAAGCCGAGTAAGCGAACGTTGCTACCAAGGAAGCTAAGGAGAACAGAATCGGCGTGAGCCCTGCAACAAGATGGCGGAGGCCATGCTTGAGAGTTGCAGTCTGTCTTTCCATCGACCAAAGAGAACTGCTACGAGGACACAATGGTGTCGAAGCAGGTGGTCGGAAGGGACGAGGAAGCGACGACGAGTCCAGTGGGGCTCAGCTACCCAAAAGCAAAGCATCGGTTAGAAAGGAGGTGGACTCGAAGGAGCACCACAGTGCCGCAGAGGCGGATCTACCGATCGCGAAGGAAGGGATGCAGATGCAAGTCAACGGATAGTAGCGCTATGGGCTTGGCAGCACCATGATACCGCAGAGGCGGGACTTCCGTGGAGTCATCGATCCCTTGCTCTCATGGAAGGAGAGCATTGGTCGCAAAAGGGGCCAAGGAGGTGGAGAATGCAAAGGCAAACTCCAAGTACCAAGACAGGGCAGAAGGGCAGAGGCCAAGAAACTTCATAAGACCGATGTCGAAGGTCTTCTCATCAAGATAGCCGAAAGCGAGGGACTTCGGGTTGACGCAGGAGTGCTCGACCAAGGAACGAAGTAGACAGTACATGGTATTGTACCTTTCTACTCAGAGGAGTAGGCGGCAAAGGTGATGGGGAAGATGGTACAATCCCAGAGGCGACCAAATCTATCAAAGACTTACTCCAAGTTGGGGGACTCCAAGTTGGGGTAAACTTTTGCTCTTTTCGGGCGAAACTTCTTGCATTCCAGAAGTTCAATGGCAGTGGGAAGGCGAATCACAGTAGCTGACTCAATGCAAGGAGTGTAAACACTTCAGGTGCTTCAGAAGTGTGAGCAAAGAGCGGGCGAATGTTAGTAACCAGCTCAATGCATGAAGTACAAACTTGAGGAGGCAGGCGAAATTGAGTAACCTTTGCCTTCTCAACTCAAGAGAATGGGCGAAGCCGAGTACCCCAATCCTCTTAACTCGAGGAGGTGAGCGAAGTCAAGTAACCTTGCCTTCTCAAATACTAAGAGAATGGGTGAAGTCAAGTATCCCAGTTCTCTTACTTATCCAGCAGAGGAGCTCTGCATAAGTTCAGTGACCCTTCAGAGAAAGCTTACGGAAGACAATAGTTGTCAAATCCTCACCATTGGTGATCGACACTA